>OZ038477.1:28714002-28731502 GCA_964036315.1 Acanthosepion esculentum | reverse complement strand
TTTAATTATTAATAAATTATTTAAGTTAAAAATCAAAAATTCAAAATGAAATGCCAATTAGACAATGAAATAAAAATATTATGATATCTTTGTCCCATAATATTTGTAACGTTGATATACACTTTTCATATACCGTTATATTTAACGACCTCCCCCCGGCGTGGGTCGTATGTGGCACAAGGCCGAATTTATCGTGGGTTTTCCGAGGCCGTAGGCTCAGCCAAAAATATTCCCTTCCAGCCCGTATAAACGAGCTCAGGGCCTGTCTACCTCCCCGGACCAAACATTGTCTTTCGGCAATGCCTCGCCCGGGTCCCTCTCTGCTCAAGGCAGAGAGTTTGACAGTAATAGAACGGTCTATATCACCGTACCCATATACCGTTATATTTAACGCCCTTCCACGTGGGTCGTATGTGACACAAGGCCGAGTTTATCGCGTTTTCTCCGAGCCCGTAGGCTTTGCCAAAAATATTCCCTTCCAACTCGTATAAACGGGTTCAGGGCCTGTCTACCTTGTTGGACGAAACTCTGTCCTTCGGCAAAGCCTCGTCCGGGTTCCTCTCTCCCGAGGTAGAGAGTTTGACAGTAACGAACGGTCTATTATACTGTTCCCATATACCGTTATATTTACCTCCACCCACGTGGGTCGTATGTGGCACAAGGCCGAGTTTATCGTGGGTTCTCTGAGCCCGTAGGCTCGGCCAAAAAATTCCCTTTGAACCCGTATAAACTGGTTCAGGGCCTGTATACCAACCGGACGAAACTTTGCCCTTCGGCAAAGCCTCGTCCGGGTTCCTCTCTCTCGAGGCTGTGAGCTTGACAGTAATGAACGGTCTATATCACCGTTCCCATATACCGTATGTAATGACCATTAATGGACAGAGGTTAACATATAATATAACATCCGTCCCATAATAGTTGATATATTTACATATACATTTCATAGACCAAATGTAACAACGAATTATGGGACAGAAACAACCAAATAATACCCATAATAGTTGTTATATTTACATATAAATTTCATACATCAAATATAACAGCAATTTTGGAACAAAGATAATCAAATAATACCTCTGTTCCATAACAATTTCTACATTGACATACAAATTTCATACACTAAATGTAACAATTAAGGGGCTGCCTTTGTATTTGATGGAAAAATGAAACTAATTTATTTAGAGTCCATGATCAAATTATTTATCAGAAGTTAAGGTACTCTGTTTGATGAAAACAAACTTATGTAGATCACATCAGGGACGTTGGTATTATGAATAGGAGGATAAATCCGAAATGGTTAAGAGTTAAAAACAAACTTGCTTTATAGAAGTTACAGGAAACAATTGTCGAATTATTTTTACAAATAATTATACGCATATTACTGACCAGCTTTTTGCGGTAAATTAATGCTCAAGAAAAAGATCAAATTCAGAGCACACACACACACACACACACACACACACACACACACACACACACACAAACATATGTAGATAGATAGAGAGAGAGTGAGAGGGAGAGAGAGAGAGAGAGCGAGCTTTGAAGGCAAATTTGATAAATATAATTGCATTCAATATTGTCAAAATTGTATTGGCATGGTCTACAGCAGTTAAAAATGAAAGTATTTCATATTGTCAGAATCTCTGTCTCTATTTCTCTCTCTCCCTATATATATATATATATATATATATATATATATATATAATTATATATATATATATATATATATATATATAATTATATATATATATATATATATATATATATATATATATAATTATATATATATATATATATATATATAATTATATATATATATATATATATATATATATATATATATATATATATATATATATAATTATATATATATATATATATATATATATATATATATATATATATATATATATATATATATATATATATATGCCTTTATGAAGAGTCGCGGAAAATATAGACCGTTCACAACATGGTAATGTTGGTTTGGGTTCAGCCAGAATAATGAGTATGTAACGATTGGAACTGATAGAAAATAGTTAAAATGGATTTATATCAAAACCTAACTCGAGGGCTGGGAATATTTAAGAAAACCAAGATGAACATCTTACCCGTATTAATGTTAATGATTCCAATATATTTTGTAAACATCTAAAAAGAATTAGAGACCAATGAGAAGTTGTGATGATGTTGTTTTGGTAGTTGACCATAATAGCGGGTGAAGGCGGGAGCAAGTTGTTTTCCTTAACTCAGCTGGAGTATTCAATACGCACTAATGGCTTTAGGAAAGGCAAGAATCCATCTATTTCTCTCCGCCACCAAGTCTTCTTTTATGTAGCGTGTCCCGTCAGGACCTAGACGATCATGGCCCTCCAAATCTTCCTGTCCTTTGTAGTTCTTAATAACACTATTTACATTATTCGGACTATTGTTCTCATCTTTGTCGCCATATTTATTTTGACGTTTTGGCCGTTGTACGCTCCGGCCTTCTTCAGGTGGTTGGAATATCGAACTGAACCCTTTATTTCGCTCACTGGGGTAGAATTTTCTAGTTCCACTTGCCATGTTTAATGGATGTCAGTTTAAAATTATAAGCTGTATAAGGTCTTTCTTAAATACGCAAGTACTTTCGACTGTACATTCAGTCATCTTCAGGTATGGAAATTATTTTCTTTTTGATAAAATTCAGTAAGCATCCGAGACAAAAAAATATAATGCGAATCGAAATACGTTTTTTTTTTTAACGTGCTATTGATAACGGATACAGATTTAAGTGAGAACGTTTTTTTTTTACTAATATGGCAATTTGAGAAACTTAAGAAAGACCTTATACAGCTTATAATTTAAAAATAAATATGGATCATAACATTCATCGAGTGATTTATAGGTTAATGCATCTTTAAAATTTTGTTAGCGAAGGGATTTCGCAATTTTATATCATAAACATTACTAATTTACTTTTTGTATGAACGATTCATTGTAATAAAAATTGAACTGCACCACATATTTGATATACATATGTATGAATATATGTATGCATATATATATATATGTGTGTGTGTGCACGCGCGTGTCTGTGTGTGTGAATATCAAACAAATTTCACAGAAGTATCTACGAAGCTGAATATAAATACATAAACGAGGCAGCCCAAAATTTTAAGAAAAATAAAGTAAATATTTTAAAAGGCGTACAATGTTTAATGACTAACATATAACGAATATATTAACAACTCAGAAACAAAGGAGAAAAAAATTAATTACCATATAGCAGTAATATCGAGAATGATGAAATAAATAAACAAAACTCCTAACCGGTGTTGATTATCATCTCATCAAATGAAAAGAAAAAGAATGTGCGAACACAAAAAGAAAAGAAAAGGAAAAAAATACATCCACACATTGTAGTTGTATATTACTGGAATCCTTTGACCTGGGAAACGCCATTTTAATCAAACAAATTGTATAATTTATTCAGACGAAATGCATTACGAGTGTCATGGTCAACGAATCCTCAACGATTAACATGAACGGTCTATTTCATTTTATCGTCTCTTCTAACTAAATTAATACTGAAACTATGTGGGATTCGAAGGCTTTCAAATAAATGAATATATAAATAATTAAGTAATAAAAAAGACGAGTTGGAATGGGATAAAATCTAAACTCTAAAAGGACACAGAAAAGGCAACAAATCGAGCGTTCATATGAAAAACAAGATTTATGTTTTGTCCTGGTTATGTTAATTATGATGAAATACATTCTATCTATTTTTTACACCGATTCGTGGGCGAAACATGTCAAAATAATAGAAGCACACCAAATTGTCTAGAATGTAGACGAAAATAAATGAATATACTGTTTAGCAAATAAAGGGTCGTCTACTCAAATACTCAACTTTCTATGGGTGCGACCATTTTATTGCCTTGTACTGTATGCATATATATATATATATATATATATATATATATATATATATATATATATATATATATAAAATAAAAACAGAGCACTTTAAGGTTCCATATAATAAATTATTTCACCACAGCCCTTTTAAAGGACCGCGGATCATCAGATTTTTTTTTTATAAGGAGCTAATATTTAGTTTACGAAAAACTAGGTAATCCGTATGGGTAGACCTAAGGAGGATAAAATCCAGAGAGCTCAATGAAAATCAGAGCTAATAATTTATTTTTGTTTTTATTTAAATTATTAGCTCTGATTTACATTGAGCTCTCTGGATTTTATCCTCCTTGGGTCTACCCATACGGATTACCTAGTTTTTCGTAAACTAACTAACTAACTATATATATATATATATATATATATATATATATATATATATATATATATATATATATATATATATACAGAGTACACACGGGAACAGAAAAACCTGTATAGATATTGTAATACGAAATTTATTCAGTCATTAATTCAGCGATTCAGATATCACAAGATTAATACAGGTTACCATTTGACTCTACAATCATAAGAGATGGTCAAAATGGTGGCTTTTCGTTTCTAGACATTTGGCCAAAAGTGTCCAGTGGATTTGCTGCACATGCAATTTCAACTTCTTGTCTAAGTGCCACCAATGAGAAAATATTGTACTACTGTAAACAATGTTATTGCAATTAATAAAACTACGCCATGCAACATTTTCCTTCCCTGAAGTGTGTATACATTTTTGGGGTGGACTATATATATATATATATATATATATATATATATATATATATATAGCTGGACGTCTAGCCACACTGATGAACTGTGATACAGCAAAACAGTCTGTCTGTGGATGACAATATATATATATATATATATATATATATATATATATATATATATATATATATATGAGTGTGTGTGTGTCTGTGTGTGTGCTAATACCATTGGGAAAGGTATTAATCCTCTTCTTCTCCCTCCAGCTATGGATAAATAGCAGGACAGACTGGCTTCTACAGCTTTGGATGGCAACTCGTCTAGGAGAAGGACAACTCTGAATTCAAAACCTGCGGAGGATCGTTTGGGAACCTTGTGGCACATAGTGTACCAGGTCTCTGTATTCGGCCCTTCAGAAAGTGTGGTTTGTCCTGTACAAAGCCTTCACCACTATAATCAAATCATGTGCGAGTGTCTGGCTGTCGGTTCCTAGGAACTGACTTGCTTGACCCTCATAGGTCGTAAAAACGACGGGAAAGTCCAGCACAAACACACATACACACACACACAAGAAAAGACAATATTTATAAATGTAAAAGACAATAGGAAAACTGTAATATTAGCCGACGCGTTTCGTCCAATTTCAAGGCAAAAAACGAAATGAATTTATTTAAACAAAGTAAATAATAATAATAAAAAATCAAAATATCCTTAGCAACTGGAAGAATTTAGAGAACGCTATTTTCATACTGTTAACTGAAAATTACATCAAGTACTGTCACGTGTGGAGATATTGTTTTTATTGTTGTGTTGACGGATTCAACTATTTTCTTTTGATTTCTTGATACTGTTGTGTACGTTTGTTTGAGAGAGTAGTAATTCTGTTAAGAAAAGTGAAATAGTGAAAAAGCCTGGGCGTAGATTAATATTTGTATAATATTCAATGGCGGCACTCTCGAGGATTTTCGCACTTAGTGAGTTATTTTCTTTTTATGAGTGTAGCATTTTTTTAAAATCAAAAGTGTGGTTGAATTTATTTGTATGTATGACTAGTGCATTAGATAAGTTGTTTTTTCTGAGGTCTCTTTTGTGCTCATAAATGCGTTTTTAAAAAATTTCTACTTGTTTCTCCAATATATTGGGAGGAACAGTTTTGGCAATTTATTTTATAAATGCCTGCTTCAGAAATATTGCTATTAGTGTTTGAGGCACTGAGTATATCCATAATGGTTGATGACTATTTTAAGATTATTTAGATGGGATAAGTTCTTCTGGATAGTGGACGTGACAGAGTTGATCGGTAGTATTATGTATCTGTTTTCATGTAATTTATTATTGCTGATTATGTTATTATTTTTGTTTCGGTTGTATATTTTGTATGCCTTTCTTCTTGCGTTTTGGATGAAATGATGGGGGTATTGTAGGTTTTTGAATGTGTTTTCTATGTATGTTTCTTCTTTAAGGAAATATTGGGGACTGCAGATTCTTTAGAAACCTATAATAATTCCAGATTTAATTTTAGAAGAGTGGTTTGAGTAGAAACTGATCAGATCATTTTTGTTTGTAGCCTTTCTGTAAACGTCAAAATTGAGTTCGTTATTATTTCTCTGTAATGTGATGTCTAGGAACGGAAGAGTGTAGTTGGTTTCAGTTTCAAACTATTGTCTTTTATATTTATAAATATACATATATATATGTGTGTGTGTGTGTGTTTTGTCTGTGTGTCTATGTGTGCGTATGTGTGCATATGTCAGAAAGGTATGAATCCATCGCTTCTCTCCCAAGCAATGTGTAAATATTTGGACAGACTGAGTGGCAATCATTCTAGCAGAAGGACAACTCTGAATTCAAACCCTCCAAATATCGGTTAAATAGCAATTGGCCAAGCGTGGGGAGTACAGTTACACACCTGAAACCATGGTTAATCAGAGAATGCTTCCTCCAGCATGAGTGAGATGGCGTTGGATTTGAAATGGATGTTTAGTGTTTATTAGCAAATATGAAGTCGTTATTTGTAACTTATTACGCTGATTTTACGGTAAATCCTAAAGGTCACATAAATATTTTCATTTGATTAAAATTATATACAAAATAAAATTCTTCTGAAAAAATTGAAATATTACGCTCCAAAATTTAAAATAAAACTGTTAAAAATTGACTAAAATCAAAATTAACGAAATATGTACAAGTGACCTATAACTTTTGTTAATACCAATCTCATTTAAGCGCAGAAGACTACAAAAATGAAAGACATATAAGAAAAAATTACTGTTTGTTTTTCCGTTAATATTATACGATTTCACATATCCAGCTAATTCGGACCCATTTCTACTTACTTTATTACAAATCGGGCAGGATATATCTAAAGAAATTAATTTGTGGAGTCAGTAGGGTATTTTAACGTTTGTTTACTTTAAGGTATTAGCTATTATAAGCACACATAGAAATATACCCTCTGTATATAACATAGTATATAGTATTATATATTATACGGTATTTTTAACACCACTTTGCGCCAACTTAGCTAGTTAGTGGCTAATTTTAGGTGCACGCTACGGCTTACATATTTAGTGAACGATGTAGACTGACCGTTTATTGCCTGTGATTTAGAAGTTATTTCCGTGTCCTGTGTCTACATATCATTCGCTTAATGATTATCCCTTTTCTTTCCCGCTTTCCTTTCCTTCCTTCTGTTTTTCTTTTCCTCGCCAACCCCACACCTCCCATTCAATATTCCAACACGAATTGGAAACCTTTGATCACATCCTTATCATTGCCCTACCTTCCAACACCGCTCAAATCTTTTTCCCGACACTTTTTTTTTTTATAATTCTATTATTTTATCATTGCATCTCACCCTCTCTTTCTCTTCTCGATTCATTCATTCGGTTTATCTTTTTCCGCGTTGCCCTTTTCTTTTGTTCTCCGGTTGTCATGGGAACCGCTTCAGAAATAGTTACGTGTGCAAAGCGTCCCGATTGGTGGTTTCTTTTCGTTTCTTATTTTTAATTCCCTCAGTGTTGTTGTTTTTTTTTGCGTTTTTTTTTTTGCCTTGTTTTGTTTTGTATGTTCGATTTTCTACGTGACTTTTGCGTCTCTTAGAATGCTCCATCTTTTTTTTTTCTTTTTTTTTTCAACTTACTGATCTTTTCCCAGTATGGTAAAAGGCCAGTTATCAACTTTTTAGTCCTAGCGTTTCTTAGTCTTCTCGTTTACCTCTCACCCGGAACTACAAGGAATCATCATCATCATCATCATCATCATCATCATCATCATCATCATCATCATCATCATCATCATCATCATCATCATCATCATCATCATCGTCGTCATCGTCGTCGTCATCATCATCATCGTCATCATCGTCATCATCATCATCATCATCATCATCGTCGTCGTCGTCGTCGTCATCATCATCATCATCATCATCATCATCATCATCATCATCAGTTCAATTACTGCTTATGGCCGGAGGGCCGCTGCCCATTTGCGCATCTGATCAATTCCCACATCATATCTGGGTTTGAATGCCGGAGAGTTATTCATTATGCATAGCGTGTCTGAGGCAAGTAGCAGTAACGGAGCACTTCCCTCTTCAGGGCTGTTGATTCTATCGGGGGTGTAACGCCCCACCACTGATCGTTGACATCAGTCGGAAAAAGGCCTCTTCTCAGCGATGACGTCTCATCACTGGATTGGCTGCAACCATAGCTATGGAGACCCAGTCTAATCCATTTTGCTTGTCGACTAATGATTTCACATGAAGGTTTATTCACTTTTTTACATCTTTTGTTTTTACCCCTGTTGTGTGAAGAGAAATCCATGAACAGGCACGAGGAAGATGGCAAAAGAGGTGAATATTTCGGATAGGTTGAATAAGGAAGATTATGAAAGAGGCATTAGGGCTAAAACCATAAAATTTCAAGGGTGACAGTTGCTTTCAAATCCAAAAACAGTTTGGCAGAAGGAAGAAACACTTGGAGGAGATGCAGCGTCAATACCATTGGGAAAGGTATGAATCAATCTCCCCCAACTATGCATTAAATTATTGCAATTGTATTTGGAAAAATCTCTATTATTCTAAAAATATTGTTACTGCAGTATTCATTCACACACACACACACACAAAAAAAACAACTTACAATCCATTTTTTTTGGTTTGGTTTGTTTAACGACATATCAACCCCAATGGGTTATTCAATGCCGACAACATTTTTAGGATAGATTAGTATGAATAGAATATGCATTCTTTGGTTCAGATTGGATTGGTTTATTTTGTTTTACGGCATATCAACCTCGATGGGTTATTTAATGCCGACAACATTTTTAGGATAGATTCGTATGAACAGAATATGCATTCTTTGGTTTAGATTGGTTTGGTTTATTTTGATTTACGGCATATCAACTTCAATGGGTTATTTAATGCCGACAACATTTTTAGGATAGATTCGGATGAACAGAATATGCATTCTTTGGTTTAGATTGGTTTGGTTTATTTTGTTTTACGGCATATCAACTTCAATGGGTTATTTAATGCCGACAACATTTTTAGGATAGATTCGGATGAACAGAATATGCATTCTTTGGTTTAGATTGGTTTGGTTTATTTTGATTTACGGCATATCAACTTCAATGGGTTATTTAATGCCGACAACATTTTTAGGATAGATTCGGATGAACAGAATATGCATTCTTTGGTTTAGATTGGTTTGGTTTATTTTGTTTTACGGCATATCAACCTCAATCGGTTATTTAATGCCGACAACATTTTTAGGATAGATTCGGATGAACAGAATATGCATTCTTTGGTTTAGATTGGTTTGGTTTATTTTGATTTACGGCATATCAACTTCAATGGGTTATTTAATGCCGACAACATTTTTAGGATAGATTCGGATGAACAGAATATGCATTCTTTGGTTTAGATTGGTTTGGTTTATTTTGATTTACGGCATGTCAACTTCAATGGGTTATTTAATGCCGACAACATTTTTAGGATAGATTCGGATGAACAGAATATGCATTCTTTGGTTTAGATTGGTTTGGTTTATTTTGATTTACGGCATATCAACTTCAATGGGTTATTTAATGCCGACAACATTTTTAGGATAGATTCGGATGAACAGAATATGCATTCTTTGGTTTAGATTGGTTTGGTTTATTTTGATTTACGGCACATCAACTTCAATGGGTTATTTAATGCCGACAACATTTTTAGGATAGATTCGGATGAACAGAATATGCATTCTTTGGTTTAGATTGGTTTGGTTTATTTTGTTTTACGGCATATCGACCTCAATCGGTTATTTAACGCCGACATCATTTTTATTGCCGGTACTATTTCTTCTTCCAAAATGTATTGCTGCCAATATTTATTTTCGTAAAATAAGTATTGCTGATAATAATGCATTGCTGGTAATAATTTTTCCTCAAAAAATGTATTACTGGTATTAAAACCTACTTTTACACTTTCATAGTGTTTTGAACTCAGTTTCGGGGTTAACTTTTTCCCAGATTTGTGACCCTAACAGGTGCTACCACTCCAGGTCAGGGTGGACCTGAGAACACCATCAATTAAGAGGTGGTTCCACGTTTCTCAAAACCTCCTGATCAGAGGCTTTGCTGTTCGATGTAGTATATTGTCCTACCCAGGACGCGGATGTAGTTTATCGTCTTACCTAGGACACCCCTATTCAAGGTCGGAGGCCGCCAGAAGTAGAGGCTTACGTTAAGGGGTAGTTCATATGGGTAGGAGGGGAGGATAACAGTTATGTTTCAGCTTTAAATAACACCTAAAGGGTTGGAAAACCGTAAAAAAATCACTCAGTGCTGCTGTTACTCTCTCGGTTTTTACATCTTTAACTTATCGTCCTTCTACCTTCACTCTCACTTATTTTTGTTTTTAAAATTCTTCTTTCTTCCACTCGATTCGATCCTTTCGATTTCCTTTAAAACCGCCTTTTTCTCTTACTTTTCATAAATATTCATTTTTTTTTTTTGCCCTCACTTCCTTCTCTGAATTTTTGTACATGAAAATGCAAAAACAATCTTCCAGTCACTACTTGAGCTAGAACTCTCATTCTTTGAACGTCAAGTCGAACGCATATTATATCGGGTCATGTTGTTCCTCTTGCAATCATCACCCTGGAGGACATAATCTGCGCATGTCTTTTTGTCTGCTCTCGTCCTTTCCCTGCACGACTTCGCTTACGTACACTGGACTTCATCTATTTGGAATATCAATTACACATTTCTGATTTCCCCACTCTGTAGGATATCGCCAAAGAAAACCCAGAGATATGCTTTCTGTCCACATATCGCAAGAACGATTCCAACATTTCTGCCTCAGCCCATTTATCTTTCAGATCTTAAAATAGCCTTCCATTTTCTTTGGATTTCCGTCTGCTTATCACATATTCATTCTGCATACGTATCACCGACTTCAAGAGCAAAAGGTGACAATATCAAAACGAGAGATGACCATAAAGAAAGAGGAATTTCGTTTATCTTCCTACCGGCTTGTATTACCAGCATGTAAGCTAGCTTTTTTCAAATCCCGGGTGAAGTCCTGCTATCAATTTAGTTTTACGCGTTCTTTCGTCTTCTTGTCTATGATCATGCAAATCATCGTCTATAGCGTACTGTTAGATTAATAATTATTTACCACTGACTTTTTGCTATATATACAGTGCTGTTCGATAAAAGTGACTCACCTGACTTTTTTTTACTAAATGTTCTCTTCTCCGATGAAACGAAAGTTGAGCTAAATTCAAAGAATAAGCGATTTAAAATCCGAAGAAGAAGCTTTGAAGGCTCTTTAAATTTAGCAGTAATACTGTCAGGCATCCGTTCAATATCATGTTCTGGGGATGCTTTTCTTTTCATGGAACTGGTTTCTTAAAACCTATTGAAAAGACCCTCAGGAGCGAGCAGTACAAGAGAATTTTAGAATCTTGTCTGCTCCCTTCTGCTGAAAGGGTGCAAATCGACCCCACCAGGCTTATTTTTATGCAGGTACAGTTTCCATTCAAAGGTTTTTATGAAAAATCTGCTACTTTTTAGAGAGGCCGATAATGACCAAATGAAAGCCCCAGAGGAAGGCAAAAGAGAAGGATTATGAAGATTAAAGAATTTGAACATCCAGTTCAAAAGATCAAATAACAAATACTTGCCTTAGATATAGAAGCCATGTTCTTGGTGTTAAATATAAAACTAATTAATTAATTGCTCTTTTGTTAACTTGGAGCGCATCTAGCTACATTTCAGGGTGCCTAAGTGCGTCAGTGTGCATCAGTTGCTTTAATATTTATAATAATTTATTTAATAGGGGTTAAAACAGTGTTCTCAACCTTTATTTTGTTTTTACTTCTAGGCGCACTTGTAGAATAATTAAAATTCTGGGATGCACTTTAAATTTTAATAAAGAACAATTAATCATGAAATTTTAAAATACCTAATTAATAAAGGCAACTCCTGCAATAAGTATTTATTTTCAAGAAATTACACACACACACACACACACACACACACACACACACACACACACACACACACACCCACCCACACATATATATATATATATATATATATATATATATATATATATATAACGTTTAAAATAATACGCTTGCATTTACTTTCCCTCAGCTCAGGGGTAGAAAGTCCGACTGATCCCGGCTTGGAGCAACGGGATGTCTAGCCGCACTAATGAGCTGTGATACAGGCCTGTATGTGGATGACATTACACACACACACACACACACACACACACACACACACACACACACACACACACACACACACACACACACACTCATATATATATATATATATATGTGTGTGTGTATCTGTGTGTGTGTGTATTTTAAGGCATTTCTTATGTTTATACGTTCTTTTTATAGATACAAATATTTAAGTAAATGCTCTGCTTATAATAAACAGTACTAACGGCATTTACCGACCTGAATGTCCGAGAAATTTTCATAGAAAATAGGCCGGTAAATGTCGTTAATACTGTTTATTATAAACAGAGCATTTATTAAATATTTGTATCTATAAAAAGAACGTATAAAAATAAAAAATGTCTTAAAATAAGTGTTGGACTTTGTCCATTTCATATATATATATATATATATATATATATATATATATATATATATATATATATTATGAAATGGACAATGTCCGACAATTATTTAAAGACATTCTACAAAAAGAATGTTAAACATAAAAATGTCTTTAAAAATATATATATATATATATATATATATATATATATATATATATATATATATATAAATTCCATATACATTACATTGTATATATAAATTCTTGTGTGAAACTATGCCTGATATGATTTGGCTATTTTTTGAAGGAGAAGACTTATACATGATAAATCTCTGATTTCTCTATTAATACGTTTAATATTTGATCAACTTTTGCATTTAATGTTGTTAAGTGCAGAATATTCTAATACACCGAAGTATGATGTGGAATAAAATATGCAATGCTTTACTATCTATTCAAGGATATTCTTGAATGGGAATCCCATATTGATCAATAGTCACCACTTTATACTTCATTGGTAAGTCACGATGACCAGCTTCGCTTTTTATCATTAAGATAAGGCAACGTCATCAGTTGAAACGTCAATGAAGAGGCTGCGAATCCAATTCTATTGTTCAGTGTTTATAGATGGAAAGTAATAACTAAAATTACCTTCCAGAGTTGTCAAATGATCCACTATTAGGGGGAATTAGTCCTTTACAAGATTTTTTCTAACCAAATGAATTATTTCGAAAGAGTTCCTTTTTTAAATTATTTTTTTCTAGAAATCTTTAATTTTGTTGGTACAGAAGAGATTTTCATTTCCATATTGCTTCGATAGGTTTTAGATTGTCCAAGTGTTGAAATATGTCAGTTAAATATTCCAACTTTGAAATCCAAAATTCACATTCAAGACGTTCACAAAAATTACTTTTGTTTTCTTTTTCCCAAAACGCAAGTAGTTCTGGTCAAAGGTTAAACACATAACAGAATAACATACCTCGTGATAAACCAACTTACATCTATGTGAAAAAAATAAGCGTTTGTTTTGCGACTCCATGCATATTAAACGTGTAATGGTACCATATTGTAACAAATCATTTTTTAATTGACCCCGTCCCAGCAAGGCGATAAAGCCACTAATATGCAAGGGAGTTACTAAGAGTGAATGGAACGGAGAAAACATTGCTGAGGAGAATATAATAACAGAACAGGATTCAAGGAGGCAAAAGACGATTGACGTTGGATTTAAACTTTTAAAGATAGTAGTTGGCCGAAAAGCAAGAAGCTTAAAGAGCGTTCTTCAGGCGAGAGATGCGGGGAAAAAATCAATTTGAATATAACTTAGGCTTACATTTGGAAAATTCGGCAGTAAAATGATGAAACCTATCTGCCAATCTAGTGTGACAGCTCGAATTCAAGTCGAGACAGCAAAGATGAGAATTCATCAGAACAATTACCATGAAAAGATTTAAAGAAAATATAGAGAAAACAGTGGGAAAGTGATTGAATCCAGATGCCATGTCAAGACCGATAATATTGCAGATTTTTCTTTAGATATTGTAATGAAGTCCAAGGCACATAGTAGATGCACGAGTTTAGAAGCGGCAGCAGTATTTAACAGATTGACGAATGGGCATCTTATAAAGGTGCAAGAGAGATTCTGGCAAAAATAGTCTAGCACGACCCAATGACCCAACTACCCTAGCAGAAGAGCTAGCAGTTGACTCGATAAAATAGTTCCAATTTATATTAGTGGATAACATTAAACCGAGAAGGCGGAAGAAGTTACTCTACTGGAACCGTCCTGGGTATGACGGTAAACTGCATCCGCGTCCTGGGTAAGACGATAAACTACGTCCAACAGCAAGGCATCTGATCAGGAGGTTTTGAGGAGCGTGGGACCACCTCTTAATCGCTGATGTTCCCAGGTCCACCCTGACCAAGGGTAGTAGCACCTGTTAGGGCAAATAGTTAACCCCTAAACCCAGATCTCCTCCTGGGTATGACGGTAAACTACATCCGCGTCCTGGGTATGACGATAACCTATAACCGCGTCCTGGGTATGATGATAGACTACATCCGCGTCCTGGGTAAGACAATAAACTACAACCAACAGCAAGGCCTCTGATAATACGTTTTTGAAAAAAATAATGTTGCTAGCTGTACGTTTTTGAAAAAATAATATTACCAGCTATAAATTTTTGAAAAAAATAATATTACCAGCTATAAATTTTTGAGGAAAAATATTAGCAGAAATATATTAATGACAAAACAAAAATATTATCAGGAAAAAAAATTGTCGGCATTAAATGACCCATTTACTTTGAAATGCCATAAAACAAAACAGACCAAAAAAAAAAAAACAATCTACCGGAGGTTAGCATCAGCCATACTGATGGAAATTAAAAAAATATTCTTTAAAAAGATAACAGTTTAGTTTTGGAGTAGTTAAACATTTATTGGTCCAATTAACAACAAATTAAAGATTTATCTCGAGATCAGCTTCCAACAAAAACAAAACAAAACAAAACAAAAAAAAAACAATAAGATTTAGAAAAGAACTGTTTTAAAATCATTTCCTCCAAAGCAAGGCGATAAAGCTACTAAGACGCAAGTGTTAGAAAATACGAGAAGGATACGTTATTAAGGAGAGAAACCAATAAAAGAATTAAGAAAACAGAAGATACAGATTGACATTGCATTTAAGTTTTTGAATACCTAAGTTGACTTGGAAGACGGGAGAGAGAGAGGAGAGAGGGCGAGATTGAGAGAGAGAGCGAGATTGAGAGAGAGAGAGAGCGAGATTGAGAGAGAGAGAGAGAGAGAGTTCCACAAACGAGAAAAGCGATGGAAGAAACATTTAGCATAGAACCTACGGTTCATTTTAGCCATTACAACTCTAAAACCATGAGATCTTGCTACCAATCTAACACTGCGATTAAATTCATGAATATTATATAGAAAAAATTCATTAGAACAATTACCATGAATGTATTAATTAAAAAAACTAACCTATGTTCCATCTTTAAAGAAATCTGCAAACAAAATAACAATTGTTTTTGTCATTTAGTATGGTTCCCATACTAAATGACATACTATACATACTATAGTAGATTTGAAATGGAAAACACAAGCAAAGCTGACCGAAAATTAACTGGAAAAAACACCCGAGAAAACACGAGATGAGAGAAAAAGAGCTGAACTTACTTCAAGTAAACTAATTGTTGACAGATAAAAGCGGTGAGCGTTGATTGCTTTTAGCGTCAGTCAAGTGAGGAATCCTAATTGATTGATTGGGCAGACAGAAAAGGGACCCTAAGTGTTCCTGGTGAGCTCGTAAATACGGAAGATCGAGTTTCGACAAATTGTTATATACAAAAACATTATCTTTTTTAAGGGCAGTAAAATCTACCAACCGCCCATTTGAATTCTCAACGGTATATATGGGACATCCCTAAGATATTTGAAAATTATGTTGCGTCAAACTTTCAAGAGAAGAGAGCGAGCCAGGCTTTTAAATTAGAAATACTAAACTGAGAATGTTGATGAAAAACAATTATGAAATGGAACAATTATGAAAATGCAAATGATGAAAATATCCAAATATTTTTAGAAACAAAAACACGAAAAGAAATTCCTTTTCTGCTACATACAACACACATGACACAAAAGAACAAACAGGATCCAATACCCCAAATCAAATAATCTTTATTTCCAATACCAAAATTAAGAAACGAAGAAATATATCAAAAATAAATAAATGGAGCCTAAAGTGCGAAGGGTCAGTTTCTTCATTCTCAACACTTTCCATAAATGAAAAATGATTAAATATAAATCAGATATCGATTAGAATATATATATATATATATATATATATATATGTATATATATATATATATATATATATATATATATATATATTTATGTCAATAAAAGTTTAAAAATTGACCAACAGTTTCGCGTTGAAAAATTCGTCAAGACCAGATATTCAATGAAACTATCCATCTCTGTATATATATATATATATATATATATATATATATATATATATATATATATATATATATATATATATATATATATATATATATATATATATATCAATAAAAGTTCAAATATCGATTAGAGGAGGTACGGTGGAGTAATGGATAGCGGATTGAGGAATCGGAGATCCGAGTTCGAATTCCAGTCGAATCCATTACATTCATTTACGTGGTAATACCCTTTGGAAATGTGTGAATCCGCTTCTTCTCCCTCCAGAAATAGCAGGACAGACTGGGTTCTATAGCCTTGGATGGCAACTGGTCGAGGAGAAAGACAACTCTGAATTCAAAACCTGTGGAGGGTCGTTTGGGGACCTTGTGGCACTTAGTGTATTCGGCCCTGCACGAAACCTTCACCACTCATGTGCTGTTGTCAGGCTGTCGGTTTCCTAGGAACTGATATGCTTGACCGTCATACGTCGTATATATATATATATCAATAAAAGTTTGCATCACTGAAGTTATTTTTGTCAGGTTTTGTCGAATGTGGGCTGCGCTGCAGTACATCATGATGATACATTTACACAAAACGTTTTATTCGCTTTCGACGAGAACCTTCTCTTCGTTTGTCCAATGTTTCACAATAGCTGACTGCGTTAACCGTGTGACTACGTGCTTTACAAGCAGCTTAGGTTTTGCCAATAGGATTTTCGCTGACAGAAAAGCATGACAGAAAAGCATGACTTCCATGAAAACCATCTTGAATTCATTACTAAATGAAACACAGGCAATCATTAAAGTTTGAT
>OZ038477.1:28694002-28706502 GCA_964036315.1 Acanthosepion esculentum | reverse complement strand
TATCTATCTATCTATCTATCTATCTATCTATCTATATGTGCGTGTGTATATATATGTCTCTCTCTATATATGTGTGTGTGTGTGTCTATATATAATTTCATTTATATTTCGTTTATATATCTATATCTATATACATATATTATATACCTATATTTAAATGTGTCATAGCGTTGTTACATCATTTCAAAAGTTTACTAAACCCACCACTTGTTTCGACCTACCCTGATGAAGACTCTCGAATGTCGAAAGCTCGAACAATATTTTTTGTACTTTTCATCAGAAATTAACCTCGGAGAATTTCTGATGGAACTTCCATTTTGTTTGTGAAAGATTATTCATTATAGGGAAAATCGATCGTTAAAATAAAATAGATAAATAAAATTTATAATATTAATTCATCATTTTTAGTAGTATTTGCCTTAAAGAACATTAGTTGTCTAAATACACATAATATATATATATATATATATATATATATATAAAATATACATACATACAAAAATACACACACACACACACACACATACACACACACATATATATATATATATATATATATATATATATATATATATATATATATATATATATATATATATATACATACTACCTTTTGTAAATTAATTGAAACAACCGTTTTAGTTTCCTTTCTTTCACGATTAGGTCATTTTCAGACCCACTGGAGTGCCAGGGTGTAATTGATCCTATTTTTCCTCGGATTATGTCATTTGCAGTGATGTGCAGTAATGTGCAGTAATATGAATTTATTTTTTGGGGTATATAATGAAATTTCTTGGGCCTTGAAAAATATTGCGACATCCGTGATTGCATCAAATTTTCCTCCCGCCCAGACACTATTGTCTCGTCTGTCGATTAGTTGTTTTACAGCCATTTACTGCGATGAACGTTATTCCAAGGAAGCGAACGAAATTTGTATATATATATATATATATATATATATATATATATATATATATATCCAGTTATCACATTTACTTAACTCTATACGTATATATATATATATATATATATATATATATATATATATATATATATATATATATATATATATATATATATATATATGTATGGGAAAGGTGTGAATCCTCTTCTTCTCCCTCCAACTATGGGTAAATAGCAGGACAGACTGGGTTCTATAGCCTTGGATGGCAACTGGTCTAGGAGAAGGACAACTCTGTATTCAAAAACTGCGGAGGGTCGTTTGGGGACATCTTGTGGCATCCGTTGCACCAGCTCCCTGTATTCGTCCCTCCAAAAAGTGTGGATGGCCCAGCACAAAGCCTTCACCACTATAATCAAATCCTGTGCGGGTGTCGGGCTTTCAGTTTCTGGGAACTGATCTGTCTGACCCTCATACGTCGAGTTCGACGGGAGAGTCCATCATATATTGATGCATCTTTCATTAAATAATATAGACAGGTTTTGTCTATTTATTCTAAGTAAGTTCCTTCATATTGTCTGATAAACATTATCATTGAAAGACAAAAGGAAATCACATATTGATATTTCCAATTTAACGTTTCGTCTTACATAAGCCATTATCAAAGACGACAATTACTTTTCAATATATCAACCAATACTTAAAATAAATAGACAAAACTTGTCTATATTATTTAATGAAACATGCATCAATGAAAAATTACTGCCTAAATATATATATATATATATATATATGTTAGCATCTGTAAAGCTTGAAAATGGTAATAACAGGTTTCGTTGTTCATATCTAGGCAGACAATTGCAGTTATGAAAGAGAGATTCATTCAAGTATTTTCTCTATTTCCATATTTTTCTGTCAAACAAAATATTTAGCGATATTTGGACAGACCGCCGAAATCCTTCCCCAGGGGTATCCTGAAAAGGGAATATAAAATATCACTGTCAAACTTCAAACTCATTTAGTTGCATCCTCCCAGTGTCTCGGTTTGTCTCGCTAATTATGTGTTTGCCCCTCACATATATAGATATGGAGAGAGTGACAGACAAATATATACCAAATATATATATATATATATATATATATATATATATATATATAGATAGATAGATAGATAGATAGATAGATAGATAGATATTTATATATGATCGCATTTTATATAATTATAAATATGCAAATATATCTCTATATATAAATAAATGCATATATATATACACACACACACAAAATATATATACCAATATATATAAATACAATCGAATCTTTTGTCTATATATATATATATGCATATTCATATGCGTATATATACATTTATATATATAGCTATACACACACACACACACATACATATATATATATATATATATATATATATATATATACGTCTATATACACATATGAATATATGTATATAAATAAACATATATAAATGCTGAATATATATAAATATAGAATTAAATTTATTTAAATATATAAGTAAGCTGGTGTGTACATATATATATATATATATATATATATATATATGTAAATATCTATATCTATATATATATCTGTAAATGTCTATATCTATATGTCTCTCTCTATATATATGTGTGTGTGTGTCTATATATAATTTCATTTATATTTCGTTTATATATCTATATCTATATACATATATTATATACCTATATTTACATGTCATAGCGTTGTTACATCATTTCAAAATTTTACTAAACCCACCAGTTGTTTCGACCTACCCTGATGAAGACTCTCGAATGTCGAAAGCTTGAAACACACATACATACATACATACACACACAGACACACATACACACACACATATATATATATATATATATATATATATATATATATATATATATATATATATGTATATATATATATCATCATGCGTTTAGGTTCAAATATTTTTTTTCAATGCCATTTACTTTTTTTGAAAATATTTCCGAAATGAATAGCGTTAAAATATTTTGAGTTGTGCAATTTTTCATGATTTTCTCAGAAATATATACTCAAGCGAAAGTCTTCTATTTCCTGCCAGATCTGCGTGAATATCCTTCCAACTTCGGCTCTCAAATTATCGAACGTGTCCGTGTCTCGACATTAGCGTAACACATAAATAACCCGTGTTAGACATACCTGTCCTCTGATGACACCATAATGGAATACGCATGATTGCAATTGATTCAAATCTGAATAATGTTAAAACTCCAATTAAATAAAGACGATATATAAGAAAGGATGAGAGTTTACTTAATTATTATGTTTTCCCCAATATTCCTTAGCGTATCTTTTTAAATCGTGTCACCGCAAGTAAGGTGACAATGCCACTAAAATGCAAGGGGTTTATACGGAGTGAAAATAAAAGAGAATGAAAATATTGAAAAGAGGGAGGATTGAGGAAAAGGCAAAAAGGGACAGGCTTCAATAAATTTAAGTTTTTGAAGATTGTAGTTATCAGGGAAGCAAGAAATCGGAAAGGATTTTCACAGATGAAAAGCACGAGAAAAAATCTGTTGTAGTAGAAGTGGCGGTTGAATTTAGCTAGTTCAACAGTAAAACGGTGAGACCTTGTCGACAATCTAGGAGCACGCTTAAATTCATGGAGTCGGTGCACCAGGGAAAAAAAACTCATCAAAGCAGTCGCCATAAAAATATTTGCAGGAAAACAGACGTTAATTTGGCGAGAAAATGATCAAAGTCAAGATATCTGGTCAGGATGGATTGTGTTGCAGATCCTTCTCTGGAGTTTGTCAAGAACTTCGAGATGCACAGTAGGAGAACCAGAGCAGATATAAAAACAGGATTCAATACACGGACGTATGGTAGATTTATAAGAATGCAAGATGGATTCTGTTATGGAATCTTACCTGTAACGACAATGAACTCTTCCTGACACTATAAAGACTGCGCCTCTCACGAGAGACGAAGAGAACGAAGTGTAACGAGTCGAGACAGAGCGAGTTGAGCCAATAGTAGTTCACTCTAAATCAGACTGACAGTCATACTAACACCTTCAACTTCTTGTATTATTATTATTCTGTTTAATATATCTTTGTTATTCCTACTCTTGTGTTCGTGTTCTTCCTTGGTCCTAACCTTGGACCATAACAGTGGTGCGAGGATATTGGACCATAACAGATTCTGACGAAAATAAATTGGCACGACACAGTGAACTAAACTTGTAGCAGACGTAACAATTGACTCACTATAGTTTCTTCACTTCATGTCAGTGTCAAACATGATGCTAAGGAAGCGTAGACTGTTTCTCTCCTGGAGTTCAGCATCAGACATCCTTATGTTAGACAGAAAAGCTTCTCTGTTGGGATTTATTATATAACGCTGCGTTTTACGAGGCAAGAAAGATTAAATATACTTTTGGACATAGAGACTTATTGCACATTTAAATAGCATACATACGTTGAGGTTCATTATAACATTTCTTATCTTCCTTTTAGTTCCGTTAATTTGACATATGTGAAATCACTCTGAGAAAAGTTATGAATCCATTTCCATTCGCGACCTATGGGATAATGGTAGGACTTGTATATCGGAAAAGCATTATTATTCTTAAAACATTGTTCATGGAATAGTCTCTAGCAAAAAGAGAATTATTCTTACAATAAAAAATACTTATCGACTTTAAATAATCCATAAAAGGTTGATAAACTGTAATAAAAGCAATCATTCATTTACACCACAATTACATTCATTAATATCACAAGCACAACGGCTTTTAACAGTAAATGCATTTTGGGAGGAAGAATCTATCTATCTATCTATCTATCTATCTATCTATCTATCTATCTATCTATCTATCTATCTATCACATTCTGTTCGTATCTATCTATCTATCACATTCTGTTCGTACCTATCTATCTATCTATCTATCTCAGTCTGTTCGTATCTATCTATCTATCTATCCATCTGTCTATCTATCTATCTATCTCAGTCTGTTCGTATCTATCGTATAACAGGGCATCGAAGGTCACTCAAGTGAGAGGGTTACAGCCGACAAAGTTGTAATGTTGAAGGTTGTGCCTAATATGAATGAAAATCCATGTTGTAAGAAATGAAGGTGACGAGGAGAAGGAGAAAAGATAGCGAATGGGCCTAGACATGGAGAGGTTAAAACTGAAGCGTTCAAGAAGATGCGAGACTCTGTTTACAAAAGTGGCTGTATTTCTGCACGGGTTCTCTGAGTGGACATTCCTTGTTATATTAGGTGCGCTGAGGAAATAAGGATGATTTGGCTCTGTAGAAGTGGCATGGTATGCTCAAGCAGTAAAGGTCTGAACTGGTGGAGCTGAAATCTGAAGCTCATTTGAACATTTCCCATAGAAAGAATAGCGATAGTCTTGCAATTTAAAATATGGCACCATCCAGAAGGTCATAGAGACGATTTTGAACTCTAATTTTGTAATTGATGATTGTGCTGCTGCTGCTGCTGCTGCTGCTGCTGCTGCTGCTGCTGCTGCCTCGGTATGCTAGCAATACCAATTTCGGATATGTGAGGTAGATAGCAGTTAACCCTAGGTTATGATTTTAGTGATCGGGGGCGCATCCTCTTGGGACTCGGTTCCTCAGAGCAGATGTTCACGGGAAGAAGCCGCGCGAGTGGAACTTACTTCTCATCAATGGAATACGAGAGGAGAATACAATAGCACCAGGAGTCATGTACTTACTGGTGTGGTACAGGGAACCAATCATTTTCCCTGCATCTTTGGCGATAGATCGTATGGACGGGTTCCACTTGCGGTCAGGGTTGATTTTAAATAGTCACTCAAGGCAGGGGGCATCCCCGATGGACCATGCATTCATCGTAATTGGTGATCAGGGTTCCACCGGAGATAATGGAACATAACTAGATTTGCTTTTGGAGTCATTAAACGTAATCAGCCAGCCCTCCCACCTCACTGAGAGGAGAGGCCAGCTCTCGTCATCTTGTATTTCGCAGGTACATTCAGGACTCTTTTAATGTTGAAATCATAGTATGAGGTAATCTATCTATCTATCTATCTATCTATCTATCTATCTATCTATCTATCTATCAATCTATCTCAGTCTGTTCATATCTATCTATCTATCTATCTATCTCAGTCTGTTCATATCTATCTATCTATTTATCTATCTATCTATCTCAGTCTGTTCGTATCTATCTATCTATCTATCTATCTATCTATCTATCTATCTATCTATCTATCTATCTATCTATCTATCTATCTATCTTAGTCTGTTCGTATCTATCTAGGTATCTATATCAGTCTGTTTATATCTATCTATCTATCTATCTATCTATATATATATCTATCTATATATCTATCTATCTATCTATCTATCTACCTATCTATCTATCTCAGTCTATTCGTATCTATCTATCTATCTATCTATCTATCTATCTATCTCAGTCTGTCCGTATCTATCTATGTATCTATCGCAGTCTGCTTTTATCTATCTATCTATCTATCTATCTATCTATCTATCTATCTATCTATCTATCTATCTATCTATCTATCTCAGTCTGTTCATATCTATCTAGGTATCTATCTCAGTCTGTTTATATCTATCTATCTATCTATCTATCTATCTATCTATCTATCTATCTATCTATCTATCTATCTATCTATCTCAGTCTATTCGTATCTATCTATCTATTTATCTATCTATCTATCTATCTCAGTCTATTCGTATCTATCTATCTATTTATCTATCTATCTATCTATCTCAGTCTATTCGTATCTATCTATCTATCTATCTATCTATCTATCTATCTATCTATCTATCTATCTATCTCAGTCTGTCCGTATCTATCTATGTATCTATCTCAGTCTGCTTTTATCTATCTATCTATCTATCTATCTATCTATCTATCTATCTATCTATCTATCTATCTATCTATCTCAGTCTGTTCGTATCTATCTATCTATCTATCTATCTATCTATCTATCTATCTATCTATCTATCTATCTATCTCAGTCTGTTCGTATCTATCTATCTATCTATCTATTGATGATTTTTGCAGCATCTTTGGCAATAATTTTGATATGAGTTCCGATTGTGGAGTGAAATGGAAACCTAATAAAGGATTAAAGCTTGGAACTTCATCGAGAGTGCAACCGTTCAGTTTACAGGAGAAAGCCAAGGGTCTGATGACGAGATGATATATCTTTGATTTTAACGGCTTTGTAAGTTACAGACCTCTGGGAATACAAGCTTAAATATAATAACCGAGGTTTCAGTATTCCTTTCCTTGAATACTCGCTAATTATTGTTTACAAACACAAATCGTATTAGTAATCAAAATATCTTGAATTTTATTTTTATCATAGATAAAGCATTGCTAATTATTATTAATTCTCGACAAGTATTTCTTTCATTTTAATTTCAAGTGTTTTGTTTTGTTTTCCAATTAAACTGTCAGTCTACTCTTGTTAGTATACAGTGTAGGTTGGAAATAAGGAAAAACATTTCGGCGACGTACGAAATCAATTAAGTAGATATGAACAACGAAACCTGTTATTACCATTTTCAAGCTTTACAGATGCTAATATATATATATATATATATATATATATATGATTGCATCTAGCCCGATGATTGCATCTAGCATGAAACAGACTGTCGCGTCTAAGTGTTGACTTCTATGTTCACTTTTATATTTACATACGCTCTATCTCTGATATTGAGCACTTTATCCCATAAATATAGCACACTTTAAGACTATATTTCTGTGATTTTTAAAATACTATTCTCACCCAGAGAAATATACCAATGGTACTACTAATTGATACAACTCATATTACCTAGAGATTTACACACACATATATTTAGGCAACAATATTTCATTGATGCATGTTTCATCAAATAATATAGACACGTTTTGTCTATCTATTTTAAGTTCCGTGTATTGGTTGATATATTGAAAAGTAATTGTCATCTTTTTCCATGTTAAAACTTTCGCTTGCAATTCTTGCCGAGATTTATTTCAAATCTACAGTGTGTATTAACATACCTAGAGAGACCTAGAAGTGATGGCCATGACAAAAAAATTAAAGATGGAGATATGTGTCCAAAAATAATGATTGTCCAGACTTGTTACAAAATAATACTGGTCAAGACATTATAATAATCTTGTAATAATTTTATACTTTCGAAATTGATACCAAAAGTATTTTGTCCTGAATATAATGAATACTGTCGAATAAATAAAACTCGACGATTTTTACTTTGACATTCTGCTGGAAATTTGTCTAAAAATGTGGAGAAAATAAAACGGGGGGAAAAAAATCAGAAATTTGTCAATAAAATATAATTTTTAAAAAATCACGAAACTAGGTTTGAGTGAAAGGTTTACCTCGTAAAGGTCATCCGGATTATGTTCAACAGTGTTCTACATTAATGGGCCTATGAAAAACTCCTTTTGATTGAAATCTACGAATGTTACGCATTGTTAACAAAGATATAAAAAGAAAAAGAGTTTGAGTAATCCATAAAACTCTTAATATTTATTAAATGCTGGTCAACAATTAAAATATAAGAACATGGACACATATGTGACAATAGAATTACGTAAGTACCAAATAGATAGATAGATAGATAGATAGATAGATACTTGAACGGACTGAGATAGATAGATAGATAGATAGATAGATATATAGATAGATAGATAGATAGATAGATAGATAGATAGATAGATACTTGAACGGACTGAGATAGATAGATAGATAGATAGATAGATAGGTACTTGAACGGACTGAGATAGATAGATAGATAGATAGGTACTTGAACGAATTGAGATAGATAGATAGATAGATAGATAGATAGATAGATAGATAGATAGATAGATAGATAGGTACTTGAACGGACTGAGATAGATAGATAGATAGGTACTTGAACGGACTGAGATAGATAGATAGATAGATAGATAGATAGATAGATAGATAGATAGATAGATAGATACTTGAACGGACTGAGATAGATAGATAGATAGATAGATAGATAGATACTTGAACGGACTGAGATAGATAGATAGATAGATAGATACTTGAACGGACTGAAATAGATAGATAGATAGATAGATAGATAGATAGATAGATAGATAGGTACTTGAACGGACTGAGATAGATAGATAGATAGGTACTTGAACGGACTGAGATAGATAGATAGATAGATAGATAGATAGATACTTGTACGGACTGAGATAGATAGATAGATAGATAGATAGATAGATAGATACTTGAACGGACTGAGATAGATAGAGAGATAGAGAGATACTTGAACGGACTGAGATAGATAGATAGATAGATAGATAGATAGATAGATAGATAGATAGATATTTGAACTGATAGGCATAGGGACAAGTTGAGAAAGATATTAGGAAATGTTTATAGAACAAAGAAATTTGAAAAGAGATTAGCAAAAAAAGATGGGAAAACTTTTTGTAGGCAGATGAACAGAAATCGGGCAAGTGAGGAGTTCAAATCGAATGGAACTTCGAATAAGATAAGGAGAAGCGAAAATATGAAAGAGCAAATTAAAAAAGTCAATTCCTTAGAGAATAGAAAGGAAGAGCAGTTAATAGAGTGGAAGATAAGAATTGGTGCGAGTTTCAAAGAAAAAACTGATGGGTGAAGCCATCCAAAAACAGACTGGTCTCGGGAATTGGTGACAATGATTCCGAAAGATAGGCTCTCTCTGGGGACAATTCCAATAAAGCAGGTTTTGTATGAATCATAAAAATAAGCTGAGATCGTGTTTGGATAACAGAACTGGAAAATGATAACAGATTTAGCTTTATTCCCGAAAGTTAGCAATCGTAAAGCAAAACAACAGCAATAATAATAATAATACAAATAATAATGATAATATAATTTTCATTATTATCATTATTATCATCATTATTATTATTATTATTA
Organism: Acanthosepion esculentum; assembly: GCA_964036315.1. NCBI lineage: Eukaryota > Metazoa > Mollusca > Cephalopoda > Sepiida > Sepiidae > Acanthosepion > Acanthosepion esculentum. Next base: position 28,696,629 of record OZ038477.1, on the reverse strand, counting down.
TTATTATTATTATCATTATTATTATTAATACTAATTATTATTATTATTAATAATAAATCACTAAGAAAACTACTCTTCTTTCAAATCTACAAGTGTTGTGGTGATTAATATTAATATTAATAATATTAATATTAATATTATTAATATCAATTCTGAGGCTCTGTTTGAAACTGGACCATATAGCATTCAGAATGTTCGCAGTCAACAATATGTATTTTAAGGGTGGTGACTTATCTCTTGAAATAAATGCCAGAAAAATGCTAATTATGACGATTTTTCAACGCTTAAAAAAACACAATAATCCCAACGTCGAAAGTATGGGACAACCGGTGAGGAGAGAACTCTCTATTCAGTCGTAATTGATTTAACGAGACAAACTTGGTAACCATTGCACCATGTCAACGTACCTCATCAGCCGTCGATTATGGTGTCTAAAATATGAATCCAATCAGCAAAATCTGAAAGCTTTCGGGTCATCGAAAGATAGTCTTGGAGTAAATGTCTGTAAAAAGCGAAAATACTTCTGCTATATCCAAGAAGAAAATCAAATAAAGAAAATGTATTAATTTTTAATTTCTTTTACTAAACGTTCATCCAAGACAAGGCCCAAGAACCACTCAATGTAGATGGTTGTGACCAAGTAAATGGTTAAAGAAATAACAAAACAAGTGTTACAGATATATCATATATTAAACAGTAAGTACAACAGAAGAGTATTACGCGACTAGTGAGTGTGTGTCGGTTGACTCAGCGTTCAATCCATTCGACTGAAAAAAATATTCCCTTAGAACCCGTATAAACGGGTTCAGTGTCTGCCTACCTCCCCGGACGAAACTTTACCCTTCGGCAAAGCCTAGTTCGAGTTCCTCTCTGCTCAAGGCAGATAGTTCGACAGATAAACAATCTAATGCGACTGATTTTGGGTTCTGTCCTTGAGGATACATGGCACAGTGGATAAAGGTGTTATTTAGATCCAGTGATAGGACCCAAAGAGTTGTGAGTTCAATACCTGGTTAATGCAGTGGAGAACTTGGAGAGGGGAATTAACAGGAGATAACTGATAACTGACATCCATTAGATATGTCACGTGGAACTAGAACAGTCTACCCCAGCAAGCGAAATAAAAGGTTCAGTTCGACACTCCAACCACCTGAAGAAGGCCGCAGCGTACAACATTGTAATGTGATAAATATGGCAACAAAGATGAGGATGATAGTCCGAGCAATAGAAATAGTGTACGTAATAACCTCATCTCAGAAATATCGACGGATGCTAACGAGATTTTAACATTTTCCCCGAGGGAGCAGCACCAGGAAGCCTAATTTTTATTAATTCCTTTAAAAAATATTTTAATATCTTTACTTTGAATTAGAGAAAAAAACATATCAAATCCACATGTCGAAAGGATCAGGCGATTAGATTTTAGAAACGGAATAAAACCGTTCCTCTTCTTGTATTTTGTAGTGTTTCTTTAAATAGTAATGGTGATATTGTTTCCTTATGAGGAAACATTCGATCATTCATTGACTGTGCAACTAGTGTTACTTTCGGTTGAAATGTATAAAATCTTTCTGGCAAATCTTTGAGCATCATGCCCCCGAATAAAAACGGGGTGTGAAAAGGACATTTTCCGTTGACACCGCTATTATTTTAACTACCTCCACTCCTCGGCAATGTTTAGTTTTTAAAAAACTATAATTAGAATGTGAATAAAATCTAAATATAAGATGTATGTAAATTTATACGGAATTTTGTTCTTGAGAATTTACAACGAAAACATTAAACACTGTTTATTAAATTGATTATTTACAAGATTAATTTTATATTTACAACATTCTAAAAATGAATACAATTGTATTAAAACTAATGCCCTGCAGTATTTATCAGTTACCACTTTATAAAGAAATAAATATGAAAACATTTTTATTAATGGATTTATAAACATTTACTAAATTATTAAAGTTATTATTAAAATATGTGAAGCAACTATAAGTAGGTCCTTATTATTTACCATTTTATAAAGTTCGAATTGATGGCAATTAGCCGATATTTTGACAACCATTCCAATAAACAATCTAATAAATAAATACTGTTTATTTTTTTAGTCAATTATCAAGAACAAAGAAAATCTATAATTTCACTTTCATATGATTATGTTTTATTAAAATTCTAATCATCACTTAAAAAAAAATATTGCCGTAAGAGAGAAAGTAGTTGAATAATAGCGGTATCAAGGGAAAAACCATCCTTTTGAGACTGAAATTTTGCGGGTATTGGGCTCAAAGTTTGCTAACTTTTTCTTGAAATAATCTTTCAGGAAAATACGTTTCTCAAGTCCAGTTATCGCTTTTCCAGATGGAGGCTTTTCTTCTAACTTTTTGTTTGAAGTAGTGTGAAATTTTAGCATTTTGTTGATGTCTTTATTTTACATGCGATATTCATTCTAGTTGTTTCTGGAAGTCAAGAGGGTTTGTAGTTTCTGTTATCTAGTACTGTTCTGTGTGATTCTGTAGCGCCAGTCCACAGAAACATAAACAAAGAATTTTAACATGTGAAGGAATTTGTTTTTTTTACTCTGTTCAATGAAGTACTTGATCGATACACCGTCGCGAATTGTATTTAAATAC
>OZ038477.1:28646502-28691502 GCA_964036315.1 Acanthosepion esculentum | reverse complement strand
TCCTGAGTATGAAGATAAACTACATCCGCGTCCTGGGTAAGACGATAAATTGGATCCGTGTCCTGGGTATGACGATAAACTACATCCTCGTCCTGGGTAAGATGATAAACTACATACGCGTCATGGGTAAGACGATAAATTGGATCCGTGTCCTGGGTATGACGATAAATTTCATCCGCGTCCTGGGTAAGATGATAAACTTTCATCCGCGTCCTGGGTAAGATGATAAACTTTCATCCGCGGCCTGGGTAAGACGATAAATTGGATCCGTGTCCTGGGTATGACGATAAACTACATCCGCGTCCTGGGTAAGACGATAAATTGGATCCGTGTCCTGGGTATGACGATAAACTACATCGGCGTCCTGGGTAAGATGATAAACTACATCCGCGTCCTGGGTAAGACGATAAATTGGATCCGTGTCCTGGGTATGACGATAAACTTCATCCGCGTCCTGGGTAAGATGATAAACTTTCATCCGCGTCCTGGGTAAGATGATAAATTTTCATCCGCGGCCTGGGTAAGACGATAAATTGGATCCGTGTCCTGGGTATGATGATAAACTACATCCGCGTCCTGGGTAAGATGATAAACTACATCCGCGTCCTTGGTAAGACGATAAACTACATTCGCGTCCTAGGTATGACGATAAACTCCATCCGCGTCCTGGGTAAAATGATAAACTACATCCAACAACAAGGCCTCTGATCAGGAGGTTTTGAGGAGCGTAGAACGACCTATTAATTACTAGTGTTCCCAGGACCACCCTGACCGGGGGTGTTAGCAACTCTTAGGGTCCCAGCTATTGGCAAATAGTTAACCCATAGGCTTGGGTCAAAACGTGTAAAAATATATTTTAATACCAGCAATACATTTTTGTAAAAACTATTACCAGCAATACATTTTTAATGATAAAATTAGTACCAGCAATACATTTTTGAAAAAAAATATTACCAGCAAAAATAAATCTTGGCATTAGATAACCCATCGAGGTTGATATACCGTTAACCAAACCAAACCAAACCTTTGACCTTTTTTCTATCTCAAAATTTCACATCGATCTCATGGACATAGTTATGTATGGATAACTAAAGAATGAATTAGAAAAAAATCTCATTTAACACGCTTCGACCTTCAAAACGACTTCTTCAAATTGTTTTTGTTGATGGAGTCATAAATATTTAGGGGTCGGAAACGAAAGTATAAACAAACGTAATTTATAGTTAAGCACCGAGAGAAACTCTTAAGATATTGGGATGATTGCCTTTGAATTTAAATTTTTAAATTTTCGTGTCCGATGTATCTAGATGCATAGCACAGTGGACCTCATTTGACATTCTACGGCTTCTTTTATCGCTGTAGTATTTAAATATCTCACATTGTTATAAAAGCAATAATCTTGTTAGCGTAGAAGATATCTTTCATGATCCTGAACGTAAATTTACTGTGGAAGACCCAGAATTTAGTACAATTTCAATACATTTAACTTAATAAAGTACTTTCTCTTTTAATTAAAACTGAATTCTTTAAGTGGAATTATGGTTAGACTTGTATTTTCTTTCAGCAAATGATCCTTTTTGTGTTCATGTTCTTTTACTTAAATTCCTAGAGGTTTCTCATATGTATCTTTTGTAACTCTTTTATAATCTATTCTGTAGTTTCTGCTTCAAGTTTTAAGTTGTGTTCATTTTTGTTTTGTATTAATTTAATATCCGGTTTTAAAGTAGTTATAACAAATTTAGTGCCTTCAAAATTTTTTTTCAGTTGTAGTCATTATTGAGTTGGTAGGTCGTATTACGTTTCTAGTTTTGTTAGGATTATTTATGTTATTTACTTTTCTACCTTTATAAATCCGATGAGCTTTACGACGAGCATTATACATGAAATAGTTAAGATGTTGAAATGAATGAATGTATTAACGAAATAATGCGTATGTTGGAAGAATTTAAATGTATTTTCCATGCATGTCTCTTCACCATCTAAATAGAGAGGGTTACAAATTCTAAGTACTCTTACATAAATGCCACTAATTATTCCAGATTTAATTTTCTTAAGTTCTAGATAGACACTTAGTTTTAGATCAATGTCAGTACAGTTAAACATGATATCGAGGAAAGTTGATATATTTTTTTGTATCTGTTTCTTTAATAAATTCAATTGTATGAATATTTTTATAACGGAAAAGTTTTGTACACTTTTTATCTCTCTATATATAAAACAGATGATGTCTGTATGTCTGTTTGTCTGTCTGTCTGTCTGATACCTTTTCCATCGGGATCCATCCAACCGACTTTGACCAAACTTGGCACATACATTGTACAATGTAAGAGATAGGTTCTTAGCGTAAAAATTTTTAAATCAATAATCGATAAAGCGATGGAAAATCGATAAATTCAACTTATTTCCTCCGATTTCGTTCAAATTCGGTCTGTAGGTTACTTACATCGGGATGAGTTCAACGATACCTCATTTTTGTTTCTACGTTACTGCGTTTAGAGAAAAACCGCGGAAAACGAAAAATCGATTTCAACACAACTCGATTTCAGCACAACATTTTAAAGCAATCTAACACAAACTTCATTAAGTCGTCACCAACAAAAAGTTTATTGTTTAACAGTCAAATAAACTTGATAATTGAGTTCAACCATACAGTAAATACAGAAAACCCGCGTAAATAGCAAAAAATGGCAATTTTTACTGGTTTCTTGCTTATTTTTCGTTGATATTTCCACCAATTTTCATCAAACTCAGCAATAGCTTTATAAATGTATCCTCTTTTACATCTCTGGTAACACACTGACAAATTGAATTTCAAAAACTCCAAAATAATTGCGGTCTGCATTAGGTCTTCATGTTGCCTGTTTTGCACCTTCATGCCTTCGATTGAATAAATACTGACTACTTCTGTTATATCAGTAACTGCATTAATTCAAAATGTTCTTTAATGAAAGTACTTTAAAGTAATTGATGAAAATAGACCCTGCTACATCATGATGCTGTTTTTGTTCCATTCTAATTGAACGTTTTTTCTGATCGACCAGCTGGGTATGGCTGCTAATAATTAATAAAAACAAAATATATAACACCATAATATAAGATGAAATATATTTAAACTTGCGTTGTTTATTGAAAATCGCACTAAAAATATTACACTGTATAAACACGGCTTGGATTCTTAAGAAAATCGATTTGTGAAGTAGTTGACTTGGGAGACGATCCCCACGTGTGGAACCGTTGGGAACGGCCTCAAAGTCCTACGACGGGTTGACCTAAGTCTTCGGCCGAATATTCCTCCTATCCCCCGTGTTTCAAATACCAGCTGTGTATGGCTGTTAGTTCTTTTAATAATTTGAAATGACTTCTCTTTATTTTTTTATTATTTACTTTAATAAAACATTAACTAATTAATTAAAGGTCGATGAGACATATTAACATATATGATGTTCTAGATTTCAGATTATTTCAATTTCTATCTATAAAAGGCAGGCTGTGTGTGTGTGTGTGTGTGTGTGTGTGTGTGTGTTTAAAGAATGCACGGCCGCAATTTTCGACGGATTTGCACCAAAATTTACTTGCACATGCTCCAAGTTAGCGAAGAGGCCAAAACCGACTTTGCATTTCCCAACTCCAATCGATAGTGGAAATAATTGATTTTTCCATGCTTCTACGGCAGTTTTCATGTAGTTTTCGGCCATTTTCTACTGGCCAGAGTGAGAGCCTATAGCTGGCTGCCACGAATAGGCAGGAAGATTCTATTGGCCAGCGTGAGAGCCAACAGCTGACTGACACGAATGTTAACTAGCATGCTCGCATACAAAAAAATCGATAGCTGCATTCGTCACAAGTGGGAAAAATTTAAATCTGCATGGCACTTTACTCCAATTGGCTCATTCGCTTGCTTAAACTCAACGTTGATTCTGATTCCGCAGAACTGGATTGGGTGTAAAAAGTATTTGTTTTTAACATTCTTTTTTCATTCGGTTTTTCCAGTTACGAGTCCATTTTTAAAGCTGATCGTTTTGTGTTCATTTTGTTTAGTTCTTTTTTCGTAACAGATTTAATGTTTAGTATAGAGCTTAGAAAAGATTTGCTGTGTGAGATAGGCAAGAAGTAAGGCATATAGCAACATCAGTACGGCAAAGGGCACTCCTTTAATGGCAAGGAAGGGCAAAAATATTTTAAGTCAAGTGATAGCGATTGCTGTATGAGTCGTACGATTTTTGAATCAAGCACGGGCCATGCCAGACCATGCTGCTAGCAAATTCATAAAGAGAAGTTCTGAATTATTGCAGTTCGCTAAGTAATTCTTTATCTATCAAATTACCTTATCTGAATGGGTTGGATAAAGGGATCAAGTAATGATTGTAAAGAGCTAAACATTGCTTAGAGCTACAAGAGTCTGGAACTTGTGGAGAGCCATTGTCGCCCATATAAATGATAAAATACATAAATGCATTGTGTCGCAGAGGATGGGGCAAAGATGGAAATATATGTGCTGTGTAGTGACCTTTGTCTAAAGAGCAAGGTATGAACATTATGACAATTGCCCCCCTCCCCTGAGAAGTGTCTGTTAACCATTGCGGGAGAGTAAGCACTTAGTTTACTCAGATATATAGGTGAAGTACTCGTACTGTTAGTGAATTAAATTTAGGAAAGTAACTTGTTAGATGTCACTTTACTGTCGGTGTCACTTTACAAGGCCCGGTGGGCACTCATGGTAGAGGGTTACATTAGGAGGCCATTTGTGTGCATAGATGAAGGAGATAATGATTAATCCTAGCATTGAATAGGTTAAAATAGTATTGATCGGGGAAATATCCTGTTGGGAGTCGATTCCACAGGGCAGTGGTTGGCGGGAAGAAGTTTCTCGCGTGGAACTATGGAATATGGAGGGAATGTGGGTGGTTAGCTACTATGTAAGTGGCATGGCGTTTTCTTGCTATGAAGGTTTGCCTCGGCGGGACCAGGGAATGTAGTTCATTCGAGCACTTTCCATGGAAGTAGCGGTGGAGTAGCGAGAAACTTGTAAAAACCCGTCTGTGGGAGAGGGGTTGAAGAGTGAAGAATAATTCGCCACTCACAAGGTCTCGCAGTCGCCTTTGAACTTGATCAAGGCTGGAGAATGGGGTCTTGGCTGCTCCTTCCCAAATATGACAACAGAACCCGATTTGGGGCCTGATCTGGCTTTTGTAACGGTAGAGGACAGCCGGAAGAGTCAGGTACTTACTGGAGCGGTACGAGAAGCTGACCATTTTATCTGCGTCCTTAGCAACGGATCGTGTGTACAAATTCCACTTCAGGTCGAGTGTGAGTTTCAGGCCTAACAGTCTTTCAAGTCACGGTGCTTCCCCTAGAGTACCTCCATTCATCTTGATTGATGTTAGTTGGAGGGTCAGATCGGCGATGATGGAGCGTAATTAGCTTGGTCTTCGAGGCATTGAATGTAAGCAGCCAGTTTTTACCCGTTGGGTACTTTGTAGAAGATCGGAAGAGAGTCCAGTCGCCAATCTTTGGCCATCGATAATTTTAAAGGTGCACTCGTGTACAGTCGTATCGCCGGCATAGATGTTTACAAATGATCTAAGTATATTCTGAGGCAGATCATTTATATACATCAAAAACAGGGTTCGTCCAAGGAGGGACATGTGTAAGGCGTAATTTGCATTAGTGATAGAGCTAGGTGTTAGAACCCAGGTAAAACTACAGAATTCGAAGACTGACTATTAATAACTACCTTCATGAAGGATTTTATGATCGAGAAAACACTTCCAGCGATTCCATAACTGGGGATCTTCTGTAGTAGACATTTATGCCTTGTCGAAGGCTTTTGAGTTATCTAGTGCTATGGTCCTCTAGGTGTGTTTGTACTCAAGAGCCTCATTGATTCTGTGAGTGATGGTCGTTAAGACATCGGCAGTGGATTGGGCCGAGTGAAACCCATACTGCTCGTCGCTGAAGAGGTTGCTCTTTTCTAGGTGCTCGACCTCCTTAATGATTATGGCCCTAAAACGACTACTAATGATACTGGCGGGTTTGTACTGGAAGGGAGAAGATCGCGCGCCCACATTCTTGAAAACCGGGCATACGTTTGACACTTTCCACAGACTTGTAAAGAATTTCTCCTTTAAGCAGCGGTTGAATAACTTTCTTAGGATTGGGGATAATTCCGAGTTGATATTCGTAAGGACTGCCACTGGAATTTTGTCTGGGCCAGTGGCTTTCTTTGGGTCGAGACCTTTGATAAATCTAGAAACTTCTGGTGCTGTGATGGTTTATATAATTGAGATTTTGCTCATTGAAACTTTGGAACTTCGAAAGGAGAAGGTCTTTGTCATCTAATGTTGAGTTAGTGGCAAAGATAGAGGCGAAGAGGTTCGCCTTATGTGTCGAGAAAGATATGACCACGGAGTTTTGTACGAATACCCAAAGAGTTGAAGTTTTTGTTATCTTAATGCTGCTTAAAATGGAATATACGCGATCGAGCTGTATTCAAATTATATATCGTATAAAATTACATATATATATATATATATATATATATATATATATATATGGTGGTACTCGCTTGGAAAAACCTTGGGTATTTTGGCTTGTAGTAGAACAAACCAGTACCCAAGGATAAATGAGGAATAAAAAAAAGAAAGAACGAAGAACATGAAATTGAGGCAAAAACAATCGTCCAGAATCCCAGCTCAGAGTCCAAAGAAAAAAACCTCCACAAACGGATCGTCAGGGTAATGCGGGCCCCTTATCTTATCTTATCTTATCATAAATATATATATATATATATATATATATATATATATATATATATATATATATATATATATGTGTGTGTGTGTGTGTGTGTGTGTGTGTGTGTGTATTTTAATATGTTTTCTTGATTTAATAAGAAATCTGTGATTTTTTTATTACTAATATTTACCTTAGTACACTGGATAACGCCAAGAGTAAAGAAAAGAGTGTTTATAAGCTATATAATATCAATCCTCTTATAGAGCAATGAATACTGGACAATTTCTTCATAGATGAAGAGGAGACTTGAGGCAGCTTAAAAGAAGTAATTCTACAGAAGAATGGTAAGAATAACATGGACAAAACATGTGAGCAGCCTGGAAGTTTTAAGACAAAGGACACAAAGAGGACAATATACTTAGTAGTAGAAAAAATTGAAATTTGTAGAACATATTTTGAGGAAAGGTTTGGGGAATTTGAAACTTACATGAAGGCAACAGGGTAGAGGAAAGCGACCATGTTTAAATGGATGACAGAAAAGTGAGTGGAGGTAGTGAGAATATAGTCAAGACTTAAAGCTGCCAAAGAGAGGAAGCTGTGGAGTGTCATGGTCGCCCATATGTTGAAGTGACGCCATATAAAAATGATTATTTAAATAGAATGTTTTTAAAATGTTATAGCATAATTGAACGCATGTTTCTGCGTGTGCGTGTGTATGTGTAAAATGCATGTGTGTGCACTTTTGCATGTTTGAACGTTTATGCCTGTGTGTGTTTGAGCATGTGTGTGGGTCTGTGCATACATGTGTGTGTGTGTGTTTGTGTGTGTGAGTATGGGCGTATAAAATTCATAATTGCGTGTACATTTGTGCATGTTTGAACGTTTATGCCTTCATGTGTGTTGGAGCATGTGTGTGCTTGAGCATGTGTGTGTGCGTAGGTGTGTGTAAAATGCATAAATGCGTGTACATTTTTGCATGTTTGAACGTTTATGCCTGTGTGTGTTTGAGTATGTGTGTGGGTGTGTGCATGCATGTGTGAGTGTGTGTGTGCGTATGTGTGTGTAAAATGCATATACTATGTGTACATTTTTGCATGTTTGAACGTTTATGCCTCTGTGTGTTTGAGCATGTGTGTGTGTGCATGCATGTGTGTGTGCGTATGTGTGTGTAAAATGCATAACTGTGTGTACATTTTTGCATGTTTGAACGTTTATGCCTGTGTGTGTGTTTGAGCATGTGTGTGAGTGTGTGCATACATGTGTGTGTGTGTTTGTGTGTGTGATTATGGGCGTATAAAATGCATAACTGTGTGTAAATTTTTGCATGTTAGAACGTTTATGCCTGTGTGTGTTTGAGCATGTGTGTGTGTGTGCATGCATGTGTTTGTGTGTGTGCGTATGCGCGTATAAAATTCATAATTGCGTGTACATTGTGCATGTTTGAACGTTTATGCCTGCGTGTGTGTTTGCTCATTTGTGTGTGTGCGCACGAATGTACGTGTGTGTGTGTGTATGTGTGTGTAATATTCACTACTCCGTGTACATTTTTGCATGTTTGAACGTTTATACATCTGTGTGCGTTTGAGCATGCATGTGTGTGTGTGCATGCATGCGTATGTGTTTCTGTATGTGTCTGCGTGTAAAAAGCATATCTCTACGTGTTGTGTGTATACGTGTTTCTGGGCGTATGCGTTTGTGTGTGCAATCTGAAATCGATCAAATAATTCAATGTTAGAAAAGAAAGCCATCGAAATCGAAAATATGTAACCATTTAGGCAATGATATCTATAAGAATTGAAGCAAGGACGGTGGTAAGAAAAGAATTAACATTGCAGACATCCCCTCCCTCTTTTCCACTATCTCTCTCTCTCTCTCTCTCTCGCACAATCACCTGCAGTCTACCAGACCACTTATATATATATATATATATATATATATATATATATATATATATATATATATGTATATATATATCTATATATATAAAGTTTTCTATTTGATACATTTATCCTAGTTTTATCGTTATTAACCGAGTTTTTTTCTTTTGTGTTATTAACTGACCTGAAATGATTGACTAACTTCCGAAAGAAATGACACAAAACGACGAAATTTTTTTTCAGCCCGACTACTGCCTTCAATGTTTGAATCTTCAAGCAAAATCATTATGTCGATGAGGCATCGTTTTGATCGGCAGGTTGTGAGGAGGAATAATAATAATATCTTGGGATTCTGGGTCAGACATCAAATATGCCTATTTACTATTTTTTATAATCATTTCCCGCCAAAAACGACAACAACAGCCAATAAAAGAAAAAGATTGAAAAAAACAGATGATTATGATTGACATTTTATTCAAATTTTTGAAGATCGGAGTTGACACGATAGAAAGAAGCTGGGAGAGAGTTTCACAAGCGAAAAGGGCGAAAGAAGAAACATGCAACTTCTGTTGTAACCTAGAAAGGGTTACTGAATGACGAATAACCAAAACAGAGGTTGGAAATGAAATGATAATCTTTATAACATCAACAAACTACAATACTCGCCAGCGGCGTGAAGTAGGTAAACCACTGCTAGTAGTGGACTACTTAGACACCACTTACAATATTGTCCAACGTATTTATTACAATATTTATTTCTGTGAACTTACAGAAATGTGGTACATGGCTTAAAAAAGGGGATGGGGAAAAGGACGGTCTTGTTCTGTCTTAATTTTAAACTTAGCTAGCCACAATCATTGATCCAATCATAAAAACAATATTCCTAACACCAAAACAACATTCTTACTAGCCTTTCTTACTACGTCCACAATAATACCTCATTATCTCAATGAAAATCTTAAGTAGTCCTCATATGTACATATCGTCGTATGTTTGAATATAACAAAAAATTAAAAAGATCCCCAATGAGCATATACAATATGAATTAATCTATTTACAAGAAACTAAACAAAATCATTGTTTGTAATAACAATACTTAAATGTGGCAGAGACAGTGAGTTCACTGGACGAAATCAATGCGGGCCTATAAAAATATAGAAAACATTCATTCATCCCGAGCACTCACACGGACACGCACTCATCCAGACACGTCAACAGAAAACGAAAAAAAACACACAGGCGAAAAAAAAAAAAAACGAAAATCGCCCCGCATCCACCAGGTCCACCAGAGAACTGACATCACTTACCACCTAACGAGGGAGGGGGTGGGGAATTAAACTAAAGAAAAAAATAAGGACAGAAATAAAAGGGGCCAATGAGCAAATACACCCAAGCGAAGTTTACTGGAAAAAGGAAAAAAAACTAATGATTCAAAAAACAAAACCTACACTAACCTAATTTCGGGATGGGTTGCCCAAGTTCAACCCTGGAAGAACAATATCCGGCATCAAAATACCATTCTAGGTCAGCCGCTTTTATTCGACACAACAGCGCAAGAGTCGCCCACCTTTTGCCGAATTCTGATGACCAATGTATTTATTACCCCCTCTTTCAATAGTGTCCAATGTATTTATAGGATTGGGACATGCCAGTTAGTGTTCATAGGTACGGTTGATTGAGTTTAAGATATATTAGTCTCAGTTCTCCGTAAATTGTTTTGTTTAACAAAATTATTGGATAGCATACATAGATTTTAGCGTGACTGCTTCTCGTGCCATTATAGTTACAATTCTCACTTTCCTATCATCCGTTTCTTTCAGTTTTCGACTAAAAGCCACTCCTTTGTTTCCCTCTTACTCTTTTTCGGTTTCAGCCTTTCAACGGCTGAAACTTCGACACATGTTTTCGTTGAAAGATGAGATGGCAAAATGACAGGCCTTACTTAGAGCTACAAAGGACGGAGAATTGCGGAGACGTCCTAAAATAGACACGGTACATAGAAGGAGTATCATCATCATCATCATCATCATCATCATCATCATCATCATCATCATCATCATCATCATCATCCTTGAACCGCCCTATTGTTGGCTGGAACTCCAATGACAATCCCTTTCCACACTGTTCGGTCCTGCATTGCTGTCCCCAGAGTCCCAATGGCCAAACCTGAGTCCCGAGCTATGGTGTCTGGGAAAGTCAATTTTCTTGAGAAGACACTTCCAGAAAGATGCCATAGGAGTAAGTATGAGGCAATTTCCCTGACAGATCTGTGGCAGGGCCCGGCAAGCTGTAACCGTTTTTGTTTGAGTTCAAGAGAGGTTGGTCTCTATAAATTATAGTATACATACATTTTAAGGTAACTGCTTCTCGTGCCATTATAGTTACAATTCTCACTTTCCTGTCATCCGTTTCTTTCAGTTTTCTACTAAAATCCACTTCTTTGTTTACCTCTTCGTTCTTTTTCTGTTTCAGCCTTACAACGACTGAAACTTTGACAAATGTTTTCAATGATGTTAAGTTATTTTGTGTACATAATGTAACTAGTGAGCCAACCAAAATGAGCTGACTCATTTTATAGTTTACCAAGAGAAGGTTAACCAATCAGAAGACTTGAAATATTCGATCCGATGTGTATAAAGGCGGCCATTTTGTTTATTCCTTGACAGAATATCCACTGCCAGCCTCTGATATGAAAGACCTGAAGAACTATGCTTTCCTACTCTCTCCGAATATCCACTGCAAACCTCTGATATGGAAGACCTTAAGAATTCATGAATAGCTGCTACTAGACATTGGTGCTGTTTCATTGAACAAATTACTTACTACGTTGGATTTCTACATTCAAACTACATTAAACATGTTTTAGAAATGAAAGATGAGAGAGCAAAATGACAGGCCTTACTTAGAGTTACAAAGGGCAGGAAATTGTGGAGACGTCCGGAAGAGACACGGTACACAGAAGGAGAATCATCATCATCATCATCATCATCATCATCATCATCATCATCATCATCATCATCATCATCATCATCCTTCGAACTCCCTATGGTTGGTCGGAACTCCATTGACAATCGCTTTCCACAATGTTCGATCCTGCATTGCTCTCCCCAGATTCCGAATGCCCAACCCTGAGTCCGAGCTATGGTGTTTGAGAAAGTCAAGTTTTTGTGAGAAGACACTTCCAGAAGGATGCCATAGGAGTAAGAATGAGATGATTTCCCTATCCACTCGGTGGCAGTGTATATATATTATATATATATATATATGTATTACATATATTATATGTATATGTATTACATATATGTATATGTATTACATATATTGTATGTATATCTATTACATATATTATACACTTTATATACACTTTAGTTTTTGATATGCGGAGGCAAATGTAAGAACTACGACGGGGCAATTTCTATAAGAACCAAAGAAAAAGTAGTCATGAGATAACGTTGATATATCCACAAGGCCGGATTAACCTAATGTCAAAAGTAGTAAATGCTACGGACGCCTTATTTTCGAGGTCCACGTATTAAATATTTTCAAGCAATCTTTTTTTTATCAGTGTATTACACCCTGCATAAGGCCTGATTGCACTCGAGGTAGAGGGTTACATTGAGGCAGTTTATACGGATAGGAGAGTAAGATAACGGTTAACTCTAGACTTGAAAAAGTTAAGATTGTAGTGATCGGGAAAACACTCTCTTGGAAGTCGGTTCGACAGAGTATCGAAGGAAGCAGTGGAACTTATTTCTCACGGAGGGAATGTGGGTGGTTTGTTACTATGCGAACCAACCATGGCGGGTCCTAGCCTTGAGGGTTAGAAACCGACGGAATCAAGAAATGCAGTTCGTCCGAGCACTTTCCATAGAGCACATCGCACCTGTGTTTTCACCCACAAGGACTAGAAGACTCTTTTGAAGTCTATCGAGACTGGATAATGAGGACAGGGTACCTCGCGCCTAAAATGACAACAGTACTTCATCCTGGAACTGATCTGTCTCTTGTAAAGTTAGACGAAAGCAGTTGGCGTCAGGTATTTAATGGAGCGTTACAAGAGGCCGCTGGTGAAATCATTATCTCAGGATTTAGTAATATTAATGTTTACGCGTCGGGTGAGTTAGATCTTGTCAGCTAAAATTATATCGAGGCTGTTAAATCTACTCAAATATGCCATTATAAACATTTTTCCTGATTTATTATGGTGATAGGACATACATATTTATCTGTTATTAAGCTCTATCATTATACAATTTGCTATTTAATAATTATGTAATTTTTTTATTTAGGTCGATGTATAGCAAATGCTACAAGCCAGGTAGTAGGTTTTATCCAGACATGATTCAAACTCCAGGATGTTTCCTTGGTATCTATATTGATAAAAACAGAAAGTGAATGCAGGGCAGGATTGAAAACATTTAGGTAGGCACCCCCCACTAATTCGGTATACGTAGGGTTTAAAATGAATTTATAAAAATGAAAAACTTTCTTGAAGCTTTCATTTTAGCTTTAATTTAAAGCTAAGTGATTTAAAATTTACTATTTCCAGTAGGCAAAATATTCTGGATGCATTTCAAACAAGAATCATATTGATCGGAATCGATTTTTTTCCCAGTAAAATCGATCAAGACGGCAATATTTGACAGATTTGTAAACAAAAGTTAATTCTCGGTTTTAAAAATCTTGCAAAAGTAAAATAAAATTAACAATTTGAAACAAATATTAATTTTAGCATAATATGTTGTATGCAAACATTTCTTAAATACGGGGTCTTGTTTTCTGACGTATTAATCGATTTATTGACAGTCGATCGAAAGACGAATGTGTTCATAGTTAAGTATGGTTGAGCAGACGATAAAGATTTTTTCGCGGTTGGGGGAGGGACAAATCTTAAAACACGTGACCTTTTAATGCTAGATTTATCAGTTTTGTACATCCTTACAAAAACAAATCGAAATTATTTTTAAAATATTCGGGGTCGTCAGATTGCAATAAACTTTACAATATATGATTAGTAAATATAGTTTTACTTATAACAATATTTCCTCAGAATTATCACATTAAAAAGGAATTTTAAAAGATTTAAAAACAAAAGTGAAAACAAATCTTCTAAAAGTTAATTTTTCATCAAAAATTATTTTTTTCTTCAGAAAATATTGTCTTTAATATATGTTATTTTTAGAAGCAATTAAAATCTTCTCCAATTAAATGATGTCTTAATTTTATTGTGTTTATTTTATTTTTTATTTCAGAACAGATTTTTTGGTAAGACCGGGTTCGATTTTTTTTTAAAATTCGGTGATTTAAATTCTTCGAAAAATGCTGCTTTTAAGTAATATAGTCACTAAAAATTATATCGCTGAATTTCTCAAGTTTTCATAAAATTAAGTAAACACAAGATTCTCCAACAAAAATAAAACAAAAATGATTTCATTCATGTGTAAATAAGTCCTGAAAATTTCATTAAAATTCTACAATTATTTGATTTTTGCAAGAATTTTTAAATTAATATGTCTGTCACCGCAAAAAGAGGCCCAATTTTGCTCTGACGCAGGAAAAGCAATTTTTAATCAAAATTTTGAATGTTCTAAAAAGGAGTAAAAAATTTAATTAAACAATAAAAAAATCTTTGACTCCTTCTCTTAATAATAACATAAAGATTTTGACGATAAAACCAGGCTGTTATTACATTTGGAGCATGTTTTTGTCTTGGAATTCTGATTTTTTAACGTGGAGGTACCAACATTTCAGTGATAGTTTGACAATTCGAGAACTATTTGCATTTGTTTCAATTTGTGAAATTGCAAGAGAAAGTTTAAATTAAAAGGATACGGAGACAGAGTATAAAAGATTGCATCATGAGGACGGTCGAAATGAAAAGGGAAATATAAACAAAACAAATCTTTACTTACTTTTTACAAAGACGCATTACTTGTAAATTATATACACCAATGTGCAAATTAATTAAAACAAAACGAATAATTCCGTCATTATTTTATTTTTTTTATTTTTTTTTTAAGCTTTTCACCCCAGGCAAGTCTGCTAGCCACTAGCACGCAAGGGGTTACAGAGGATTTAGAGCGAGAGCAAATAGGAATGTTAGAGGAAAGGATGTGGAGAAGGATAGAGGATAGATCAAGGCAACTGGAGATGTCGATTGACGTTACACTTGAATAGTTGGAGATCATAGTCATCAGGGAAACAGGAATGAGGAAGGGAGTTCCAGAGGCGTGAGGTGCGAGATATGAAGCTATTGGAGTAGAAGAGACGTCTACAATTAACAGTTTCAACAGTGAAAGGGTGGGAACGGGATGCCAGCCTCGTAGGACGCTTGAATTCATGCAGCCTGGGAACCAGCGATAGCAGCTCATCGGAGCAATTACCATGGAAGTATTTATAAAGGAGACAGAGAGAGGCGATGGTGCGTCTGTGAGAGAGAGAGACTGCAGACGAGAAGCCAGATCAGGGCCAATTACATTGCATACCCGTCTCTGGATCTTATCAAGAACCTTGAGGCAAACAGAAGAGGCTCCACGCCATATATGGCAGCAATACTCCATGCAAGGGCGGGTGGTTGCTTTGTAAATTTGGAGTATCGATTCAGGAGAGAAGAATTTCCTGGCCCGGCACAGGGAGCCAACTTTCCTTGCGGTGGATGAAGCAATTGACTCAATGTAGTCGTTCCATCTCAGTTCAGCAGACAGCGTGAGACCGAGCAGCCGCAGAGAGGAGCTCTCGAGAAGTTGAGCTTCAGACATTCTAATATTTACTTTTTTTTCGAATTTTTCCAAAGAAACATGGCCTGGTGTACATCATAATACTTCGTATGCCAATTCTACGAAATCGCAACTTGCAGATTGACCACAGATTCACGATTAGATTTAAATCAGGAGAGTTTCCGAACTAATATATAGTACTTTGATTTGCTCAGTGGGAAATCTTGCCAGCGTGTTCGTCCAGAGTTACTATTTTCGTACGCTTCCTTGGAATAAAGTCCATCGGAGACAATTGTCGTAGGACAACTAATCGACAGTCGAGACAATAGTGTCTGGTCGTGATAAAACCTCATGCAATCACGGATAACGCAATATTTTTCAAGGCCAAACAAATTTCATTATACACACCGAAAATAGATTCATATAACTGCCCACCACTGTAAATGACCTAATCTGAAGGGAAAATAGAAATCGATTGCACCTTGTTACTCCATTGGGCCTAAAACTGACCATTTGGTGAGAGAAAGGAAACTAAAGCGGTTGTTTCAATTATATATATATATATATATATATATATATATATATATATATATATATATATATATATGTATATATATATATATATATATATATATATATCCAGTTACGATGAGAACGAATAAAGTACAATTCCAACGTTCGTAATATTTAATTTAAACGAGAGCTCAATACAGAGGTATTTTACTCTACAGACGGATCACAAACTGTTATTAACAATTTTTGGTTCGAAAAATTGTATACCGGTTTACACTGCAAATAGGTTACTTAGATGGGGAACAATTCTTCTGAACTACAATTTCAGATTGGAGTATTTACCAACGAAAAAGATCGGTCATGCGGATGGTCTGTCGAGACTGTTACCAACAAAGACAGAGCCATTGGAAAATACGGTAATCGCAGCCCTAAGAAATGAAGAAGATATCAGGACAGTACTATGTTGTACATTTAAAAATCTCCCAGTCACACTACAAGACATAAAAAATGAAGCCAAAAACGACGAATTCATAAAAGAAACAAAAGCAAAAATAGCAGAAAAAGATAAGCAAATATCGGACAGCTTTTCTCTATGCGATAATGTGCTACTTTACAACGAAAGGGTTGTAATTCCCAAAACATTACAAAATCGAATCCTAAATGATTTCCACAGAGGCCATCCTGGTAAAAATAGAATGAAATCGCTAATGCGAAGCTATGTATATTGGAAAAATATGGACCAGGATATTACTCAGATGGTGGAAACGTGCAAGGGTTGTAACTTAGCGGCCAAAGCACCGCCAATCGTCCATAAGCCATGGCCTGGGACTGATCGTCCGTGGCCAAGAATACACGCAGATTATGCAGGGCCAATTGACGGTTTCTACCATTTAATCATAGTGGATAGTTATAGTAAATGGCCGGAGGTGTTTCGTTGCAAAAATCCTACTACAGATACTACTATAAATCGCCACCAAAGCTATTTGCTCGGTTTGGTGTAGTGGATTGCCTAGTCACAGATAATGGAACGTAATTCACATCAGCAGACTTCCAAGAGTTTTGCGAAATTTATCAAGTCAAACATATAAAATCCCCGCATTATCACCCAAGATCAAATGGGCAAGCGGAGAGATTTGTTGATACACTCAAAAGAGCATTACGAAAAGCCTATGATGTGCCTACGGAGAAAGCATTACAACAATTTCTTCAGGTATATCGAATTACGCCAAATAATGTTACACCATCGACATTATCACCCGCAGAAGTGATGTTTGCTAGAAAAATCAGATCAGCGTTTGATAAATCGCTACCAAGTCAAACGAAACAAGTAACACAGCCCTATGCACTAAAAAGAAAATTCCTCCCATGAGAAAAAGTTTTTTTTAAAGCATATAAAAATAATACATCATACTGGGAGCAAGGAACAATACAGAAAAGAATCGGCAATACGGTTTACATAGTACAGGGACAGAAATTCTCACATAGAAGACACGTAAACCAAATAAGAAAGAGACCGTTACAGGGTTCTAACAGTCCACCTCAAGAAGAGGTAATGGACACGATTTTCGATACATTTGATATAAAAAGACCACAAACAATGCCAGAACCAAGAAAATTTTCTAGAAAAAGAAAGTTCACAGAACCTTTGGAAACAGACCCAAATAAAAAAAGATATTAAAAACCCCTGCTACGCAAAAGCCTCGGAGGGGGTGTTATGGGAACTTACCCATTATAATAATGGACTATTCCGGACATCATAAATACTGCGCCTCAAGAGTGAGCAGCGTTCAGAGTCAGAGTCATCAGTCAGAGTCAGAGACAGAGTCAAGAGTCAGACGATTACTGTAAGACATTGGAATAGTGATACTTGTCGAGACAACGTAGTTCACTCTAACCAAATCTGATTGTCATTACTAATACTCCTGCTTCTTTGTACATATTTCTGTTTGTAATATATCTGTGTTATTCCATACCTGTGTTCGAGTTATTCTTCATTGGTTCTACCTTGGACCATCACCCTGGTACAAGGAACTTGGACCATAACATATATATATATATATATATATATATATATATATATATATATATATATATATATTTAAATTGTGTATATTTCGGCAGCAATTTTTCATTAATGCATGTTCCATTAAATAATATAGACAAGTTTTGTCTATTTATTTTAAGTAAGTTCCTTTCGTATTGTCTGATAAGCTTAATCACATTATCGTTGAAAGACGAAAGGAAAACACCATATGTAAGCCGAAAGCTTAGATTGGATTCAAACATGTATCAACATGGTGTTTTCCTTTCATCTTTCAACGATAATGTGATTAAGCTTATCAGACAATACGAAAGGAACTTACTTAAAATAAATTGACAAAACATGCATTAATATAAATATATATATATATATATATATATATATATATATATATATATATATATATTTACTATATATATATATATATATATATATATATATATATATATTTACTATATATATATATATATATATATATATATATATGCACGTTTCATTGAATACGACAGACACGGTGCTCTGATTATTTTTTTATACTATTTCTCATGCGATCTAATAATAATCAATAATAAGATATACTTAGATAAATACATACATGCAACAACTATTTCTTATTTAACAGATAAAATATTTTACCCTTGAAAATGGCTAAATGTATAGCCGAAAGCGCTCGGTAAGAAAGAACATTCGGACAGTATTTACTTTATCATCCGAAAAAAAAAAATTATTAGATCTCATGAGAAATTGTATAAAAAAATAAATCAAAGCACCTTGTCGGTCATATTCAATGAAATATGCATGAAAGAAGGATTTCTGCCTAAATACAACTTACATGAAAAACTACACATTATTAAGTTTCTAAATAATGAAAATTTATTAAACCATAAACATGAGTTAACGGTTTTTTGCCGATATCAACAAATTTTCGCATTAAATAATAAGCTTAAAAAAAAATTAAATTTCATAGTCTAATAAAAATGGCTTAAAGGCTTAACTCAATCATAAAATTGAAAAACCTTTTATGAAGTCGTCAAAAAAACAAATTGTAGTTCAGTACGAGGCGTTTATATATGAAACAGCTATTTGGAAATAAATAGATTAAATAAAATCAAACAAAATTCTCTAGACACTTCACGAAATATCATGGTGCCAAAAGCTATCTTTCGCTATGACTGAGCAGACGATATGCGTACATGAATGCTATCATTCGCTTTGAAATGGATACCCCGCCCTACCTCGGCTTGACATCTTTCCGAAGGTGACTGATATGTTGATAAAAATTAACTCTTCTGTCCCTTATCAAAATGGTCGCCCCAGCCGTTTCCATAGTAATTAATTTTGCGAACGAACATGCTTATAAAGATGCGTAAATTTCAAGATTGGTTATTCCTAAATTTTCGCTTGAGGATGAAACAGGGCTTGATACCTTAATTCAATTTAATTTTAACAATCATATTGAGGGTTTCGGCTCTCGTTTTTGAAACATGACAACCCTTATGTAGCAAAAGAATCGTATTTTAAAAACAATAATTATAATATATATATATATATATATATATATATATATATATATATATATATATATGAATTTGCATATATTACTTTTCTTTATTCGGTCGAGCTATCTCGGACATCATGTCTATCACCCTCACCATTACGGTCCTGTTTCAATGTCAGGTGGTCACTATGGATGCATTCAGTGTCATAACATAGCTGGTCAATGTAGGTGGTTTCTCGGCGACCAACACGTCTTGCTCCATGGTTAGGTGTCCAGAACAGTAGACTAATCTCAACTTCTTTTGCTCGCCAGCAGCGTCATGCAAAGAACATTTTACGTTCGCGTAAGTCTGTAGAAATATCAGGCTTGGGTCTATAGAGCTGCGATTTAGTTGAATGTTGTCTTCAGGTGATATTAAGTATAGATCTCAGTATCCGAGCGTAGGTTCCATCAAGCTTAGACACTAGGGTTTTAGTTAATGTCCAGGCAGTGGCACCACATATTAACACCATCTTTAAAGTGATTCGAAAAATCTCCGCTTCAGGTTGTCTGGTAGATCGGATTTCCAGACTACATCCATTTTATTCAAGGACGCCCAGACTTTAGCTATGCGAATTTTCACATCCTTTTCAGAATAATTCATCTCGTTTCCTAGATATTTAAAAGATTCGACAGATTTTATTGATTCACCTGAGACAGTTTGTATTGAGCCTTGGCTGATTGAAGCATATGGATACATATATATCGGCTTCGTCTTTTCAAAAGGACCGTAATCTCAAAATTCAATTGTTAACTACATTGCTAGACAATGTAATTATATTATTGATTAGCCTTTTATACATATCTAGCCGGTGGAACAGCAAAATTGTCCAAATCGTGTAACAGAATGTGATAATTGTCCATCCCACAAAATGTTTAATATCTAAAAAAAAACACTAAATTAATTGAATTTCTTTATTGCCAGGATTTCAGATAAGACGTTAGCCATCTGGACACCATCTCAGTATCAGTGAAAAACCCTTTGAAGTATCCAGCTAGAAAGAGAACAGGTTAAAATCGTTATGTGTCAGACCAACTATATCTTACAGACTGAGAAATGGTGAGGCGAAAAGGATCATTCAGGTTTTTTTCAGTAATGGTACCAACATTCATACACAGGCTTCCATCAATATCCATCAAAAGAACGGTGAATAAGTTTTCAAAAAAAGGAACAGTAGAAAGGAAAATTGGGTCAGGAGGTGACAACAACCATTTCAACTTAGTGCTAGTTACATTGTTATTGTTCAAAGCAGAGTCCAATAGTGTGATAAAAACCTCAGAGAATTCCAGTAATATATGTTTAATCATTTCTAAAATACAACGGTTCAAAGCTTAATCTTACAACTGGACAATTTTGCTGTTATACGATCTGGACAATTTTGCTGTTATAACCGGTTAATATATATATATATATATATATATATATATATATATATATATATATATATATATATATATATATATATATATATATATATATGTGTATATATATATATATATATATATATATATGTGTATATATATATATATATATATATATATATATATATATATATATATATATATATATATATATATAGGTAACTATCCTCGTGTCGAAAAACCTTCGAATTCTTGATTTAACAATAGCCAAATCAATCTCGAAGGGAAAAAAGGTAATTTGTAATTTGGCTGCAACTTTTCTTTTAAACATGTTGTGTTGAATGTTAAAGACAACATAGTCCTGCATATTCTCTTTTGAATTTTCTCATATTTTCTAATGAGACTTTTTATTTGAAAATTATATCTGAAGATGAACAATGATGTTCGAAAGTACTCGGTTATCTTACGGACAATATTTATTTCAATATAATTTTTAAATAAAGTCTCATTAGAAAATATGAGAAAATTCAAAAGAGAATATGCAGGACTATGTTGTCTTTGACATTCAACACATGTTTAATATATATATATATATATATATATATATATATATATATATATATATATATATATATATATATATATATTTGTATGTATGTATGTATGTATATATATATATATATATATATATATGTATGTATGTATGTATGTATGTATATATATATACATTTCACATAGGTTAACCGCCCGATGCACATGGATTCTCTGATGTCACACCGAATGAAAATATATGCAGTGTGCCATGGGTAATTTGTTGCCATTTTATATTTTTACTTTCGCATATGCGCTTTTATTAGTTTTTGATTTCGTCGACTGTGCATTATACTAGGATCAGTTAGGCAACGCGTTTGTGAGAAAAAGGGGCACCATGATGCAATTCACACCAACACAAATTTGGAAACGGCATGCTGTACTGATTGGCATTCGCTCCGGAATCTCCAGTGCGATTTTATTGAATATATATTGAATATTTACTCTTTAGTATTTCAAGATATTTTTGTAAGTTTAGTAAATATATTTGTTAAAATTTGATGTCAGTGTTATTTTCATTTTTGTGAAATTTAGACGACAATTTATCTATCACACGTTGTATACCTGTGTCATTATGTGTGGTTATATGCTACGAATATAGAGGGATATTGGATGAATCTGTTGGATGAACGAGAGGTTAGGTTCTTCGTGGAAATAAAGAAAATTATCAAAGAACAAATCTGACTACTGGCAACCTTGCCGAAAAAGGCTCCAGATACACAAAATGAAATGAATAACCTCCCAATCTCTCCAGTACAGCAGAAACATTGAGGATCTTCTAGCGATAGATAACTTTACAGCAAATCATGGTATAATGAGTAAAGTCATCTCCATATCTATACACACACATCTCAAGAGATACCTTTTTCATACTTCTGACTTAAATTCGTGTACCAGAGAAGGCGAAGTTTTTGTGCCTTCGGAGCACACACTTACATACAGGGTTGCACTGTTATTTGGGGGACATTATTTTGTCTTTTAATATCTATATTTTTTTTTAACTTGTTCAATGTTTATCATATCATTTCCTGGAAGTTTCACGGTCTTTTGTCGTCAAAGTCCACAACGAGATGGGAAGATGCTTCCGGGGATTCTAAGATAAGTAGACAAACGTAAAATGCCTGCTAATACTATCCGAAAGCTCAAATTTCTAGTGTGAAGAAAATTATCGATAAGACCCCCCCCACACACACACACACACAAATCATTTAACAGGCTAAGGCTGAATAAAGACAATCGATTCAAGTTACATTTGATTTAAAGAGGCAAAGTGAAACCATTAAGAGCCTAACATGCCTTGTTTTTCTCTGGTAAGACAAACATTGATCTGAACGAAAAGGACAACAGATATAACAACAGATTGTTATAGAAAGAACCTAAGGGCGTACCAACGATCATGTAAAAAAAAGTTTCCTACAACGTTTCAAAAAGTTTCATAAGCAACTACGAGGATTTTATTCATCGTCACTTCTTATCTCAGGACTCAATGGTCAATGTTACTTCCTATAAGTGTGAGAGCCTTGTGAGATCATGGGACAGAGAGCGTGAGCAAAAGAAGACTTTTACCTATCGCCATGACTCTGGACCGTCTCCTAAGGCCAAGGCGACAATCTTCATGATCACGTCACGCCAAAACACATAGCCTCTTCTTAGCTCTCCATAACCGAATCTGTTGGATTACGACATACGGGGCGTAAAGGCGAGGGAAGTCAATCAACGTTCCCATAACTCTAATAGACAAAGATTGGGCATGTCAGCGTTTCGGACCTCGTATTGAAGCAGTCATCGATGCGAACGGTGGATGCGTTAATTAGATGCGTCGAGTAGCGCCTCAGGATTATTCATGCCAATTCCTTCTCAGAAAAACAAACTCTTCTTTCATTAACTGTGTGTCTTTTAAAAATTCATGCAAATGTTCTCAAAGAAATGAGCAACAATATATATATATATATATATATATATATATATATATATATATATATATATATATATATATATATATATATTGTAATTTTTACATAAGGACAAAAACAACTTGCTCGTTACAAAGATGCATTCTTATTTCGGTGCGGCTGCATGTCGACTGGTAAAAATTATTATGAACAATTCTATTCACAAGCAAGCCGCTTATGAAATTATTTTTTCATGACGTAACTTCGATACCACAATTTTTTTTTCATAAGTGGCTTGCTTGTAAATAGAATTGTTCATAACCATTTTTGGTTCTCACCAGTCGAGATGCAACCGCATCGAAACAAGAATGCATCTTTGTAGTGAGTAAGTTGTTTTTGTCCGTATGTAAAAATTGCAATAAAAAATTATTTCTCTACTCTTGGTATCGATCCCTCTTTTGAAGTAATGCTGTGAACGTTAGAATTTATAATATTTTCGTTCTCATTAAATTCTGATATATATATATATATATATATATATATATATATATATATATATATATATATATATATTAAAAAGAAGAATTTTTCATAATTTTGCATCTGTGTTTCTGGTCTCGCAACCGTCATCAGGCAAATGGTGGAGATTTCCACATATTTCTAAAAATAATAATTTGATAATATGTGGAAATCTCCACCATTTACCTGATAACGGTCGCGAGACCAGAAACACGCGTAGCAAAATTATGGAAAAGCATAATATTTTTTAAAAAAATACACACACTTTTCTCTCGTTGGAACTACTATAACCTCTTCCTTTTATATATATATATATATATATATATATATATATATATATATATATATATATATATATATATATATCAGTAAGTTTGTGTTTAACTTAATTAATTTATATCCAGATTTTCAGAGCGATAAAAGATAACAATCAAACAAAATATTTGTCCTGTAAATCCAGTGAAATTCGCCACTGGGCAAGAAATATCACTGGTACTTATGAAATTTACCCTTTTATTTATTAGTGTTTTGTATTTTTTTTTTGTTTGAATTAACTGCCGTCCTGAGTATGACGATGAACTACATCCGGCAGCAATCCCTCTGCTTGGGAGGTTTTGAGAAGCGTGCAATCACATCTTAATTGCTGTTGCTCCCAAGTCCAAAATGACCCGGGTTGGCAACAGCTGCCAGTTTTCCCATATATGGGCAAATAGTTAACCCCCTGACTGGAGTCAAACACGATGATACCATAAACATTTTTATAGTAAAAACGGGAACACTACATTTTCATAGTATAATAAATACCAGCCATATTTTTTAAAAATGACTTACCAACAAGACATTTTTTAAATTAAATTATTAATGCTCCCAAAGAAATTAAATTTCGGCATTAATAGAATCATTAGAAGTGAAACAAACAAACAGTTGAATTAACTGGAAGTTTCAGCCAACACCACATCACAATGGCGAGAATTCTGTTCTTTAATCCCCAGATTCTTGAAAAAGGTACTCCGCAATTGACCTTTCAACTTGCAGTTTAAAACATCAAAGAGGGAATATTTTTTCACTCAATGAAAAGTACTTTAATATCTACCAAACCATTGATAATTTTGAAGACTTCTATCTCCTTACCCTTAATGCTTCGCATTTTCAGTGTCAAAGACAGCGTATTCAAACACAAACAAATGCATAAAGACAAAAAGATGTCATATAGTAAATATCTAATATTGAGTATGATCCCCTTCATACCGATGAATTGCACCAACATAACTTCGATACCACAAGTGATCGGAAGAGCTCTGAAGGGACATTGTCACACTGCCTTGATAGCTGTCTACAGATTCCTGATTTTGGTAATTGCAAGATCTTGTGTGAGAATATACCATTCCGCTATGTTCTTTGCTCAATTGGACTCATGTCGAGCGAATGCAATATCCACACCATCCGTCAGAAATCCTCAGTATTCTTCTCAAACCAATTCCGAGAAGTTTAGGTCTGACACGCTATATTATCCTGATGGACTCCTCGTTTCCTCGGCATCCGTCCGTCTCGGGAGACGATGGAGTAGCGCCTGGAGTGTCCTCTCCAGTGCGCTACGAGCCTGGGCGGGATATATGGAAAACTAGGGCTGCCCGGACGTCTAGTTCCCCCTCTCGGCCTTGCTAGTAGAGTCCAAAGTAAAGGATGAACCAATACAGTTTGGTACCAGCGCAGCTGCAGGAGTTGCCGGAAGGCAGCACAGAGTGCCGTCCATCCGCCTTAGGGGTTCCACTCCGGATTTGTGTAGGGTTTACTCCTTAACCTTTTCTTCTACCGAAGATTTCCACAAGGCAGTGAAGCTATTTAACCCATAGCTGGGGTTTGGTTCATGGGCACCAGGGCGTTTCCACACACCGGTGGGTCTGCATGATGGACTAATCCACATTTAAGAGTTGTATCCGGAGTCCAGGATAGGGTGCAAATGGTCCCGAAGCTGTGAAATGTAATGGTTACTGGTCAATGAGGTGGAACACTGAACACAACGCATGCCATGTGATCACAGCCGACACCATTATGTAACCCTAACAGTATTGCGCGATGCGTTGTTGACAACTGGGGGATGAGCCACATCAGAACGCTGCTGTCAACTCGAAACAAATGAAACCGTACTTCATCGGATCACGCCTCAAGTTTCCCAATCTCCCGGGTCCAATCAGCCACATTACATGCTCAGGTGAGACTATGTGTCTGGTATAATGGTTGTAACAAGGGAATCTTGGTGCATCGTCAGCTTCCATATCTTGTAGAAACTAAAAAAAAAAAAACGCTTAAGGAACGTTGGATATTTGCATTGTACCTCCTGCCTTGAATGTGGGTGGGATTCGAGCGTCATTGCCAAGCATTTACTTCGTAGAAACATTCTTTTAAAACCAAGACAGAACATTTTGTATATCTCTGTTTGATTTTGAATTCTTTTAAAACCAAAACAGAATAGTTTTTTTTACATTTTTATTTATCTTTTGTCAAAGAGCGTAGCACATATAATTCAGCACCATTATCATCAGTATGTACATTCATTTGTAAAAGTTATTTTTAGCGATGCTAAGACGAGAAAGAATGTCTTCGCCAAATACTGTCTCAACATGTTTAAAGTTTATTAAAGCCTCAGAACAAGAAATTATATTAAGTCACATAGAATTCTGCTCAAATCATTGAATAAAGGTAATTTTTAGAAATGTTTTCAGACATAAAACTTATTGAAAAATAATATTATTACTTTTGCTTTACTACTGCAATCTTTTAAGCAACTTCAAAATTCTATCCCCCAAGAAAATCTTTTAGAATTCTTCTGAGCCAAAATTTATTCTAATCTAAGGAATTAATATTTGTTCATGTTGAGTCTTGACTCATTGTTGAATCTCGACTAATGCATGGAATAATAATGCAACACAAAATGTACTTAGAACAAGAATGTATTATAACAAGAAAGTGTACACAATATTTACATCTAGCATTTCTGTATATTTCTGGGAAGACGTTCCTGGAGAATGTGTTGACTAAGTCGCAGTCGTGCAGAGTCTCTAGCTGGATCTCTGTATTCGCTCCCCTGTCTTCCGGTACCAACCATTATTTATATAGTCGGTAGTCACCTATGCAGATTAGGTGGATCCTACCACAACAGTTCATTAATAAATAATTTAATGAAAACTTGAATAAACTATAATCTGAAAATGTAATATCTGTGAAAACTCCACTAAATTCAATTAATGGGAGAAACAAAAGGAACATTTTCGTCCTGGGTAAAACGTTAAACTACATCCGCGTCCTGGGTAAGACGATAAACTATATCCGCGTCCTGGGTAAGACGATAAACTACATCCGCGTCCTGGGTAAGACGATAAACTACATCCAGAAGCAAGGCCTCTGATCAGGTTTTGAGGAGCGTCGAACCACCTCTTAATTGTTGGTGTTCACAGGTCCACCTGACTCGGGGTGGTAGCACCTGTTAGGGTCCCAGCTATAGGCAAATAGTTAACTATTACCAGCAATACGTTTTTGAAAAAAAATAATACCAGCAATACAATTTTGAAGGAAAGATATTACCAGAAACAGATTTTTGACAAAACAAAATATTACCAGCAATAAAAAATGTTGTCGGCATTAAATAAGCCATTGAGGTTGATATGCCGTAAAACAAAATAAAGAAAACCAAACCAAACCAAACCAAAAGGAACATTTAGTCCAGCTAACATATATTAGTTACTTAATTTGATACTCATACATAAATGTAATCATATACATATAAACGTATTTATTAGAATTATACGTTATACAGGGTGTCCATAAAATTCGTGTGCGCATTTAAAAGTTATCACTTTATTAGTATTTGCGATAGAAATAATTTGTAAAAAGGATTAGAAAGAAGTAAATCTATATTTTTTAAGGTTTTATTGACATTTTATTTAAGTTTCCACATAATCTCCATCATTAGCAATACAAAGGGTAATACGATTTTGCAGTTCACGGAAAACATTTGCCAACTGATTTACAGTAATGTCTGAAATCACATTAGTTATTTTAGCTATACTTAAAACTAGCTCCATTAAACTTTATAACATTTTTACAGATTATTTCTATCACAAATACAAATAAAGTTATAATTTTTTTAAAGTGCACACGAACTTTATGGACACCCTGTATAATAAACCTATATATTAAAATGTATATATCAAATTATTTAGCACTGTTAATATTTCAAATATTTCTTTTTTATGAAGGAGTCTAGAAAATACGGTTTCTTTTTTCATATTATAATCAGATTTTGTAATTTCGTGGGATATATTAGTTCAAGATTAGTAGCCAAGCAATAATTTCTTTCAGTTTTGAATCATTCGGAGATATTTAGAACGCTTACTTATCAAAGAAAAGGCTAAGGAGTATACCCTACACAAATCCGGAGTGCAGCCCCTAAGGTGGATGGATGGCACTTTGTGCTACCTTCCGGCAACTGGTACCAAACTGTATTTGTTCATCGTTCCCTTTGGACTTGACTAGCAAGGCCGAGAGGGGGAACTAGACGTCCGGGCAGCCCTAGTTTTCCATACATCCCGCCCAGGCTCGTAGCCCACTGGAGAGGACGCCATCGCCTAGCACTTACAGCGCTACGCCATCGTCTCCCGAGACGGAAGGATGCCGACGACGATGACGACTTATCAAAGATTGACAACATACGAAGACAACGTGAAAAAGTAATCTATGTCGGGGTTCCTCGGATGAAAAGTTATTCATATTGTTTACACTCGGACTATTGTTCTAGTCTTTGATGTTATTATCACAACGTTTCGGATTTTGTACCCTACAGCCTTCTTCAGTTGGCATTGATCAGAGTAACGTTCAGGTTAATTATGGACTGAAAACTTTTTATCTAATCTAGCCGGGGAAGGAAGGTAAATTGTTCTCGCCTCGGTCTTCGTGTCTAGAGATATCTCGTCTTGATTACATTTAGTACTAATCTCTCTCTCTCTCACTCACTCTCTCTCTCTCTCTCTCTCTCTCTCTCTCTCTCTCTGTGTTTCCATTCAGGAATCGAACTAACAATTACTAATTACTATGTCAGGGCACGTCGACGTGGTGTAATGGTTAGCGTGCTTTGTCTCGCTAGAACAATTAAGAGAGTGAGTAGTGAGTTCGATCCTCACTGGGTGCACCATACTTTCGGCCTTGTGCCACATCCAAGTTACGGTTGGAAAATCACTTGGGCACCTCGAGGTGGTGCAATGGTTAGCAAGTTTGTCTCGCTAGAACAATTACGACTGAGTAGTGAGTTCGATCCTCACTGGGTGCTCCATACTTTCGGCCTTGTGCCACATCTAAGCAGCGCTTAGAAAATCACTACTAATTACTATGTCACTAAATTCATGAACCAACGCTTTAATTCACTTAGATCATGCGCACCGAAATCAATCTACCCCTTCGTATATTGAATAAAGTGTTAAATCCGTAATTCTCTCATAATTTACCCAGATCGAGGGAAACCCGAAGAAAGACACTACGACTGAAACGTTTTCATAATAACAACAAATATAACGACAAGATTCCATGTGTAAATAATGTATATCCATGTAATATCCATGTAATATCCATGTAATATCAAATGTATGTCTTGATTTAAATAAATTCAATTCTTTTTTTTAAATATGCTTGAAGATGTGTATTCTGCTAAATTTGAATCCTTGTCTTAGTAAATTCCGAATCCTTGACAACTTACCATTCCATAGGCTAATTCCAGTGTGATTTCTAAATGGATAGTTTTATTGAATTTTAGTATTTAACATATTAAGAGCTTTTTATTAATTTCCGGTATAACATATTCCAGTCAAACTGCTTGCAATCTATAAGCTTTATGAAAGGCGCGAAATCTATTAATGCAACTGAGCCACGTGATTCTTAGAAGCGGCAAACGCATTAAACACTTATCATCCTAATAGAATTCAGCTATAAATCTTTATAATATTAAACAGGAATGAAGATGTAGGCATTCTTAAATGAAATATGAGAGATAAACTACATGCAAGTAAATACTTAATGAAAATGCATTTTGTTCCAAAGTAGTCGTCCCTCACTTAATGCAAAATTATTTTATTTCTTTTAACGTATCACCATAAATATTATTTATGGTTGCCTTTGTTTCCCTATGGAACCCTTTGGTTCTGGATCAGTCAAGACTGAAAGGACACATGGCACAGTGAATAAAGGCGTTAGTTAGATCCAGTGACAAGACCCAAAGAGTGTGAGTTCAATACCGGGTTAAGGCAGCGCAGAACCTTCAGAGGGAAATTAACAGTAGTTAACCGATAACTGACATCCATTAGATATGGCACGTGGAACCAGAACAGTCTATCCCAGTGAGCGAAATAAAGGGTTCAGTTCGATATTCCAACCACCTGAAGAAGGCCGGAGCGTACAACGGCCGAAACGTTGTAATAAATATGGCGACAAAGATGAGGTCAATAATCCGAATAATGTAAATAATGTACGTAATACCTCATCTCAGAAATATAGACAGAAACGTATAAAGTAACGAAAAAATCTTTTTACACTATCTTACATTTAAAAGGTACTTTATAATGAACGGTTTCAAGTTTTTTCCTTGATAAGTATTTGTTTTAGTCAAACGATGGATTACTGCCTCTTCAGAAAATATCCACAGTTGCTTGTCATGGATAAAAACCGTAGCTATATGTTTCTTAAAGCAGCCTCTTTCTATGAGAGACAAATAAAAAATTTACAATCTTTTGTGATGTCAACGAACAGTCGTTGCCACTTTCGTAATGCTCGTTGAAGTAGAGACTTTGTAATCGCAGATACAACTATAGTAACGCCGTTGAACAATACTGGCGTCAGACGCCTTCGAATAACACTCGCACTGATAGTACTCGCTCGATAATACTCGCTCGAATAGTAATCACCGTATATTGATCTGAATAGAGAAATAGTATAGTGAAGAGAGTAGAGAATAGCGGTCTATATAATAATAGTGGATAGAGTAGAAATAGCCAATTAGACGTCAAGCTACCTTCCATATATGCGTTTCCTCTATGGTCACATGGTCTACTTAATTCAATAATGGGATCGCCTGTATTTGCTCACTGTCGATCTATGTTCAAACTCAAGTGTCGGCAATGACACTTTATTCCTATATAACAATTATTTTACGAGCAAATTTTATCTTTTCAAAAGATGCTTGTCTCTTATTTTTAATGCTTTTTGGATTCATTTTTTTCAAGGAGAAATTCACAAAATGCAGTTAAGTACCGTTTAATTTGGTTGTCATCATCGTTCTTGCACGGTTTCAGTTCCTGTATTATGAAATTAATCTCCAAGCTGCAAATTCTTCTTTCTATCATTGAAGTCGTGATTCGGTATTTCAGTATTGATTTGCCAATTTTTAATGTTGTCACTGTTCTTGTAGCAAATTAGTTAAAATAGTACTGTGTATGAATTAGACTCACTACATTTTGCATCTTATGCTGAAATCAGAGGCAGCTGAAATTCTGGGACGCATAAAGAGGAAAGAAGACTTGGAAAATTAAACACGCACAGGGAAAATTTAAAGCAAGATAAGCAGAGCAAATAGCGAGTAAGGTAATTAATAGATGTAAATGAATGGATTGCAAATGAAGAAAAAGAGGGAAACGTTATTTAGATGAACAAAAATAGGGAGTTTTGGAGAGTAATAAACCCCCATGTCCTGAGAGACAGATGAGCCAAGACTATAAGTTGCAAAATAAAGAGAGTCAATAATGGGGACACTTTGAAAGAGATCCAGAAACAATTGCGTAAATAAGAGCAAAATAAACTCTTCTTTCACGATCATGCATCCGGTAAGCCTAAGAGTCGTAGGGGTCCCATATCTATTCCAGCCATAACGGCCGTGGTGTGTCTTGGGCGAGACAGTCTGACAGAGCCTAACTCTCTCCAGACTAGAGTAAATGTTTTCCTCCTAGACTGGGTGCCAAGCAGAGCTATAGGAACCAATCTGTCTAGAAGAGATGGATTCATGCCTTTCCCGAGGGTTTAGCACATAAGTGAATATACTTGAATGAAATTCGAACTCGGCTCTCCGATTCCTTAATCCGAGCCACTATTCCTCCGTGCTTCTTCTTTGAGTTCAGTAAAACACTAAATTATATTTATCAAAATTTTGCAATGAATGAACTTCAAAATTCTTTTCGAAAAAAACAAAAAAAACGGATTAGGGGATAGGAAAAAAAACAAACATTGCTAAGAGCTACGAAAGATGTGAAGAACCATTATCACTCCTCGTCCCGAGGGGACGCGGTACAAGATCAGCTCACGAATGTAAGCTTATATTAACAAGGATGTGTTAAATTCTTAGCGTCACAATAGTTTTTCGTGCAGATACACAATCCAGAATATGTGCTTTCTTTTATTGTCCTTTTGTTCCATTTTTGTTTTCATGTGAATATGAGAAAAACAAAACCGGCTCTTTTACGGTCCTTATACTAAAATATTTTGAACATGAGAGCAACGAGGACGTTTTATGGATAATGAGAACCAAAATACACTTGTACATAAAATCAGAACGAGGCAGTTGAAATTTCTAGGATGCCTAATAAGAAAAGAGGGTTTGGGTAATCGGACACACACAGTAGAGCCTGAAGGCAAAAGGGTCAGATGGAAACGGTAAGTAACCTAACAAGCTTTACAAATTGATGAAAAAAAAACAGGGTGTGGCGGATAGTAAAAAGATTAAGAAGTACGAAGGATAGGAAGTTGTGGAGATCCATTATCACTCACGCCCCGAAAGAACACGGTACAGAAAACAGTATCAGCTTACGAATATGAGCTGATATTAAACAGTATGTTACATTTTTAACGTTACAACTGCTTTTCGTGCAGATTCACAGTCCAAAATATTTGCTTCCTTTTCTGGTTCTTTTTTTCCATTTTGTTTTGCGTATTTCCTCCACAACAACATTTTCGTGTGTTTCTTACGACGCAGACTTCGTTAAAATTGGCTGACTCGCTTTTCTCGTAAAATGGCATAGACAGATTGCGACAAACAAAAGAGAAGAAAGTGTCTCGCCTTACAGAAATCTGTTGACAGGCTATTCTTCGATAAACAATCTAAGGTAGATTCAAGATTGAAAAACACCTTACTCTTCAATTCAGCTGTAAATACTTAAAGATGTAAGGTGTTCCGCCTTTACTGGACGTCGGGCATTTAGGGCCCTATAGCAGAATTAGTCAAGTTAAGTAAGTACTCTAGAGTAATTGCAAATATTTTATTGAATGACAAATTTTACATATGAGTGATCGATTGATTCATTGCCTTATCAATCCCTTGTAGGTAATTTAAAGCCAGAAAATATTTTTAAATTGTAAGATATTTTTTGAAGATAGTAACGATTTAGTAACATGAAACTTATTAATTATAGAACTGGTTTGAGACTATAAACTACAAGATTTCTGATCGGGAGACTGGAGGTTTTGAGGAGCGTGGATCCACCTCTCAATAGGTCTTGCTTCTAGGTCCATCCTGACCCAGTGTGGTAGCACCTGTTAGGGTCCCAACTACGAATGAAATAGTGACACCAAAACACTATGAAAGTATGAAAATACATTTTCATAGTAAAAATACAAGCAATTAATTTTTCTATAAAATTTGAAGCAGAATTACCAACAATAAATTTTATAGAAAAATGACCAACAATACATTTTATCTTAAGTCAAAACCATAAGGCTAAGATCAAAATATTTAGATTTTGACATTAAATAACCTATAGAATTTTATATACTGCTAAACAAAATCAACCAAACTTTATTAATTAACCTATAGTCTGGAAGCAGTGGATTTATACATTTTCTCGGGGTGTTTCCGCGTAAGTGAATATTAAGAACGCAACTGGAATTTGAACTCGGCTTTCCGATTAACAGGCTATTATCCATTACACCACCCGTACATCAAAGCTTACACCACCTGTTATTACCAATCGGTCACTCGTCTAGATACTGATCAGGCTCGACATTGCTTACCTTTGGTGATTGTACGGGTGTTTCAACGTCGTAAACCTAAATTTTGCATAGAAAAGTTATATGCGCACTTTAAATATGTTACAGAAAAAAAATGTTGAACCTTGAGGTATGACTACTTACCGATACACTATCCCTGGGTAGATTTCAGAATTCAGAGTTGCATGTACAATTACAAATCATCAGGGCAGAGTCCACCCTTGTGCAAATTAAGAGAAACAAACGCTTTAGTTTCTTTTCTTTCATCAGACTTTCGGTTTTAGACCCACTGGAGTGACAGGGTGTTATCGATTTCTATTTTTCCTCAGATTAGGTCATTTGCAGTGGTGTGCAGTAATATGAATCTATTTTTGGAGTGTATGATGAAAATTGTTTAGCCTTGAATAATATTGTGTCATCAGTAATTACATCAGATTTTTATCACGCCCAGACACTATTGTCTCGACTGTCGATTAGTTGTCCTACGGCCATTGTCTGCAATGGACTTTACTCCAAGTAAGCGTACGAAAATTGTAACGCTGCGCGAACACACTGGTATGCCTTACCATTGAACAAATCAAAGTAATTTAGATTAGCTCGGAAACTACCCTGATGTAAATCCAGTTGAGAATTTGTGGTCAATCAGTTATGAAAGACTTTGTGGAATAGACATACGAAGTACTAACATGTGCACTTTCTGAGGTTTCATTGGAAAAATGCGAAAAAAGAAAATAATAACGGGATTATTCGTTTCGTTTCAATTAATTTGCATAATGGTGTAACATGTCTAGTCAAAAGTTTCTCATATGAACAACCTTATTCTACTCATGTGTAATGCTAAGTAATTCTTTCTGGAATACATATTCTTCCAGAATGAAGGAAGACATTGTGGTCGACTTCTTGTACTATTTCAGAAACTACTTGACCCTTTCTTCCATGCTTTATAAGATCTGATTTGTTTGTTTAACGGCATATCACGTCTTTATGGGTCATTTTATGTCAAAATTTAATTTTCTTGGGAGCTTTTAAGTAATAAAAATATGATACATGTTATTCTGCCTTCACAATTGACTACATGGTAGATGATACTCAGCTTTTGTGCATATATATGTTTGTGTGGACATCAGTAGAGGCAGTGATATATGTGTTTTATATTGTAGTTTTGTCGAATTTATATTTTGGAATACAGTTTGATTTAAGAAATTGTCGGATATTCTATGGATTACTGTAATGTTCTTTCATGTTGATTGTGTATTGTTGGTTACTTTACTATAAATTAGCTGTTATTGGTATTTTTATATGAAATGTATTGCTGGTATCATACGTATTTCATGGACATATGTATGTATGGTCATCCGAAGACGAAATAGATAAAAAAAAAAGATCTTTTAACACGTTTCGTCCTTCAGAAGGACTTATTTATACTAAATAATGCTTGTCTTGATGGAAGTATCTATATGTCGTGGTAGGAAATGAAAGTATAAAGAAACATCAGCTATAATTAAGCATCGAGAGAAATGATGTCTCCCAGAAACTGCAACTATGATCCGCTGATAGTTGCAGTATAAATAACACGTAGGTGGAGAGGCGTTTAGCTTTAAATTTTAATTTAAATTTTCGGGAGTTGGATGGGTCTAGACGTATGTTTTAGCGTATTTCATTCGGCTTTCCAACGTCTTTGCTTTTCACTAAAATAAGACATGCGCACTGATAAGACATTACTTTTTAACACAATATTATAGGTTTATATCGTATTCAAAATATTGGCTGTGAGGAAAGTAAGGAGATTGAAATTAAGAATTTAATAAAAGTTTGGTTTTAGAAAATTAAATTACATTTATATACAGAAATATCAGCATAAGTACTGCAAATTTTTTACGCGGCTGAATGTTTTTGGACGCGATCTATTTATTTAAAATATTCTCCAAGATTGTGATTAATTTTCTTGAATAATAGAGAGGATTATTTTATTCGCTATTATGTCTAAATGTTTCGATATCATTCTGAGGTTTTTATAATAATAAGCTTAACAATGTTTATTCAAAGCGAACAATGGCTCAGTTTGAAAATACTAAACGAAGATATTATGATATTAAACTCAAATTAGTACAACAAAAACCGCTTTCCGTGCTATTTAATGAGAATAAAACACAGTATGTATATATATATATATATATATATATATATATATATATATATATACATATATATATATATATATATATATACATATATATATATATATATATATATATATATATATATGTACTAGGTCTGCTCTACTTTTATATTGAGCACTTTTTTAGTTAGTTGTTTACTCGTGTCGATGTTTTTTCTTTGGGCTTTGAACATGTAAGCTGTACGATTATTTTCGACAGACGTTCATGTTCCTGGCTCTTTCTTTTTTTCAAACCTTTTTTTTCCTTCGATATTGATTTGATTATTGGCAAATCAAGAAACCGAAGGTTTTTCGAGACGAGTATAGTTACCTATATATATATATATATATATATATATATATATATATATATATATATATATAAATCCCAAGAGGATAGCATCCAGATAGAACTCAATGTCCAGGACAGAGTAAGAATATAATATAAAAGGCTCAAGCACTAATATTCCATGGTTATAATTTATTACATTGGAATCATAATCCCGGTCCAATTCATCAGACCTACAAATTCAAAAATTTTTGAATTTGTAGGTCTGATGATTTGGATCGTGATTACGATTCCAATGTAATAAATTATAACCATGGAATATTAGTGCTTGAGCCTTTTACATATATATAAATATATATATATATATATATATATATATATATATATATATATATATATATATATATATATATATATATTTCATGTATATACGAATCTACTATGTTACACTACGACACGGTAACATGCCATATGAATATCAATTACGCTAAAAAAAATTTTCGATAGCCAATCAAACGAGTTAACAACTGCTCTATGGAAAGATACTATGGATATAAACATTTAAAAAGTTTCGTCTGATAGAAAAACATACTTATAGGGTGAAACTTGATGATGGCATTAGGATTTCGTTCAGCTTCCCAACGTTTTTGTTTTTCGACTTTTGAAATAGCAGAAGCTCTGTAAAGAAAGGTACTATGTAGGAATATGGATGCAAATTTTGACTCAGAAAGTTGTGAACTTTCTATACATTTGTGCCCCAATAAATATTCTCTGTTAATTAAAACTGCATTAAGTCGAAATTGAAAAAATTATGCGTACACACACACACACACACACACACACACACACACACACACACACACACACACACACACACACTCACACTCACACACACGGTAGTTACACTAAGACGAGACACAAGGTCAGTTTTTAAGGTGGAGTCCCGAGTGCGTACACCCGAGCTAGGAACAAAAATTGTCCGAGTCCCCGTA
Organism: Acanthosepion esculentum; assembly: GCA_964036315.1. Taxonomy (NCBI): domain Eukaryota; kingdom Metazoa; phylum Mollusca; class Cephalopoda; order Sepiida; family Sepiidae; genus Acanthosepion; species Acanthosepion esculentum. The sequence continues at coordinate 28,654,266 of OZ038477.1, read as the reverse complement.
ACCCTCAGTTGCGCTGGCCTGGGTGCCAGCACCGATCCCTCTCTCTCGTGCAATGAGAGGGCGCGGCCTCGGGCAGCTGTTCCCCAGGGCTGGGCATCACTCAGTAAAATTTTCCTCAGTTGCGACTCTCTCCTTTGACGGAACCGCCTCTGAGTGCATTTTGCCCAAAGACAGAGACGCAACTGAGAGATGATAAATAAATGTGTTACAAAATACTCGAGAGAGTAATTCACACACACACACACACACACACACACACACACACACACACACACACACACACACACACACACACAAACACACAGATATATAATTATAATGGAAAAAGAAAGAAAAAGAAAAAGAAAATGAAATCGGCTAGATTATATACCCAAAAGACATATTAAAAAAATATCTTCAAATTAAGTTACAGTATCTGGGAGAAAGGGTTTCACCCGGTGAGATCAACAGTTTGGACAAGGCAAGTCCGCTCAAAAGCTCGCTTAGGGACATCGATAGAGAAAAATAGGCATCTTGCCGTGGGGCAAGCTCGTCTCGTAAATAATTACCACTGTAATGAATTCCAACTTCTGTGTATGCTTTATATCTGTAACCTTCAGTCCTGTTAAACGCCTATTAAACATCGGTAGAAGGAAAAGACAATTCGATATCCGAGGCTGCTACAATATGATGGTAAACTGTAGTTTGTAGCTGATCTTAAATTTCCATGTTCAATCTCCGTGAAAGTTTACTTTTGAATCAACTATACTAACAAAATGTGAGATATAGCAGAAAAATAAATAGTTGTTGCATGAAATAAATGTATTTTCAGCTTCGAAAATGTTGACGTACCCACGATAGATAGATAGATAGATAGAGAGATAGATATGAACGGACTGAGATAGATAGATAGATAGATAGATAGATAGATAGATAGATAGATAGATAGATAGATAGATATAAACAGATTGAGGTAGATGAGAACAGACTGCGAGAGATAGATAGATAGATAGATAGATATGAACAGAGTGAGATAGATAATGAACAGATTTAGATAGATAGATAGATAGATAGATAGATAGATAGATAGATAGATAGATAGATATGAACAGTGAGATAGATAAGGAACAGACTTCGATAGATAGATAGATAGATAGATAGATAGATAGATAGATAGATAGATAGATACTTGATCATTTCGTCGCATTTTGCAATGTCGATTTGGCCAATAACTTTTCAGAAAACATTCGTCTATTTTAATGTATTTTTAAATGCAGATAGAAAATGAGATTTCTACTACGGTACCTACAACCCCAATCAAGAACAAAAAGTCAAAATAAAGTCCCATATCACAAATCTAATGAACTTTATTTTAATTATCGAAGCATAAAACCAAAGAAAAATACATCAAATTTACTAATACATACATAAACACACGCGCACACATACACACACACACACACACACACACATGTATATGTATGAATACACACACACAGATATATATATATATATATATATATATATATATATAAATGAACAAAATAGTAAATATATAAATAAGCAATCTAGACATCATGACCATAAATAAACCTAATCCATTCATATACACTCTATATGTATGTATATGTATGAATTTACATAATCATTATATATATATATATATATATATATATATATACGCGTACGTGTGTGTATGGTACCACTTGGTTTTGTCTGAAATATCCTTATTGGGATAAAAATATATGTGGAGTACTTATCAAGTACACGAATACGTATAAATAATTTTGCAGCGATCTGTCCTTTAATATATGCACACCCGCCGCTGCACCCGTCAGGTGTCTTCCCCTCAACCTATCTGGCAATCACGTGTTCATCTCTTCCACCCACGCACTTTTATATTGAAGCACAGGCACACAAACTTAGTCGCCGCAATGCAGTACAGTGAAAAACACACACTCATTTGTATAAATGATCATGAAAGAAACACGTGACCACCCACTCTGTGAATTTAGAACAAATCAAAAACTCCCAAAAACCAGCCAATGGTAATAATCTAAATTGATCACATGATCTTTTTAGATTTTAAAAAATTCAAAACTTCGTCCTTTCTTCTTTACTTTCGTTCTTCTAACAATAGCAATTATTCAAAAACGGTAATATTATTATTAATTTTTTTCTCTCATTGGAATAATTAGACCATTTCCTTCGGCACTTGGAACTTAGAAAAAAAAAAACAGTTTTCTTTCTCTCAACGGTTACTGATCTCCCTCACTCTCTCTAATTTTCTATGTCTTCTTTTACATTATTCTCTTTTCCTTGAAATTTCGAAATATGAAAATGAGAGTCTTAATATCTCGAATGTTATACAATGGATGCAAGTCAGCAATCGTGGGTTATTGTTAGAATTTAGAATTTTTTTTCACCATTTGATTATTTTTATGCAAGGGCGTACAGACAAAGGAGAAGACAAAAATGTATGCAGGGACAAACGTGTGCAAACGATTACTCGTGATATTACCTGCATAATTTTACATATAGACCTGTAAAAGTTTGAAAGCAGATACGCACACACACAAAAAGTTATTATTCAGATATTGGCATGCGATTGATAGATATAGTTGAAACATCAGATTTTAAAGATGCTCAAATATATAAATATATATATATATATATATATATATATATATAATTAGCAAATATAGATAGATATTTAGATAGATAAATTACTTAATCATACAGAAATATTTGAACGAAGATAGAGAGTAAACATACATAATTTAACAGACTGCAATATAGATATTAATAAATTGAAACAGATAGATAGCTAGATAGCCACATAGATATGGACATAGGAAAATTGTTATATATATATATACATATATATATATATATATATATATATATATATATGTATATATATAGTTATAGATAAGTAGAAAAGTAGATGTATGCAAAATCAAATAAGAAAACGTTCGACTCTCGAAAATGAAACAAGTTCTGGCAACAGATAGATATTACCAAAATAAATTGAAGAATACGATAGACATATAGCTATATAGCGAGAGTGACATATATATATATATATATATATATATATATATATATATATATATATATATATATATATATGTGTGTGTGTGTGGGTGTATATTATCTAAAACTGTGTGCATATATATATATATATATATATATATATATATATATATATATACATATATATACACAGTTTTAGATAAATAGATGTATGCAAAATCAAACGCGTGACTATGGAAAATGAAATGAGTGCTGGCAATTGCTCTGAATCTGTTTTTTGAATATCATAAACCATGTGAACCGATGACGTCATTATTTTTCTCCCACGGACACAGAAGTATATACACTACAGTTCAAAGGTTTGAAGCCGCCCACTAGAATTAGCATGGGATTAACTTGACAGAAGAGCGAAAAAACAAACGAAAATGACCACTTAGAGACATTGAAAAACGAATGGAATTAGTTATCAAACTTATATTTTGAGAAAATTTTGCAACGAATGCCAAAAATTTGTGTTGCAGTAATCAAGGCCAAAAGAGGACATTTTGCTGAGAGGAAAATGCTTTTTTTTCTTTTTGTCACAATAAAAAAATCATGTCTCACTTTTTTTAATCAGTTATAATACTTTTCTCTTATTTTTAGTCCAAACCAATTACTTTTTAGGCCACTTAAAAACATTACCAGGGGTGGCCTCAAACTTTTAGACTATAGCTTATATCGATGAACACTCACACGCACACACATACTTATATATATATATATATATATATATATATATATATATATATATATATATATATATATATATATATATATATATATATATATATGAATCCCCAGTGATACAGATATGTAGGTAGGTAGCTCATACCATTGTCTATCTTCTGTCAGTTATTTTTTGTCTATCCCACTGCCTGTACCTATAGGAATTCATCTGCTTAGTAGGCATATCTATTTGACTATTCAAGTATATTTAAAACTACCTTTATTCATATATATATATATATATATATATATATATATATATATATATATATATATATATATATATATATAGATACATACATATATATAGCATATATATATATATATACACATACATACATATATATAGCAATATATATATATATATATATATATATATATATATATAAAGGCATAAATGCATGCTATTATATCTGAAAGACATTTCTTTTAAATTAATTCAACTTAAGAAAGGCGATAAAGCTACTAAGACGCAAAGTTCTTCTGCAAGTGAAAGAAGGGGAGGAGGTTGAACCGGAAGATAGGTGAAAATATGTTCTCCTATTGCAGAAAAAGTTAAATAAATATTATAAATTAAAGAACTATATAGTTGAAGTAGAATTTAAAGTAACCAAAAAACTAGACAAGAAACAATGGATAAAGCTCTTCTTTCATTCAAAAGATTGGGGACGGTGCGAACCGGGATTTAAGTGAACCTATTGTGGGGAAAATACATAAAACATACATGTATTTTGTCTATATTTCTGATATGAGGTATTATGTACACTATTTACATTATTCGGACTATTGTCCTCATCTTTGTCGCCATATCTATTAGAACTTTTCAGCCTTTCAGTATCTGTCTATATTTCTGAGATGAGGTATTATGTACACTATTGACATTATTCGGACTATTGTCCTCATCTTTGTCGCCATATTTATTAGAACTTTTCAGCCTTTTAGTATCTGTCTATATTTCTGTGATGAGGTATTATGTACACTATTGACATTATTCGGACTATTGTCCTCATCTTTGTCGCCATATTTATTACAACGTTTCGGTCTTTCAGTATCTGTCTATATTTCTGAGATGAGGTATTATGGACACTATTTACATTATTCGGACTATTGTCTTCATCTTTGTCGCCATATTTATTACAACGTTTCGGCCGTTGTACGCTCCGGCCTTCTTCAGGTGGTTGGAATGTTGAAACCTTTATTTTGCTCACTGGGGTAGACTGTTCTAGTTCCACGTGCCCTATCTAATGGATGTCAGTTATCAGTTATCTCCTGCTTAATTACCCTCGCCAATTTCTCCACTACCTTAACCAGGTATTGAACTCACACACTATGGGTCCCGTAACTGGATCTAAATAACGCCTCTATCCACTGTGTCATGTGTCCTCAAGGACTGATGGCACGGTGGATGAAGGACATGTGTGTATGAATTTCTGGATATTATAAACTTAATGTCTTCAGTCATCATTTTTTACCAGTGCTCATATTGCAATTTTTGCTGTTATGAATTCATGCTTTTTAATGAGAACCGCCCAATTAACGATACACACATCCAGGCATCTAGATATTGATAATGATTTTCCAAGCGTAGCTTAGATGTGGCACAAGGCCGAAAGTATGGAGCACCCAGTGAATATCAAACTCACTACTCAGTCTTAATTGTTCTAGCGAGACAAGCTTGCTAACCATTACACCGCCCTGGGATGACCCATCTAGATATTTATATGCCTGAAAATGCTGCATGTTCTTTAAAATTATATAAAACGTATTTCCTTGTTCTTTTTAAGATTTTATTTTTTGTGTTGGCTTCTTTGTACATATATATATATATATATATATATATATATATATATATATATATATAGTCTTTCGGTTGTGTTGCACGTATAAACTAAAGCTTTATTAAAATTTAGATGAAATTCCACTCCTGTTTCTTTTTTTTTTTCACACCAAGCAAGGCGGAAGTGCCACTAGCACGCAAAGGGTTACAGAAAGTGAGACAGACGCGAGAGAGTAAACGATGAAGAGAAGGACGGGTACAAGATCAAGGCGTCAGAAGATGTCGATTGACATTACATTTGAATATTTGAAGATTATAGCTATCAGGGAAGCAAGTAATAGGACGGGATTTCCACAGACGGGAAGTGCGAGACGTGAAGTTATTCGAGTAGAAGAGACTGCTATATGTAACCGTTTCGGCCGTGAAAGGATGGGGCCGAGATGCCGACCTAGTGGCACGTTTAAATTCATGCAGTTTGGGAACTAGTGAAAAGAGCTCGTCGGAGCAGTGAAAGTGAAAGTACTTGTAGAAAAGACAGCGGGAGGCGACGGTAAAGAACAATTGAGAGTTGTAGCGCAAATGCCTTCAGTCACGTTGCTTCGTATATCCGCACATCATCTGAGGATAGAATCATGGTTAAAAGAGTAAGTATAGAATTCAATGTGTTAAAAAGAACTTGACAAGCGACACTTCTTCAAAGCTAGCCAAATGACGGAGTCTTATATATTTATTTGGAAGGGCGTCTTGGAAGTGAATACATCATTTTAGATTAGGAGGTAAAAGTAGGCTTTACTAGGGTCAGCCGGAAGACAACAGCAAGGACAGGGATTGGATGATAAAAACCAAAGGTAAATCTCGAATCCAGAACCTGATTTAAATAATATAAACCCAATATTTTCTAAACCTTTCAAATAAAAATATTCTGTTCTCATTTAGATGACAACATCTAATCTAAAACCTTTTACAACAACGTTTTTCAAAAAGCTTAATGTCGCTGTTCCATACACCACACATCAAATTCGAAAGAGTGAGAAATACTGGAAAATGTCTGGACCTTGCAACGGACCTGATGAAATTAAGATGGTAATTTTGGCTGAAAAACCTGGAACAATCCTGAAGAACTTAAGAATAATCAAAACCGTCCACACCACAGCACTGTTAAAATCTGTTGGAATACTGTCGTGACTATTGGAGTATTGAATGTAATTGCTGTCCTTAAATCTCCAAGAAAAACACCAGATGCTACTGGCATTGAATATTTAATTCACAGTATAATGTAAAAAATTACAAGTTAAAAACATGTAAGCTTCATTGACATTTCAAATATATAATCGATAGTTGACACTCACAAGCAACATCAAACGTATCAATCTCTCGACTGATGAGTTTTTGCTATTATTATTATTATTATTATTATTATTATTATTATTATTATTATTATTATTATTATTTCCTTGGATTTTTGCTGTATACACATTTCCTTTCAGTCCCAATCAGTGACCTTAGGTCAGAAAGGGCTTTTTTAACATTTTCCAGTGATCATTTTTGCAAAAAGAAACTCCTAAGATCACTCACACTTTCCATGGATACAATTCTTCATAATGTGTGCGCTGTACTCGAGAGTACAATTGCTTGTATTTCTTTAAAGTATGTGCTACCAGGAATTCCTTCAATCAGTCTATCGGAACCTTTTCTAATCAATCCGAGTGCTCCAACTACAACTGGAATGATTGATGTCCTCATGTGTCGCATATTTTTGATTTTGTATTTTTTCAAAGATACATTACAATTTGCACGGACTCCTATGTCAATAAGAAAGCACATTCTGTTCTTGGGGTCTTTGATGCCTGAGCGTTTAGCTTTGATTTCTTTTGTCTGTGTGTATTGTAAAGTCCCATAAAATTGTTACAGGTCCTACCTCTGTAACCGTGCCTGGGTGATATTCATACCAGTTTCTTGCAGGTTCCTTCCTGTAAAATGTGCATATTCTCTAGTGCAGGTATTGGCCCACTCTATGATGTCGAGTTTTATATTCAGTGGTTGGTAACTCTACGAATTGGATACAAGATGATCAATTGTCTCTGGATATTTATCGCAAAATCTCCATTTCTGAAAGACACTCTCGAAGAATTCTTTTCCTTGAGCCCTATCAGCATTTTCAAAAAAATGAAGACAAAATCAAATAGAGGAAGAAGACGACGATGACG
>OZ038477.1:28641502-28644002 GCA_964036315.1 Acanthosepion esculentum | reverse complement strand
GCTGAGTGATTTTGGTAAGATCTGTTTAAATTTATCTGTCATCCATGTGAAGAAATGTGATTTTTGCAATAACATTTTCAAGTTAGAGTTCACTTGAATTTAATTTTAATGGTTCAAAGAATACAAAGCAGAATGTTTGGCACCAACGCATATTGACCTCATCAAATCTGGCCCACTTTGAAAAAGGTTTGGACACAGCCGATTTAAACAAAAACACATCCGTCATAATGGCGTACAGATTAGATGAATGTATATTTAGGGAGCATATCTACATTCAAGCATGTTTGGTTGAATAATCTAGTTATATTATGTCTATTTATTTTAATCCTCTCGAATTCTCTGTTTGACTTCTTAATGTTGATATTAAATTCATTAAGGGAGGCGCCGTTGTTTATTTATTTCTTTTATTTTCCCAAGTAGATCCTTAATAAACTTAATATCAACATTAAGGAGTCGATCAAAGGATTAATACAGAAATAGACATAATATATATATATATATATATATATATATATATATATATATATATATATATATATATATATATATATATATATGTGTGTGTGTGTGTGTGTGTGTGTGAGCGCACGCGCGGGTTGGCGTCGTACTACGTAACAAGGTAATCTCATACGCCATGACAAGAGTTTAATGGCCCATATTGGTGACCTTGGGTAATATTGACACCACTCCCACAGATCAGGCATAATAAAATATTAATGGTTGGCAAGATACTCTCGCTGAGCATTATGAATGGAATGAATTTGATCCTTACTTAGTGTCCGGTTCATAGAACCCAAAACTAAACAAAGCTCATCAGGAACATCAATAAAGAAATAATATTTATGAGAAAGACTGCTAATAAACTTGATAGTTATTGATGGATAATTACATGCTTCTATCTATGATTGTATTTGGTGATGTACTTAGATATGTTTTGGACACACACACGTATATATATATATATATATATATATATATATATATATATATATATATATATATCAACATAATCGCGTTCAGCGTCTATCCATTGATCAGAAATATCGAACATTATACAGGAAAGATAATTGTACAGAGATAGTGGCCCATCATTCTCTCCCCATATACATATATATATATATATATATATATAAATATATATATATATATATATATATTCATATATATATTAAACAATTATAGTAGTTTTCAAATTTTCGAAAAGTTGTCGCACATTCGGAGGAAAAGTCGTGTTTACACTGTTCGAAGTTCATGTCCTTGTATGATTTTGATCGAGTGCTTTCGACCTTATCGATCATTATCAACAAATACTTATGACTGTCGTAGGCAAGACTTATTAGCTATATCTTGGCATTTTGGGAAACGTTACACACACAATAACACACACGCACACACACACACACACACACGTATATATATATATATATATATATATATATATACATATATATATATATATATATAGGGTCATTTAATATTACAAGAGATTTGAGATGTTGATTGACTCTTTCTCTCTCGCTCTCTGACTCTCTCTTTTCTCTATCAATCTTATGCTGTTCATAGTTGCTTATCTCAAGCTATGCATATCTATCTATCTATCTATCTATCTATCTATCTATCTCAATCTGTTCATAGTTTTCTATCTCAAGCTATTCATATCTATCCATCTATCTATCTATCTATCTATCTATCTATCTATCTATCTATCTATCTATCTATCTATGTATCTCAGTTTATTCATAGTTGTATATATCAGGCTATTCATATCTATCTATCTATCTATCTATCTATCTATCTATCTATCTATCTATCTATCTATCTATCTATCTATCTATCTCAGTCTATTCATAGTTGTATATCTCAGGCTATTCATTATCTATCTATCTATCTATCTATCTATCTATCTATCTATCTATCTATCTATCTATCTATCTATCTATCTATCCCAGTCTGTTCATAGTTGTCTATCTCCGGCTATTTATATCTATCTATCTATCTATCTATCTATCTATCTATCTATCTATCTATCTATCTATCTATACATGTATGCAGTAAATCGAAATTATTTAAGTAAAATAAAACCATTCAGTTTATTAAATCACACGAATATGCATTACGAATGATGTTATTAATAATGAAGCAACCAACAGTGAATATTATAATGTCAGTTGAATGATTTTATGAGTGATTCTGAATTGCATTAGCACAATCAAAAGTTCTGTATTGATACGAACAATGAAGAACGAAATACGCTGATAATAATGTGAAGATAATAATAAAAATCGAAATGACAGTAATAACATGTGTAACATCAGTAACATGGACCACATCAGTAACATATATCACATCAGTAACATGGAACACATCAGTAACATATATCACATCAGTAACATGGGCCACATCAGTAACATGTATAACAACGGTAACATACATCACATCAGTGACGTGCATCACATCAGTAATATCTAACATTAGTAACATACCTCACCAGTAACATGCC
>OZ038477.1:28634002-28636502 GCA_964036315.1 Acanthosepion esculentum | reverse complement strand
CCGCCTCAAGGTACCCCAGACACGCACGCACGCACACACACACACACACACACACACACACACATATATATATATATAGATAGATAGATATATATGAAGAGTGAATCTAGAATTCAACACTGCATGTTGAATCGCAGTTTCGCGTTTTAAGAGATTAGCTTTAATTAAAAAGGCTCTATCGCCAATATTTAGCAATAATATTCTCTTATGGTAATCATTTCAACCCAGGCAAGGCAATAAAGCCCCTAACACGCTGAGGGTTACAGAGTGTGTAAGAAGATAAGAAAAACATTATTATGGTGCGAGAACAATAAAAGAACAACTTATAAGGCAACGATTGAGATTGCATTTAAATTTTTGTATGTATCTATCTATCTATCTATATATATATATTATGAAATGGACAAAGTCCGACAGTTATTTAAAACCATTTTTATGTTTAACATTCTTTTTATAGATACAAGTATTTAAGTAAATGCTCTGTTTATAATAAACAGTATTAAATAACATTTACCGGCCTGAATGTGCGAGAAATTTTCATAGAAAATATTCGTCCTCCGACAGGATTCGAACCTGTATCCTATACGGAACCGTCATATAGCCTGACGTGCCTCAACCGATTCGGCCACTGAGGATCGCTTGATACGCCATGAGCAGTTATGAATATACGTAAGAGATTCATGGAAGATTGAAATTTATAAGCAGTAAATTCGACCTTGCCAACCGAACGATCCTCAGTGGCCGAATCGGTTAAGGCACGTCAGGCTATATGACGGTTCCGTATAGGATACAGGTTCGAATCCTGTCGGAGGACGAATATTTTCTATGAAAAATTCTCGCACATTCAGGCCGGTAAATGTTATTTAATACTGTTTATTATAAACAGAGCATTTACTTAAATACTTGTATCTATAAAAAGAATGTTAAACATAAAAATGTCTTTAAATATATATATATATGTGTGTGTGTGTATTTGTGTGTGAGAGAGTGTTTATGTGTGTATGTATATGTGTATGTGCATTTATAAATATGACTGTGTGTCAACGCAGCCAGCGAGTTTCTGGTCGTGTACACCAGGTAGTTTTGTGTGGCACACCTGTAGGAGATAGGTCTCCGAAATCATTAGAACCTTGATTAGCTTTCACTATCACTCACAAGAGTAGCAAGCACAGCATCAGTGTCAGTAACAGTAGCAGTCACATGCCTTCCCCGTCGTCTTTCTTCTTCCCCGATTCCCGGCCACACTTTTCAATCTTACTCTCTCTTACCTCCGCCGATGTGTATACTGAACTGTTCACCAATATTGCTACTTTCAGTTTGAGCTTTCCTTCTTTCTTTCGTTTACCTGCCATCATCCACCCCATTCTTTCTATTTTTAAGTTTATTACGCATTGAAATCTATGTGTAAGCACTGATATACACGCACAGGCATATTGGTAGATGCTAATATCTGTTTGTATATCATAATAAATATATTGTATCGATTCGCGTAATGTTGAATATGTATTCATTTTTGGATGGCGTATATATTGATTTAAACATACAATGGCTTTCTCCTTATACAAACACATACACTCGCGGGCAAGCACACACATACACATACACACACGTACTTTGTTGCTCTCCGTTCATTTTCCCGTCAAACAAACATTTGCTTGTAACTCCTAAGGCTTTTCTGTTTTCTCTATCTATCTATCTATCTATCTATATATATATATATATATATATATATATATATATATATATATATATATATATATATATATATATCTGTTCATATGTATCTATCTAGCTTTCCATAGCTAGCTAGCTAGATAGATACATATGAACAGATATATATATATATATATATATATATATATATATATATATATATATATAGATATATGAACATATATATATATATATCTGTTCATATATATATATATCTGTTCATATATATATATATATATATATATATATATATATATATATATATATATATGTTCATATGTATCTAGCTAGCTAGCTAGATATGGAAAGTGCTTCTGAAGATGATATAATTGAAACACAAAAATATATTTGGGCAACCCATTCATAAAAATAATACATATGTGTGCGTGTCCGTGTGCGTGTGTGTGCGTGCGTGTGCGTGTATATATATACATATCTATATCTATATATATATATATATATTTGTGTTTGTGCGAGAGATAGATAGATAGATAGATAGATAGATAGATAGATAGATAGATAGATAGATAGATAGATATAACGTTTCAGGTAACTTTTCACAATTCGTCTTGGCCACATGCAACCTCACTGCGTCTTCCCGTGATCGCTCAGGTATAAACCCTCCGCAGACACGCTCGCGCTCACGTACATCGACACCTTACTCCTCATCACACAAGCATTTGCCCTTTGTATATTTTGTACAAAACTTGCGCTTAAACGAACAGGTATTAAGAAATATATATATATATATAAGAAATACACGAATAGACAGCAATTAACTCAACGA
>OZ038477.1:28584002-28624002 GCA_964036315.1 Acanthosepion esculentum | reverse complement strand
TTGTGTATAAAGAAACACGTTCTATAGGGTTCAAATTTATATGTAACTTAAGTGTATTTATTAGGAAGGTGTCATGTCGAAAAATGAATCATGAGTTTTCTATCATAGCTAGTCTTACTGTTTTACTTTCGTATGTAATTATTATAAATGCATCAAAATAGTTGTTATTTTTAATGTATGAAATATACAAGCAAATGTAACATTTTTTGTGTGACACACGTAGTACATATATACACAATATTTTCTTTTGTTACGCTTTTGCGAATAACAATTAACGATGTGTTTTTTTTTTTTTTTTTACTATGATATCCAATACAGGCCTGCAAGTCTCGAGAGAAGACCTTTAAGGTTTTTTAAAATCGTTTTCAGACAATGAAATCGTCGAAATTCTGGACATAATATATGCAAACTTGTTAGTCTGCAAGAGATTGGCGCTTTTTTTAAAAATAGAATTCACTAATATAGACGACGTTTTATAATAACAGCCTTGGACATAAATAAACTACATTTATAGCGATCTACTAATCCATGGCATAGGGCAGAAATATGGAGCACTCAACGAGGCTCTAGCATAAAATTTGGTAATTGATTTAGCGAGATAAGCTTACTAACCATACACCACGTCGAAGTGCCCCTAAACAACATTTCACGACATTCAACTGCACCTATTTTATGGTTGATATGGCTGGTCAGGTGTCAAACCTAGGTAAAACATGTATTTGAATACTAAATTCATTGTCGCTAAGTCCTACCAAACTGCAGGAATTGTGTGTCACACAATCTCCTCAGCTGTTTTACACAGTCCCACTATCACCCGGTGCTGATCTTAGTAAATAATAAAATAAATTGACATGGCAAATTAAATAAACATGTTTGCTAGACGAGCCGTGATAATTTCCACCGCGTATGTGTGTGTGTGTGTGTTTTCAGTAGTTTCAAAACAAGCCCTGTAATTATTTACTTGAAAATTCGAATGGATAGACAGTACACTGATCTATTGGCGAAGATGTGTACGAGTCCCTCGTGTGCGCGCGTTTGTAGAGCGAAATACTTCCTGCCACGTTTTCTTTTCTTTTCTTTTTTTCTTCTTCCCAGTTTGCAGAAACAGACAGTTTCCATTGGCGAAGCTCACATCAGCAGGCCCAAAATTAAACAAAGAAAAAAAAAAAAAAAAAATCCACAAACGCACAACAAACAGGCGACATGGAAACTAAACTAAATACCCAAATAAAGGCGAAAAAAAAAAAAAAATGATTACCAACTCATCTACACACCGGCAATATGCACGCACGTGCCCTTACTGTCATACATTAGACGGTACGTGTACGCGTTTCTAATAGTTGTTTGTGTGTGTGTGCGCACGCGCATGTTAAAAAAATTCTTACATGTCTTAGGCAAGAAAAACAATAATAGAAGCCAGCCAGCAAAAGAGTCTTCGCCTCTAATTACGACGCGATATGAAAACTTCATTCTTCTGAATGCTAAAATTTGATTTGCAAATAAAATGCGTATCTTTCTGTGCGATGGAGTATAAATAAATAACCGGACATGTACATACATAAACACACAGGCACATATACACAGATACATACATACATACATACATACATATATATATATATATATATATATATATATATATATATATATATATATATATATATATATATATATATATATATATATATATATGTGTGTGTGTGTTTGTGTCTGTGTCTGTGTGTATAAATATAAATATATATATTTGTATTAAATTATATATATATATATATATATAAAATTTATATATTAAATGCGCAGTACTTATTAGAAAGCGCTAAATATCAGAGATAGAGCTAACATATATATATATATATATATATATATATATATATATATATATATATATATATATATATGAATAAAGACAAAAGAAAAACTTATCTTAAAGTTTTTCTATTTATTCTTTTATTTATTGTCTCTATTTACACACACACACACGCACACACACACATATATATATATATATATATATATATATATATATATATGTATATATATATATGTGTGTGTGTCTGTGTCTGTGTGTATAAATATAAATATATATATTTGTATTAAATTATATATATATGTATATATATAAAATTTATATATTAAATGCGCAGTACTTATTAGAAAGCGCTAAATATCAGAGATAGAGCTAACATATATATATATATATATATATATATATATATATATATATATATATATATATGAATAAAGACAAAAGAAAAACTTATCTTAAAGTTTTTCTATTTATTCTTTTATTTATTGTCTCTATTTACACACACACACACGCACACACACACAGATATATATATATATATATATATATATATATATATATATATATATATACGAGAGTATGTCAATCACATCAAACTGACGAAAGCATTTTAATAAGTACCGATTCCCGTTTCCTTTTAAAATATACACATTCTGTGTTCCACCCATGAAGAATCGCTGAATTAAGTGCATTGACAAGGGAGTTGATTATGTTGAGGAATAAATATTTATAATGTTAAATATGTACCTTATTCGGTATTTGAGTCCGAATTCATGGGTGTATGTTCATACTAATTTATCTAAATTTGTGTCTGCCACGTCCGGTGAATTTTTGCAATCAAAGCAAACTGGTCAGTTTTCGAATACAACTCAAAACTAGAAATTTGAGTGCAGATTTTCCAGGCAGGTGGCTAGTGATTCTTTTTTTTTTTTTTTTTCATGAGTGGAGCAATGTATTCTTCCTTTGTCCAGTGAGCCTATCTATCTATCTATCTATCTATCTATCTATCTATCTATCTATCGATCGATCGATCGTAAACTTTTCTTGTTTAAATGATATAATTCAAATGCTACAACATATAAAGGAATAACTTTTATATTTTATTTATTGTTGTTTGCATTCTGAATACTGTGTGCATCTAGCATGAAACAGACTGTCGCCTCTAATTGTTCAATAAATGAAAATAAATGCAGACTATCGTAAGACAAATTAGAGACATGTCATAATATGTCTCAAATAAATCAACAATGTTTTTAAAATTAAAAACGATGTTTCTTCTTAAAATGTTGAATAATTTTAACACATGCAACATTATAGATAAAAAAATAAGGAATTTTATATAGCGTTTCTCTATAAAAATAAGTATGCAACTATTTTGTATCTGTAAGGACATTCACTTTTCTAGTTAATTAAGCAGTTTATGCGAGGGTTTTTTTTTGTCATAGAAGGTGATAAACTTATGGCTGTTGGCATCATCTAACGCGTCGAGAAAAAGGATTTCATTATTAACATTGAGTCCGAATGTAAAGTATAGGACAAAGTTAACCTCAAAGATTTCTTTCGGCTTTCTTAATTTTTATAAGCTGTTTGTTAATATGAAGATGTCGTCAATATAACTTACGTATATGCGGGGATGATTGATGAAATTATTGAAAACATTATTTTCTACATGCATCATGTAGAAGTTGGTTGGTCCAAGAGCCGAACCTATTGTTACGCCGTTAGTTTGTGTATAAATGTTACCATAGTGGTCGTATAAAGGTACTTTTGTCGTGCCGGATAGATGTTCGTGCAGATTAGTTGGTCTAATTTTAGTAGGTGGAAACAAGGGGTGATTGTATATGTTTTGCAGTACAATGCCTATAGTTTCTTTGACTGGAACATTAGTGAATAAGTTTTCAATACACACACACACACACACACACACACACACATATATATATATATATATATATATATATATATATATATATATATATATATATATATATGTCTACGAGTTTCGTTCTTAATGGAAATTTAATGTAGTGATTTCCCTAAGGAAAAAGAGATTTACTGATCCAATTTTATACACACAGCAAAATTATCGTTGAGATGTCCTCTTGTCATTTGTATTAGTGTCTTAACCAAAGTCAGTTCATATCTATCTATCTATCTATCTATCTATCTATCTATCTATCTATCTATCTATCTATCTATGTGTGAGTGTGCGTGCGCACGCGCGCGTGTGTGTTTGTATATATATATATATATTGTGTGTATTTAGGCAGCATTTTTTCATTAATACATGTTTCATTAAATAATATAGATAAGTGTTGTCTATATATTTTATGTAAGTTTTTTTCATATAGTCTGTATGAAAAAAACTTACATAAAATATATAGACAACACTTATCTATATTATTTAATGAAACATGTATTAATATATATATATATGTATATATATATATATATATATATATATATATACATATATATATATATATATATATATATATATATATATGCGTGTGTGTGTATGTGTGTGCGTGAGATAACGAGAGAAAGAGAAGGAGAGAGACAGACAGACACAGAGAGAAAGACAGAGACAGAATCTAAAGTTACTATAGTTTCTGCAGTAAACATGTTATTAGTACTGCTTGTGTCATTGTTATTACCGGGACACAGAAACTCTTCCACAGTTAAGAGACTTAAACAATATTTTCAACTGGCATCACAATTAAGAAAGACATATTATAGTAGTATATGACAATCTATATATTCTCATATACATACATACATACATACATACATATATATATATATATATATATATATATATATATATATATATATATTTGTTTTGTATGTAATATTTGCTAGTATCTCTCTGCATATATATATATATATATATATATATATATATATATATATATATATATATATATATATATAATGTAAATACAGGCATATGCGTGTTTCGGAGAATTGTCTATAGAGTCCATAATTGGCAGTTCGCAAACTGGTTTCATATTGTAACTTCGGAGACTGGGAATACAGATTATCATATAACACAACACTTTAATCTTACTGGCACATGGTTACATTAATGGAGCGTCCTGTGAAATTAGAATACACCATATTACCGATATGTCTCATGAAGCCAGCTTTGGTAACCTATTACTGGGCGCATTTGTTCGGTTAGACAAAGGGTCTGCGACAGTGGTGCACCCAGTCAGAATGAAATACTCATTAGTAATACTAACAAACATATTAACCATGGTGCTGTATTAGGCGAAGAGGGACATTTTGTTTATAAAAAAAAAAAAAAAAACTTGTCGGAGATCACAAAAATAAAAAGGCTTGTTCTTAGTTTTTGTTGGAGTTTAAAGGTTTTCTTCTCATGAGGTATATGTTCTTTTTTACCTCAGGGTCATACTTCTACGCACATATATTCCGTCAATAACAGACATAGATAGATAGATAGATAGATAGATAGATAGATAGATAGATAGATAGATAGATAGATGACAAATAGATTGAAACAGATAAAATAGCTGAATAGCTATCTACATAGATAGATAGATAGATAGATATGAATAGCCTGAGAGAGACAACTATGAACAGACTGGAATAGATAGATAGATAGATAGATAGATAGATAGATAGATAGATAGATAGATAGATATATAGATAGATAGAAATGAACAGACTCAGGTAGTAACTCGCTATCTAGCTAGCTTGATATTAAGAGAAAAAGAAACTCTATCTGCAAATAATTGTCTGTTCTTTTCCTATAAACAACACAAGGATTCTCTTTTTTCTTTTTTTAAATAAATTAGATTAGTAAATATTTTATATAGTAAATCATTCTCTTCGCTTAATAGTACTAACTTTATTATACTAAAGCTTTTTTTTTTCTTCTTTTGGCAGAGAGAAATGTTTAAAACACTTCTGACGCCACTTCTATGCCGTATAACGTAAACACTGAAAAGTGTCTCGTTTAATCAATATTCGCCTCTCTCCTTAACAAAGAAACCAGTGGAACAATATAAACACGTGGAAACATAGTCTGAAAAATGGTGATTAAAAATATATAAGCCGATTTTTTTTTTTTTTTTTTTAAAGATTATATCCTTGTGAACATTTTAAAGATTTTTTTTAACATTTTAAAAAATTCTTTTTTCTTTTGTTTTCTTTGTTTTTTCTTCTGCATTTTTCTTCTCTTTTTTTATATATAATTTCTTTGTTGACTCTTATTGTGGTGGTGGTGGTGGTCGTCGTCGTCGTCATAATGTTGGCTGTTACTGTCGCTCTCTCTGTTCCGTGTCCCTTCAGGACGTGGGCGACAATAACTCCCCACAGCTTCCTCTCTCTCTTTCTCCTTTATGACCCATCTCTCTCTTTTTCTCCTTTTTGTGCCACCTGGTTCATCCATGCGTTTGCACAAACTTGCCAAGTTCATCGCTCGTTGTTATATATTTGTGCACTCTGTTACCGTTGGACCTGTGCATGCCATATAGTTTTTCGACTAGTTTTCCCTTTTTTGTATTTTTTTTCTCGATTAGTTTTTCTTCTCTTTTGTGTTCCTTTAAATTTTACAGCAAATAAAACTTAAAAATGAAAAGCTAACCGAAAATTTTACTATATCTTTTTCGAAGTCTTTGTAAAAGCCGCAAGTTCGAATTAACGTTACAAACGGCTGTAGTTATAATATCAATACGGTTTAATGATACTGCCTGACGTAATATACTCCTTATCAGCTTTTGACAACAATAGATATTCTGATGTAGACACAGTGACGATGTTTGCAGAGGCAGTGAGAAAAGATAGAACGAGATGACGGCTGTCCAGCAACGGAGAGAAAAAGAATGAAGTTACTGATGCGAAGACACGCCTTGACTCATTCCTGGCGATCGACAATGGTAGGCAGTGTTATCAGTTTTTAATCATCAACTCGGTGTCGTCTGCTACGGTAGTTCTTGTCTCGTGGGATAAAAATTAGGCTTTGCATTTCCCCCCCCATCGGGACGGAAATGAACGTATACTTTGTTTTGTTTGTTGACACCGATGTAAATGTAAACCTATTGCGGCACGTGCGACGTTTGACTTCGAATGACGGTTAATACGAGCGACAAATTACATAGACCCATCAATGCGCACTGAGAGATTACAGCGAGTAAGGAATTCTATAAGTTACACGACAAAACTCCGAGATTAGCAATAGGAAAACTTGTTCAGACTGATTAACAGTATGCGGCATAAGCTTCCGCACAAAATCTAAGGATACTAGATAGATAGATAGATAGATAGATAGATAGATAGATAGATAGATAGATAGATAGATAGATAGATAGATAGATAAAGAATAGACTGGGATAGATAGATAGATAGATAGATAGATAGATAGATAGATAGATAGATAGATAGATAGATAGATAAAGAACAGACTGGGATAGATAGATAGATAGATAGATAGATAGATAGATAGATAGATAACAGACTGGGATAGATAGATAGATAGATAGATAGATAGATAGATAGATAGATAGATAGATAGATAGATAGATAGATAAAGAACAGACTGGGATAGATAGATAGATAGATAGATAGATAGATAGATAGATAGATAGATAGATAGATAGATAGATAGATAAAGAACAGACGGGGATAGATAGATAGATAGATAGATAGATAGATAGATAGATAGATAGATAGATAGATAAAGAACAGACTGGGATAGATAGATAGATAGATAGATAGATAGATAGATAGATAGATAGATAGATAGATAGATAGATAGATAAAGAACAGACTGGGATAGATAGATAGATAGATAGATAGATAGATAAAGAACAGACTCGGATAGATAGATAGATAGATAGATAGATAGATAGATAGATAGATAGATAGATAGATAGATAGATAGATAAAGAACAGACTCGGATAGATAGATAGATAGATAGATAGATAGATAGATAGGGAACAATGTAAAAATACTTTTTTATTACTTAACTAAAGAGACTGACAATGGCCAAGAGATTCATAGATAAATAGGAAGAGACTGATATAGATAGATAGATAGATAGATAGATAGATAGCTAGATAGATATAAAGAAAGAAAGAAACGAAGAGATTGACATGGGCCAATAGATAGATAGATAGATAGATAGATAGATAGATAGATAGATAGATAGATAGATAGATAGATAGATATAAAGAACATGACATAGGCAAAGTTATAAATAATGAACAGATCGATATAGAAAAGAATAAATTTAGATAGATAGATAGATAGATAGATAATGATCTAAGATATATAGACATCAACAGACTGAGCTAGGTAGATAGATAAATAGATAGTATGAAGAGATAGACAGATAGATAGATAGATAGATAGATAGATAGTGATCTAAGATATATAGACGTCAACAGATTGAGCTAGGTAGATAGATAAATAGTATGAAGAGATACATAGATAGATAGATAGATAGATAGATAGATAGAAAGAAAGAAAGAATAAGGATGATATTGTTTAGAAAGCTTATTTTTTATTTATTAATAAAATCATTTCTGTCATTGTGGTATTCGAATTACACACTTCTCGATAAGTTGTCAACCTTTCCTTCTGTTCACACACACACATATATTTCTTGTTTAAACACATCCCTATTTTTTAAACAGTGTAAATATATGCCTACAGACCTGTGCATTCGAGAGTCTTAATGAAAAAAATGAATGAAAACCTGTTAAAGTCTTCCTTGTCCTGACAAATGCCTAAATTACGTCGGACTTACAGATGCTTCCCTGTACCGGCGATGGGTCAAGTTGGGGTTTCGAAACCACGACTAAAATACACATTTTAAAAACCCCGAGTCGTTGATTTTAACTGAATGATAGCCCTGTGAACTTTCATCCCAGTGAAATATTTGTAGCCCCACTCTATCTATCTATCTATCTATCTATCTATCTATCTATCTATATATATATATATATATATATATATATATATATATATATATATATATCTTAGTCTTTGATTTTACCAATTTCGCCAATATTAGTATATTTTAGGAAAACTTAACCAATATTTATTTACACTGTTGTCCACATTTTGTTGCCATCTTCACCGTTTCGACCGTTGAACACTTCGGCTTTCTTCGAATTTCGAACTGAACCCTTTATTTCGTCCACCGGGGTAGTTTGTTCTAGTTCCACGTTTCATGCCTCTTCCAGATGTCTCAGTATCAGTCATCTCCCTTTAACTCAACTCTCCTAGTTTTTTGTTCACCTCTACTGACGCCAGATATTGAACTCATTTTTCTTTGGGTCAAATTCAACCAACGCCTTTACCCACTTGGTCATGTGACCTTGAAACGTCGGGAATATGGCAACGATGTTGCGGACAACAATTGGAACACTATAAATAGTGTAAATAATTTCAATACCTCATCTCAGAAATATAGACCGCTAAATAATATTTGTCTGAAATCTAATTAACTAAGGTTTAAATTCTGTATTAGGTTGAATTTTAAGTAATTTCCGCTTTTATGAACGAATTGTAATGACGAATGTATCATTCTAACTGTTCCTTAAATATATCATGGCGGGTGATGAAAATGGGTTGTATACGAAAATGTTCAGTGCAAAAGTCAATGGAATAGCAAGGAAACATATTCACAATCGACCGTAAAAGCTGAACTACGTGAAAAAGGGTAGCGTTTTGCGTGTGGTCAGATCATCGCTTATTTAGAGGTAGTAAAGCCCCTTGAAGAAGTGAATGCGTGTTTATCCGTCCAGCAGCTACAACGCGCCCTGTGCTCATCAGCAGGAAAAATAAAAATGGAACTTGGTTAGTCTGTGTTACCCCGCTCGCCATATTCACCTTACTTTGCACCAACTAATTTTTACCTTTTGCGATCACTGGAACGTGGAAAACATTCTTTAATGAAAAACATATCCACGATTTTGACGAAAATCATAACCTTACTCAAAAGGTATCGAATAACTGTTAAATGGCAACAAGCCATCGCAAATAATGGTGATTATACAATTGAATAAAATGTAATTCTTTTTAAGAATAAAGTTCAGATATACAAACTGAAAAAAATATTTATGACTCAACTTAATAAACTTCCAATCAGTTTCAATTCTATTTGAAAAAAAGCCAAAGTATTTTAAAAAAAGTTTACGGTTGTCATGTAGACTAGGTTACATTTGTCATTCGTGTACAATTGTGGCTTGTCTGTCTTCAACATATAACGTGTGTAGTAGGGAGTTAACAATAGCAAGGTATTCATATCGTAATAAATCAGATACGTTTATTTACATACGGCTGCGTGAATGGTAATGGATGCGAGGCTGCACGGATGTATCAGATCGCGTTACCAGATCGAAGGCAGCCGAATCATCCCACTTTTGCTGCTTTTTATCGTCGCGTTACTGAGACAGAATCCGTGACATCACAAACTATGGATCGAGGAAGACCGACATCCACTCGTACGCCTGACCACGAAGAACACATTCTACAGGCTGTCGGAGAGGATCCCAGTATCAAACACAGGTCAAGTGGCCCGAGCTTGTTTTACATCTCATAGTACACATAGAAGCTAATTCAAGAGCAGCTTCTGCATCCGTATTAATTGCAACGTCTGCAGGGTCTTTCGCACTCTGATCACCCAACAAGGGAGAACTTTTGCAGATTGTTTATTGCACAAACTGCCGATCTGTTGTTTGTCTCTTTATTTTTGTTTACGGAAAAGGCAACATTTGGAAGAGATGGAATGACAAATTTACACCAAAATTTGAGGGCGGATCGGAATCCCCACGGTAAAATACAGGCTGAACACCAGCATTAGTTTACGATTAATGTGTGGGCTGGAATTGTAGGTGACTATCTGCTATATCCATATGTTCTCCCAGCACGTCTTACAAAAACTCTTCCAGACCGGCTAGAGGATGTATCCCTGCTAATACGAAGACGTATGTGGTTCATGCATGGTCGGGCTCTAGCACATTTTAGTCATATTGTTCACGATGGCATCTACATGGCATCTATATGGATGGCCTCCACATTCCCCCGACCTCAACCCTTTGGATTTTTAACTGTTGGGCCACATGAAGCATGCAGTTTATGCAGCAGACATTAATAATGCAGAGACGCTTCATCAATGTGCCATAGCGGCCTACGAAATTCTTCGACGCTGTGTAGAAGTGTTTGAGAATGTCCGTCAGTCAATGTTCCGACGGATGACTTTGTGTATAGAAGCAAGCTGAGGACATTTTGAATATTTGTTATGAGTTGCCGTGTTGAGGTACAAATATGACCTTTTGGACATATGCTTATATTGACATTGTACTTTGTTTTGGCGTAAGGAACCCGACCCCAAATTGTGTAAAAGTATTTTTGATACACCATACATATATATATATATATATATATATATATATATATATATATATATATATATATATATATATATATATACCCAAGTATAGGATTGGTGTATACGGAATAAATTCCAATAACCAACAAATACTATTCTTAAAAGAGTGCTCAATACGGAGTAGAGCAAATATAATCATTTATTCGAAAATTATAACGTAAAAATGTTATAAAATCACTACAAAAAACTATTTCGTTTCAACACTTCTGGTGTTTTATCAAGTGATGGTGGTGTTGAAAAAATGGCTATTTTTGTAGTGATTTTATAACATTTTTATGGCATAATTTTCGAATAAATGATTATATATATATATATATATATATATATATATATATATATATATATATATATATGAAACAATTAATGTACGGTTAACGTAAAGGTAATCGGGGAAGAAAGTGGAATTGTTTTAATAAATTCATATTCTTAACGATGCGGTATCGTTCACATCGCACTAATACTCTTGGAGAAGGCATGAATAGATCTCTCTCTCTCTCTCTCTCTCTCTCTCTCTCTCTCTCTCTCTCTGTGTGCCTCGGAATTAAATATCACGGCTGTCTTGCCTTGCGTAGCGTCCAGAAGAAAATAAATTCAAATTTCAGCAAATCTTGTATCAGTTTATCCATTTTTTTAGGGGGACTCTACGGTCATCACCATAAGGGGTATCTGTATAGCTCAGAAGTCACCTAGCTCCTATCTATCCCTGTAGTGCTCTACTCTACACCATCGGCTCCTAACACAGGTGAATGTCAACACAACGCAAACCCAATAGCCGCACAATAAACATTTTATATTATATCGATATATAAAATAAATACTTTTTTTGCAATGGTGTTCATCCTGTACACGTTTCGGGAGCTACTCGAGGTAGACGGTTATAGTGTAAGACGCATAGCTTATGTGGATTTGTGCAGAAGATTATGGTTATTCCTAGACTTAAACCGGTTAAGATTGTAGTGATCGGGGAAGCATCCACTTTGGAGTCGGTTCGTTGGAAAATGTTGCTCGGTTGGAACTTACGTTACCAAAGGAATACGAAGAGAATGGTTCGTTAGAATATGCGTGGCATGGCGGGTTCCTGCCGTGAATGTTAGTACTGTTGAATTTAAGGATAGTATTTCATCTGAACACTTTCCATGAATATAGCAATACAGTAGCAAAAGGCTAGCGATACCTCGTTTGTGAGAAAGGGGTTGTAGGGTGGAAAATAATTTGTCAACCACAACGAAGTGGGGATGCTTTTGAACACTATCGAGAGTAAAAACTGGGTAACTCTTACATATATATATATGTGTGGGCTGGAATTGTAGCTGACTATCCATATGTTCTCCTAGCACGTCTTACAAAAAACTCTTCTAGACCTGCTAGAGGATGTATCCCTGCTAATACGAAGACGTATGTCGTTCATGCATGGTCGGGCTCCAGCACATTTTAGTCATATTGTTCACGATGAACTGGCTGACATCCACCATGAAAGATGGATGGCCTCCACATTCACCCGACCTCAACCCTTTGGATTTTTATCTGTGGGGCCACATAAAATAATACGTTTAGGCAGCAGACATTAATAATGCAGAGACGCTTTATCAATGTGTCATGGCGGCCTACGAAATCCTTCGACGCCGTGTAGAAGTATTTGAAAACGTCCGCCAGTCAATGTTCCAATAACAGTTATGGCAAGGGTATCTCGAGTGGTATAGAGAACCGAAGATTTTCTCAGCATCTTTAGCATCGTATGGACGAATTTCCAGATGAGGTCAGAGTTGAGTTTAATTCTCAATAGGCGCTCAAGGCACGGAGTTTCCCCGAGGAAAGGTCCGGTCAGGACGGTTGATGATAGTTCTGGGTCCGATCGGCGATGATGGAGTGTCATTAGTTTGATTTTCGAGGCCTTGAAAATGACTAACCAGATTCCCCCACTCACTGAGCACCTGACGTTAGGTCAGAAGAGCGATCAGTTACCAATCTCTGGTCATCTAGACTTTGGCGGTCTACCTATATACGGTTGTATCATCAGCACAGATATTCGGACTTCTTCAGGTGGTTGGAATGTCAAACTGAACCTTTTATTTCGCTCGCTGGGGTAGACTGTTCTAGTTCCACGTGCCATGTTTAATGGATATCAGTTGTCAGTTATCTCCTGTTAATTCCCCTTCTCTATTGCCTTAACCGGTTATTGAACTCACACTCTTTGGGTCCTGTCACTGGATCTAAATAACGCCTTAATCCACTGTGCAATGTGTCATACACAGATGTCCTTGAGGATATCTGTGTATGAATTTCTGGGTATTATAAACCTAATGTCTTCAGCAACCATTTTTACCAGTGCTCATATTGCAATTGTTGCTGTTATCATTTCATGTTTATACTAGAGCTCATATTGCAACTTTGTTGTTATTATAGCGTACACACAGTCTTTAGTCATGTTCTCCTCTATGGGGTGGGAGAGTCTTACTCGGGAGAGATATCTGCGAAGTGTCGTCAAGCTTTTGAAGGTTGTCCTGATGTTATATGGACCGCCGATCCTTTGTATTTTCTCTGATAACCCCTTCACATAAGGCAGGCAGACTGTTTTCTGAGTGTTGTTGCCCTCCTCTTGTACACGCTTATCCCTGTTTTTGTGGCTGCTGTCATGTACCCAGGGTAGTTGTTACGTTGTAGAGTACTATTTATACTGACCAATTCTTTATCTAATGTCTCTGGGTCGCCACTTTTGCTTGCTGTTGTAAGCAGCGGACGATCCCTTTCTTTACGCTGTATGGATGGTGGGAGTTGAAATTGAGGTACTGTCTGGTGAATGTCGGTTTACAGTATACCCATGCTCTGTTCGAGATATTAAACATGGCACGTGGAACTAGAACAGTCTACCCTAGTGAGCGAAATAAAGAGTTCAGTTCGACATTCCAACCACCTGAAGAAGGCCGGAGCATACAACGGCTGAAACGTTGTAATAGATTTGGCGACAAAGATGAGAACAATAGTCCGAATAATGTAAATAATGTGCATAATACCTCATCTCAGAAATAGAGACAGATAAAGAAGATTCTGGAATTTGTACTGACCTGGAATCTCAGCTTCAGACACTTTCCCACGAGAGTCATGTGCCTTTTCTATAAATATTTTCATGATAATTGTTCTGATAAACCTTCCTCTTTGCTACCTAGACTAGATAAATTAAAGTTCTGTAATAGATTAGTGGCAAATTTTCATCATTTTACAGTTGAAATTGTTAGATGCAACCGTAAGTTCTATGCTAACAGTTTCTTCTCTAGCACTTCTTGCTTTCCAATCAGATTTGATCTTCAAACATTTAAACGCAGTGTCAATTGTTATCTTCTCTCTAGGTAATTCCTGTTCTTTTAATGTTTTCTCTCCTTAATAATGTGTTCTCATATTCTCTGACATTAAAAAGCTTTTGTGTCTTAGTGGCTTTATTGCCTTGCTTAGGGTGAAATAATTTAAAGAACGATAGACAGGAAAATAAAGAAGCATTTTCTCACATCAAAGCACCCAGGATCACCCTGCACACGAAATTTATCTCAGTGCGCGTGTAGTCAGGAGAGAACAGATAAAGCCGGATATAAATAAACAACATATGTTTGAGTTTTATAATCGAAGTGTTTACAGCCGAAAAGTCGGTTTCTGTTGACTATCAAGGCGGCTATAATTTATTTGTGTTTACTTCTTTATTCCATATTAAAAGAGAAAAAAAAAGAGAGATTTTTATTGGGGCATTTTTGCCGAGTGAATCGAGCGAACACATAATCGATAACAAGTTAAGAAACGTGATTAATAACGGAAGTGAAATCGTTCGCACGATCAATTAATTAAAGAAACCAGATCTTAGTCTAACTCTCACTGCTGGCGGCTAAACTTCTTGCAGACTGTTTCCGAAAGCGCATGTGGGTGGAGTGGGTTCTTTAAAACGGTAGAGCCCGTTGCTAACTGATAGACCTCAATTTGAAGGTGGTGCATTTTACGACTTAACCTTTGTTGGGTTATATAATGTTGAGGTCATTTGGGTTCATACTGCTCAGAGATTACGTATCTGATTTTTAGATGATTTCTTTGTTTGTTTAGCGGCACATCAACTGTTATGGGTCATGTAATGCCGACATTTAATTTTCTTGGGAGCGTTAGTAATTTCATTTACAAAAATGTATTACTGGTATTTTTAATGTATATAGAGGGTAATATCTTTTTTTTACTATGAAAATGCCTTGCTAGTATTGTTACTATGAAAACGTCTTGATAGTATTTTACTATGAAAACGTCTTGATAGTATTTTTACTATGAAAATGCCTTCCTAGTATTTTACTATGAAAATGCCTTGCTAGTATTTTTACTATGAAAACGTCTTGATAATATTTTTACTATGAAAATTCCTTGCTGGTATTTTTACAATGAAAATACCTTGCTAGTATTTTTTACTATGAAAATGCCTTGCTAGTATTTTTTACTATGAAAATGTCTTGATAGTATTTTTACTATGAAAATACCTTGCAAGTATTTTTACTATGAAAATGTATTTTTATACTTTCACTAGATCTCCTGTGACCCGTTGGATCAGCCTTGTTGTGTTTACTGTTTACATTTAGTTTCATGAAGAGTTTCTGAAAGTAGAGATATTTTAAAAATACATTTATTTACACTCATTCAACATTTAAACAAATGTCTGTTTGAAATATCGTTGAAGCATAAGAGCTTGGAATGTCAAACTTCAGAGTGTTGGGATTCGATACAATAGCATAAAATATTGTCGCAGGGTTTCGCGTAATTCGGCCGTTTAGAATAATCAAACGATTTTCATTGGACGAATAAAATTCAGTAGAAAAGACATCGAAGTTTCAACAAATTTAATAGAACGACAGGAATACAAGCAATTGGTCATAGTTTGGAAAGTAATGTCTTTTTGTTTGAGTTAATAAAATTCTGAAATAAAATATAAATTCTCTTCGTGTACGTATGCGAAAAACAATGTGTGTTTGTGCGAAAAAGCCAACACGTGTGTGCGTGATTCATAGTAAAGAAGATACATGAGAATGTGCTTCTTACTGTGGCCCATATTGCCGTAGTCTGAAGCAGTCTCTTTAAAATTTGTCAGCGCTGCCACTTTTAGCATGAGGGCATGAAGTTCACCAGCGGGAGTGACGTGTACCTTGACGACAGCTGTGCGTATCCTATTTGGTGTCGAGATTTATACACTTTCTCGTAAGAAAATCGGTTCCGACGCGATAATAAATTTGCATCTTCTTTTCCCAACTTTCTATATACGACTTGTTTATATCTTTCTTTTCCCTACCCTCTATATATGACTTCTGGCAAATATACAAGATACAAAGTTCACAGAGTTTTATATAGTAATAAGCTAGTGTCTTGGCACCAGTTTGGGTATTAACTATTTGCCAATATCTTGGACCCTAACAGGAGTTACCACCCGGAGTCAGGGTGGACCTGGGAACAGCAGCAGTTAAGAGGTAGTTCCAAACTCTTGAAAACCTCCCGACCAAAGACAATGCTACCGGATGTAGTTCATTGTCATACCCAGGACGGGATATTTAGATGAGGAATTTTCATTAGTGTATCAGTTTTGGTTTTGTTTGGTTTGGTTTACGGCATATCAACCTCAATGGGTTATTTAATACCGACAAAACTTTTATTGCTGGTAATATGTTTTTCTTCAAAAATCTATTTCTTGGAATAGTTTTCCTTGCAGAAATCTATAGCTGGTCATATTTTTTCCAAAGAATGTATAGCTGCTTGTATTGCTGGTATTTTTTAAAGTATTGCTGATAATAATTTTTCCTTCAAAAATGATTGCTGGTAATATTTTTTTTTATTACAAAGTATTTCTGGTATTAAAACCAATTTTTACACAAGTTTGGATCTAACTAACGCTTTTATCCACTGTGCCATGTGTGTTCAAGGACATGGCGTTAGTTAGATCCAGTGACAGGACCCAAAGAGTGTGAGTTCAATACCTGGTGAAGGCGGTGGAGAAGTTGGAGAGGGGAGTTAACAGGAGATAACTGACATCCATTAGACATGGCACGTGGTACTAGAACAGTACCAGTGAACGAAATACAAGGTTCAGTCCGACATTCCAACCACCCGAAGAAGGCCGCAGCGTACAACGGCTGAAACGTTGTGATAAACATGGCGACAAAGATGAGGACAATAGTTCGAATAATGTAAATAGTTTACTTGTTTTCATCTTGGTTGTTATAAATGCTATATTTTAACACTATGTTTCTTATGGATGTAGGTGATCATGCCTCTCCACACATTTCTTTTCTTTATTATCTAGGAATTGAGAAGTGATCATGAACACAATAAATATTAAGTTTCCAATAAATCTTAACCTACGACCACGTAATTACTCATCTAGGTCGAGCATTATGCAGTTACCTTATCATGCTTCAACAAGCAATAGTCAGATTAAAGGACATTTTGAGCCACTGTTTTAATCTATATTCTGAGACAAACAATAATTTACTGCATCAATTACAATTTCACAAAGTAAAATTGATTGAACTTGACATTCTTCTTCTTCTTCTTCTTCTTCTTTTTCTTCTTCTTCTTTTTCTTCTTCTTCTTTTTCTTCTTCTTCTTCTATATATATTCACATTCTTCTTCTTCTTCCTCCTCTTCTTCTTCTTCTTCTACTTCTTCTTCTTCTTCTTCTTCTTCTTCTTCTTCTTCTTCTTCTTCTTCTTCTTCTTCTTCTTCTTCTTCTTCTTCTCAATGTTAGCCCCCTTACTTTCCCTCCCAATCTCTGTTCTGCCATACGTTTACTCAAACTCGTAAGGCTGGTTACTCGCTGTATCTTTCTGTCTCTCTTGTCTTCAGTATATCTAGGGAATGTTAAATTCTTCATACCCTCTTTCCTGCTAATATGACCCAGAAATTTAACTTGGTTTACCTCATTCTAAAAAAAGAGTTCTTTTCATTTCTGTTTTTTAAATGTCCTCGTTTCTTATAACTTCTGTCCATGGTGTTTCCAGCAACCTTCTGTAGAACAACATATCTGATGCCTCAAATCTATTCTTCATCAGTGAGCAAGTTTTCAGTCATTCACTGTCGTATATGAGGACTGTTGTTCTATAGCAGTTGAACAGTCTTTTCTTTTCTTCTAACGAAATTTTCTTGTTTGTAAATACTTTGTTTAGATTTTGGAAGGCATCTTTGTCTATTCCACCGAGACTTCGGGTTTCTGTATCACATTTAGTGGCATTTATTATTAGAAGAGTTGTTTCGGCTTTTACGCAAATAAGCTATTGGATTTTATATCTGCACTTGTGCGTCAGAATTAATTTAAATTAGGAAATGTTCTTTATTTTTTATTCAAAATGTCGCAAGCATATTCAGTAGAATTTGTGTCATAAAAAATAAATAATTTACAACACACAGAGATAGAACAATCAAGGCTAATCGTCCAGACATTGGGATCAAAGACCACGAAAACAGAATGTGCTTTCTTATTGACAAGGCAGTTCCTGCAAACTGTAATGCACAAGGTAACCAAGAAATGTCCTTGACATTTTTATTTATTAGAAATAAAAGTATACAGCAAATTTGATATACCGTTAGTCCTCAAATTAACACCCTCATCATTCAGAACCCTTTGCCAACACGCTTCCAGCGGATCAATACCCTAGCGGTAAAATCAGGTGTCTTGAAAAGAAGTCTGTGAGTACCTGATGCAAGTCTACCACATTTGTAATGTATCCGCACGGCGATTTCCCACGAAGGTGGTTGTCCAGGTAATGGAAGAGGTGGTAATCTGTTGGCACAAAGTCCGTAGAATAAGGTTGCTGGAACAGTGTCCAAGACAAGTATGTTATCTTTAGCCCCATGAGCTACATGATCCCTGTCATTGTCGTGGAGGAACATTGAACCTTGCGATCAGTCAATTCTGGCACCTTCTACCTCAGTACCTTTTGAACACGTTCCAACAGCTGCTGGTTTGGCACGTTGATAACAGCTCCTGATATCCAACTTGTCGACTAGTTCAACAGATATAGACCATGATTTTGCGTGTGTGTAGAGGTGGACTTGTGGTATGGGGCATAGGGTCCCGTGGTGAAGATCAATGTCAGGCACGCTTAGGCGTGTCATACAGGACAACTTTTCGTCACTTTCACTCGCACAAATATGAGTACGTTGAGGTGCCGAGAATGCAACGAAAAACACGCTGTCACTCGTTGCATTTAGGCTTTCGTCAGTGTGTGGGGTACCCACTTGCTCAACTTTTACGCCTTCCCTATGTGTGCAGGCGAAGTCTAACTGTTTCATCAGAAACCTGGAAGCATTCGGCAAGCTAACCACAGGTTTGATGTCCGCCTTCAGAACCTCATCACCTAGAACCAGTAGCTGGCAACTGCGGAGTTCATCACAAAGGGACAGATCCTCCGACCTGAACTTCTGGAAACAATGCCTGGCGGTGTGTTCACCGACAGTAGTATCTTCGAGGGCTTGACGTATTTGACGACTTGATGGAGCTACGGATAATCCCACCGTAAACTCATAAATCAGACAACCGCGAATGAGCTGCTTCGACACCGCCATATTTTCCTGCCGCTGTCCAAGTTATGTCTGATGTGGGTGCGCAGTGAATCTGCACTGGTCAAAAGCAATGCCAACAATCCCGCTCCCATCACGTTCCCGCCACCTGACGCATTCATTAGCCTATCAGTGATCACTTCTTTCCACACTACGTAAAAAAACGTCATGTTTTTTTTTGTTTGCCTTATATCTTTGAAGAGCTTCATAAAACTATCAACCTACAAGGATCTTGGGAATCTAAAAAAGATGTGGTAAATGAAGATATCAGTAATTTTAGTTGTGGAGTTTGATTGAAAATGTTTCTGTTGAAGGGATCCCTACTAGTTCATGCCTTAAAATAAATACAAAAAATTGTTCTCACCAATTAAACACACCATACGAAGGAGTTTACTTATGTAAAATGTGTTTGTGCATAGTCTGTTTCTTTACTATTCATCTTTTTACAAACATAGTCAGTTAAAATGCCAGAGAGATGTTTTACCTGTATACCACATAATCTTTCATAATAATTCTAAGAGAATATTCCAAGAAATTATGTCTTCAGAAGGAACACGTACTGATCACTACTTTGCTTCTCATTCTCAGGCCTAAAGGAAAAAAAATAAGAGAGGGACAGAAATAATCTGGTGATGATCATTATGGTACAAAAATGTCCGCATCGGGTTTAATCTGAAAGTGAATATATATCCTATACGAACCGTCATATAGCCTGACGTGCCTTAACCGATTCGGCCACAGAGGATCGTTCGGTTAGCAAGGTCGATTTTACTGCCTTTAAACTTCAATCTTCGATGAACATCTCACTTACATTCGTATCTGCTCATGGCGTATCCAAATGTAAGGCACGTCAGGCTATATGACGGTTCTGTATTGGATACAGGTTCGATTACTGTGGGACGAATATTTTCTATGAAAATTTCTCGGACATTCAGGCTGGTAGATGTTGTTTAATACTGTTTATTATAAACTGACCACACTTAAATATTTGTGTCTATAAAAAGAATGTATAAACATAAAAATGCCTTATATATATATATATATATATATATATATATATATATATATATATATATATATATATATATATATATATATATATTATGTATGTAAAAAATATGCATTGTTCTTCAACAGTTATATTTTAATAAAGTTATGGTTGAAGTTATCCCATTGCTGATATTCGTAATTTCATTATGGAGATAATTAAGGCGAACGTTACAAATGGTGCGTAATTTTGCTGACAGGATTAGGAATTGAAGGTGAACTTGGCGCCAATCAGATTATAAAATTACAGGTAAAAATGAAGTCAAATTGATTAAGAGATCAACGTATTACAGGTGAAAGGGATTAGTATATCTTTAGCAATTACCTAAGTGTTGTCCTGGAAAGAATGAATGTCACTGAGACGAAACGCAAGGTAAGATGCTAAGATTAGGTTGCTTGGTAACGAATGCAAAAAAATAAAAAATAATGAAGTACTATCTATCTATCTATCTATCTATCTATCTATCTATCTATCTCAGTCTGTTCATATCTATCTATCTATCTATCTATCTATCTAATATTCTAAGATTGTAAATGAAGATTTTTCCGCATGATCTTAATCCGTTTTAAGATGTTTACGTATTGTCTATTTCTAAGTCAGATATTTTGACGACTAAATTAGTGTTAATATCTTAATTCTTGCTGATAACTTAAGACATATATCTGCGAATCTCTATGCATTTTGTTGCTCGTATTAATTCCAGTACGAAGTCAACCCCGAATCAGAAAATTACATTTATCTCAGAGTCAAATAACAAAACGAACTTTACATTCATCTCTGTCCTGACAAGGACAAGCCAAATGTTATTGGGAAAACTCGGATTCATTGAAGCAATTTAAGTCTAGTTTAACTCCCCCACAAAATAAGAATTCTGTGAGAAACAAAAAAAAAAAAAGAAAAAAAAGGTAACTTTTATGTAACGTCAGTCCTTCTTTATGCAATTGAATGCTGGGCAGTCTCCTCACAGATGAAGTACAGACTTGACGCAACAGAAATTAGCTTCTACGGAAGGTAGCTGAGAATGGACCGAACATCTGCGCCATGACGAAGTTTTAGAGAAAATGGAAACAAATATGACACTTGTACTTGACATCAGGGAGAGACACTTGAAGTCTCAATGGCACATAATGAGGAAAAAAGGTTTAGAAAACTTGATACTCACAGGACAGATTGAAAGCAAGAGGAGCAGAAGAAAACGAAACATAAGCTACATAACGAGCTTGAATATATGGATGACGGTGTAAGGCTTAGGACAGAAAACAAAAAGAAAAATATATTAAGGACAGAAAATTGTGGAGAGCCGTAATCGTCACCGTCCTCAGGTGACATAACACATGAAAGAAGAAGAAGCTTTTTCCTAAATTTTTATGATATTAGGAATTAAATACGATTCTCATCGTTAAGTATTTTCATATCTGACATGAATAAGATATCTGAAGGGACATGACATATAGAAGGAGAAAGAAGGAAAAAAAGAACATAAAATAAGAACAAAAAAGAAGAAAAGGAAAAAAGAAGAAAAAAGGTGAAAAAGAACAAAAATAACAAAAAATAACAAAAAATGAGAACAAAAAGAACAAGAAAAATTAAAAAGAAAGAAGAAAAAAAGAAGAGAAAAGGAGAAGAAGGAAAAGAAGAAAAAAGAATATCAGTAAAAAAAGAAAAAAAGGGAAAGAAGAAGAAAAAGGAAAATAAGGAAAAAAACAAAAAACACAAAAAGGCGAAAAATGAGGAAAAACGAAGATAAAAGAAAACAAAAAGAAGACGAACAAAAAAGAAGAATAAGAAGAAAAAGATGAACAACAAATAGAAGTAGAATGAAGAAGAGGAAAAAAGAAGAACAAAAACGAAGGAAAAAGGAGAAACAGAACAAAAATAACAAAAAATTTTTAAAAAATGAGAAAAGAACAAGAAAAATTAAAAAGAAAGAACAACAAAAAGAAGAAAAAGAAGAGAAAAGAAGAAGGAAAAGAAGAAAAAAGAATAACAAAAAAGAAAAAGAAAAAAGAAGGGAAAGAAGAAAAAAGAAAATGAGGAAAAACACAAAAACTCAAAAAGGAGAAAAAAGAAAAACGAATAAAAACAAAAAACAAAAAGACGAACAAAAAAGAAGAAGAAGAAGAAATAGATGAACAGCAAAGAGAAGTAGAATAAAGAAGAGGAAAAAAGAAAAACAAACAAAGAAGAAAAACAATAAAAAATAAAAAATGAAGAACACTTAAGAAAACCAAATAAGTAGAAAAAAGAAGAGAAAGAAGAAAAATGTGCTTCTTTTTAGATTGACAAGAATTCTCTAATCAGGAAAAACTTTAACGTTTCAAATGGTGAACTGATCTAAGTGTAAAGATTCATTAAAAAATATATGATGACACTTATTGATTAGCAGTGAATGAAGTCCTAATCAAAGGGCGTTTAATCGAGGCATCCAGTTAAGTCCCCTGTTTGTTCTAAATGTGCTGTAAAAAATGTCCCTACTGAATGTAATGCGCATCTGAAAAACTCAATCGAACATTACTGACTCTGCAGTTTTGTCATATCACCTGCTTACGCAATCTTCATCATTTATTTTGAGGTGCAGCTCAATACGAATGGAGATGGCGGCGATCAAGAGAGAAGGAAGAGAAGACCACAATTGATAAATAACATCTGCTGATTTGGGGGCAGGAAGTAAAGAATAAAACTGAATTGTAACTGGTGGTCCGGGATGATATCGAAATTTAAAAATGAATATGGATGGAGAAAATACAGGTGAAACAATGTTTTTAAAAACAATGTAGTCAGTTGCGGATTAAATAGAAAATTTTACTACCAATAAAGACAGTGATAGTTAATTGAATGATGATGATTATGATTTAATGAAGACATTATTTACATTATTCGAACTATTGTCCCCATCTTTGTCGGCATATTATTACAACTTTTTGGCCGTTGTACGCTCCGGCCTTCTTCAGGTGGTTGGAATTTCGAACTGAACTGACCCCTACAAATTCAAAAAGAAATCAGAAAAAATAACTCCGGGAATAAAAAAAAAACTTAGTGAGAGTGTATGTATGAGAGTGGGGCACGAATGTGAGAGGTAAAAGAAAGTTCTAGAGAGGGGTAACAGACGAGAGAAGAACAGGAAGGCCTAAATGTGAAGGTGGGGATTAAAATTTAATAGAGAGAAGTTTTAAAGAGAGGAGTTAAATGACGGTTTAAATGAGTGAGATACTGATTTCTTATTGAATTTGTAGGTCTGATGAATTGAATCGTAATTACGATACCGTTGTAGTAAATTATAACCATGGAATATTAGTGTTTAAGTTATTTTATTATATATATATATATATATATATATATGTATATATAAGCTAATTCTATAAATAACAGCCACTAATGCAAAGCTCTTCAGTAAAATGAATGGAACACTATGGTTGATTGGCATTTGTTTACATTTGTAAAAACAATACGCTAGATTTAGTTGTGTAACTCTACCGAGTGAAGATAGCTCTGGCTGACACCAAATTAGTTGTGTTTCAATCCTGGCTTGAGGCATTCGGAAGTCTAGTCGCACTGAGGAGCTGTGATACAGCGAAACAGTACTGTCTGCGAATGACATATATATATATATATATATATATATATATATATATATATATATATATTATATTATAAATATAAGTAATTATACTCGTCTGGAAAAACCTTAGTTGTTTTAGCTTGTAAATGAACAAACCAATACCCGAGGAAAAATAAGGAATAAAAAAAGAAAGAACTAAGAACATATAATTGAGGCAAAAACATTCGTCCATAATCCAAGCACAGAGTCCAAAGAAAAAAACTCCAACACGAGTAAAGCAAAAATAACTAAGCAAAGTGCTCAATACGCTAAGTAGAGCAAATCTAACTATGAATCTAAAGAGCCTGGCTCTTTAAGTTCATAGTTATATATATATATATATATATATATATATATATATATATATATATATATATATATATATATATATATACAGAAAATACAGGTGGAAAAACTGTAAGTGTATGTAAACTTTACTATGGACATTAATTCATGCGCACTTCTCATGATTCAGTTATTTTCTTAACATTATTATGAAATGCTACAACGTATTTAACGTATTTTAGCTTTTGTTACAGCCATTTGCTCCAAATGTTATTTAATACACACATCTGAAACCTAGATCTCCAACAAATTATTAATATTGTTGTGATATTGCCACGACATCACATATAACTCGAGCTGCTGTTCGATGACTTCTATCGTTTTTTTTTTTTTTTTTACAGTGGACCGTCTCGGTCGTGTTAGTGCGTTACTCTCCAAAGCTGCCAATACTGCAGATATGCACTGTCTATGTTTGTTACTGTGCGATAAATCAGCCATCTCTTTACCAGGAGGAAGGTTTTCTTGTAGTAATACTTAACACAACGCATGTAGTCTATATTGGCTACTTTTAATATCCCAGTAAGGACGTTTTGCTGGCTACACGTCTGTGATGGACAGATTTTAATGAGAGCAACACCTTTTCCTAGATGTAGGACTATATCCAGACACACACCATACGTGGCAAATGTTTTCATGGTGAATTCTAAAAGAATAAAATCTGTTTTATTAAGAAATCTCTCGCGTTCTGGCCAATTGCAGATTCATCATTTCACTGACCAATTAAAAGGCACCACCACATAATGCAACTTTTCCCTTTTCTATCAAATATTTTGAAATATTTGACCGTATCGAATATTTAAAAGTACGATATAATTCTAAAAACCCATACGTCTGCATTTCTTTATTTTTTGTTGGGTGTTCTTTTTTTTTCTAATCCTTAACTTATTTACCTGTATTTTATACAAATAGTGTTACATTATTATTATTATTATTATTATTATTATTATTATTATTATTATTATTATTATGCTTCTCATATGCTTAACAGCTTTATTCAGCTATAACTTTTAAAGATATTATAATGGCGGTTGCAAGTATTGGCGTGCTAATTTTGAGGCATTATTCTAAATTTGGATTAAAATCCACTGAAGCTGTTTCCAGATTTCGCGAAGTGGAATGGAATAAAACAGTAAAGAAACCCACTGCCCAAAACTTGTTTAAGCTTTTGTTTAAGCGTGCTGAATGGTCCTTTGATACGAGATCAAAAATTGGTTGACCAATATAGACTATTGTTATGGGAACCTAACCATAATAGTAATGGACTAGTCCGTACCCCATAAATACTGCTCCCTCAAGAGGAAACAGCATGAGCGTGTCACAGTGTGAGTGAGTGAGTCAGACAGAGAGAGTGAGTCGGGCAGTCGGCTAGACGATTACTGTAAGATAATTGGAATAGTGATACTTCGAGACAACATAGTTCTCCCTAATCTAACCTGATTATTGCTGCTAACACTTCTACTCTTTTGTACATATATTCTATTTGTAATATATATCTGTGTTAATCAATACCTGTGTTCGAGTTATTCTTCATTGGTTCTACCTTGAACCATCACCGTGGTACAAGGACATGGGCCATAACAACTATGAGGCTTCAAAATGTAAAGAAGGTGAAAACATGATGATCAGCACTTTCAGAAACGCTACGACCCTCAAAAGATACCATAGGGAAGGAAAGTAAACACTCAGGAGCAATCGTTGAGACGGGGGGGAGGTATAAAAAGAAAATATTTTATATACTATATAAAGTAGTAGTAATACTTACAGACAAAAGTAAAGCAGTTAATATAAGGAATAATATAATGAAATGATAATTCATATTCTTCAATGCTATAATCTTTTAGCGTATTGGGGGGTCACAACTCACCACGCCTTAATTTTCTTTAATATCTCTTCACAGCCATCATTATACCTCGGAAAGTTATTAGAATAGTTCCGAATTCAAAGTCGTCCTCCACATGACAACCAACGCTAGGCAGCCCTATCTTTAATACTATTTAGCCCATAGCTGTTAGTAGAAAAGATGTAATCTTACCTTTTTCGAGGGTATTAATGCGGAAGTAAATGTAACAGATACGGACAGAATTTGAACTCGTCTCACCGATTCCATTGTCCTTGCCGATAACCGCTGATGTGCAGATTATTGTATAGGTTTAAGATATCAGTAAACATTTTTTCTAGAGAAAATATTAATTATTACCTTTTTCATTGACATTCTAATCTAAGCCTCTTGTCATTGTAAATTGTATGTAATCCGAAATCCCAAACAATTGCAACGATAGCTACATAATAAAAATAAGTGGTACATTTTATCGCATGAATAAAGTTTTCCTTGCGCCCGATGCTCGTTGGTCACAACAGTATTCTGGATAATTGCTCTACTGTGGAATTATCCATAGGTGTTGAAATTTATTATGTTTTCTCATGCAGGTATAGTATCTGTACTGCGTGTCTAACCATCTTTGTACAGATTAAGTTAGCTGAGTTGTTACTTTCCGAATTGTCAATTACGTCTATGGAATCGAGTCTACCCTGTTATGTTGACCATTTTCACCATAGTCTATGAATATAGAATACAGCGCAGTACGTAATCTGTTCAATGAAACGACTTTAAAGATTAACACTCACGAGTCAGATACTCTACTGAATTTGATAATATCGCCAATACCACCAGCAGCTGTTCTGTAATTCTTTAGTCTTCGATATCAAAGGCTGGCAGGGCATATTCGGGAAAAAAACATGACCGCCTTTATACACTTCGCAATATATATTTTGAGCCTTCTGATTGGTTACACCTTCT
The DNA here is from genome assembly GCA_964036315.1 of Acanthosepion esculentum. Taxonomy (NCBI): domain Eukaryota; kingdom Metazoa; phylum Mollusca; class Cephalopoda; order Sepiida; family Sepiidae; genus Acanthosepion; species Acanthosepion esculentum. The sequence continues at coordinate 28,596,420 of OZ038477.1, read as the reverse complement.
ATTGGTGAACTATAAAATGAGTCATCTCGTTTTGGCTGGTTCACTAGTACACCAGGGTACCCAAAAACTCCAATAGCTGTCGGTAGAAATGTATTCATACCATTCCGAAGGGTATTTGTGCGAAAGTGAATGCAACCAATGCCGATTTGTCGTTCCGAGCCGCTAAGAATCTGCATATCCACTTTCGTCTGAATAATGCTAACGCGTCACGCACGGAGTTGTTGCATGGGCATGTCTACTGAGACATGATTCAAGGATGTTCATAACTGAGCCGTGTATTTTTTTGCGGGGTTTGGGTTGCAGCTAGAATAGTGAATTTGGCAATATGTTAACAATATGCCTGATAGTGTCTATAAGGGTAACTGAGCACCAGGAAATCTGCCGCGATTTCATGGAAGCAATTACGTGTCACCCACACACAATAGGGACTGTGCTAACATCGCAAAAATAAAGAGATACAAATATGTTGCAACAAGATCTATGTATATCACACTTATTAAGACAGACACCGATTTCATAGTAGTCGTCGTAAAATTGTAAACAACCTGCCAAACAAGTACAAAGCCTACCCCAGCTTTCAAAATACCTTACTCATAGAATAGTCCCATAGTACTGTCAATCACTGGTGGTAATGTTCTTGTACCAACTGTAGGTACCTGTATTTTTATATGCTGCTGATATCTGATAGGAGTCCGCATATTCTTGGTATATCCTTGGTAATGCTACCTGCGAAAATCGTACATCAGTGGTTATCCAAGAAATAAAATATAAATTTTCTGATGCTAAAGATCATTCTACAATCAAATGGTGTTAAATCATATCAAAGTTCAATGGTTGCCACAGTCACACTACTTCTTTATCTATCGTGTCACACATATATTATCCAGGTGAGTTCATTTCTACAAGTGGGAGAAAGTGAAACCTTACAGTATACGGCTGTCTAATTTTTGCAACTTCATTTTATAACTTGCATTGTAATCGCATTGTACGCACGTGCGTACAACATGCTGTTGTCGAAGGCAGGTTATGTAAACCATATGAAAGGTCATCATAACAACAGGAAACAACCTGCTATATCGCCCTCCGACAATATCTGTAACGTTTGCAACAAGATTTGGAGATAATTATCTGTACTGATTAAGCACATAGTGGTACACAGGAGAGTTGTAGGGTACGTAGATTCTGTCAAACCAACCAAGAACCTGTCTGATATATATATATATATATATATATATATATATATATATATATATGAAATCATTTAAAATATGGTTTCTTCGCTACACAGTAATAACCATGTTTCAGCAACTGAAGCTAAAAACTTCAAATTTAATTATATAATTAAATAAAAGCATTAGTTCTGATTCATCTTCATTCGCTTGAAGATGAAACAGAACTAATGCTTTTAATTTAATTATATAATTAAATTTTAAGTTTTTAGCTTCAGTTGTTGAAACATGGTTATTACTGTGTAGCGAAGAAACCATATTTTAAATCAGTTAATTTATAATATTTATACTCTGTAAATTTACATTGAGCACTGTTTTGTAAAAATAAAAAAAATATAATAGACAACGAATGTCTGTTACGTTTGATCATGCACCGTTCTAAGCTTCGTATACTCGCTTTAGTTTCAGGAGAATATAATGACAAGAACTGTCCGACATTTAGATATTTTTATTATGCTGTTCCTCGATCTAAGCTTTCGGGTCACAAGAGCCATCGTCCGAGTGGTTGTATGGGCAATTACATTTCAAGGCTGTCACAGCATATTACAATACATTTAAACACATGGTTCTATTAATAACATTTCTTTCTATCACGTGGTCATCTACGACGTCATAGGGCCGCATTACGAATTTGCGACCTGCGTCTGTTATTCCTCGACCGTTATCGTCGCTTAGCAAACATCTATGTAAACATAACACCATGTCATTTTTGATGGTGAACATCTCTGTTGTAATTTCTATATAACCATTATGATGATGGCTCATGTGAGCGGAAAGATTACATTAAATTTACGGAAAAGCATAAAAAATCTACAAATTTTGGACAGTTTTTGTCTTTATTTTCTCCCGAAACTAAAGCCAATATACTAATTTTAGAACGGCTCATGATCAAACATAATAGACGTGGCTCTCATCTTAGTAAGATGCAGTAATCATCATATATGTATATATGTATCTACTGTCGGGATTTCAAGTCCGACTGTTTGGGGAAAGGGAAAGTAGAAAATCTATAATAGCAATTATTGGCATTTAAAGTGAAATTCAGCGAAGAAAGAATGACATGATAACGAATTGCGACATTCTCATTTGTTACTGGTGGAGTCTCGCGGTGGCAATCATTTGAGTAAAAAAGAATTGCAACAAAAAACGCTATACGTTGCCTACAAGTAGTTCTCTGTGTAGAAGTAACGTTGGAAAAAAAGAATAAAGACTCTTATTAACAGTTTTGGTAACGAGTCCAGTCAGCTTCGAAAAACGGAGCACGGTCGTAAGGAAGGAAGGAAAATTACTGCTACCACGGCTTTTGAAGAAAAATTACAATTCGGTAAAGTATGTTTCGGACAGTTTTCCGGCCAAAACTATATGATATAATCTTGTCTTAATCTGTGATTAAAAGCCTCAGTTAATTTCAAAGCAGATTATCAGCTATCAACAACAAAAATCGTGACGCTCAAACTACAAATCCCCTTTTTACGCAAGATTAAAACCGACATTTAAAAAATGACAAACATGGCTTTAGAGATTTAGAAGGTATATCTCGCTTATTTTGAACTAATCGACCATTGAAGTTTAGTTATTTTTCAATCCTCCAGGCCGAGGTAAGAAGTTATTTGCATAGTAAGCTTCAGCGGGATTTAATTTTTTTTTTCTTTACTGTAAAGGAAATTGAGGATGATCTGAATTCAATTTCCAGCCTCGTTAATTGCATTCATTCTCGCGCAAATACCCTTCGAAAAAGTCTGATTCCATCGCTTCTCCGCAACAATACTGAGTTAAATAGCAGGGCAGACAGGACTCTCTAGCTGTGATTGGAAACCAATTTAGGAGAAGGATAATTTTTTAAAATTTAAAACCAGTTGTTTCTGGAACTGGCAGCTCTACTCCATAAGAAAATAAAATTAAAAAAAAACTTCTTTCTACAGAATCCATGGTCGATGAGGAACCATGGTACTCTTTAGTGTTGCCTAATCGTATTATGGACACGGAATAAATCTGAACTAGAATGATTTGTAATTCAGAACTGAATAAGTCGAGAACATTATGATAGCATATATTATCGACTAATGTAGTCGAAATGTAAATTTATGGAATTCGGACGCAAAAAAAAAAAAAAAAATAATTAAACGCGGAAATAGATGTTAGTAATTTTTGTTTAGCGGCATGTCAACATCTCTATGGGTTATTTAATGCCGAAATTTATATAACGTGTGTAAATTGTGCAAATCGTGTAACAGCATAATTATCCATCCCACAAATTTTTTTAAAATAACTACTAAACTAATTGAGTTTCTTTTTTCCTGGTTTTCAGATCAGAAGTTTAGCCACCGTGACACCATTTTTCGTTAGAATAACTGAAAAAATACGCTTTGGGTTGTTCAGCTTAAAAGAGAACAGGTTAAAATTGTTTTGCGTCACACCCACTGTCTTCTCAACTGAGCAATGGTGAGAGGAAAAGAGAATGATGAATAAGTTTTAAAAAGAAGGAACAGTAGAGAGGAAAACTGGATCAGGAGGTCACAACAGGAAGACGGATCATCACTTCAACTTAGCGCTAAAGAGCAATTAGAAAAGATCCAACTCAATCCATAAGAGGTTTGGCACGTGAGAGAGGAGTTTCACCTATGACAGTCCAAAGAGCAGTGAAAAAATACTTGAAGATGAAATCGTACGGGACTCCAGGACAGAAAGTTAGAAGATTGGAGAGGGCGAAAATCATCTTGAATCAGTTTGAAATTGATCCTGAAATAATAATAATAATCATATATATATGAACTTCATTTCAATACTTTATGAGCTTCCTATCTTTAACTGTGATTAATTAATGATGAACATGTAATTTTCATTTATGATCGATTTCATCACGATTCTTCTGTTAATCTTGGTGAGTAATTATACATTCTTATTGCTCAGAGTCCAGTAACGCTATAAAAACCTCGCAGAATTCCAGTAAAATATCTTTAATCATTTCTAAGATAGAACGTTTGAAAACTTAACCTAACAAATGGACAATTTTGCTGTTACAAGATCTGTACAATTTTACTTTATTACCCAGTATATATATATATATATATATATATACAGCAAGATGGATCATCATTTCACCTTAGAGCTAAATACATTCTTATTGTTCAAAGTAGAGTCCAGTAGTGTTATACAAAGAGAATTCCAATAAGATATCTTTAATCATTTCTACAATACAACAGCTCAATCTTAATCTAACAATTGGACAATTTTGCTGTTACTATATTGTAAGCAAATTTTTATTTTTATTTTTGGCGATAACAACGGTTTAGTGATACAAGTCTTCTTACCCATTAACTCACAGCTGGAGGGAGAAGTTGTAGATTCATACCCGTAGGAATTTCTGTGTAAGCGAATATAACGAACCCAACGGGAACTGGGTACTCGGCTCTGGGATTAACAATTCCCCATTTCACTACTCGCACATCCAAGCATACAGCACCTTGCATTCCCAAACGGTCACTCATCTAGCTACTGACTAGGCCCGACGTCGCTTAACTTCGGTGATCGCACAAGAACCTGTGTTTCAACTTGATGTGACCGTAAGCCAAGAGGGAATAGACTATTAAACATATTCCATTCTAGCTTAGAAATAGTTTCAAAGGAGCAATTAGTAATTATTTTGTAAATTAAAAAAGTGAATTCTCATAAACACTTTTGATAAAAAATAGCATTTATTTGCACAATAAACATTCATTTTTTTCAACATAATCTCCTTCGTTGCCAAGACATTCAATACAGCGTTTATATTAATGAACTTTTTATAGTGACAATTTGTAGCATGCAGTCTTATCAGTACAACAGATATCTGCGCCCTTGTGCAAATTAATTGAAGCTAAACGAATAATTCTGTTATTATTTACTTCATTTTGCATTTTTCCAATGAAACATGATCCAGTGAACATATTCGTACTTCGTATGTGCATTCCACGAAGTCGTTCCTTGAAGATTGACCACAGATTCTCGATTGGATTTAAATTAGGAGAGTTTATCTCTCCCGTTCCCTCTCCATATATATAAATAAATAGCTTTATCCTTCCAAACAAAAGCAAAACTGTTAAATAAGCTATATAAACAATTTTTTATTACGTTAATAAAAACACCGATCAAAATAAAAATAATAAATAAATAATATATGAGATAAAAAATAAAAATAAAAATAAATAAAAACAAGCAAAATAATTTGACCCAAATAAATAAATAAACGACTTCCGGTAAAATAGCCACCATAATAGACTACCCACAATAAGCTACATAAACAAAATTTTACTACGTTAATAAAAACACCGATCAAAATAAATAAATAAATAAAAATAAAATAAATATAAAGGATAAAAAACGAAAATAAAATTAAATAAAAGCAAGCAAAATAATTTGACACAAATAAATAAATAAACAAATAAACGACTTCCGGTAAAATATCTGCCAAAAATGACTACCCACAATACACCACTGACCCGTATATATAAATAGCCGAGAAAAATAACAGCACTTATGGCCCGATGATTGCATCTAGCATGAAACAGACTGTCGCCTCTAAGTGTTGAATTCTATGTTTCACTTTTATATTTACACAGGATCTATCTCTGATATTGAGCACTTTATCCCATAAATATAGCACACTTTAAGACTATATTTCTTCATATATATATATGTGTGTGTGTGTGTGTGTGAGTGTGCGTGTATATATATATATATATATATATATATATATATATATATATATATATATATTATAAATTAACTGATTTAAAATATGTTTTTTTTCGCTACACAGTAATAACCATGTTTCAAAAATGGAAGCTAAAAGCTTCGAATTTAATTTTGTTATTTAATTAAAGACATTAGTTCCATTTCCTCCTCAGGCGAATTTTGGAGTAACTTATTTTTAAATTTACAGTTTTATTTATATATACATATGTCTATATCTATATGTATGTCATTGAATAATATAGACATGTCTATTTGTTCTTATATTTATTCATTTCCAGTTGTCTAATCAGTTTCTTGATGTTAAGATGAAATTTATCAAGCGTCCTGGTTTTTTCCTATCCACGTATTTTCAGTCTCCTCCAAGATCATCCTCAGGCTTAAATTACAACGATAAACTAATAAAATCTGCATTTCGTTGTAATGGGGATTTTAAAAAACACGCGTGTTTTTTTTTGTTTTGTTTTTTTGCAAAACAAGCGTCCCAATATAAAAGCAAAAACTATTCTTCAATTCGCGTGTATATCTTTCATAAGTCGCCTAAAACTTATGCATACATACATACATACATACATATATATATATACATATATATATATATATATATATATATATATATATATATATATATATATATATATACATAGTTCAAGAAAGACATTTGGGTCACTAACACACACAAAAAAGAGAATGTCTCATAGCGAGAATATTTAACACCGAAAAACATAAAGGAAAAAAAAATTAATTATTTTTAATAATATGTGGAAATCTCCACCCTGTGCCTGATGAAGGTTGCGAGACCGGAAACACGTGTAGCAAAATTATGGAAAATAAAGCATAATATTTAAAAAAAAAAATCCACATTAAAATCAAAAACGTTTGCGGTTTCTCTCTTCTTTTTAATATACACACTTTTCTCTCGTTGGAACTACTATAACCTCTTCCTTTTATACACACACACACACACACACACACACACACACACACACACATATATATATATATATATATATATATATATGTATATATATATATATATATATATATATATATATATATATATATATATATATATGTATATATATATGTAATCTTACGTTTATACACATATCCATTTGACGAACACATTCGCATGTGCATGAATAAGCACTAGTGATATCTTATTACCTTTATCGCGTGTCTTACGTTTAGATCAATAAAAGATACCATGATTCTGTAATATTTGCATCATCAGTGCATCGGACATGGCTGCAATTTGAGCCAGACTTCTTCGTTATGGTGCTTGGAAATATGGCAAAATAAATTTGGCTACTTGATCTGCTGTCTCGACTCCAAAACACAAACTAGTACTCGGGTTCGGCTGCCAGCCAAGTCGCTTGATTCGGACAGAAGCTTCGCCATTTATATTACATTGGCGTCGGAGGCGATCTTCATACTGCGGTTATTAATTGTTATGCAAACGATAACAGATATAAAACATGGAGAATGTTGCTTTGTTGAATAAGATGAACATTTTGCAATTGACCTTCGTCGTTCATCGAAGATAGCCATTCGATTTTTGCTTTTCATGTGATTTATATTTCTCTTGTCATTGTTTTAAATTAGTGGTACCTAATGAAGACTTACAGGATTAATGATTGCCAGCCACAATATTAACAACATAAAATATAGACCATATCTTATGTTGTTAATATTGGAGCCCCTGCTGTTTGCCTCAGGGTTCTTGATAAGATCCAGAGACGGATATGCAATGTAATTGGCCCTGATCTGTCATCACGTCTGCAGTCGCTCTCTCACAGACGCGACGTTGCCTCGCTCTGTCTTTTTTACAAATACTTTCACGGTAATTGCTCCGATGAGCTGGTTTCGCTGGTTCCTAGGCCTCATGAATTTAAACGTCCTACGAGGCTGGCATCCCGTTCTCACCCCTTCACCGTTGAAACTGTTAGATGTAGACGTCTCTTCTACTCCAATAGCTTCATGTCTCGCAGATCTCGCCTGTGGAACTCCCTTCCTTATTCCTGTTTCCCTGACAAATACAATCTCCAACTATTTAAGTGTAACGGCAATCGACATCTCCAGTTGCCTTGATCTATCCACTTCCCTTCTCCACATCCTTTCTCGTTTCATTCCTATCTGCACTCGCTCCAAATCTTCTGTAACCCCCTTGCCTTGATCGATCCACTATCTTTCTCCACATCCTCTCCTTTACCACTCCTATCTGCTCTTCCTCCAAACCTTCTGTAACCCCTTGCGTGCTAGTGGCTTCCAGCCTTGCTTGGGGTGATAAGCTTAAAAAAAAGATATGCAGATGACATAGTGCTGATAACGGATATGTCTAAAAACTCCTGCAGAAAGTAGTGAACACAGAATAAAGGATTAGACATCACCTCCAAGAGGACAGAGTGCATGGTTGTTAGAAAAAGATGCGATTTACAAATCATAGATACCTAAGCAGTGCAAATATTAAAATATCTAGAAAATGTTTTAACAGAACACTGAAAGTGCGATATTGAAATCCGATGTCGCATTATGATAGCCAAAGAGCATTCCAAAAGCTAAGCAGAGTATTAAGAAATTTTAAAAAATCTAGAAACAGCGAAAATAATGCTAAACTGTTACGTAATATCTCCCCTACTGTATGGGATTGCATGCTGAACAATCTCTTAAAAAAATGAAGAAGAGACTTGGAGCAACAGAAATGTAGTTCTACAGAAGGATGATGGGGATAATGTGGACCGATTATGTGAGCAACGACAAAGTTTAAGAGAAAATGGAAATGCAAAAGATATTTATACTTAACATCAGGAACAAGCAGTTGAAAATTCCAGGGCTCCAAAGAGAGAAAAGAGGGGTTGGAAAATCCGATACTCACAGGACAGGGCAAAAGGGACGGAAGAAAACAACATAAAACTTAGTGAGCTTGATTAAATGGATGGCGGAACAGGGTTCAGGAGAGATTATAATGTAAGCCCCTCTATCACCCAAGGACATGCAGCTATACAATTAGGACACTATCTCTCCTAGATATCTTCAGTTTGGGTTGGCTGTGGGGTCAGGTTGGTTACATACAGTTTTAAAGTGGCCAAATAGATGGCGCCAGTTGGGGCGGTGATCGTCTAGAGCTGCTGCTAAATGTTGTGTTTCTTACTGACAAGAAAAGTGGGTTGCCCTTCCTCTGGATTCAGTAAACCGTAGTATTTTCTTTGACGATCAGACTGAAGAAAGTCGCACTTTTGTCGGAAGAAGGAGAAGGCCTCATCTTCGTTAAATGATACTTTTAATGATAGTAAATAAAGATAGAATATTTACAAAAGTTTGGTATAACTAACACCTCTGGATGGGGTAGCGAATGGAACCAAAGTGAGTATTCTCTAACTTTTATCAGAGAATCGAACATCGAATTAAGTTCAGGCGGGTATGAATTTCGTGTGTGTTGATCAGCCAATTTCCGATGTCTCTCCTCGCGAATGTCCCCCCGCTGTCCATCGGTTGTCTCTCGGCTGCCCCTGTGACATTCGCTATATGTAAGGAGCAATCTACCCACGCGTTTTCTCAAAATCCTTTGATCATCAGAGGGGTCAAAATGAGTCCTTTCACCTGGTTTGTTTTTAACTTATCCAGACTTTAATTATCGCCAACCTTCAAGGGCATTTGCTTTCAAAATAACCTTAGATATTCGTCTGATAAGCCTTTAGGCGAATATAGAAAAAATAAATCTTGTCACCTGTCAAAATCTGCAATCCTTTGAACAATAGTTGTTTTCATAATCAAATTTCCTGGGAAAATTTAATTTCTCAAAAGATTCAAACTTATAAATTTTTCTGTTACACTCGCTACCACCAAAAACTAGAAATATATAAAATAAAATTCACTAAGAAACACGTTACCTTGTTTCAAGATTACAAAAAAAAATTATTAAGTGCTACAAAGAACAGGAAGTTGTGGAAAGCCATGATCGCCTATTCCCTGAAAATTGAATGAAGATTGTAGTCGATTTTGTTAAACAGAAAAAAGAAGAATTATAATCTCCTTTAAAATCCACTTTAACATTAAACACTATTATGTTTTTTTTATAATAATCTTCACCCAGTACAAGGTCCAAGAGCCACTTATGGTAGAGGGTCACAGAGTAAGAGGCACAATTTATGGAGATATGTGAGGGAAATAACGGTTAACCCTAGACAGATTAAGATTGTAATGATCGGGAAAGCATCGTCCTGGAAGCTGGTTTCACAAAGCAGCGCTTTGGAATAAGAAACGGCTTGTGTGGAACTTACATCTCGTCTATGGAATACGAAGGGAATGAAGGTGTTTCGCTACAATGTACGTAATATAGCGGGTCTTAGCCAGTAGCTTAGAACTGGTGGAACTAAGTAATGTAGTTCGTCTGAACACTTTCCATGGAAATAGCGACAGAACAGCGAGAGGCTGGCGACGTTTTGTCTGTGGGAAAGGTTGGTGGGGTGGATCATAATTCATCAACCACAAGGACGCAGAAACGCTTTTGTGCTTTATCAAGACTGAAAAGTGGGGATTGTACAGTTCCTGTCCATACATGTTAACAGTACTCCATTTTCGGCCTGATCTAGTTCTGGTAAAGCTTGAGTATAGCAGGTTTATTTTGTTTTGTTTTACGGCATATCTATCTATCTATCTATCTATCTATCTATCTATCTATCTATCTATCTCATTATATACTGGTTTTATTTGTTTCGTTTTACGGCATTTCAAGATCAATGGGTTATTTAATGCCGACAAGATTTTTATTGCTGGTAATATGTTTTATCTATCTATCTATCTATCTATCTATCTATCTATCTATCTTGGTTTTATTTGTTTTGTTTTACGGCATATCAACCTCAATGGGTTATTTAATGCCGACAAAATTTCCTTTTTTTTCCAAAAATGTATAGCTGGTAATATATATTTTTTTAAATGTATATTTTGGTTTGTTTTGTGGCATTTTAACCTCAATGGGTTATTAATGCTGGCAAGATTTTTATTTCTGGTAATATTTTCATTTTTCAAATATTTATTGCTGATACTAATTTTTTTAAAGAGTATTTCTGGTATTAAAATCTATTTTTACACTTTCATAGTGTTTTGAATCAGGTTGTGTGGTCAACAGGTGCTACCACCCCGGGTCAGGGTGGACCTGGAAACACCAGCAATTAAGAGGTTGTTCCATGCTCCTCAAAACCTCCTGATCGGAGGCCTTGCTGCTGGACGTAGTTTATCGTCTTACCCAGGACGCGGATGTAGTTTATGCTCATACCCAGAACGGGAGTATAGCAGGAGACGTTAGATACATATTAGAGCGGTACAGGAAACCGATCATTTTCCCGGTATCTTTAGCGATGGACAGTATGTAAGAGTTCCACTTGAGGTCTGGATAGAGCTTAAATTTCAATAGGCTCTCGATTCCCGGAACATCCGTGAGAGAAGATAAACAGTAGTTAAAAAAAAAAGAAGCCTCCTCCATTTTTCTTTTTCTTTTACATTAATTTTTGAAGAGTGAATTCTAAATATGCCTTTATTTTCAGTAGTGAGTACAACAAAGCATGAAATAATATGTCTATATTTCTGAGATGAGGTATTATGTACACAATTTACATTATTCGGACTATTGTCCTCATCTTTGTCGCCATGTTTATAACAACGTTTCGGCCGTTGTTCGCTCCGGCCTTCTTCAGGTGTTTGGAATGTCGAACTAAACCCTTTATTTCGTTCATTCGGGTAGACTGTTCTAGTTCAACGTGCCATGTCTAATGGATGTCAGTTATCAGTTATCTCCTGTTAATTCCCCTCTCCAAGTTCTCCACCGCCTTAACCAGGTATTGAACTCACACTATTTGGGTCCTGTCACTGCATCTAACCAACGCCTTTTATCCTCAAGGACGCATGGCACAGTGGATAAAGGCGTTAGTTAGATCCAGTGACAGGACCCAAATAGTGTGAGTTCAATACCTGGTTAAGGCGGTGGAGAACATTGAGAAGGGAATTAACAGGAGATAACTGACATCCATTAGACATGACACGTGGAGATAGAACAGTCTACTCCAGTGAGCGAAATAAAGGGTTCAGTTCGACATTCCAACCACCTAAAGAAGGCCGGAGCGTAAAAAGGTCAAGACGTTGTGATAAACATGGGGACACTTTACGATTGAGCCCATTTTTCGATTAGGTGCGCTATTCGATTCTCACTATTAACACCATGCGAAAACTGTGCGCTAATCATTGCGCTAAGTTTTCTAGTGGAATTAAATTATAAAAAATAAAAACTGGGTTGCATTTCCGAAGACAAGATCGTTGAATATTGATACACTGTCTTTTATGCGCTATGTTTCTTCATCTGTGAGGAAATTGTCCTGTATTCACTCTCATATAGGTAGACTGATATTATATTGCAAGCCAACACTATTTTCTTTGTTTCTAACGACATTTTCCTCTTTCTT
>OZ038477.1:28554002-28579002 GCA_964036315.1 Acanthosepion esculentum | reverse complement strand
TTTTTCATCTCCCGTAGCGTGATGTAAGGAAATCTACTCCGACACAGCAATTCGCTGATTCCCCAAGTGACCTTCAAGAATGGCCTTGTGCCACACTAAACTACGCTTCATACATAACGGACATTTTTCATTACGAGACGGTTAGAAGTCTAGTTTTCACACCAATTCGCTTGCGTAGCAATTTCCTTTCTTCCTCGATTCACCAATTTTACTACAAGCCTCGAAAATTTTGCAAGCAATCCTGCTAAAACGTAAAGAAAAAACACGAATTTGAATTTTACTGTTATTTAAACAGTATTTAATTAAAGATATGCGGAGGTGTATGGTGGCGCCATAGCTGACTGATATTTACTGAATATTTAAGCCTGGCTTAGTAAAACATCTCAGGCGGTGGAATGACTTGCTTTGAAAACCATAATTTAACATCTAAAACATTACCTTGGTTCGAATATCGACGACTGAAACTGATGAGAAATATGCTACTACCTCAGCCACCAGGCCCGAAAAACGACGAAAATCAGCCTGAAAAACGAAAATTTAGGAACAGTTCAAATACCCACTGGGCTCACATTACATACATATATATATATATATATATATATATATATATATATATATATATATGTCGGGGGACGAATATTTTCTATGAAAATTTCTCGGACATTCAGGCGGGTAAATGTTATTAATACTGTTTATTACAAAAACAGAGCATTTACTTAAATATTTGTATCTATAAAAAGAATGTATAAACATAAAAATGTCTTAAAAATAATTGTCGGACTTTGTCCATTTCAACGTCAATCGACATCTCCCTTTGCCTTGATCTATCCACTTCCCTTCTCCACATCATTTCCCCTTTCATTCCTATCTGCTCTCGCTCCAAATCTTCTGTAACCCCCTTGCCTTGATCGATCCACTATCTTTCTCCACATCCTTTCCTCTACCACTCCTATCTGCTCTTCCTCCAAACCTTCTGTAACCCCTTGGTGTGAAAAGCTTAATATATATATATATTGTGTATTTGGGCTGCAATCTGTCTTTTATACAAGTTTCATTAAAGACGGATGACAAGGTTCTACGATTAAGCTTTCATTCTATTTTCTTGTGTTCGTAGAAGTGATTTCTTTTTCTTTTCTTGATAATGGCTGAGATGATTGAAAGTACTTGAGCAAAATATGAAGAAAACATGAATTTTGGAAAGTTTATCTACAATTTTGTTTTGAGATGCAAAGCAATTTAGTCGAAAGTTTGAAAAATACAAGAAAAAATTTGACAAACTCATATTGTTAGTTTAAATAAAATAAAACTTGATTGCACACAGACACACACAGACACACGCACACACATCCATATATATATATATATATATATATATATATATATATATATATATATATATATATATATATATATATATATATATATTATAAATTAATTGATTTAAAATATGTTTCAAAAATGGGAGCTAAAAGCTTCGAATTTAATTTTGTTATTAAATTAAAGACATTAGTTCCATTTCCTCGTCAAGCGAATTTTGACTCCAAAATTCGCTTGACGAATGATTCGATTTTGTATCCTTGGTTGGTAACCTGTCTAGGAGAAGGAAAACTTTGAATTCAAAACTGTATATAGCCTTGGCGAAGCACATACTATGTAGCTAAGGAAAAGATCGTTCCCACTGACTCGATAATCCTGACTACGGTCGACCTTAGCACAAATAACCTTGGCAAAGATATAAATCCACTCTTCTCATTCTAACTATCAAGCAGCAATCTGTCTAGGAGAAGGAATTCAAAAACCTAGCGGGAGAGGGGCGTGGTCAGGTTGCCTTCCCATCGACATTACATAGCTGCAGTATTTGTGGTGCACCAACGACCCTAATGCGCTACGTGACCTGGCTCTTCCGATCATCCTCTCAATTTTTCGCAATTAAATTACAGTTTCAATATGATAAAAAAAAGTGCACAATTCTTCAAGATTTCTTCTGTATGAAAACATTTTCAACTTTTCTCATTTGAGATGAAAAAAAATGCTGAAAATGTTCATTTTTAGATTAAGACAGCAAGGAAATTTTTCTCGCCGGAGTCGATCCTTCAAATCTACAAATCAACCATTCGCCATTGCATGGAGTATTGCTGCCATATATGGTCTGAAGCCCCTTCTGTTTGTCTCAAGGTCCTTGATAAAATCCAGAGACCGATATGCAATGTTATTGGCTCTGATTTGGCATCTCGTCTACAGTCGCTCTCTCACAGACGTGCCGTTGTCTCTGTCTTTTTATAAATACTCTCATAGTAACTGCTCCGATGAGCTGCTTTTGCTGGTCCCCAGACTTCATGAATTTAAGCGTTCTACTAGGCTGGCATCTCGCTCTTCACCCTTTCACTGTCGAAACTGTTAAATGTAGCCGTCTCTTCTGCTACAATAGCTTCATGTCTCGCACTTCACGCCTGTGGAAGTCCCTCCCATTTTTCTGTTTCCCTGATAGCTATAATCTCCAACTATTCAAATGTAATGTCAATCGACATCTCCAGTTGCCCTGATCTATCCCCTATCCTTCTCTTCATCCTTTCCTTTATCATTCCTATTTGCTCTCGCTCCAACTCTCTGTAACCCCTTGCGTGTTTTTGGCTTCCCGCCTTGCTTGGGTTGAAACGGTAAAAAAAAGGGAAAAATGTACATGTGAGTAATTTTAGGGACATATAATGAAGAAAGAGAGCTTAGCAAATTTGACACCCACAGGACATATTAAATGCCTGAGGGGTAACGCATAACATAACTAATGAGCTTGTGTAAATGTTTAGCAGAACAACAATAAAAAGAGATTACAAAAAATATTAAGAGTTACAAAAGACAGGATGATGGTGAGGGCCATCATCGCTCATCTCCTGAAATAACACGAAACATGGAAGATACCTTCTTAAAACAATCACTAACTTTTATTGAAAAATCCTCATAGATAAATCAATTACTCCCAAACCCACGCACTTGCTTAATTTAATGAAGTCTTTTAGATTAGAAATCGATGTTGAAATAAAAAGCTTTTTATTAAAATTAATCTAATGAAAGATGCTAATTAAGTTTCAAATTATATCTCAATTTAATTTTAAGAAAAGTTAGTTTTTAGATTAATATATATATATATATATATATATACAGCGAAACAGTAGTGTCTGTGAATGACATAATTTAGCTCTTGAAAATACATTTCAATTGAGCACTGTTGAGTGATAAGCTAATTCTATAAACAACAGCCACCTGCACTAATGCAAAGCTCTTCAGTAAAATGAATGAAGCACTTTGGCTGATTGGCATTTCTTTACATTTGTAAAAACAATACGCTAGATTTAGATGTTTAACTCTACCGAGTGAAGATAGCTCTGTCTGACACCAAATTAGTTGTGTTTCAATCCTGGCTTGAGGCATTCGGAAGTCTAGTCGCACTAAGGAGCTGTGATACAGCGAAACAGTACTGTCTGTGAATGACATATATATATATATACATATATATATAAATATATATATATATATATATATATATACTTTATGTTTTTAGATTGATATATATATATACATACATACATATATATATATATATATATATATATATATATATATATATATATATATAAAGCATTTATTAGTTATTATAACCTTACTTCGTTGTCAAGCTTTTTGAATTCTCGTATACTTGTATTTTGATTGATCATTCCAGCTTATGTAACAGTGTTTCCCCTTGTGAGGGGTGGTTAATTAATTTGAACCTTTTATAACCCTTTATTCTACATTCAACATCATCACTTGATAAGACACCAGAGGTGTTGAAACAAAATGGCTATTTTTGTAGTGATTTTATAACATATTTATGTTATAATTTTCAAATAAAAAATTATATATATATATATATATATAATTATTTATTTGAAAATTATAACATAAATATGTTATAAAAAATAAAATAGTCATTTTATTTATTTATATATATATATATATATATATATATATATATATATATATATTGTGTGTGTGTTTGTATTAGTAGATTAGTGTGTGTGTTAGTGTGTGTGTGTAATTAGTAGATTAGATTGAGTTTTCTAGCCTTGAATGGCTGCTAGTCTAGAACAACGCCAACTCTGAATTCAGAACCGTGGTGAAGGCAGCATGAAAGAACTTAACAGATAAATATTAATTTTAAAATCCTTTTATGTTTTGTCAGAAGGCAATTTTTTTAATTAAATTAATTTATTAATTTTTTATGTCAGTACCTTCATAAATTTTTTGAATTTATTTTTGCGATGTATTTCATAAGAAGTGAAACGGAAGACATTTTCCAAGGTCTGTCTATTTCTAATTTATAAAATATATTTTAATGCCTTTTTCCGAGTACTCGATTAAATTTGAAAATATATAACACACTCTTTCGTTTTCGACGCAATATATTTTAAGTTCAGCATAGTTAAAAAAAAAAATGTTATATCGATATTACAATGATGTGATTTGTGAGAGGTTAGGCTAATTTATTTTTGGAAGATTGTCATATTTATACCTTCTCAAAGGCAAGGTTACCGTTTAAATTTCATCGTCTATCGACGGAATTTTTTTTAACTTCTTCTACAAAACCTTCTTCACCTGTACATTCAAACACTTGTAAAATCCTCATTACCCAAGCGGTATCTCAGATAAAATGCCATACCACAAACATTAATAATCTCCCTACTTCACTATTAAAGAAACTCTATTCAAAGCCTACATAACAAAGTCAACGATGCTACAAACCATAGCAATAGCAGTAGCATGAGTTGAAGTCGTTGTAGTAGTAGTGGTAATAGTTGACGCTGTCGTAGTTAGAATGAGTTTGAGAGCGAAAAAAGGGGAATGAATAAAAAGCTATGTGAGTGTAGGTGACGATGTAGGTGCGTGATGATAGCAATAGCTAAACAATAGAATTCATCTCTCAGCCTGGAGCAGCTTCTTGTCGGTATGACTTGATTCATCTTATAGTTTTCTTGGCACGGTTTACGTCCGTCCGCTCATCCAAGTAAGCAATGGTCGGCAACAGGTGGATGCGTATGAATATCCGATAAGACACAGGCGGCCATGATGATGACTCCGACTGGCATTCCCCCCGCCACCGACTGAAAATTTGCTACCGTCGCCTGTTATTCTCTCTTTCTTTTAGTGATTTCAGATCGTCATTGTCAGACTGTTTCGAGGTGTACGCTGATGCTTTTAAAATCTATAGCAAGGTGTTGGTAGGAGTAACGGTAGCGATAAGCAGTTCATCTTTTTTCTTTACAGCTGATCCTCGCAGATCACTGTGTCAGCCAAGAAATTTCTTATTGTTTTCCTTTGGCAGGGAGGTTCACCTTGTACAAGGCTCGGGGTCACTCGTTGTGGAGGGTTACAGAGTAAGAAGCTGTTTATGGGGATAACTAGGGAATATAATGGTTAACCCAAGACTTGAACAGGTTAAGATTGAGGTGATCGGGGAAACATCCTCTTGGGAGTCTGTTCCACAGAGCATTGATTCGCGGGAAGAAGCTGTTAAAGTGGAACTTACTTTTAGCCGATGGAATACGGAGAGAATGCCCGTGGGTTGCTACAATGTGAGTGGTATGACGGCTCATAGCCGTGATGTTTAGAACTGCTGGAACCAAGTTCGTCAGAGTAATTTTAAAGCTGGTAGCGATAGAGCCATAAGAGGCTTCCCATGTCCCCTCTTTGAGACAGGGTTTGTAGGGTGGAAAATACTTTGTCACCCATAAAGACACGGAAACGCTTTTGGACTCTATAGAGACTGGAAAGCTCCTGCCCAAATATTTTTATTTTATATTTATTTTAATCGAATTGACTCCAGTTCCAGAAGAGAGTTTCACAAGAGAAAAAGGAAACTCTTAGCAAAAAGCTTACCGTTACATCTAGTCAACTCAATTGTAATTTGATGAGGCTTCATCGCCAGTCTAGTAATGCGTTTAAATTCATAAAGTACTGGTACCATAGCGAAAAGTGATATTTATTCTGTTTAATACACAGAAATGTGGCACAAGGCCGAAGGGGGGATTGGGGAAAGGACGGTCTTCTTCTGTCTTAACTATAACTTAGCTAACCACAAACACTGACCCAAGTACCATAGCGAAAAGCTTATCCAAACAATTACCATGAAAGTATTTATAGAAAAGGCGCAGGGTGGCAACTTGACGTCAGTGGGAAAATGAATAAAACTGGGACGCCAGATCAGGACCAATAATATTGCCGATTCTTTAGATTATATCTAGGGTATTTCGATATATAGCAGAAGCACCGGACCATATGTGGCAGCAATTTTCTAAGCATGGACGAATGGTAGACTTATATAAATATATTTATTTATTTATCTGGATTTGAACAACTGGTATTTTTAAATAAAAATTTCACCCCGTAGAAAACTCGAGATTTAAAAAAAAAAAAGAAGTGTTATAAGTTTTCTAATTTGAATAGAGGCGCGAAGTTGGTAGAAGATTAAGATTATCAGCATAAGCAAAGTGTTGGCGTTTGGAACCTGAAGAGAGATTATGAATACGTTTGGCGTATTAATTGGAATTGCAGATGTCACATTTTTTTGGTAGAAACATCTTACGTACGTTAGTTGTATTGTTTATACTATGTTTAGCTTATAGTCAGACAGTTATGTACCATGTGTGATACACGCTTAGGCGATCATGTATCTTTCGATACATGACTGAGAGGGCAGATTTTTTTTCCTGCAGTAGGTTGTCATTTCTTTCTGCGGTAGACCAGTTGCCATCCAAGGCTATAGAACCCGGTCTTTTCTACTATTTACCCATAGCTGGGGGGAGAAGAGGATTCCTACCTTTCCCAATGGTATTAGCACGTAAGTGAATGTAATGGATTCGACTGAAATTCGAACTCGGCATATATACAAGGAATCAGTCAGTTATGTGCTATGCATGATACACGCTTAGGCGATCATGTATCTTTGAATACATGACTGACGAGGCAGATTTTTCCGCAGTAGGTTGCCATTTCTTTCTTTGGTAGACCAGTTGCCATCCAAGGCTATAGAACCCGGTCTGTCCTGCTATTTACCAATACCTGTGGGGAGAAGAAGAGGATTCTTACCTTTCCCAAAGGTATTAGCAGGTAACCCAGCCGCTATCTATTACTCCACCGTGCCTCCTCTATAGCTTATAGTTGGGAAGGTAAACGAAGAGTAGAAAAAGACAGTACAGTTCCCCAGATCAACAGTTTTTGTTTAACTATCAATCTCTTTACCCCCACCTATGGGATAAATAGTAAGGATTGTATATGGAAAATATTTACAAAAAGTCTTCATTGTAATATTAACTCGCCAAAAAAAAAAAAGAAGAAAAATTCTTGCAATAAAAGAATGTTTCTACTTTAAATAATCCACAAAGGGTTGTTAAACCATAAAGAAAATCAAATCAGATCAAACTCTTAACTATTCGGTTGCGATGTTTCGTTTATTACAGTGTGTCGTGGTCACCTGCACATGACGGCAACGAGGCTTTTCGTCTTCACCTTTTTAAACTGCATTTTATTAGCGCTTTTGTCATATGGTTTATTTAACATTTGATCTTTTTTTTCAATCATTTCACCCTAAGACACAAATAGTTACCGGAAATGAAAGAGAATGAGAAGATTTTAGTGAATAAGAATGGTAATAAAAGAACAGGATTCAGGAATACAGAAGACGGCGACTGACGTTGCATTTAATTTTTTGACGATTGTAGGCCGCAGAGAAGCGAGAAAATAAACTACTATAATATAACTTACGGTTACATCTAGCTATTTCAACAGTATAAGGACGAGACCTAACAGCCAGTCTAGTAGTACGTTTAAATTCATGTGGTCGAGGTATCAAGGAGAACTTAAAAGAACTACTGCCATGAAAATATTTATAAAAAATACAGTGGGAAGAAACATCACGGTGGTGAGAAATTCACTAAAATCGAGATGCCAGATCAGGACCGATAACATTACAGACCCCTATTTAGATTTTCTCGAGAATCTCGAGATATATAGCTGGAGCACCTGACCAGATATGGATGAATGGTAGAATTCAAAATGTACAAGGTGGATTCTGACGTGAAAAATATCTCGCACGACACCGTAAACTAACCTTGTTAACAGCAGGCCTACGATTTGATTCAATATAATAGCTCCACCTGATGTCAGTAGAAAACATGAAGCCATGAAGGCACAATGAGTTGCTCTCATTGAACTTTCAGAAATATCTAAACTGTCAGTTATCTAAAACTGCTTCTCATTTCAGTGGCTTCGATCGAATCCTGTAGGTCGTAGCGAGGATTGGCTTTATGTCTGACATTCAAAAAGAGTATGTTTGACCATTTCGACGTGGTGTAATGGTTAACAAGCTTGCCTCGCTAAATTAATTACGACTGAGAGTTCGATCCTTGCTGGGTGCCCCATACATTCAGTCTTGTTCCACGCTTAGAAAATCACAATATAAAGTCTCAATTCAATTAAAATACAGAAACAGGTGTCTTGACTTTTAAATTTCGTCAAGCAAATGGGAGATACTTTTCCAGGCTTCGAGGATATAACGATGTATATTTTCTAGGTGTGATCTTGTGTATAAGTCGAGTGTTGATAGAGAACCAACAAGCAGTCTATGACGCTGTATGTCGGTCAAATTTCCGCCTTGTCAACAAAGCCGACACTCAACCTTCAATATTTTAGCTTTAGATGTAATGAGCATCGACCTATATCTCGGGCATTAATAATTATCTCACTCCTAAGGTAAGCCCTCGCAATGTTCACTGAAGCTGTAGAATACCCCGACTGCATCTCGGTAGAGGGGTCAGACCACACACAATTAGTAGTCCTGGGTATGACGATAACTACATCCGGTATCAATGTCTCTGACTGAGAGATTGGAGGTTTTTGAGAAGCGTGGAACCACCTATAAATTGTTGCTGTTCCCAGGTCTACCTTGACCCGAGTTGGTAGCACCAGTCAGGGTGCCAGCTATTGGCGAATAGTAAACCCTCAAAAAAAAAAAAATCAAAACACTAGGAAAGTATAAAATACATTTTATAGTAAAAGTAGCAGAAATTCAATTTTATTTTTAAAAAAATAGTAACAGTACATTTTTGAAGTGAAATTACCAGCAACAATTTTTTATAAAAAATCACCAACAGTATAGTCGTGTGCAAAATTTTAAGGACACATAACCAAACATTTTTTTTCATTTCCAAGCTTGTGATTGTATCAGATTCTATTTATGATTGCATTATGCGAAATGATATTATCCTTATCAGCCATGTCAACAAACCAATGCTCAGTGAGTGCATTGTCTTCGAAAAGTAGTCCTGTTTTTTCACGTTTTTCTGTTTTGAATGTCAAAAAAAAGTGGGGGGGACAGTTTGTCGGAAATAGAAAGAGTTCAAATTTTGCTTTCTAGTAAGTTCGTAGGCCTGTTGGTACAAGATACGATGACCACTATATCCAAGCTATGGTGAAACATACTCTCAGTGTCATTATCTGTAGATTGAGGGACGACGACTATTTCCAGTAAAGGGGCAGCTGGACTCTTCTTCTTACTCACTGGAACGGCAATGAACGGCGCCAGTTCCCTTGAAATACTGAAGAACAAGTTTGAACTTCATACGGCTGTTCATGGTTGCCATGCATTCATGCAGGCCGGTGCTACAAAGATAGTGAGTGTTTCCCTGAAAAAGAAGATTGCCAGAAGCTTTGATTGGCCCGGTAACAGTACTGATCTCAATCCGATTGACAACTTGTGAACGCAACCTAAAGACAAGGTAGCGGATAAAGAACCCATAAGCGCCAAAGACCTGGAAAATGCTATAAAATAAGACTAGATCGGCGATATAACTGCTGGGTATTGCAAAAGTCTGTTAAACAGCCTGCCTCGTCGTTTAAAGACTGTAACAAAGAACAAAGGCGGATGTACACAATACTGAGCCTTCCCAAATTTATAAGAACCTTACGACAAAACTGTCAAATATGACAGTTTCTCACATTTGTGGATTTCCTTTTTGATTTTTTATGCGATTCAATGATTTTGTTTATAAATTTATATTATAGAACACCCTATAATGCTGTATTGTGTATTTTACTTGAAAAACTAGGCAGTCTTAAACATTTGCACACGACTGTACATATTTATAGTCATTACCAACAACACATTTTCGTCGTAAAATTACCATCAATAGTTTTATAGCAATATGACCAACAATACATTTTATAGTAGAACTACAAACAACGCATTTTATTGTAAAGTGATAATCAATATATTTTATAGGAAATGACCAACAATACATTTTTATTGCAAAATGATAATCAATGCAGTTTTATAGGAAAACGAATAACAATACATTTTTATTGTAAAATGATAATCAATACAGTTTTATAGGAAAAACGAATAACAATACATTTTTATTGTAAAATGATAATCAATACAGTTTTATAGAAAACGACTAGAAATACATTTTTATGGTAAAATGATAATCAATAAATTTTTATAGATAAATGACTAACAATACTTTTTGTATTGTAAAATGATAATTAATACATTTTTATAGGAAATGACCAACAATACGTTTTTATTGTAAAATGATAATCAATACAATTTTATAGAAAAACGACAAACAATACATATTTTATTGTAAAATGATAATCAATACATTTTTATAGGAAATGACCAACAATACATTTTTACTGTAAAATGATAATCAATAAATTTTTATAGAAAATGACTAGCAATACATTTTTATTGTAAAATGATAATCAATAATTTTTTATAGAAAAACGACTAACAATACATTTTTTATTGTAAAATGATAACCAATGAATTTTTATTGTAAAATGATAACCAATGAATTTTTATTGTAAAATGATAATCAATACATTTTTATTGTAAAATGATAATCAATACATTTTTATTGTAAAATGATAATCAATAAAATCTTATAGTACAATTAAAGATATGGCATACATTGTCAAAAAACAGAGACAAAACAATTTGCTATGATTAATTTCATTTATTATCAAGAGAAACACGTTTTTACTCCTCGTTTGATTTTGTAGGATTATATAATAAAAAGTAAAAAGTAATTGTAATTCAATCAGGATTAATGTAATTCTCTTGAATTAATTGTAAAGTTTTAATTTTGATATTTGTTTCTGAAATAAATATCTCATATGGTTAAACAAAAGCAAGAAAATAAAATCATGTTTACCCTAACTGTATAACATTATGTACAAAATATATGTATTTGAAGCCATAAAACGGCAAAATATTTAGATTTCGGCATTAATATAACACATAGATGTTGATATGCCGCTAAACAAAACCAATGAAAGAAGGCAAGTCTGTTGTTAAAACTCACAACCGCTTACAATAAATGATAATGGGAATATATTGAATTTAGTTGTTTTAATACAGGAAACATTCAGAAATTATTGAACAAAGAGCATTATGCCAATCTTTTCAGGCGATTAGACTCTTCTCAAATTCATTCACTGTTATCGTTCTCTTACTGAAGAGAGATTCCTTTCAAAACTTCAGAATTTGATCGTGAGGAAAGTTAACATCTTGATTATATCCTTCTTGTTACTTGCGCTATCCAAATTTGTTTTTCTTTGTTGCTGGTATTCTTCAAGTGATATGTTTTTTCTTATTTTGTAAAACTTCTTCTTTGTAATATTTTAGCTCCAGTCGAATGAAGAATCGTTTTTAAGATTTAGATGATTAAAATAAATATTAAAGCCATTTTTAATCATTGATCTGAGAATATATATATATATATATATATATATATATATATATATATATATATATATATATATATATATATTTGTATATATATATGTATATATATATATATATATAAATATAAAAATATATAATACATATATATGATTTAGATGATTAAAATAAATATTGAAGCCATTTTTAATCAGTGATCTGAGAATATATATATATATATATATATATATATATATATATATATATATATGACTAGATCGGCTCTTCCCATCTTCTTCCAACTGCTGCGATCGCATATATATATATATATATATATATATATATATATATACTACAGCGTTCACCCCTAGCGAAGGACCGTTAAGGAATTTGGAAAAACTTTTTAAAAAAAACATTTATTCTACATTCAACATCATCACTGAAAAGACACTGGATGTGTCGAAACGAAATGGCTATTTTTGTAGTGATTTTATAACATATTTATGTTATAATATTTAAATAAATGATTATACATATATATATATATATATATATATATATATATATATATATTCATACATGTTTCATTAAATAATATAGACAAGTGTTGTCTATTTATTTTATGTAAATTCTTTTCATATCGTCTGATAAGCTTAATAACATTATCATTAAACGAAGAAAGAAAATCACAATATTGATACATATTTTTTTTATCCAATCTAAGATTTCGGCTTACATAATATATATATTTTATACAAGTTTCATTAAAAACATCTGATAAGGTCCTGTGATTAACCTTTTTATGCAAATGTCTTGTGTTCGTAGAAGTGATTATTTTTCTGGACATTAAGTGCACAAAAACTGTCCGAATGTTCTGTATCCCCAAGCGCTTTCGTCTATACTTTTAACCATTATCAAGGATAAAATTTATTTTTACTTTTAAATGAATATATGGACTGTTTCATGTATGTGTCTCGAGTTATAAGAATGTTTTATTTTCCAAACACAGTCAGCACATTGTGGCCGTGTTCATGATTGATATTATTAAAGTGTTGGATCTTTCTGTTTTTTATTAATATGGTTTGTATTATTTTTACCGTTTTTTACATTAGCATTATTAATAATTAATTAATTAAATTCAATAAAAAACTTAATCGCAGTATCTTGTCAGTCATTTTTAATGAAACTGGTATATATATATATATATATATATATATATATATATATATATATATATATATATATATATATATATATATATATATATCATACAATGAATCATTCATACAAAAAGTAGATTAGTAAAGTTAAGGATACAAAATGGCGAAATCCCTTCGCAAACAAAATTTTAAAGTCGCATTAATCACTCGATGAATGTTATGATCCTTGTTTTTAAAAATTATAAGCTGTATAAGGTCCTTCTTTAATACGCAAGTACTTTCAACTGTAGACTCAGTCATCTTTAGGCATGGAAATTATTTTGTTTTTGGTAAAATTCAGGTAGCATCCGAGACGAAACAATTAAATGCGAATCGAAACATGATTTTTAAAAAATGTGTTATTGTTAACGGAAACACAATTTTGGCGCGTGCAGTCGCAACGCTATGGTTGACTTTTTTGAAAATTTATTAGTAAAAAAACACACTCTCTTAAATTTCGCCATTTTATATCATTAACTTTACTAATCTACTTTTTGTAAGAATGATTCATTGTAATATAAATTGAACTGCACCACATATTTTATATATATATATATATATATATATATATATATATATATATATATATATATATATATATATATATATATCAAGTATGTGGTGCAGTTCAATTTACATTACATGAATCATTCATACAAAAAATAGATATTGAAGTTAATGATATAAATGGCGAGAATACATCTTCACAAACAAATTTAATAAATGACATTAACCCCGAATCTGTAGATGAAAATTATGATACCTGTTTATAAATTCGAGTTGCATAAGGTCTTTTTTAAATTTTTTTTGCAAGCTTTCGTCTATGCATACAGACATCATCAGGTACATAATATATATATATATATATATATATATATATATATATATATATATATATATATATATATATATATATATATATATATATATATATATAAGATAATAAGAGAGAGATAAATAAGAGCAAGGAAATTCTGGCATTACTCCGGGAGGCACGCATACATGCACATGATATATATATATATATATATATATATATATATATATATATATATATATATATATATATATATATATATATATGTGTGTGTGTGTATATCATGCACATGATTCGAAAGAACTAAGCAATAACGGATAATGACCAACAAACCTGTCAGTGATAAAAGAGGAAATCAATATATGAGTAGTGATCGATCTTATTTCTTTTCTATTTTGCCTTCGAAAGGATTGTTATTGATTAGTGAATTGACGCCTGGCATAACTAGATAGTATTACATCGATACGTAAACACATAAGGACACTTGCTACAATTTTGACAAACATATCAAACTGATCCGATGTGCTTATAAGTATATCTGCGTTATAAACACATTTATTTACGATTGCAGCGGCATATAAAAACAACAAAGTCATTTTTCTGATGATTCAAACGTAAAAAAAAAAACAATAATTTAGCCAAGTCTTCGTTTCAACAGTCTTTTTTTCAAAGTCCTTCTTCTTCCTTTTTATAAGCAGCGCCATCAAATATTTGGGTAACAACTTGCATGTGTGTAAGCCGTTCGTTGGTCTTGCTTTTCGTTAAATGTTAACGAATATTATTGAATTAGAAAGACTGATATTTCATAACAGTTCAGCACACTTTTCTTTGTTTTAAACGCAGAAATTTCCATTTCTTAATACTTTGCTTATCGTTTGGAAGGCATCATTCGCTATTCTAATATGACTTCAATTATCAGTGTCTCACTTCTCAAATATTTAAATTTTTGAATTTTGGGGATTTTGGTATCTCCAATTTGCAATTCGCATGTTCGGCTATCCCTTCTGCTAACAACCATGAAATTTGTTTTCTAGCAATTTAATACTTACTAATTTGGGGCTGGAATCGATATAAAGTCATTAGCAAAAGTTTATGACCCCTCAGCTGTAACAAGGTTATTTTTGTTTATTTTTGCATTACCTTGTATTATATAAGATTTGCATTGCACAGTTTTTATTTTATTGTATCAGCCTTTATTCAATCATGATTTACGGTCAAAATATTTTTGTCATTGCCACAATGACAAAAATATTTTGACCGTAAATCATGATTGAATAAAGGCTGATAAAATATTAAAAAAAACTGCAATGCAAATCTTATATAATACAAGGTAATGCAAATCTTATATAATACAAGGTAATTTTGTAAGATTATATAATAAAAAGTAATTGTAATTCAATCAGGATTAATGTAATTCTCTTGAATTAATTATAAAGTTTTAATTTTGATATTTATTTCTGAAATAAATATCCCATATGGTTTAACAAAAGCAAGAAAAACAAGAAATCCAAAGAAATACGTTTATACCAAAATATATAACACCCAAAGAGGATACCGACAAACTATATATCAATAAAATCATGTTTACCCTAACTGTATAACATTATGTACAAAATATATGTATTTGAAGTCATAAAACGGCAAAATATTTAGATTTCGGCATTAATATAACACATAGATGTTGATATGCCGCTAAAAAAAATATTAGTATATCGTATTAGTACCCATTGTGTTAGGATATGTATAGAGAATTGGGATTAGAATATGGGTAAATAAATCCTTGCATTCCCCTACGCGAAGGACTCAATTTTGATTAACGCTTTTCTGAACTTGAAATTGCTATAAAAGTTGTAGCAGAACAACTATGCAAACTCCTATCATGAATTTCCCAATAATTAGATGCATTTAGCGACACAGGGAGAAGTGAACCTCCAAGAGAAACCAGTTCGAGATGATGAAGCGCATTACTATACAATCTTCAAGAAATACCTACAAGAAGATACTAGACCTAATATAGCATAAATGAACAATTTAGTTCATGCCACATTGACGGAAAAACCTACCAGTACAAAAGTATTCTCCTATTACCATATTAGTACAAAAACGCACAATCTTAAAATTTAAAAATTCAACCTCAGCGTTGCGACCGCACGCTCCAAAATTTCTTACAATTAACAATAATACATTTCTAAAAACATATTTCGGATTACATCTATTCTTGCGTTGTCCTGTTATTACCTGGATGTAAAAAACAAATATATTTCCATATCTGATGATGTCTGTATGCACAGATGAAAGCTTGTAAAAAAATAAAAAAAGACCTTATGCAACTGGAATTTATAAACAGGGATCATAACATTCATCTACAGGTTCGGGGTTAATGTCATTTATTAAATTTGTTTGCGAGGATGTATTCTCGCCATTTATATCATTAACTTCAATATCTGTTTTTTGTATGAATGATTCATGAAATATACTCGAAATGTTACTGTGTCACACTTTTTCCACCTGGAAATTATGTGTAAGCAATAAAAAATTATTCATGTTTATTAACATGTCTGTGTACAGTTATTTACATTACTCTCTCTCTCTCTCTCTCTCTCTCTCTTTATCTATCTATCTCTGTATCTATATATGTATCTTTCTATCTGTTGAGATCAATAAAACATCCTTCGTCGCCACTGTTGAGATGTTGAGTGTTTCCACGTGAGTATATGGTAATAACGAACAAACACAGTCATAGGGAAAAATACTGGTATATTCAGAGAGGTATTTACATCAGAAAGATTAGTAGTAGAACGAACGTAGGTTAGTAGTAACAATAAGTAATAGTAATAAAGTCCAACGGTATCTTCCGGTCGAGAAACGGAAGTGTAACTGATCACTACAGAAGTCTCACTCTGCACTGCACTACACTGCTACACTACTCACAGTCTCTAGAACTACTGTTCTATTTATAATAAGAGGATCAGTCTATTGTGGTTGTGAAGGTGGGTGCGCCCCAACACTATCCCAGTCTATCTATCTATCTATCTATCTATCTATCTATCTATCTATCTATCTATCTATCTCAATCAACAACATCACTTGATAAAACACCAAAAGTGTTGAAACAAAATGGCTATTTTTGTAGTGATGTTATAACATGCTTATATTATAATTTTTTAATAAATAGTATTTGTTCTACTTTGTATTAATTTCTTTAAAAATACTTTGTATTGATTACTTTTTTGAGAAAATAAAGACAATATCTATCTATCTATCTATCTATCTATCTAGCTATCTATGTTCACATGTTTGTATACAATTATTTACTTGTCTTGTGGTAATATGCTACATAAAGCGTTAATACACGAGAGATTAGGACTGAGCACGTATACATGTATTACCGAAAGCCTTTGACTAAACAAACGAGCGAAAAATAACAACTTATTACACATAATATTTTGGACGCAATGTTTGCGATAATAAAAGTTTTTGAATACTCGAGAGGAAGAAGTCCAACTAGAATTTAGTACAGACAGACAAAATGTTAAGAACATCAGACACGCAGATAATACTGTGTTAAGAGCAGACATAGCAGGGATCCCTCGACAATGTAATGAAGGAAAAGGAGAAGAAAGGACTAACGTTCAGTTGTAAGAAACAATATGCTTGCTCGTTAGCAGGAGTGATCACTCAAGATGCGTTCTACTAATTGGAAAAGTTAAAATCAAGTAAGAACAGAAAGATAATTATCTTGGAACTCTTATAACAGATGGCAAAACACGTGGCACTGAAATTCTAAGGTGTTGTTACGTTCCGTGTTGTCACTGTCCTCCGCCCTTAAGGCCACTTCATACACCCTTGTGCAAATTAACTGAAAAAAAAACGAATACTTCCATTATTATTAACTTTTTTTCTTATTTTTCAATAAAACATGACCCAGTGCACATGTTAGTACTTCGTATGTCCATTCCACGAAGCCTTTCCTTGCAGACTGACCACAGATTCACGATTGAATTTAAATCAGGAAAGTTTCTGGACCAGTCTATAGTACTTTGATTTGCTCACTGGTAAGGCTTGCTAATGTGTTCGTGCAGCGTTACAAATTTTGTACGCTTCCTTGGAGTAACGTACATCGCAGACAATGGCCGTAGGACAACTAATCGACAGTCAAGACAATAGTGTCTGGGCGTGATGAGAATCTGATGCAATCAGGGATAAGACAATATTTTTCAAGGCCAAAAAAGTTTCATCATACACCCCGAAAATATATTCATATTACTGCAGAGCACTGCAAATGACCTAATCAGAGGAAAAAAAAGATAGAAATCGATTACACCCTGTCACACTAGTGGGTCTCAAACTGACTGTATGCTGAAAGAAAGGAAACTAAAACAATTGTTTCAATTAATTTGCACAAGGGTGTAGATGGATCAACGAAAGAAGTTTTTTTTAATTCATTCTATTAGAGAAGGTAGCATCGATGTAGGTGGCAGCGGGAAGATTCAAGAGAATGCATGTTCGTTGTTTTAGCGTCTCTCCACGTGTGGTCTTACGGAATCTTGACATGGAAAGCGTATTGACGCTTCACAATTCCTGCCACTCTCTGCCGACTTCGCGCCGTTTTGGTCTTATATCCAAAAATTAGACAAAGGCAATCCATCACTGTCAGAATACCACGTCCACGAGTTATTCTAACCAATCGCTAATCAGATTGGTCCCAGCCTCCTTCTTCTGTAACATAGCATTGGAATAGCGAAAGAGGCCTTCCAAAAGCTAAACAAATTATTAAGCCGCAGGAAAATTGAGTTAGAAACAATGAAAATACTGCTGGGTTGCTGTATAATATCACACAATTTTCTTCTCATATGAAGATGAGACTTAAAGTAATTAAAATACCGTTCGAGGGATGAATACCATAGACGGAAGCTGTAATGAAGAGGTTTTAATGACCTAGGAAGTTTCACATTATAATACTCAAGGCTCGATGTGCAAAGAGAAACAGCGATTAAGTTATGTAAAGGTCTTGTGGAAATGGATGGCAGATTAGTGTTTGGGACAGACAATAACAGCTCAAATTTTGTTTACGTTATAAAAGATAGGAGGTTGTGTAGGTCTCTTCTTGTCATGTAACAGATGTCTAGGTTTGGTTTGGTTTGTTTTGTTTTACGGCATATCAACCTCAATGGATTATTTAATGCTGACAAGATTTTTATTGCTGGTAATAAAAAAAAGTATTTCTGGTAATAGTTTCACAAAAATGTATTGTTGGTAATATTATTTTTTTGTTTTACGGCATAACAACCTCAATGGGTTATTTAATGCTGACAAGATTTTTATTGCTGGTAATAAAAAAAAATATTTCTGGTAATAGTTTCACAAAAATGTATTGTTGGTAATATTTTTTTTTTTCAAAAATCTATTGCTGGTAATATATTTTTTCTCAAAATGATTACCAGAAATACATTATTAGCGACAATACATTTTTGAAGAAAAATATTTTTTGCTATTATAACCTATTTTTACACTTTCATGGTGTTTTGACCCCAATTTGAGGTTAACTATTTGCTCATAGCTGGGATCATAAAAATTCCGGGTCAGGGTGGACCTGGAAGCACCAGCAATTAAGAGGTGGTTCTAAGCACCTCAAAACATCCCGATCAGAGACCTTACTGTTGGATGCATTTTATCGTCTTATCCAGGACGGACAGATGTATCTATTTTTCTTGTAACAGATACGTTTTTTTTTTCAATAAGAGGATATATTAAAAAGCCATGTCAATGAAACGAATAAAATAAAAAATATAATTTAGACTGGAGAAGTTAGTGTCATTAATAAAAAAAAAAAACTGAATTAAAGAAAAAATAGAAAGAAAATGGCCGACAAACCCAATTCTTTGAACTGGAAGATCTTTCTTTGAATCTCGGCTCGCAGGAATAGTATCGCTTAGAAGAGGATAGAATATTGACACAATTTTAGAAGGAGATGCGGATGTCTCCTGTCTGTGATACGAAGTGCAATGTCGTTCGTCACAAAGGTTTAGAAGACGAATGGCAATGGATCCTCAACGCATTTATATTCGATGCGGTGTTGAATTGCACAGATATCTGCCACATTATTCTGCTGATCGGTCTTGATCGATGGAAACTCCTGCACATCGTTAATCGAAGCTGCAACTATTTTCAGCTGCTCCACCAATATATATATATGTGTGTGTGTGTGTGTGTGTGTGTGCAGGAATATATAAATATGTGTATTCGTGTTTATGCATATTTACGATGGGGTGCTGAAAAGTTCTCGGCTCGACGAAGAACTGATTCCAAATTAATTCTGTTTTTTTTTTTTATCATTTTAGAAAGTGGGCCGACGCAAGAGATTTTCAGGGGTTTGTCTGCATTCGTTATTCAACGAAATTTTGCAGGGAATTTATTTCAATTTTAGTATAAGTTTCCGTATATACTCA
Organism: Acanthosepion esculentum; assembly: GCA_964036315.1. Classification (NCBI taxonomy): domain Eukaryota; kingdom Metazoa; phylum Mollusca; class Cephalopoda; order Sepiida; family Sepiidae; genus Acanthosepion; species Acanthosepion esculentum. Next base: position 28,558,782 of record OZ038477.1, on the reverse strand, counting down.
TGTATGAGCCGACTTCATTTTTCTGTTCAAGAGTGCAACCCTTGCATTTTTGCACGCATTTAAACCCTTCTGGAAAATTTTTACCTGTGTATGATGCAAGCGGTTAACGAAAATGCACGATTTTTAAACTATAAAAAATTACCTGTGTATAGTGCCACTGCCTTATTTTTTGCGTGAAAAATGATTGCACTATACTCAAGCCTATATATATGATACTCTGGCAGAAAAGATATAGAAACAAATGTAAGTTAAATTTACTTAAATGACGTTTATCAAAAATATAACTTTCCCAGCGCTGTAACGTAGATTTCTTATGCCTTTTCTATAAATACTTTCCATGATAATTGTTCTGATAGATTCCCAAGTAGGCATCTACGCGGATGACACTACAATTTACTCCTGCCTCAAAAACAAATCTAGTGTCGTTGACAAAACTAACATGGCCGTTCGTCTCGAAAATGACCTCCAATCGGTTGTAAACTGGGGTAGGAATTGGCTGGTTAAATTTAACGCCTCAAAAACAAAACTACTTTCTATTACTCATCACAGAGAAACATTCCTGCCCCCATTAGAATGCCTGACGCTCAACTCGACGAGAGCACCTCTTTGTGACTACTCGGCCTCACATTGACTGCTGACCTGAGATGGAACAAATACATTGAGTCAATAGCTGCGTCCACCGCAAGGAAAGTTGGCTCCCTGTGCCGCGCCAGGAATTTTTTCTCGCCGGAGTCGATCCTTCAACTCTACAAATCAACCATTCGCCCTTGCATTGGGTATTGCTGCCATATATAGTCTGGAGCCCCTTCTGTTTGGCTCGGGGTTCTTGATAAGATCCAGAGACGGATATGCAATGTAAGTGGCCCTGATCTGGCATCTCGTCTGCAGTCGCTCTCTCACAGACGTGCCGTCGCCTCCCTCTGTCTTTTTTACAAATACTTTCATGGTAACTGCTCCGATGAGCTGCTTTCGCTGGTTCCCAGACTTCATGAATTTAAGCGTTCTACTAGGCTGTCATCTCGCTCTCACTCTTTTACTGTCGAAACTGTTAAATGTAGCCGTCTCTTCTACTCCAATATCTTCATATCTCGCACCTCTCGCCTGTGGAACTCCCTCCCCTTTTCCTGTTTCCCTAATAGCTATAATCTCCAACTATTCAAATGTAATGTCAATCGATGTCTCCAAATGCTTTGATCTATCCCCTATCCTTCTCTTCATCCTTTCTTCTATCATTCCTATTTGGTCTCACTCCAATTCCCTGTAACCCCTTGTGTGCTAGTGGTTTCCTGCCTTGCTTGGGGTGAAACGCTTAAAAAAGAAAAGAAAAAAATGAACTTTCCTCTATTTTATCCAGACTTTATGAATATACGCACAACACGAGATTAACGGCAAGGTTTCATCATTTTACAGTTGAAATGACTAGATGTAACCGTACGTTCTATGCTAACAGTCTCGCACTTCTCGAATGTGGAACTCTTTTCCTGCTGCTTGGCTCCTAGTCAGTTTTCATCTTCAAAAATTTTAATGCAATGTCAAACATAATATTTTTTTCTTCTTGTTCTTTATTGCCCTCTCTCCTTGATAGAATTTTTTTTATATCCCCTAAGATTCAGTAATCCCCTTCGACTTAGTGGCTTTATTGCCTTTCTTGGAGTGAAATGACAAAAAAGTTTTTTTTTCCCATTCAACGCTCTTCTTTTCTTTTCGTTACAGAAACGTGATCCAAAGAGGATCACACTTTTTGCTTAGTCATTAAGTTTACCCCGTCAAATTTTTTGTAGAATTGTTCCCCCTGCCAATGCATTTTTTGAGGGCGCAAAAAACATGAGCACCTACTGTTTTAAAATTGTTATAACTTTCTTTGTATTGTTTATAGATTTTATTTTTTGTATACTAATAAAAGAATGGATGTTGTTTATATTATAGCATTTTTGTCTTGATTTTTGTCTAGAAAGAGCAAGGTCTGAACATTTGGCTAATATATGTTTAATAGTGTATGTCGTTTCACATTCTTGGCATACTGGTTGATCTTCATTGTAAGTATGAGTGGATTATTCTCATGTGGCCATTGCATAAGCAGGCCAGTACTACTTCCTTTTATTATTTTCTGAAAACTGAATTCCATTCTCCTATTGGGCTGAATTGCGAAGGTCTTATTGTGTAGATTATCATCCCAGCACTGTTGCCATTCCTATTTAATGTAGTTATTAATGACCTCCAGTGTATGGGATTTCATTTGTTGATTCTACATCCATATCTAAAGCTGATTTGACTGTTAGGTGTGCGTTCTTATTACCTTCCGCTCCGATGTGGCTAGGAATCCAATATCGTTTGATGTCTTTGCAAGTAGTACTTATTTTGCATAGTTTGATAACGAGTGGGTTTGTGGATTTTTTTCCTTCAAAGCCCTTAGGGCGAATAGGGAGATTGAAAAAAATAAGAAATGTGCAATGATATTGAGAGCTGGCACCATTGCATAAGCCTTCTGCAGTAAAAATAGCACTTCCCTTTGGAAGGTACTTTTTTTTGTAATATTGTGGCTTACTGCTGCACATCCTGTCTGGTCCTCACACTTGACCTGTCTATATAGATGGGTGTATGGTTAGGATAGTTTTCCAATATGCCCTGAAATGCTAGATAAAGATTCTGGTTAGTCCATCTCCAGATGGGGGGTCCAGAAGACTCCATTTATTTCAGAACTTGTTCTATCCTTTGTTCATTGTCGTGTTCTGTAGTTTTGCTTTTTCTCTAAAATCTTTTGTGACAGTCATCCTTTATCTGTCTTCTTTTATTTCATTTCCTTCTCTTCTTCCTTGTCCAATTTTCTTCTTTCCCAGTTTTAATTGACGATGTATGGTTTGGTGGGTTTCATTCGTCATAGACGTGTCTTCATTATTATTATTATCATTATCAGTATTATTATTATTAACAATCCAAATGTTGAATCTATTATTCTTGTACCTACTGTCGATATCATTATTATCAAGTGCTCTTTAAAAAAAAAACAATAAAAAAAAACAACCTCTTGTGAAAATGATATTTTTTAATTAAACAAATTAACAATTTTTTTATTTTTTGGAGCATCGTCTTTAACACTACTTGAATTGCAAAATTTAATTAGAAAACGATTCGTTTAGACAGTAATGAATGAAGAAAATGAACACGAAGTAAAAAGTAAAAGAATAAAATACACACACACACACACACATATACACACACACACACACACACACACACATATATATATATATATATATATATATATATATATATATATATATATATATATATATATATATACGAGGGTCATTCAATAAATAAGGTGAATTTTTCGGTATAAGGACTTCTAATACAGATAGAAGCTTACTCTTTTTTTATTTTTATTTTTTTTGTTTTACTTCTTTTTCACATGGATTTAATTTCTTTTGCATTTTATTTTAAAAAATAACTATGAGAGTTTTGGCGATTAACAAAGATGGCCGACCAAGAAGCATGCTCCAGGATTGAACAGCGGTCAGTTATCAAGTTTTTGGTTGCTGTGCAAACCAGTTGAAATTCATAGGAGAATGTCAACTGTGTATGGTGCTACATGTTTTAGCCAAAAGAAATGTCTACAAGTGGGCTAAATTGTTTAAAGAAGGACGGAGCAGTGTTGAGGATGAAGACAGGCCTGGGAGGCCTACAGAAGTGAGGTCTCCTGAGGTGATCGAATCAGTCAATGACCTCATTCAGTCTGACAGAAGGATGACAGTGGATGACATTGCAAGGACTTTGAGCTTATCTGTTGGGACAAACGCAGGGGTCATCAGTCAGAAGGAGTCATTTTGCATCATGACAACGCAAGGCCTCACACAGCAGCCCAAACGGTGCAGACCATCAACGAACTGGGCTGGGAACTGCTCCCTCATCCCCCTTACAGCCCAGACCTTGCCCCTTCAGACTTTCACCTGTTTGGTCCCTTGAAAGCGTTCACGAGAGGCACGAAGTTTAAAAGTGACGATGAAGTCAAAAGTGTTGTGAGCGACTGGCTGAGACTTCAGTCCAAAGATTTTTACGCTAAGGGAATTCGGAAGTTGTGCACAGATAGGAAAAGTATGTGACAGTGCTGGGAGACTACGTTGAAAAGAAAAAAAGAAAAAGTAAGCTTCTATCTGTATTAGAAATCCTTATACCGAAAAATTCACCTTATTTATTGAATGAACCTCGTATATATTCAGTTGTATGGATATTAGTTCGTGACCCTGGGTTTCACGCCTTTGCAATCATCAGACAAACTGATTTCTTCTTTAAAAAGTGGATCTATTGATTAAATACTACTACACATATAAAATAAGATTTATATATATATATATATATATATATATATATATATATATATATATATCCAAGGATTGGTGTGGATGGAATAAAATTGTTCCAGTAACCAAAAACACTATTCTTAAAAGAGCGCTCAATAGATAGTAGAGCAAATGTTATTTATTCGAAAATTCTAACATAAACATTTTATAAAATGTTAACAACAAATATTTTTTCACACCCAACGCAGTTCTGCGGAATCAGAATCAACGTTGAGTTTAAGCAAGCGAATGAGGCAATTGGAGTAAAGTGCCAAGCAGATTAAAAATTTTCCCACTTGTGACGAATGCAGCTATCGATTTTTTTGCATGCTAGCATGGTAGTTAACATTCGTGTCAGTCAGCTGTTGGCTCTCACGCTGGCCAATAGAATCTTCTTGCCTATTCGTGGCAGCCAGCTATAGGCTCTCACTCTGACCAGTAGA
>OZ038477.1:28541502-28551502 GCA_964036315.1 Acanthosepion esculentum | reverse complement strand
TGACAATAACACTACATCACACCCTATAGCCAGTTAATAGAGCCCTTTACCAAATAACAATTCCACAACATTTGAGCACTTCTAATAAGAAAAGAAATGGGTAGCAAATAGAACGAGAAAAGGAATTAATACTATAATCAATGATTGATTTATAGATTCGCTTTTGACGGCTTATCAACCTTTTGTAGGTTATTAAAAGCCAGCGAGTATTTTTATATTGTAACAGTTTTTTGGAGATAATAACGATTTCTGATACCAGTAATACGTTGGATACTGATGCGTTGGAACTGTAAATATGTTTGGCGTTGGAACTGTAAAGATATTAAGAGTTGGAACTGTAATTACTTTTTAGCGTTGAAACAAAAAATACCTTCACTCTTCATTATTGGAACTGTAAAAACCTTCTGTGTTGGAAGGAAGAGGACTTTTAACGATTCGTGTGTGGAGTGTCAGTTCGAAATGATTTAAGTTAAAAGTGAAAAAGAGATGCTTTTTTTTTGTCATTGGGTGATCTTATATTTCCGGAAAGAAAAAAAAAAGTTGTACACGCACCAAAAAAGATATATACCGTTTATGGCGATAGTACCCTAGCCGGGTACTTCCCGAAGTTAGTCGCTAGGCACAGAAGTGAATATTTTAATCTGGAAGCCCGAGAACGTTCCGATAGGTCTTTCATGTCTTTGATTACGACTAAATCGAAACGTTGATTAAAAATGATCCAATTAATACGACATGGAACATTGCAAAGATACTCCATATATTGTCTTTTAAATTCACTTAAAAATTGCTAAAAACTTTGCTCCGACCAAATATATACATATATAGACATTGATATATTAGAAATATATAACAATATATATATATATAGTCTCTCTCTCTCTCTCTCTCTCTCTCTCTCTCTCTCTATATATATATATATATATATATATATATATATATATATATATAGTGACCACTAAAATTATCTATATATATATATATATATATATATATATATATATATATATATATATATATATATATATATATATATATATGAATAAAGTAAAAAAGAAGGCATTTTTCTACCAACGCGTTTCGTCTTTTGATGTACTTTATCAAGACAAGTATAGGGATTTTATTTTTGAGACACGTATATATAAACAGAAATAAAATATTGTTAGATTTTCAATTTTTTACATTTAAGACCGCTCATAAATATTCTTTATGTTAACTATGAAAGACAAGGTAAACTATGGAGAATTCTAAGTGACACGATTTAATGCCTAATAAAGTGAATCATTATTTTTATTGTTGAATTTATTTCATATTTTATATATATATATATATATATATATATATATATATATATATATATATATATATATTTACATTTTTTATGTAATTATTATTATTATTTCATTTTACTTTGGTAAATTATATATGTATATATTTAGTAATAGAATATTTTTATTTATTATATCTATGTTTATTATATATATATATATATATATATATATATATATATATATATATTATATATATATAGAGAGATTTATATATATATATTGTTATATAATTCTAATATATCAATGTCTAATGTCTATGTATATATTTGGTCGGAGCAAAGTTTTTAGCAATTTTTAAGTGAATTTAAAAGACAATATATGGAGTATCTTTGCAATGTTCCATGTCGTATTAATTGGATCATTTTTAATCAACGTTTCGATTTAGTCGTAATCAAAACATGAAAGACCTATCGGAACGTTCTCGGGCTTCCAGATTAAAATATTCACTTCTGTGCCTAGCGACTAACTTCGGTGTGTCCCAATCCTCATAGATACTTTGGACAGTATTTTAAGTGGGGTTAATATGCTATCTAAGTAGTCCACCACTAGTGGTGGTTTACCTACTTCACGGCCCGGAGAGTATAGTATTTCGTTGATGTTATAAAGATTACTATTTCATTTCCAACATCCGTTTTGGTTATTCGTCATTCAGTAACCTTTTCTAGGTTACAACAGTTGTCTTCAATAAGACTTAAAGAATTCATTCATTTGAAGCCATTTTTAAGCTTTGATTTGAGAAAACGGGTGAATATAGATGATAGTTAAGACATTGTTGTACAACATGGACGCCATGCATGGCATCCATATGAAAATAACGAACTGACGAGGCTATTTAAAAACATTACTCAAATTTCTAAGCTAATTTCTGGTTTCATAGCATCAGATGTTGTTAGTCAAATATATCCCTAGAGTAGCTTGTCCTGTTTTACTATCCTTCTTTTCGAAATTAAATTTATTATAACAGATACATACACCGAGGTATTTGAAGTATTTAGAATTTGTTAATTGTATATTATAAATATAATGGCGAATTCAGAGTAAGAAAGAAAAACCAAGTAAAAGCAGAGAGAGAGAGTGTGTGTGTGTGTGTGTGCGTATGTGTGTGTGTGTGTGTGTGAGAGAGAGAGTGAGAAAGAAGAAAGAGAGAGATTAGAAAACAAGGCTAGAACGAGAGAAAAGAATCGGAAAAAGAGAGAAACTGAGATGAAAGGAAGAGAAACAAAGAGAAGCATAAAATGACTGAAAAAGAAAAGAAAAAGAAAACAAAAGAAAAATACAAGATGTTGCAGAATAAAGAAAGAAATAAGAGAAAAAAATGGTCGCAAATAAAAATGCAGAACCTGAAATCAGAAACAAGAGGCAAACAACGAAAGAGCTCTTCATGCCTAGATTGACTGATGGTGATGGGAATCGATACGAAGCCATTGATCTCTCACAGCTTTTATCTCATTGCAATAGGTTGGTGGTCGGGCAAGATGGCGTCCAGACAGGCGTATTGTGAACAGGAGAAATCAAAGCGTCAGCACTTGAACAGTGCTACAACAAAGCTGTTCTGGGGCGGCGGAGCTGTAGGCTGAGAGTAAAATGGATGTTGCATGGATTTAGTTTGTGTCACATTTCATATGGTCGGCTGGCGTTCAAAGCAGGTAAATAAATTCAGAAGGCGATATTTATGGTCATTCATGGATTATACGATGACGTTTAATGGAATAATGATGTCGGGTAAGGGAAGGACATCTGTATGCGCTTTCAAGGAGATCGCGTTGAATGGCAAACCAAAGTCGATATAGCCGTGAAAAGGAACTCACGCATACACACACACACGCACACACGCACGCACGCACGTATATATTGACCTAGATTATATATATATATATATATATATTATAAATTTACTATTTTAAAATTATGGTCCCATCGCTACACAGGAATTACCATGTTTCAAAAATAGAAACTAAAACTTTAAATTAAATTATAGAATTAAATTATAATCCCTAGTACTCTTTTCTTTTCAAGCGATTTTTGGAATAACTTATTTTTCGAACTTAATTTTTTAGAAAAAAAATAGTTATTCCAAAAATCGCTTGAAAATGAAAAATTACTAGGGATTTTAATTTAATCCTATAATTAAATGTAAAATTTAGTTTCTGTTTTTGAAACATGGTAATTCCTGTGTAGCGATGGAACAATAATATTCAAATTAGTAAATTTATAATGTTTATGCTGTACAGAATTGTATTGAGCGCTTTTTAAAAAAATAAAAATAATTAATCAGAACACCAGATTGTAAATCTTACTGTTCTTTCTGATTATTTTAATATATATCTATATATATCAGGCCATCACATAAGTTCTGTCTGAATTTTGAATTTTGAAATAAGTGACCAAATGTTACATTTAATTACATATTCAATCAACAATGTATTTTCCCTGATTATCTATGACTTCCTTCCATCTATTAACAAGCTTACTAATTCCATTACTGTAAAATTCTTTTGGCTTTGTTTGGAAGAACTTACAAATGTCAGTTTTAACCTCTTCCTGTGTTACAAAAGCTGTTTCTTCCAAATGATTCTGTAAGCTACGAAACAAATGGTAGTCTGAAGGAGCAAGGTCGGGAGAATAAGGTGGATGAGGAATTTTCTCCCAACCAAGTTCTTCGATCTTTTGTGACGTGATTCTTGCTGTAAGTGGTCGCGCATTGCCTGATGAAACATCACCCATTTTCGATTCACTAGAGCAGGTCTGTTTTTCCTCAAAGCTTGGTTCAAACGCTCTAATTGCTGACAGTATATTTGAGCATTAATTGTTGCATTAGGTGGTAAGAATTCAAAGTGGATTATTCCACCAGATTGAAAGAAGAAACTTTTGCCCATGAAGTTCCCTTCTCGGCTGTGGCTGGGGTCCTACCCCTTTACCAAGCCAATGTCTACGACGCTTAACATTTCGATAAAATATCCATTTTTCGTCGCCAGTCACAGGTCATTCCAAAAAAGGTGAAACAAGTTGACGAGAATGGAGAGAAGAGCAGATGACAACTCGGGATTTGAGGTTGTTTTCAGACAATTCATGAGGCACCCATTTTCCAAGTTTAGGAACTTTTCCAAGTTGTAGAAGATGACGATAAACAGTTGTATGGTTTGAACTGAGAACCACTGCCAATTCCTCAACTGATAAAGCAGGATTTTCTTCAAGGGCTGCTTCAAGAAGCTTTTCATCAAACTTAACTGGACGTCCGGTTCGATCTTTATCTTCAAGAGTGAAATCTCCACCTCTGAATTTTGTAAACCATCTTCTGCAAGTTCTTTCATTCACACATTCCTCTCCATAAACTGAGTGAATGTTTCTAGCCGCTTCAGCTGCTGAGTTTCCTTTCTTGAACTCATAAAGCATTATGTGCCTCAAATGATTCTTGGGTACTTCCATGTTAGCAGGGTTTTAATCAAACAAAATTTAATTTTATTGTTCTCTGAAATAAAATTTGATCAGTTTAAATGCATCTAAACATAAAAATAATGTTCTGCTCCATTAGACATTATAAAATACTCTTTAAATTTCGTTCATTTTAACAAAAAGTTAAAATTCGGAGAGAACTTATGGGATGACCTAATATATATATATATATATATATATTTATATATATATGTATCCTTTGTTAAGACTGATCGTAATTACCACAATATTGATACTATGAAATTTTAAAAACCCCATTTAAAATACTATAGATGTACCGTAATTCCCCATGTATAATGTCACTTCATCCATAATCCGCACCCCTAAAATTGTGCTGAAAGTGTGGGAAAATGCTTTTACTCGTGCATAAAACAGACTGTCGCCTCTAAGTGTTCACTTTTATATATATATATATATATATATATATATATATGTAAAGATTTAGTTTTTATTCGTATATTTCCCCATTTTATTCTTTTTTCTTCCACTCTCGTTTTATTAACGAATATTTCACCAATAAATTCTAATTTTAGTCACGGTTCCTTTTTCCTCCTCCTTACATATTTTCTCCTGCTGTGCAAATAGTTTGCCCTTGGATTATTTTCCCTTTTATCAATTAACTTTGCTAACGGTTTCTTCTGATTATGTATTAGCCGAAAAACTCACAAGAATGCCTTCGTGTATCTATCTATCTATCTATCTATCTATCTATCTATCTATCTATCTATATATATATATATATATATATATATATATATATATGTGTGTGTGTGTGTGTGTGTGTTATGTGCCATGCATGATACACGCTTAGGCGATTATGTACCTTTCAATACTTGACTGATTTCTTTGTTTTGTTTTGTTTTATAACATATCAACCTCAATGGGTTATTTAATGACGACAAGATTTTTATTGCTGGTAATACTTTATAATCTATCTATCTATCTATTTATCTATCTATCTATCTATCTATCTCATTATAAATTGGCTTTATTTGTTTTGTTTTACGACATATCAACCTGAATGGGATATTTAATGACGACAACTTTTTTCTTCATAATGCTTTGTTTTGTCAAATCTATTTCTGGTAATATTTTTTTTCAAAAATATATTTCTGGTAATAATTTTTTTTCTTCAAAAATTTATTTCTGCTAATAATTCTGATATTAAAACCTATTTGTTTACACTTTCATAGTGATTTTTACTTCAGTTTCGGGGTTAACTATTTGCATATAGCTGATACCCTAACAGGTGCTACCACCCCGGGTCAGGGTGAACCTGGGAACACCAGCAATTAAGAGGAGGTTCCACGCTCCTCAAAACCTCCTGATCAGAGGCCTTGCTGTTGGATGTAGTTTATCGTCTTACCCTGGACGCGGCTGTAGTTTATCGTCATACCCAGCACGGACCTATAACTGGAGTGGAAGAAGAGGATTCATACCTTTCTCAATGCTATTAGCAATTAAGTGAATGTAATGGATCAGTTCCGTTGCGAGGAGGCACGGTGGCGTAATGGATTGCAGCTCAGACTGTGGAATCGGAGTACCGAGTTCGAATTACTGTTAAATCATTACGTTCAGTTTTCGCTTTCCAATCGGGTTTGATCTTCGGGGATCGAATGTCGTGTCAGTCCTTGTTTTCGATGTTTCATAATGATCTTGATCCTTATTAATTTCTTTTTTGTATATTCTTTGACACGAAGTAAACTGCTGAGGAAATGATTATATATATATATATATATATATATATATATATATATATATATATATATATATATATATATATATATATATATATATATATATATATAATGTCTATTTAATCATCCACCATAACTCTTCTCATTCAAATAATGTTTTGCAAAAGCCCAACATTGCATATAAATTTAAATATCCTTTGGGAAATTATATCTTTGACAAAAAAACTTAATATATATATTAGTTTCACGGCAACAACTTTATTAAGGTGGCTTACATAACATCTGTAGGATTCAAGTTCCATTGCACAACATTTAAAAGAACATTCCTGTCCACATTCACGATTTAGAGAAATATTAATTGACAATACAAGTATACTCCACCTGGGAAATAATAACGGAAAACTTCAAATTCTTGAGGCACTTTATATAAGAAATACACAACCAAAAACAAATAAGGTTAATTATGAGTTTTAAAATGATTATAACAGTAATATTTTAAAATTTTAAAATTGTAATCTTTTAAAAATTACAATTATATAAATTAATGTTACATCCCTTAATATGATATCTTTAAACGCTAATTTTCAAATCAGCTAAAACGGAGCGCGTTCATACGTGTTTATTAATTATAACAGTGCGCGTTTCATGTGGATCTACAAAAAATTTACAACTATCAGTTACATTAATTTTTTGTATTTTCAATTCATCCCTAAAGAAGATCTTGGAAGAGATTGAAATACTTGGGTAAATAAAAGAAATGAAAAAAAAAAACTACTTGAGCTCCTTCCTCAATGAATTTAATATCAACATTAACAAGTGTTTCCGGCTATTCCAAAGGATTTAAAATAAAAAAAATAAACAGACACAATATGCCCAGATTATTCAACCAAACATGCATAAATGAAGATTTGCTGCATAAACACACACACACACACACACACACACTCACACACACACACACACACACACACACACACACATATATATATATATATATTTATATTATTTACATTATTCGGACTATAGTCCTCATCTTTGTCGCCAAATTTATAAAAAAGGTTTCGGCCGTTATACGCTCCGGCCTTCTCCAGGTGGTTGGATGTCAAACTGATCCCTTTATTTTGCTCACTGGGGTAGACTATTCTAGTTCCACGTGCCATTATTATTTTTTATCCATTTGATAGATGTCAGTTATCAGTTATCTCCTGTTAATTTCCCTCTTAAAGTTCTCTCCTTCCTTAACCGGGTATTGAACTCACATTCTCTGCGTCCTGTCACTGGATCTAACAAACGCCTTTATCCACTGTGCCATGTGCCCTTGAAATTGCAATATGAAATTGCAATATGGTAAAAAATGTTTCCTGAAGACATTAGGTTTATAATACCCAGAAATTCATACACAGATGTCCTCAAGGACACATAGCACAGTGGATAAAGGCATTAGTTAGATTGCAGGACCCAAAGAGTGTGAGTTCAATACCCGGCTAAGGCAGTGGAGAACATTCAGAGGGTATATTAACAGGAGATAACTGATAACTGACGTCCATTAAATGGATAAATTATATATGGCACGTGGAACTAGAACAGTAAGTGAAATAAAGGGTTCAGTTCCATATTCCAACCACCTGAAGAAGGCCGAAACGTTGTAATAAATATGGCGAAAAAGATGAGGACCATAGTCCGAATTATCTAAATAATGTACATAATACCTCATCTCAGACAATATATATATATATATATATATATATGTGTGTGTGTGTGTGTGTGTGTGTGTGTGTGTGTGTGTGTGTGTGTGTGTGTGTGTGTGTGTGTGTGTGTGTGTGTAGAAAAATAGGAAAGAACACGTTAGGTAAATAATCCGCAGTTCTTTAGCATTTTTGTTTTTATTTTTAAAAAACTGTGCTCCGTACAGAAGTTGAGCTTAAATTATAATTATTTAAAAAAATATGATTCCTTCGTTACATAAGAGTTCTCATGTTTCAAAAACGAGAGCCGAAACCCTCAATATAATTATTAAAATTAAATTGAATTAAATTATCAAGCCCTGTTTCATCCTCAAGCGAAAATTTAGGAATAACCAAACTTGGAAGTTTACGCATCTTTATAAGCGTGTTGGTTCGCAAAATAATTACTATGGAAACGCCTGGGGCGGCCATTTTGGTTAGGTGGTCTAACAGTTAATTCTTATCCACATATCAATCACCTTTTGAAAAGAGGTCGAGCCGAGGTAGGGTGGGGTGTCTATTTCAAAGCGGGTGATGGCATTCGTGTACGATCTCCGTCTGGTCAGTTCCGACGAAAGATAACTTTTTGGCACCATGCTATGTCTTGAAGTGTCTAGGGAATTTTTGTTTTATTTTATTTTATCCATTTATTTATATATTAATTTTTTTTATCAGATGGCTGTTTCATATATAAACGCGTCGCACTGAACTACAATGTTTTTTTGACGACTTCATAAAGGGTTTTTCTATTTAATGATTGGGTTAAGCTTTTAAGCCTTTTATCAAGCTATGAATTTTTTTTAAAATCTAATTATTTAATGCGAAAATTTGTTGATGTCGGCAAAAGACCGTTAACACATGTCTGTGGTTTAATAAATTTTCATTATTTAGAAACTTAATAATGTGTAGTTTTTCATGTAGGCATAAAGGGCATGGTCATCCCAGGTTTTACAAGTTCTTGTTCTATCTATTATTTTCCATTTTACTTTTGGTGTTTTATTCTTTTCTTTCAAATGCCAAAAACATTTGGATAGAGATGTCTGATTTCTGTTTCTAATATTATTGAAGAAGCTTTTGTGTTGTCTCCATCTAATTTTAAATTAATACTTCGTTGACCCAATGTATATCCTATCAGTGTTAGGACTCTCAGTGGATGAGGTACTGCATTGGTATACCACAGATTTTATGAGGCATTTATTTTCCAACGGACAGTCTTCAGGGTTTCTACAATCACATTTTTTTAGTTTAGGATTTTTATTAATACTGTTTTGGCATGGATGATTTTCTAGGATTTTATTATTATGTTTTTTTATGTTTCTTTCTAGATTTTCAGTGCAACTGTAGATTAATTTTAAGGTGTTTTTTTATTAAAAATCTTGCTAAGTCTGCTATTGGTAGGAAAGTGTTTTTCAATTAAAGTCAGGACCTTATGTCCTAGCTTAGTACTAACCATTTGTTTGAACGGAGGGGTATACCAGGTGATTTTTCTTTTCCCGTTTTTCTTCCTGTTAGTACTATTTTTCTATAATTTATGTTAGCGTTTTTGTGTCCGCTATTTTTTAGGGCTATGTTATAAAAATTACTGTGTTGCCGGAATATTTCCTTATTAGCGGAGTTCATGCTGATCCTTTTCTCTATTGATGTGGGTATATGATTAATTATAGATAGAGGGTGGTTTGACTTAGGGTGTACGTACAAGGGATTGGTGTTAGGTTTTCTGTAAGGTAGGTATATGTTGTTCATTAAGTCTATAGTTACGTCGAGGAAGTTTTCCCTTTTTAATTTTGTGTTGACTATA
>OZ038477.1:28509002-28536502 GCA_964036315.1 Acanthosepion esculentum | reverse complement strand
AATTTTAATTTTAGGTCAGCGAATCGGTAGTGATTTATGCATCTGAAAATAATTAATATTTATCTGTATCTCATTCATTTAAACCGTTATTTAACTCCTCTCTTTAAAACTTTTCCCGGTTAAATTTTAATCCCCACCTTCACCTTTAGGCCTTCTTATTCTTTTCTCTCCCGTTACACCTCTCTTTAGAGCTTTCATACGACAGACAAGGTGTTTTTATTTAGTTTGTTATACAATTTCTCATGCGATCTAATAATTTTTTTCTTTTCGGATGATAAATTATATCAAAACTGTCCGAATATTATTTTTATCCGAGCGGTTTCGGCTATACATTTAGCCATTTTCAAGTATTATATTTTAACTGTTAAAATAAGGAATACTTTGTTGTATGTATGTTTTATAAAATGTTTTCATTTTTCAAAACACGATCAAGATATTGTGTCCATGTTCAAAGTTAATATTATTAAGTGTTGTTTTTTTATTTTTATTAATAAGGCTTCCATTATTTTTAGCCGTTTTTTGCATGTTAAAATATAATTCTTAAAAATATGCAGGATAATGCTCCCTGTCACAAATCAAAATTGATGAAGCAATACTTTGATGACAAGCAGGTGAGTGTTATGAGATGGCCACCCCAATCTCCTGACCTCAACCTCATAAAAAACTTATGGAGCATTATAAAGTACAGACTCTTGAGAAAGCAGTTGAGCAACAAAGAGGATTTGATTGTGAATTTCTTATTCGAATGGAATTGGAGATGAGATTTGCCAGAACCTAATCAAGTCAATGCCAAAAAGGGTTGAAAAGGTTATTCAAAATAAAGGAGGACCCATAGATTATTAAATATTTCGAACTATATTACCTATTATAAATAAATTATATTATTATTTTTTATTTAAAGCTGTTCAGTTATGTTTCTATTGATTAATAGTTGCAGGAAATAAGTGAGTCACTTTTTTCCCGACTACCGCAACTAACCTATTCTTAGTAAATCACTATGGTTGCTCCATGTTTTTGGCCTTGTACTAAAATCTTCCCACAAAACAGCGTATACCAGTGGTCCCTAACCAGAGATGCTACCACCCCTAGGGGTACGATATCGGTTCCTAGAGGGTGCGATGATACAGAATCTTTAGAGTCGGTTTATTAAGGATACTAAATCACATTTATATCCAAAATTATAATTATCAATAGAATACCTTAGGGTGAGTAAACTTTTTTACTTGGTGATCGGGAAGGGGGTCTTTTCATATTAGTAAGATTAAAAATTAGTTTGACCCCCAAAAACAATAGGCGAAATTTTTTTTAAGTAAAATATATATTTGTCATCCACAGACAGACTGTTTCGCAGTTCATCAGTGTGGCTAGACGCCCGGATGATTCTAGCTAGGATCGAAACCCGACTGAATTTGCGTCAGTCCGAACTTCTTCCACTAAGCCGTCAGCGTACGGTACGGGAAAAAAGTTAATTTTAGCGTATTTACTTTTAGATTCGGATAACCACACAGTGACTGACAGTGACTCAATTCTGTCGATATATCTGTGTGTGTATATATATATATATATATATATATATATATATATATATACAGTGCTGTTCGATAAAAGTGACTCACCTGATTTTTTTTACTTTATATAGTCTTCATATATATATATATATATATATATATATATATAAAGACTACAGGTCAAAGGTTTGAGGCCACCCGAGGAATTTTTTTAAAATTGGCACCAAAAGTAGTTGTCTTGTGCTTTAAGAGAAAATTATTATACATTGTTAAAAAAACAGTGAACCATGATTTTTTATTAGAAATTTGATTATGAAAAAAAGAAAAAAAAAGGCATTATATGATTAAATTTTGCACTCGTCAAAATATCCTCCTTTAATCTTGATTACTGCAGCATAAATTTTTGGCATTCGTTGCAAAAGTTTCTCAAAATATAAGTTTGATAATGGATTCCATTCTTTCTTCAATGACTCTAAGAGATCTTTTTCATTTTTTTTTCACTCATCTGTCAAGTTCATCCTATGCTACGTCTGGGGTGGCTTCAAACTTTTGAACTCTGAATATATATATATATATATATATATATATATATATATATATATATATATATATATATATATATATATATATGAATTGGGAACAAATAAGACCCTTTTAGATTTAACATGTTTTGCTTTCATTGAAGCTTCAACAGAAAATGAAATACGTATGAGTATGTGTATTTTTTTTATTTTTCATTAATTAAGCAAACTTCAGGTGTATCTGTCCTGTTCAGCAGGGTATAATTAATGTGGGTGTGTGAATCAGGATTATAATTTATCTATGCGGGATTCGGTTGATAATGTGTATGCGTGTGTGTGCGGGTGAGCGTCTCGTGGGCATTTTCATCTACTTCTGCTGGTTGTCCGTATGTCGACTGGGGATGTTTTTGTGAGAGTGAAAGAAGTTAAGTTGCACCGGGAGTCAAAAAATCATAAGATATTTCCACAGGTTAGAAGTACGAGAAACTTCACTATTAAAATATAACTATACGGTGAAATCGAACTATTTTAACAGTAAAACGATGAGATCTTTTAGCCAGTAGTAGGCTTATATTCATGCAGACAACGTACCAACGAGGCGAGAAATATTTATTTTGCAAATACAATTACTAGCTAACAACAATTACTGACCCAAACATGCCACACTATTGCTTACAGCAAAACAACACACTGTTACTTACCATTCTTACTAGTGCCACCTAGAAGTCTCTATGAAGTCCTACCTAGTTCCCATGAACCAAAAAGGATAGCTCATTAGAACAATACCATGAAAACATTTATATAAATAATGTGCCAAAATCAATGGAGGCCCTAGAGAATGCGACAGTTGGGGAATTGCCCAATTGTTGGCAGACCCCACCAAAATGTATTATTAACACCGCAGAATGTTTGGAAATGGTTAAAAGTTATGAACAATTTATTAGGAAGATGGACTTTTGGATGACCCCCAGGAATTACAGCAGTCTGAAAGAAAATGGTGTCAGTCTTCTTAGTGGACAAGATTACACTCAAAATTTGTCGCTAGGGAAATACGCAGTGATTCGATCACTGATGTTCCTGGGGGTCAAACCCTAAAGATTTATAAAAGCTAACGAATTTTTCATCTGGGACATACCGCTTTCCACAGGTGAAGATTGTATAGACTTGGCGAGCCGAGAGTTGATGAGCAAAGACCTAATCCTAAGAAAAGAATATGTGTGTCGGCGCAGGACCAACGAAGTCAGTATGGCCAAATTCTAGGCGCTATCTCTGACAACCTGAACGGAAATGTGACTTCGATATTATGCACGATTGTTTGGCCTTCGTTCCGTCCCCAAACGTTTGAAGTATTGCGGCCGGAAAATGTCATCGTGACCGACAGAAGACAAATTTGTTACTTCTCCTCTTTTTGTCCAGAGAAGAAGGCTTGTGCCATACTAATGATATTAGTTAGCTATCCCGTGGGGAGACAAGGCTCCCAGTGTAGTTCGGGAGATCTGTCTCCAACCTTCTGAAGGCGGTCTAGTTACGCCTAGCGGTGAGATTCGTCAGTATACGGTTCGCATCGCGTTCCTAGATCGAATGTGTCAGCAATCATATTGTAACACTATTTAGGAACGGCAGGTTAATTAATCAATTAATTAACCACAGAAGGGATTACTTAAACCGATAGATATAACGAAAGACATACTGAGCGATTACTTAAACCGATAGATATAACGAAAGACATACTGAGCGATATTCTTTTTGTTTTGTTGTTTTCCCAAACAGAGTATCGGTGAAAAAAAAAAGATTTTTTGTTTTGTCATTTTTCAAGTGCGATTCAAGATAACCACTTTACTTTCTCGTGGAAGTGTGATATGCCAAATTATCTGCGAGGACAAAAGAAGGAAAAAGAGAAAGAGGAAAAAGAAACAGAGGGACAAGACTTAACAACTTAGATGATAAGAGAAGGAAAGAATGCCACCCACAAAAGCGATGTTGTTTTGAGTGGTGGAATTGAGGAAAATTCTGATGGTCATTTTTTGAGGGATACCAGAACTTCTGGGCAGATAAAACATTGGCTGTTATCAGTAGTTGATGGGTCGTCTGCCGACCGCACACAGAGCCCTAGAATGAGATGTCGCCTGGACAGGACATCTGCATTTTGTTTAAGTTCGTTTGTGATAACGAAGGCTATGTTAGGGTATTTTAATTAACCCAATTTCGCCAAAAAAGAATCGTCTACTTAATGTTGACGGATACACCTGGTTGAGAAAAAAAATATCCCGTGAAGTTGGATAAAAATTGAGATTATCAGTTGACGCCTATTGGCCGAATAGCCAGGCGGAGATGATCATGTGACGCAGAGAGGAGGCCTGCCACCGCCCATTGAGAGGATAGGTATGAGATGTTACTGCGAGGAAGTGGGGAAACCGTTGACGCCCTCTAAAGTATGGTGAGATACCCATATGAGAGCAGAAGAGGGTGGGAGTGGAATAAGATTTCCAAATACGGAAAATGATAATTATTTTTGGCCGAAAACAAAGAAAATCCTTATTGGGGATTTGAAATCAACGTGGTGGCCACACCACGTCCGACCCCACGCCAGGTTTTGATCGGCGTCCATATAAGCAAACATCTACGGGTGTTTCAGAGAGTTCGTCGAGGAGAGTCGGGTTCGGAGAGTCGGGTCGAGTCCAGACAGTGAGTCAGAAGAGTACAGCCAGTACAGTAAGAGAGAGACGCGCCTCGCACAGCTGACCGCACGATTCCATGCCTTCCGACTTAGACTTCTAACCAAGAACAAATTTGTTGAAGTCCGACTTTAGATTTTCCACCAAAACAAGTTTCCGAATTAGACTTCTAACCAAGAACAAATTATAGAAGTCTGACTTATATTCTCCATACAGTTATCCAGAACTAGTTAAGGAACGCAAAAGTGTTACAATCCACATTTTTTTTCTTCGGGCTGGGAGAGAAAGAGAGAGACGCACTCCTGTAACTCAACAAACCGACATAAAATTAATCACTATTCCTAACCAGTCGCTCGCCTTGAAGTTGTTGTTTGTGCTTTTGTTTTTTTTTGTCTACATTTATTGTGCAGTATCACCTTGACCCGGATTCGGCTGGCACTACGGCCCGACGTTTGATTGATCTCGTCAACCTAAGATCAAATCACAACGTGGGTAGGTTGAATCGAGATCAAAGCAGTTGCTTCGGTGACCAGGCGTTGGAAGCGAGCCGAGTACGACAAGTTGGTGCTAGAACCCAGCAAGACTTCAACCGATGTCCCAGGGTTAGCCCGTCACAAAGGACCGACGTCACATTTTGGAGTCATGACTGAAAAAGAAGTCGGGTGTCACAAGTGCGCCGCGACCAGTACGGGTGTCACAAACGGTGCCCTGACCAGGACAGAGGAGGGTTGGGTGTCACAATATGGTGATAGCGAATTCTGGAAAGAAGACGCCCGTAAGAACTTCCCATCCTTGACAAGTGTGAATTCGTGCGAAGAGCAGCCCCCTTACCCTGAGATGAA
Organism: Acanthosepion esculentum; assembly: GCA_964036315.1. Lineage (NCBI taxonomy): Eukaryota > Metazoa > Mollusca > Cephalopoda > Sepiida > Sepiidae > Acanthosepion > Acanthosepion esculentum. Next base: position 28,530,956 of record OZ038477.1, on the reverse strand, counting down.
TGCTCTTTCTACCGTGAATGTAGGATTGCTCTCAAGGACTACGTACAGGCGACGGATGGACGTCTTCGATGTCCGGATGTTGTCTCGTAAGGCATTATATCACGTGCTCGTAAAAGGCTTTGCTTCAGTATGATTTGATAATCGAGCTTAGTCTTACGAAGCACGAGGCTCACTCTATATGGCCCTGAGCGCCTGGGTTGAAATGCCTGATTAATGACGAGGCATCATTCACCTGGTTGATGATTCGAATGTCCCTCTGGGTCAGCAATAGACTCTGTTCGGCAGGCTAGGAAAAATATCCGAACTGAGTTAGCTGCGATGAGGCGGTGTAGAGCTTGGATCAAGTATTTCACTGTTCGTAGTCCCGTTGCGTATGTTTATTGAAGATATCATAGTTCGTATGCTGCGCGGAAAGGTTTTCATCTTTGAGACCAGTTCTGTCTGTAGCAATGTGCTATCGTCGTTGACGAAGGCTGAACACAGTGTTCTTTTGCTTGCTGGGTGTTATGAGAGTCGTAAAATGGACGACACGCCGGAAGGAATTCCATGGTGGCAAGAAGTTCACTTTTTCCCAACTGATCTTGTTTTTTAAGCATCAGCTTAAAGTCAATATTACGACGGAAAATCAGCGGAATTTAGGAGGTGGGTGAATCTTCCGCGTATCTGTCAAGGGGACAATTTAGAGTGGCACTTTGACACCGGTTAGTCATAAGGATATAATTATAACTGGATTGAACATAGGGGACCCAGTCAAAAATTAGGTTAGTTCAAGGTTGACTTTTTTTTACTTTCTTCTTTCAAAGATTGCTTAGCTAGGGGATGTAATATCACTGGCCTATTTTATTTCTGTCCCAACATTCTTTAGTTTAATTTCCCCTTTGTTTCCCTATTAGGTGACCAGAGATGTTAATTCTCAGGTGGATGCGGGGTGCTTTTCGTATTTCGAGTGTTATTTTGATATTTAGTGCTGTCTTTGAATGAGTGTATGATTGAGTGAGGAGTAGGGCGAATGTGTGTTTTCATTATTTAAGTCTTGCATTAATTTCGTCCAATTAACTGTTGTTTATACCACAATTAACGATTGTGGGCGGTTATTAAAATCATTGTTTTATTTAGTTTCTTGTTAAATAGTTTTTCACATATTGTAAATACACATTGGGGTTTCGATTTTTAATTTGTTATTTCATTCACCCCCAACGATAAAAAAAATTATACACATGGGGACTAGTTAGGACTTCATAGAGATTCTGAGGTATTATTGTTGTATTAAAAACGGTATGCAAGATTGTGTTGATTTGTTGTAAGTAATATTGTGGTATATTTGGATCAGTGATTGTGGCTAGCTAACTTTACTTATAAAACAGAATACCAGCATTTCCACTGTCCCTCCTTTTGGCCACATCTTTGTATTTTATACACAATAAATATTGAAGCGATTTGGAGTCTGTCTTCAGACTAATTAATACAGGCGTCACGGCAAGTTAGCGAAGCATTACTTATAATCACTATGAAGCGCGTCATAATTAATAGCTAGCGAGCTAGTTGATATTTCCCTAGCCTCCCGACGAGGTAGGATGTGGTACAAGGTCGAGTTTAATGTGGGGCTCGGCCAAAGATTCCCCGTAGGCCCAGTGTAAAACGGGGTCGGGCAGCTGCGTTCCTAGACACAGTCCCGCCCGGAGGTAGCGAGTTCGATCAACACAGCAGGCAAAGATTCTAGCTAGCGAGTTAGGTTGATAGATAATGGGAGCTTGGCCGAGTGGTTAGAACGTTCCCTTTCCGTCCATGCCACTCGAGTTCGAATCTCACCATGGTCGGTCGGAAATGTGATTTGTGGCTAATGATTGCTGGAAAGTGCCTGAAATCCATGCAGCATACTAAGGTAAATTAAATAACCGGAATTTTATGTCGCACGAAATGAAAAGTCATCGTGACCGAGAGCCTTCCCCCAGAAGTTATAACTAAGGCCCGCTCAACATAGTTACAGTTGGGTGAACAAACACAGATATGCCCGTGCAGGAGTTTGTAACAGGGATTGTCTATCCGTCCTAGCAGCCAGGTATTCTTGGATAGGAGCGGCCAGCCATTGTATTAAAGTCTAGCATAGTATCGACGTAAATGTCTACACACGTACGAAATAGTTTTAAGCGTATAATTGCCATTAAACAATAGGAACAATGAACATTTGATAGGAGTAAACAGTAAATTATGTGAAATTAAGTAAAAAAAATAAAAACTGATTTGAATGGAAATTTGAAGAACTGATCAAAATACCAGCGACGTGAATCTGTGAACATTGTTGAATTCACTTTGTTGTCGTGACGATATTTATGAAGTTAGAAATCACCAGAAGCGCTTTATTAAAAGAGCTGCAATCGGTCTTTGAGTGTAATGAGGCGAAATCTCGTTAGCATCAGCAATGTCTCGTCACGCGCTATTGAGCAGAACGAGATTTCGTTGCCGCGTTCAACTTCCGCCTTCCTGCTCATCCGATCTGGTGGTCCTGATGATATGCAAATAGAATGAAATAAAGAAGCCACCAGGGGAAAAATTAAAAACTAAAACGAAATGAGAAAGAGTAATTTGCATTCGAAGAAGAAAAAGAAGATTAAAAAAAAAAGAAATTAAAATGTTTAAAAGATTGAGTTGCCTTTACGGAGATTTTGAAACGATTTATTAATATTCAATGATTTTTTTTTGTTGGAGTACGGCTTGAATTTTTTTTTTCCACATTGTTTTATTCAATTTTTATTTCAGTTTCAAGTAAATCTGTAATCAGATGTAGGAAATATTTTTGCATATACACTGATTTGCTGTTACGTGTTATGTTTTGTTGTTCTAGCATTCTTAGCAGTCCCTGTACCCTGTTGAATGCTAGATGAAAAAAAGGACGTTACTTCCATTTACGGCAGATTATGCAAATCAGTCAGTTATGTGCCATGCGTGATACACGCTTAGGCGATCATGTATCTTTCTATACGTGACTGACGAGGCAGATTTTTTCCCGCAGTAGGTTACCATTTATTTCTGCGGTAGACCAGTTGCCATCCAAGGCTATAGAACCTGGTCTGTTCTGCTATTTACCCATAGCTGGGGGAAGAAGAAGAGGGTTTATACATTTCCCAAGGTTATTAGCACGTAAGTGAATGTAATGGATTCGACTGGAATTCGAAATCGGCTCTCCGATTAGTCAATCTGAGCCGCTATCCGTTACTCCACAATGCTTCCACCTTATGCTAATCACGTGACAAATTCACTGCGCGTATTTTTTTTTCTAACTGAACAATCCCGGAGATCCTATTGGGAGATCAGTATTTTACTGATTCACAATCTTCAGATAGATTCCTAAGTTTTTCTTCTGGACTTGTCGTTAGCACAGGCTAGAGAGTCCAGTTTGCCTAGCTATTTAACCCATAACGGGGGATAGAGATAGTTTCATATCTTACTCGAGGATATTTGAGGTAATGGGAACACAGCGAACTCGGCCGGAACTGTTAACCACTACACTACACGAAAAGCCCAACACTAGTTAACAATATTTAAGTTTGCTCCAAGGAATAGAAAACCAGTAAATTTTTGCATAAGAGAATAAATTCTGTTAATATCTCTGAGATGAGGTATTATGATTACTTACATTATTTACATTTTACGGACTGTTATCCTCGTCATCATTACCATATTCTTAACGTTTTGGCCGTTGTACGCTCCAGCCTTCTTCAGGTGATTGGAATTTTGAACCGAACCCTATATTTCGTCCACCGGAGTAGATTGTTCTAGTTCCACGTGCCATGCCTCTTCTGGATGTCTCGGTTATTTCCCTTTAACTCAACTCTCCAAGTTTTTGTTCACCACTGCTGTGGCCTGGTATCGAACTCACAACTCTTTGGGTCTAGTCACTGGATTTAACCAACGTCTTTATTCACTGGACTATGAAGAAGTCCGGAGCGTACAACGGCCGAAACGTTGTGAATATGGAAATGAAGATGAGAAGTCCGAATAATGTAAATAATGTAAGTGAGAGTAAATTCATAAAGAGAGTAGGACATGAAATTATAAATTTAGTTGTTGATTGTTTTTGTTTTGGCGGCGTATAAATTTCTAAGGGTTATTTAAAGTCAAAATCGAAATATTATTTTTACCCAATTATTATTTTTATTTTTTAATAATAAGGGTCTGGTGATACAAATATTACTAATTAACCTATAGCTGGGGATAGAAGTGGTCGAATCATGCCTTTCCCAAGTGTATTTGCGCATAAGTGAATATAACGTACCCAACGGGAATTAGAAATCGGCACTCCGATTAACAATTCCGAGGCATTATCCATTACACCTCACGCACCTCCAATCTTACAGCATCATGTATTCCTGGTCACACATATCGGTACTGACCAGGCTCGACGTTACCTAACTTCGGTGTTCGTACCGGAAACAGGTGTTTCAGCGCAATATGACCGTAAGCCATATTAAATATCAAACGTGAATTTGACGTTCTCTATTACTTTTTACTTCTTCAGTCAGTTATGTGCCATGCGTGATACACGCGATCATGTATCTTTCGATGAGTGACGCGGGAGATTTTTTTTTCCTCCGATAGGTTGCCATCCAAGGCTCTAGAACCCGATCTGTCCTTCTATATACCCAGAGATGGGGGGAGAAGAAGAGGATTGATGCCTTTCCCAAAGATATTAGCACATAAGTGAATGTAATGGATTCGACTGGAATTCGAACTCGGCTCCTTACATTAACGGTTATATCAACAAAGGCAGCAAATGATTGATTTCTCGTTGAAGAACGTTTCTACTCTATAAAAGCTATTTTGCGTTTCTCTGTGAAACTTGTACATTTTCTTGCATTTACAAACAAATTAATAAAAAAGAAAATTAATTAAAATGAAGTTTGTTTTAACTATAAATTTCGAGAAACATTTTAAAAAATTAATCTAAATAATTTTAATTTAAATTTAAGCGTAGAAAAAAAAAAGAAATTTAAGATGGAAACTGAACAGTAGGAAAGTTATAAACAATTTTCATTTTTTTAGGAAAAATGGAAACAAAAAGTACACTTGTAATTAGAATCATAAAGACACCGTTGAAATATCTGGAATAAACGAGAAAAGACGGCTTGGAGAATTTGACACTCAGAGAACATAAAGGAGGCAAAAGGGAAAGTTAAAGTAATCTACCTAACGAGATGGTTTTAAATGAATGGCAGCATAGGTACTCAAAAGAATATTAATGAGACAAACATTGCTTAGAACAATGTAGCATTGCGCATTGGACTAGAAGCCGGTTAGGGTTTAAATGTCTCCTTTTAGTGGTTACTGCAGCTTGATGCAGAAGAAAAATGGCATGATCGAAAAATATTGAAGAAATCATTTTGGTTTATTCATGTGCTTAAACAGCCAGGCTGGAGAGCTGCTACTAAATCGTGAAAAGAGCAAAAAATGAAGATTGTCAAATATGGCTCTTCCTTATAAGGCTCGCTCGGTGGGCTGGCTATGTTGGCAAAATGTGTCTTCATTTAGGATCCTTGAACACCTTCCTCCTTTCAGCTTGATTATAACACATCATAAATCACAATTCCTAGCACACACTTTGATCCCCGATCAAAATATATTCGTCCAGACTCTGACCGGAGAGTGCTAAGAATTTCACTGCGAAGTGCTTTGAACCGTCATCTTTTGAGTCGTAATGCTCAATCCATTCGTTTAATGAGAATCATCGTATATCGCTATATTTATAAAAGATAAGAAGTTGTGGAGAGTCATGACCACCAACATCCTGAATTATTTATGTACATAAAAGAACATGTCTTTAGGGTTACATTTAATGCTCTTTGATAGCAAATTTTGATGTCGTTTTTAGAAAGAATTTCATCAGTAGTTGATATTATGTGCTAAAATATTCTTAGATTCCAAGGTTTTACTTTTTTGGCGATAATTATGATTTAGTGATACAATTCTTACTAATTAACCTATAGCTGGGGGAGAAGATGTGGATTCATACTTTTGCTAAGAGCATTTGCGCGTAAGTGAATATAACGAACCCACTGGAATTGGAACTCAGTCCTCCTATTAACAATTCAGAGTCGTTATCTATTACACCACCCGCATATCGAAGTTTGCTGCCCCTGATATTCCTAAGCGGTCACTCATCTAGGTACTGATCAGAATCGACGTTGCTTAATCGGTGATCGTTCGAAAACCACTGTTTCAGCGTGATGAGGCTGGAAAGCCCCCCAAAAGATACAAGAAGTCGGTAAACAGCAGAAAATGATAATAGATTAATGTTAAAGTTTCCAGTATTTTTTCGCATTTATTTGGATTCCTTCGACCTACATAAGTTTTATTCAATCGGGTGAATTTTATTTATTGGTGTATTCTAACGTTTGACGTTTACTTATTAATTTTAATCCTTGTATCATAATAATTTGAGAAGGTCGGTCCTTCAGATTTCTAATTCGATTGGAAGAATTCATAAGAAAAATAAAATTACTTTTGACGTTTTCTTATTAATTTTAATCCTTGTATCATAATAATTTGAGAAGGTCGGTCCTTCAGATCTTTAATACTATTGGAAGAATTCATAAGAAAAAAATACGTTGGGACGGAACTCTATCTTGGTATTTAGTAGCACGAGAATCTATATTATTAAGCAAAATACCGAACCTTTCTGGCACTAGAAATTAGGATGAATAAAACGGTCAAAAATCAGGATTTCGAAAAGGATGGAACTGTCTTTGATTAATAAGAACAATAAAGAATTGGAAATATTGACAAACGACTCTGTACAAGCTGGAGATAAAGAAAAAACTAAACACGGTCAAAATGTTGTTAACTATTAAATAATATCGGCCCTCGTATATGGAAATAGGGCAGTTTGATATTTCATTTTTTTAGAAATTCCTAATTAAACAAGGTGGGAACGCTGGAGTTTGATGTAATCAATTCTGAGACAAAGAATTAGATTCATAGATATTACCTATTCTTGAGCAGCTGTCTATATTTCTGAGATGAGGTATTATGTACATTATTTACATTATTCGGACTATTGTCCTCATCTTTGTCGCCATATTTATTAAAAAATTTCGGTCGTTGTACGTTCCGACCTTCTTCAGGTCGTTGGAACTTTTGAACTGAACCCTTTATTTCGCTCACTGGGGTAGACTGTTCTAGTTCCACGTGCCATGTTTAATTGATGTCAGTTATCTCCTGTTAATTTTACATTTTAAAGTTCTCAAGGACACATGGTAAAGTGAATAAAGGCGTTGGTTAGATCCAGTGACAGGACCCAAAGAGTGTGAGTTCAATACCCGGTTAAGGCTCTGGAGAACTTTCAGAGGAAAAATGAACAGGAGATAACTGATAACTGACATCCAAACTTACTGACAGGGACTGACGTGCATTGAAACGCAATGTGGCAAAAAAATCATAGCGCATATGCGGCCAAAGTGTCTGTTGAGTTGAATAATCATCTGAATAGTTCAGTTTCAGCTAAAACTGTTCACCGTGAGCTCCATAAGGCTGCATATCATGGAAGAGCCGCTGTGAGGAAACCTCTTCTCTCCACTCGCAACATTCAAAAGAGGTTGAAGTGGTGCAGAGATCACAATACCTGGTCTGCAGACCAATGGAAGCAAGTCATTCTCAAACTATCCAATTTTTCTCTTTTCCCAACATCAGGGCGAGATTATGTGTGGAGGCAGCCCAAAGAAGATTACAACCCTGACTGCCTTTCAACAGTGAAGCATGGAGGTGGATCAGTGATAGTTTGGTCCGCCATATCATGGAAATGTCTCAGTCCAATAGTTGCCCTGCATGGTAGAATCAGCAGCAAAGATTACCTGAACATTTTGGGAGATCATGTTCATCCAATGGCCAAGACTTTATTCCCTGATGGAGACTGCATCTTCCAAGACGATAATGCTCCAATACATACCGCTCGAGTGGTTAAGAATTGGCATGAAGAGCCTGAAAGTGAGCTAGAACACGTAGAGTGGCCTCCCCAATCTCCAGATAACAATATTATTGAACATTTGTGGTGCATTTTGGAGCAACAAGTTAGGAGCTTCTATCCTCCATCGTCGTGTGGTAAAGAGCTGGAGAATGTTTTAATGGAAGAATGGCTGTAAATTCCTCTGGATGAAGTGACGAAGCCGTATGATTCCATTACTAGACGAATTAAAGCTGTCTGTGAGGCTAAAGGAAGACCAACTCTATATTAAATAAAATTTCTTTGAATTTAACAAATGTTTCAATTATTTTGTCCAACCACTGTACAATATGAATTAATCTATTTACAAGAAACTAAACAAAATCATTATTAGTAACAAGCTTGTTAACCATTACACCATGCCGACTTGCCCGGTTCTGCCTATATACAATTTGTCAAACTTCAGTGACTAATTTATCTCTTTCCACACCTTGCGATTATACACTTCAGACGTCGTTCCATTCATTAGAACTTCTTGTAGATCATTATTTGAAAAAAGTCCTGCAAGCGCAGGTTCACACAGTCCATTTTATGAGAGGTTAATCCAAATTTGACCATTGTGTCACTTCAGAGTTGATGAATATAATTCTTTCTTTTTTTTTCAAATTTAATCTTTGCTATCAAGCTACCTCTGAAACAAAAGAATACTTTTATTAAACATTTACCCATATATGGTTATATGTTTGTGACGTAATTAGAATGAAATTTTAAAGTTAGCCTTACAAATTGACATAAGTAAATGTTTGCTTATCTAATGGAAAACAATGTAGTTTATTTCCTCACGTTCAATTCATCCGATTTCAACATTGGAAAAAGAATATTTTCTGGAAGCTAGGCGGAAGCATTGAGCTTTAAATGTTTTTAATGCAACATTCTCTATTTCAGTCAACTGTTGCTTTATTCTGGGGATCATGTTGAAGATATACAGTTGTTAGTTACGGTAATTTTAGTACTTTTAATTTCAAAACAACTGTATATTCAGGGTGCCCATAAAGTTCGTGTGCACTTTAACAAATTTATAACTTTATTTGTATTTGTGATAGAAATAATCTGTAAAAAATGTTATAAAGTTTAATGTACCTAGTTTTAAGTATAGCTAAAATAACTAATGTGATTTCAGGCATTACTGTAAATCAGTTATCAAATGTTTTCCGTGTACTGCAAAATCGTATTACCCTTAGTATTGCTAATGACGGAGGACATGTGGAAACTTAAATAAAATTTCAATAAAACCTTAAAGAATATAGATTTACTTCTTTCTAATCCTTTTTACAAATTATTTATATCGCAAATACAAATAAAGTTAAATTTTTTTTTAAAGTGCACACGAAATTTATGGACACCCTGTATTCCAATAATAAATTTTTATAAAGCCGTGCTACTAAGCTTCTATTGATTACCGGGGGATGAAATTGCAACGCTTGTATTTTAAGCCTAAACTTAATATTTAAACTCGTTTCTTAAAAATTATAACGATTTGAAACAAAAATTGTGACATTATTTATCATGTGAAACCCCAACTTTGAAAGTGAGTGCAATATCACGGTTCTAAAACTGACTTGCTCTAATAAGGTAAGGATACTGTAAATAAAATGTACTTTGACGAAGTTTTAGGGAATAATGGAATCCAAAACAACTTTACATAGAATCAGAATGGAACAGGTGAAATTTTTAGGGTACATAATGAGGGAAGACGTCTTAGAATATTTGACTCTGACAAGAATATTTGATATTTCACTCTGACATATTGAAATCTAGATAGACAGAAGAAATCAGTGCATAATCTTCCTAACGAGCTTGTTTAAATGGTTGACAGAACAGGGATTAGGAAAGATAGAGAAAGACAAACTTTACTCAGACCTAGAAAGTACAATGTAATGTGGACAGCGATGGTCGCCTACGTCTCGAAGGTACACGCCATATTGCAATCGTACATTGCATGCGACTAAAAGCGATTGAGAAAAAAAACTTAAAGATTACAACATTGTCAAATAACTGCCAATTATTTTCAGATTGGGCTTTCGAAATTGCGTTGAGTAAACTGAAAGACCTCTTAGAGAATGCAATAATGGAAGAGATAAACAGGACTAACTTTTAACTATAAGAAAACGGAATATATGGTCGCTTGCAAAAAAGACCGCTCAAGATCTAAGCTACATATTGTGGACGTTAAAATCAAGGTATTTTATATCGCAATCAGAATTAAGTGTTATAATTTGTCAAATTTATAATATAAAAATTTCCACTAATTTTGACGGGCAGACTATATCGATCAAGATCGTTGGATATGTAGATAGGAATTTACTTATAAAAATACTAAAGTCAGTGTCGTGATTTTGATTATCTAATAGGTTACTTCAGGCAGTTCTCATTTCCAACATTCACAAATTGGTTGATGATACAGCCAGAATTGTTCGTGATATGTCAGCGTTTGGCTTAAATTCGTTTCCAGTTTTGCCAAAACATAAACAGAAGAGACAGGCTCTCCTCCCACACAAATATTCATTAAGGCAAATTAGACTTGCATGATGTAAACGAATGTAATCTGGTTGCGAATCGAAATTGAAACGGCTTGTCTTTTTCTAAGTTGCCAAATTTGTTACTCGATATACACTGACGGAAAATGAAAGTGCCACGCTCCGAACGAGACTGCTGATTTTGATCTTTTTACATTATATACATACTAGATCTAATAGCCTTTTCAGTGTTTGGCAATTTTTGTATGACTTTTTCTCCCCCACCCCAAATCCAAGGGAATCATTAAGGGGACCCGTTTTGAAAGCGTGGAGGCCATCAAAAGGGCCGTAACGACGAAGCTGAGGGGCATCCAAGAAGAATCCCTTCAGCAGTGCATAGAAGCGTGGCTGAGAAAGATGGAAAATGCATTAGACTCGAGGGGCTATTACTTTGAAGTGGAAACCATGTAATTTGCTCTTTGGAATTCAAATAAATTGTCACCAGTCCCGTTACTTTTCAGACGGACCAAATATATACAGGATGTCCATAAAGTTCGTGTGCACTTTAAAAAATTTATAACTTTATTTTGTATTTCCGATAGAAATAATATGTAAAATATGTTATAAAGTTTAATGTACCTAGTTTTAAGTATAGCTAAAATAACTAATGTGATTTCAGGCATTACTGGAAATCAGTTGGAACATGTTTTCCGTGAACTGCAAAATCGTATTACCCTTTGTATTATTAATGATGGAGGACATGTGGAAACTTAAATAAAATTTCAATAAAACCTTAATATATGTATATATATATATGTATGTATATATATATATATATATATATACATGTATATATATACATGAATATATATACATACATATATATATATACATATATATATATATGCATATATATACATATATATATATGCATATATATATATACATATATATATATATATATATATATTTCCTCAACATGTATCCCATAATTTTTGCTAATAGAAATAGAAATGTTTCTATTCATTGTTCAACAAATTGTGTTAGTTGTTTTTAGAGCTTTGGAAAGAAAATAAGAACATTTATTTTAGAGGCAACGGCATTAAGATTGGGTTCCGTTGATTAGATTCAATGGAAATCCTTTAACGTTAAGTTGAGTTAGGAGTTTGCCTTCATAGAACCCAACCTAATGTTTTGAACATCTGACATTCTTTTAATGAGTCTCGGCATGCTTTGCCATTTCGAAAATTGGTACTTTCACTCCGAAATCCGGGATACGGTGAAGAGGTGATATTTGTTCTAGTCACTTTTTCAAATTGCTAGCAAAGAATATCTGTTGATATCCTTCTGTCATATTCGAAGATCTGGTAATAAAAAGAACACCCCATTTCTATCAATTATACACCACTCAAAGACACATAGAAGCATACAGCATCTTTGAAAAGGGACTGAAGACCAACCCCACGAGTGGACCTAAGGTTTGTGAGGGAAATTGGGTAGTGGTTACCATTTAGAGCCGTCGATAGTTGTACTAGCACGGAGTAACAATTCATCGTGACTGAGTGTTTCAGAGGTATTTACCAAACTTCCCACTAGGTTGGATGCAGTAAAAAGCCAAGTTTTATGTGAAGCAAATCCGAGCCCGTAAGCTCGCCCCCCAAAATTCCCCGTAGACACCAGTTTACACGGGATCGGGTCTGTCTACCAACCCAGACGAGACTCAACCCTACGGCATAGCCTTGTCCGCGTTCCTCTCTGCCCGAAGACAGACAGTTCGACAACAGCTAAGATCTTCGCACGCTCCTTGCCCGCACTGAATTCAGGCGGGCAGTAAAGTGTTTGTTTCAGACTGTTTTGTTCAAACTGTTGATCACGTCAGATAATACGCTCTATATCTTGAAACTGTAACCTAGGTCCGCTCAGCACAGTCGCAGTATAAACCACAGGTCATTGATGACACAATGTTAGTCTCCAGGTCAAAGTTGCACTATCTCTCTAACTAAAAATCAAACCATCTGTCTTTTCAGCGGGTGTTTTTTTTTAGCATTAAATAGTGCAAAGCATATGGTCTCTATTGGTTACTTTTGTTTTCCCCAGGAGTGAACTTTTGATGACTAGTTGACAGTGATGGAGAGTGAGTGAAACAGCGATTGTCTAGCCGCCCTAGTAGACACGCATACTCGGATATGAGCGATCAGTCATTGAATACACCAGAAGTATACATGCGCAGAGTTTGGTTAAAAATTTGACTTTTTCACTCTGTATCCCGGATTCTTTCAAATGCGAATAAAAGTTCATAATTGTCTTTTGTCGTTGTTAATGAAGATTACATTGTTGACCAATAAATTTATGATTTGTCTCTCGGTATTCTATCGTTGTTTTCATGGCAAACATCCAGACGAGCTACATTCCTGAGTTCAACAATTCAGATCTTCACAGCGAGGACCCAATATGCCCCGTACACAGAGTAGACTCATCCTCATTCCCTTCGTATTCCATTGGTAAGGAGGAAGTTACACCCAGACAACCATACGATTTAATCTCCTCATGTCTGGCAAACATCCAGACGAGCTACATTCCTGAGTTCAACAATTCAGATCTTCACAGCGAGGACCCAATATGCCCAGTACACAGAGTAGACTCATCCTCATTCCCTTCGTATTCCATTGGTAAGGAGGAAGTTACACCCAGACAACCATACGATTTAATCTCCTCATGTCTGGCAAACATCCAGACGAGCTACATTCCTGAGTTCAACAATTCAGATCTTCACAGCGAGGACCCAATATGCCCCGTACACAGAGTAGACTCATCCTCATTCCCTTCGTATTCCATTGGTAAGGAGGAAGTTACACCCAGACAACCATACGATTTAATCTCCTCATGTCTGGCAAACATCCAGACGAGCTACATTCCTGAGTTCAACAATTCAGATCTTCACAGCGAGGACCCAATATGCCCCGTACACAGAGTAGACTCATCCTCATTCCCTTCGTATTCCATTGGTAAGGAGGAAGTTACACCCAGACAACCATACGATTTAATCTCCTCATGTCTGGCAAACATCCAGACGAGCTACATTCCTGAGTTCAACAATTCAGATCTTCACAGCGAGGACCCAATATGCCCCGTACACAGAGTAGACTCATCCTCATTCCCTTCGTATTCCATTGGTAAGGAGGAAGTTACACCCAGACAACCATACGATTTAATCTCCTCATGTCTGGCAAACATCCAGACGAGCTACATTCCTGAGTTCAACAATTCAGATCTTCACAGCGAGGACCCAATATGCCCCGTACACAGAGTAGACTCATCCTCATTCCCTTCGTATTCCATTGGTAAGTAGGAAGTTACACCCAGACAACCATACGATTTAATCTCCTCATGTCTGGCAAACATCCAGACGACCTACATTCCTGAGTTCAACAATTCAGATCTTCACAGCGAGGATTCAATATGCCCCGTACACAGAGTAGACTCATCCTCATTCCCTTCGTATTCCATTGGTAAGGAGGAAGTTACACCCAGACAACCATACGATTTAATCTCCTCATGTCTGGCAAACATCCAGACGAGCTACATTCCTGAGTTCAACAATTCAGATCTTCACAGCGAGGACCCAATATGCCCCGTACACAGAGTAGACTCATCCTCATTCCCTTCGTATTCCATTGGTAAGGAGGAAGTTACACCCAGACAACCATACGATTTAATCTCCTCATGTCTGGCAAACATCCAGACGAGCTACATTCCTGAGTTCAACAATTCAGATCTTCACAGCGAGGACCCAATATGCCCCGTACACAGAGTAGACTCATCCTCATTCCCTTCGTATTCCATTGGTAAGGAGGAAGTTACACCCAGACAACCATACGATTTAATCTCCTCATGTCTGGCAAACATCCAGACGACCTACATTCCTGAGTTCAACAATTCAGATCTTCACAGCGAGGACCCAATATGCCCCGTACACAGAGTAGACTCATCCTCATTCCCTTCGTATTCCATTGGTAAGGAGGAAGTTACACCCAGACAACCATACGATTTAATCTCCTCATGTCTGGCAAACATCCAGACGAGCTACATTCCTGAGTTCAACAATTCAGATCTTCACAGCGAGGACCCAATATGCCCCGTACACAGAGTAGACTCATCCTCATTCTCTTCGTATTCCATTGGTAAGGAGGAAGTTACACCCAGACAACCATACGATTTAATCTCCTCATGTCTGGCAAACATCCAGACGACCTACATTCCTGAGTTCAACAATTCAGATCTTCACAGCGAGGACCCAATATGCCCCGTACACAGAGTAGACTCATCCTCATTTCCTTCGTATTCCATTGGTAAGGAGGAAGTTACACCCAGACAACCATACGATTTAATCTCCTCATGTCTGGCAAACATCCAGACGAGCTACATTCCTGAGTTCAACAATTCAGATCTTCACAGCGAGGACCCAATATGCCCCGTACACAGAGTAGACTCATCCTCATTCCCTTCGTATTCCATTGGTAAGGAGGAAGTTACACCCAGACAACCATACGATTTAATCTCCTCATGTCTGGCAAACATCCAGACGACCTACATTCCTGAGTTCAACAATTCAGATCTTCACAGCGAGGACCCAATATGCCCCGTACACAGAGTAGACTCATCCTCATTTCCTTCGTATTCCATTGGTAAGGAGGAAGTTACACCCAGACAACCATACGATTTAATCTCCTCATGTCTGGCAAACATCCAGACGACCTACATTCCTGAGTTCAACAATTCAGATCTTCACAGCGAGGACCCAATATGCCCCGTACACAGAGTTGACTCATCCTCATTCCCTTCGTATTCCATTGGTAAGGAGGAAGTTACACCCAGACAACCATACGATTTAATCTCCTCATGTCTAGGTTTGGTTTGGTTTATTTTGTTTTACGGCATATCATCTTGAATGGGTTATTTAATGCCGACAATATTTTTAGGATAAATTCGTATGAACAGAATATATATTGTTTGTTTTAGATTGGTTTGGTTTATTTTGTTTTACGGCATATCAATCTCATTGGGTTATTTAATGCCGACAACATTTTTGGGATAGATTCGTATGAATAGAATATGTATTTTTTGATTTAGATTGGATTGATTTATTTTGTTTTACGGCATATCAACCTCAATGGGTTATTTAATGCCGACAACAGTTTTTATTTCTGGTAATGTTTTGTTTTGTCAAAAATCTGTTTCTGGTAATATCGTATTGCTGGTAATAGTTAACTATTTGCCCATAGCTGGGACCCTAACAGGTGCTACCACCCTGGCTCAGGGTGGACCTGGGAACACCAGCAATTAAGAGGTGGTTCCACACTCTTCAAAACCTCCAGATCAGAGGCTTTTCTGCTGGATGTAGTTTATCGTCTTACCCAGGACGCGGATGTAGATTAACGTCTTACCCAGGATAATCATGTCTAGGGTTAATAGTTATCTATCCTATATATTCCCATATCATGCACGTTTCCTTATTCCTCTTGTACCCTTATTCAATAATCACTGTATTGCGTTAACAACAATATAAAAATAATTGAGTTTCATAGAATTAAAACTACCAGCTATAACAATATTTTAAATATGACGTTATTTTCCGAACAGGTTTCTTTTTTTCCTGTTACTTGTTCAATGTTGCTATTGTGATTCACAAGATTGTCAGCCTGGTGTCTCGCATTATTTCCCCTAAATACAAAATAAAAGGCGAGAACAACGAAATTTATTCGGAGCCTGTTTATCTCAGTTAATGACCTCCCTGATGTGTTCAGTTCGGTTTTAAGAAATGGAAAAAAAATCTCTCGAGTACGGCTTGTCATTGACAACCTTCTCGATAGATTCAGGTGAAGACATCGGACTTTCAAGATATCCCCTCTTGGACCCGTCATTACTTCATTTCTGCTGCCAATTATACTTTCATTCTCTCTTTTTTTCATTTTGTATTTTTCTTTCTTTCTTTCTTTCATGGTTTATTTATTTGTTTCTTTCTTTCCTTTTTCTCGTTCATTTTGTATTTTAATTCTTTTTCATTTTATATATTTCTTTCTTTTTTCATTTCATATTTTTATATGCTTTTACATTTTGTATTTTTTCTTTCTTGCTTTCTTTCCTTTTTCATTTTATATTTTTATTTCTTTCTTTTTCAGTTGATATTTTTTGTTTATTTTGTATTTTTATTTCTTATTTTCTTCCTTTTTTGTTTTGTATTTTTATATCTTTCTTTTTCATTTTATATTTTTCTTTATTTTTTCATTCTCTTTCTTTCCTTTTTACATTTTGTATTTTCTTTCTTTCTTTCAAGATTTTTTATTTTGTATTTTTCTTTCTTTTCATTTTATATTTTTCTTTCCTTTCTTTTTTCTTTCTTTCTTTCTTTCTTTCTTTCACATCAGTAGCTATTTAAATATTTTTCACTGCGATAAATGTTCGTTTTTGAAATGTTTTTAAAATTTTCCCATTTTTTTTTAATTACAGGACGTACCAGGTAATTGAGAATGAATTATAATATAAAGAAAAACGAAGTTATTCAGAAGAAAAATGTTTTTTTTGCGGGGGTACAATGAACATAGAAAGAGGTCGAAAGGTTATTCAATAAAACCGACTTCCGCTTCGCGGACGGCTGCGTTGTCTCTGGGTCTGCGTTGTCTCTAGCATCTCGATGCAAGTAGGGGCATTGGACCCGGTGACTTACAGGAAGAAGTGAAGTAATCATGGCCCTCATTCCTCAAAACACCTAAGGTTATCACAAAAGCTACGAAATAGGTGCATATTCCTGTTAAGTTCAGAAACACGGTGGAGTAATGGATAGCGGCTCGGTTTGAGGAATCGGAGAGCCGAGTTCGAATTCCAGTCGAATCCATTACATTCACTTACGTCCTAATACCCTTGCGAAAGATATGAATCCTATTCTTCTCCACCCCCAGCTATGGGTAAATAGCAGGAGAGACCGGGTTCTATAGCCTTGGGTGGCAACTGGTCTAGGAGAAGGACAACTCTGAATTCAAAACCTGATCTTCCAGGTTGGGCTGTTGTGCAGTAGGCTAACAACTTACTCAGATAAAAACTGGCTTGTTATAGAAATCACAACGATATCTTGCGATCGTATGTTCCTCAAGAAATTTAAGGGCATAATAATTTAAGGGCATAATAATAGATAAAATAATAATTTGGATATATGGTATGACCAATTTCATTTACTTTCTTTTAGTTTACATTTTATTTTTCACTTTTTATTACTGTTTATCTTTACTTATTACTTTTTATTACTTGTTATCATTTTTCTTTACCTTTTATCACTTTATATTAAATTTGTAATAACAGATGGTAATAATAGAAGATCTGCCAAGATTTTGGGGTTGTGCAGTAGGCTAACAACCTATTCTCTTTAAAAAAAAACTGGCTTGTTATAGAAACCGCAATGTGGCCCTATGTTTGCAATGAAGTTTACTTGTGTATTTTTCATGTGAACCAGGCCACTTCTTAACGAGAAGAACTGGACCAGACAACAGTAAACGCATCACTTGAGTGATGTAATATCCAAGTAAAATGCTGTCCTGGGTATGACGATAAACTACATCCGCGTCCTGTGTAAGACGATAAACTATATCTGCGTCCTGGGTAAGACGATAAACTACATTCACGCCCTGTGTAAGACGATAAACTACATCCGCGCCCTGTGTAAGACTATAAACTACATCCGCGGCCTGGGTAAGACTATGAACTATATCCGCGGCCTGGGTAAGACTATAAACTACATCCGCGGCCTGGGTAAGACGGTAAACTACATCCGCAGCCTGGGTAAGACTATAAACTATATCCGCGGCATGGGTAAGACGGTAAACTACATCCGCGGCCTGGGTAAGACTATAAACTACATCCGCGACCTGGGTAAGACTATAAACTACATCCGCGACCTGGGTAAGACGGTAAACTACATCCGCGGCCTGGGTAAGACTATAAACTATATCTGCGGCCTGGGTAAGACGTTAAACCACATCCGCGGCCTGGGTAAGACTATAAACTACATCCGCGGCCTGGTTAAGACTATAAACATATATATATATATATATGTAAATATAAAAGTGAACATAGAAGTCAACACTTAGAGGCGACAGACTGTTTCATGCTAGATGCAATCGTCAGGCCACGAGACTCGTGGCCTGACGATTGCATCTAGCATGAAAAAGTCTGTCGCCTCTAAGTGTTGATTTCTATGTTCACATTTATATTTACACACGCTCTATCTCTGATATTGACTACTTTATCCCATAAATATAGCACACTTTAAGACTATATTTCTTCATATATATATATATATATATATATATATATATATATATATATATATATTATATAAATGGTAATAGTCGTTTGGAAAACCTCGGAAAGGTCAACTTGTAATAGAACAAATCGGTAACCGAGGAAAAAAAAATTGGAAATAAAAAAAAGAAAGAACCAAGAACATTAACACAATACGAAACCAATCGTCATGTGCTTAAGCTCCAAGTCCAAAGAAAAAAAAACAAACGAGTAGAAAGACTAAACGTAGAGTGCTCAATATGCTAAGGAGAGCGATAAACTAGAATAAAGTAGAATAATCCTAAGGAGCCAGGCAAACCTACCTAGGTTTCACCTATACGGATCTTCTGGGTAAAATATGTATATATGTGTGTGTGTCTTGAACATCAAACAAATGTTAAGAAATTTAAAATATCAGACACACTGTTTTATATATTAATATTTTTGTATTATTATTTCAATTACTTTCCTCGACTAGTTTCAGCCAGCAAAGCCATCATCAGGAGAAAGAGTTCCTGCATGTTAGTAGCAGTGAACTACAGTGGTGAATTATGTGTCTTTGAAGAATGTCAATTTTGCCTGTAGTTTTCATTTGTTTTTTATCATTAATTTTTGGTCAGTGCTTGTATTGGTCAAAAGGCCTCTTTCAATTTCTTTTAAGGTGAGTCTGGGAGATTCATGAGTCTCAAGTTTACTTCCTTAGTCATTCTGACAGCTTTATTGGTCTATTTTCAGTTCTGGCTTGAGGCATTCGGATTACTGGTCGCACTGAGGAACTGTGATACTGCGAAACAGTACTGGTCTGCGAATGACATATATATATATATATATATATATATATATATATATATATATATATATATACACTGTCATCTACAGACAGACTGTTTCGCTGTATCACAGCTCATCAGTGTGTCTAGACGTCCTGTTACCTCTAGCTAAGATCGAAACGCGACTGAATTGGCGTCAGTTGGGGATTCTACCACTATGCCGTTGGCACACGGCAGGTGAACTTAAGCATATTTATTTTTAGATAAGCACACAGTGACTGAGAGAACTCGATTCGATTTACCGAAGAGTCTTGCATTATCGGCCGTATATATATATATATTAGACGTACGTTTATACACACACACACATATATATATATATATATATATATATATATATATATATATATATATATATATATAAACACACATACACATATACATATATATATATATATATATATATATAAATTATAACAATATAGGTTTAAGTTATGCCATATTTATGGTTAAAAGTGTTCAATATCAGGCATAGAGCGTATGTAAATATAAAAGTGGACATCGATTACAGTATGTTTTATCCTTAAACGTCAATTGTATGGCCTGACGATTGCGTTTAAACATGAAACAGACTGTCGCCACTATGTGTTGACCTCAATGTCCATTTTATATATGAATGGAGCCATGTAAGAAACCCAAATCCAGGATTCGAATCTCACGAGTGCCGATTTCTCAAGCAAGTGACTTCCTGATAATACAGAACTGGGGAGACGTTGGGAAGTGCCAGGAAACGATACCAAGGGTTGACCCAAGACTTGCGAGTGAAATTGGGTGAAAGAAAATGTTCTAAAGCCGGTGATAGTTGTGCATCGTGAACATGAGCTTGAGCGTGTTAGCCATATGTAATTTGAACATCACGCCAGATTACATGCATCCCCCCACAAACTATAACTAATGTCTGCTTAGAATATTTCCAGTATAAAGCATGTATGTTGATTCTGTGATTGTTGAACAAACACAAATATCTGAGAGTGTATCTTCAACAAGTGTTAATTTGTCACGCTAGTAGACAGGCATCCTCATCTACGAGTGGATAGCCTCACACAATGCTACTAATAAGCAAGGGGCTACTGGGAGTGAAAGAGAGTGAAAAAGCCTTTAGAAGTAACTGAAAATCATATCCTGAACAGGGAACAAGAGGTAGACCTCTACTTCAATTCAGAAAACTGGGGAGGGATGTTAACCGGGCGATAGACGAACCTATCTACTCCTGTTGGAGAAAAAAATAGTAAATAAAATTCAAAGAGTTTAGGCGGAGATTATGTACACTATTTACATTATTCGGACTATTGTCCTCATCTTTGTCGCCATATTTATTACAACGTTTCGGCCGTTGTATGCTCCGGCCTTCTTCAGGTGGTTGGAATGTCGAATTGAACTCTTTATTTCGCTCACTGGGGTAGACTGTTCTAGTTCCACGTGCCATGTTTAATGGATGTCAGTTCGACATTCCAACCACCTGAAGCAGGCCGGAGCGTACAACGACCGAAACGTTGTAATAAATATGGCGACAAAGGTGAGGACAATAGTCCGAATAATGTAAATAGTGTACATAATACCTCATCTCAGAAATATAAACAGATACTGAATGGCTGAAACGTTGTAATAAATATGGCGACAAAGTTGAAGACAATAGTCCGAATAATGTAAATAGTGTACATAATAACTCATCTCAGAAATATAGACAGATACTGAATGGCCGAAACGTTCTAATAAATATGGCGACAAAGATGAAGACAATAGTCCGAATAATGTAAATAGTGTACATAATACCTCATCTCAGAAATATACACAGATACTTAGGCGGAGATGTTAGAATTATAGAATTGAAGTAGAGTTTAGAAAGAGTCGGAAACCCATTTTAAACAGGAAACAATGGATAAAACTCTATTCCTGCGCAAAGACCGTGGAAGATTGCGAATCGGACGATAGGCGAACTTATCTACTCCTATTACGTATATACTTATGTCTGTATGTGTATGTGTGTGTGTGTGCGTGTGTGTGTGTGAGTGTCTATATTACAAAGCAATTAATTTTGTAATCTGTGTTTTTGCATCATTCGATTAAACAGACGTAGTTATTTTTCTTGATTCGCTTTTATGCTTCTACAGTTAATCAATTTTATTTCACTTTCATCTCATTTGATGTTTCTTGCCTTTTTTGATGCCTTTCTTATATTTTTCTGTCTTTCATGTCGATTTCTAATCTTTGCACGTTTCTTTTTTCTTTGCTTTCTCCAAGTCGGTGAAGAAGATATTTATGGAAAACCATCAATATTTTTTTTTTTTTTTTTACAAAATAAATCGGTCGGTGTGAATAAAATTCCCGCCGATTGACATAAAAA
>OZ038477.1:28499002-28504002 GCA_964036315.1 Acanthosepion esculentum | reverse complement strand
GAAAAAAGAAGAGGAGGAGGAGCAAGAAGAAGAAGAAAAGGAGGAGGATGAGGAGCAAGAAGAAGAAGAAGAGATTTCATCTTTAAATCCTTTTTTCTTTTTATTTTCAAATAGACGAGTAATTTTTCTTTCTTTTCTGTTTATTTATTTATTTGCTTCTTTGGTCGGAAGCGGATGAAGTTAAACGATGCAAATCAATTTTCTGCCGGTCAGGCTTCCCAAACTCATTAGTGGAGGGTTAAAACATCACTGCAGCTCAGTTTTCAAAAATCACTTAATTATTCATTTGCTCACATGACTATCAACAAGTTCCCGGATGTTCGGCTCACATTTCAGCGCGCATCGATTTCAACGGAAAACATCTTTTCACTTTTTTTTTTCTGGAATCATTAGTAACAATCAAAGTTTTGCACATTTCTTGACAGAATCTTTTTATTATTATTATTATTTAAGCTGTGTTGATACATTTGGTATCAAAGAACGAAAAAGACAAGAAAAATAATATGAAAATCTGCCAGAATAATGAAGCCAAAATAAATAAATAAAATGCAAATATCAATTTCACTTTCTATTTTTTTTTTTTCAACGCATTGAAGGAAGTGCAAATTAAACCCATATTACGAAATGATTACTCCCTGCACACAGTGTAAAGATAGCAAATGGGAAAAAAAATTGGATTCTTAAATACTCATAATATTAACAGTAAAATAATATTCAACGGACGAATATTTAAAGATGTTGTGAGATGGACCGCAATTGGAAGAAGAACAAATACATCACAACACGAAACTAATAGGAGACAGTAATATCGGAACTGAAAATGTCTCACATGGGCGAAATACAGACTGGGGTCAGTGTCAGTGAATGGTTGCATCATTATATCCCAATAGAGAAAATTAAGACAAATTTAATTTAAAATAAAATACAACAAAATAATTGAAATACCTGTTAAATTCAAAGAAAATTTATTAAATATGAAGTTGGTCCTCCTTTAGCCTCACCTACTGCTTTAATAGTCTAGGAATGGAATCATACAGCTTCCTGACTTTATCCAGAGGAATTTTTAGCCATTCTTCCATTAACACCTACTCCAGCTCTTTAAGACACAACGGTGGAGGATAGCGGCTCCTAACTTGTTGCTCCAAAACTCACCACAAATGTTCAATAATATTGATATCTGGAGATTGGGGAGGACACTGCATATGTTCTAGCTCACTTTCATGCTCTTCATACCAATTCTTAACCACTCGAGCGGTATCTATTGGAGCATTATCGTCTTGGAAAATGCAGTAACCATACCATCAGGGAATACAGTCTGGGCCATTGGATGAACATGATCTCCCAAAATGTTCAGGTAATCTTTGCTGTTGATTCTACCATGCAAGGCAACTGTTGGAGCGAGACATTTCAATGATATGGCGGACCAAACTATCACTGATCCACCTCCATGCTTACACTGTTGGAAGAAGGTTGTCAGGTTTGCAAGCTTCTTTGGGCTGCCTCCTCACACAAACACGCCCTGATGTTGAGAAAAGAGAAAAACTGGACTCGGCTGAGAATATGACTTGCTTCCATTGGTCTGCAGACCAGGCATTGTGATCTCTGCACCACTTCAACCTCTTCTGAATGTTGCGTGTGGAGAGAAGAGGTTTCCTTACGGCGTCTCTTCCATGGTATGCAGACTTATGGAGCTCACAACGAACAATTTTGGTAGAAACTGGACTATTCAGATGATTATTCAACTCAGCAGTCACTTTGGCTACAATAGTCCGATGATATTTTTGCCACATTGCGTTTCAATGGACGTCGGTCCCTGTCAGTAAGTTTGCAAGTCCAGCCCGAATTGCTACGGTTGCTAGATGTTTTGCCCCGTTTCTCGAATTGCGTCATAATTCTAGATATGGTAGCTCTTGAAAAACCAAACATTTCACCAACCTTAGTTGATCGAGGCTCCTGCCATGCGAGCTCCAACAATTTTCCATTTTTCGAACTCGGAGAGGTCACGGATTTAGCTTAAATTTTATTAAATTCTAAAAATAAATAAGCCAAAGACAGTAAATTAGATAAATAAACGTATTTACAATAGATATAACCTGCAAGTACGAAGTTTTAGTTAAAGTTCTTAATATAGTAGGTCTTTGAAATATAGGAGTTTA
The DNA here is from genome assembly GCA_964036315.1 of Acanthosepion esculentum. Taxonomy (NCBI): domain Eukaryota; kingdom Metazoa; phylum Mollusca; class Cephalopoda; order Sepiida; family Sepiidae; genus Acanthosepion; species Acanthosepion esculentum. The sequence goes on along the minus strand of OZ038477.1, from coordinate 28,501,846 downwards.
ATTTGCACCTGTTCCAATTATTTTGTCCAACACCTGTACCTGCAAGGGAAAATGAAAAAAAAACTCTTAGACTGACAATAGAGTAATATCGAATCCGAAGAGACCAATGGCTGGTCAACCTGTTTCCCATTATCTTGCATTATTTGCTCCAGAATATTCATCGATAAAATATATCTTAAAATTATAATGAATGCTTTTCAGAATTCAACATATTAACTTTATTTCATCCCTGGTCTTTCGAACAGGAGGAAAGGGTTATCTCTGGTTTCCTGTTTAGGATTGGGTTTCCGGTTCCCTTCTAAAATATTCTCATTCACTTTCACTCCCAGCATACCCCACCCCTTGCGACTTAGTGGCAGTATCGAATTGCTTGGGGTGAATTTAATAACAAACAATATATAACTCCAAGTTAACGAGGAAGTGTGACGATTTAAATGATGACAAATTACACTTAGAATGTGTTACCTTATTCAACGTTTAAGTTGTAATAATTCAAATCGTTTTGAGTATAAACTGACATTTAAATAATAAAATACAAAGCCCAAAACGGAATTCGTGATGGTCTTATCTCAATTTCCATCCCCAACACATACATATGACATATACTGTCCGTCGTCGTCCGTCGTTGTCCGTCCGTCGTTGTCCGTCCGTCCGTCTCGAGAGACATTGGAGTAGCATGGTGCGCTACGAGCCTGGGCGGGATATATGGAGAACTAGGGTTGCCCAGACGTCTAGTTTCCTCTCTCGGCCTTGATAGCAGAGTCCAAAGGAGAGGATAAACCTATACAGTTTGGTACCAACGCGGCTGCAGGAATTGCCGGAAGGTAGCACAAAGTGCCGTCCATCCGCCTTCAGGGCTCCACTCCGGGTTTGAATTCAGAGTTGTCCTTCTCCTAGACCAGTTACCATCCAAGGCTATAGAACCCAGTCTGTCCTGCTATTTACCCAGTAGGGAGAAGAAGAGGATTCACACCTTTCTCATGGGTATTAGCACGTAAGTGAATGTAATGGATTCGACTGGAATTCGAACTCGGCTCTACTATTCCTCAATCCAAGCTGATATCCTTACTCCACCGTGCCTCCTACAACATATACTGTAAAAACTAAAAAAACGATTACAATTGTTAGAAGCTTTAACCATAAAAACAAATTACCCAACAATAATATCTTACTAAATTTAGAAACAAACGATATAGATTTTCCAATTAATAAAAAAAAACATACAGTACCTGAAACGGACGCATGTCGACGCGATACGTGAAAAAAACTTGATATGATATCCAGCAATGTGTGATTATGCGACGATAAAAAAAAAGCAAACAAATTCGAGGAATTCCGATAGACATCATCCTCTTAAACTACAAATTCTGTGATAATGGCTCATGATAATTGAAAGAGGAGAAACTGCATTAGTAAATTTATGTCGAAATTCTCCACGGAACACAGAAGAATGTTTCCAAGGCTAAAAATTTTAAATAAAACTATTAAAAAGAAATTCCGTTTGTCTTCAAACATAGAAAAAAAACATATATATATATATATATATATATGGAATGGACTGATTGGAAACCCAACAGACTCGAATGATTCTAATATATATATATATATATATATATATATATATATATGTATATATATATATATATATATATATATATATATATATATATATATATATATATAACATGCAACGAATTTCTCTTATGTTTTATCATGAGCCGTCCCAAGCGTCGTATAATGGCTTCAGTTTCAAGAGTAAATAAAGACAAAAACTGTGCAACATTTGGATATTTCTGTATTATCATGGTGGTCGATCTGAGCATTCGGCTTACATGAACCATCAGCAGAGTGGTTATATCGACATTGCAACAGAGATGTTCACCGTCAAAGATGGCGATATATATATATATATATATATATATATATATATATATATATATATATATGTAATTTGATTTATTTTCCGGCTTATCATAAATGAGCCCAGCGCAATTTCCACACACAATTTTGTTTTTCATTCCAACCTGCGGAAGCCGATCCTAACATATATTACGTCGGCGAAATGTGTCATTTAATAGCTTTTCTACTTTGTCTAACCATCTCCACCTATCTTTCGAATGCTATTATATATTCTACAAATATATATATATATATATATATATATATATATATATATATATATATATATACATATAAAGAAATATAGTTTTAAGGTGTGCTATATTTATGGGATAAAGTGCTCAATATCAGAGATAGAGCGTATGTAAATATAAAAGTGAACACTGAAACCAATACTCAGAGGCGATAGGTTGATTCATGCTAGGCGCAATCGTCAGGCCGCGAATGTTAGATTTTTCATCGACTATTTATATATATGGGTCAGTGGTGTATTGTGGGTAATCTATTCTGGTGCTTATTTTTGCGGGAGTGGTTTGTTTGTTCATTTATTTATTTGTTTGGGTTAATTTATTTATTTTTCATTTACATTTTGAATTATTTATTCTTTTCGGTTTTTGATGTTTTATTAACGTAGTAAAAAATAGGGGGTGCTTAGGTCGCTTATCTAATAGTTAGTCTTCGTCTGGGAAGATAATTATGGCTAGATTGCTTACCGTAGTCTATTCCTTTATTTTGGCAAGGGGGGGACAATTTGTTATTTATTTATTTATTTGGATTTATTATCTTTACTTGTTTCTGCTTATTTATGCTCATTTTTATTAATTCTAACGGTTATTTTAGCGGTGCCGATTAGTTGATTTGTTCATGTATTTGGATTAATTTTAATTGTTTTTTTATTTATTAACTTAATTTTTATTTTGTATATTTTCATTTACTCTATTTGTT
>OZ038477.1:28371502-28494002 GCA_964036315.1 Acanthosepion esculentum | reverse complement strand
TGTATTTGTTTATCCTCTCCTTTGGACTCTGCTAGCAAGGCCGAGAGGGGGAACTAGACATCTGGGCAGCCCTAGTTCTCCATACATCCCGCCCAGCGTTCAGTTCGACATTCCAACCATCTGAAGAAGGCTGGAGCGTACAACGGCCGAAACGTTGTAATAAATATGGAGACAAAGATGAGGACAATCGTCCGAATAATGTAAATAGTTTTTCCAAATCAGTACATATTTTTTAGGAAGATTGCCACAAAGTCACATGGCACAGTAGATAAAGGCGTTAGTTAGATCCAGTGACAGGACACAAAGAGTGTGAGTTCAATACCCAGTTAAGGCAGTGGAGAACTTTCAGAGGGGAATTAACAGCAGGAGATAACTGATAACTGACATCCATGGAACTTGGAACTAGAACAGTCTACCCTAGTGAGCGAAATAAAGCGTTCAGTTCGACATTCCAACCATCTGAAGAAGGCCGGAGCGTACAACGGCCGAAACGTTGTAATAAATATGGAGACAAAGATGAGGACAATAGTCCGCATGATAAATAGAATTTACTCCAATACTAATATTCACTAAACGAGTTGGTAAACAACTTATAGCCCTTTTTTTCATTCCGTTGCATAAGATTTAAACAACACAAGAAAGAATCACAAACAGTTGTACTTTTTTCTTTTTCATCACGTCAGCAAAATCACGCTAATAACAACGAATTTATCAAAATCTCATATGAACAGAACTCAGGAAAAACGTCTAATAAAAAGAAATAAAACAAAATAACTAATAAAAGAGAAAAGAAATGGGCACTTCGTTTGCGGCAGTTGTTACTCAGCTAGTCTGATTAAGTTTTGATTAGTGAGTTAAATCAACACGGTACCCCATACTTGTAGCCTTATGCCAAACGACATTAAGCTTAGAAAATAACAGATGATATGAAGAAATGCAAGACATTCTGTCTGTCTTATTAACTATTTTATTTTTAACCTTTCATTTATTGCCTAATACTTCAATCTTTGTGCTGCCATATTGCAACGTCTCCAGGTATATCTGATGAAGACCCCCCCCGCCGACCCAACTCCGCCACAGATCATCCACTGCGTCTGATATCCTCAGGCGTTCCAGATTTAATTTTAAATAACGCCAACGAGATAGTGCGAGGGTGAGAAGTTTCAATAAGATTTACTGAACCCGAATATCAAGTGAGTGGTTGGTTGATAAAAAATAAATGAAAGAAAGAAAGAAAGCAAGAAAGAAAGAAAGAAAGAAAGAAAGAAAGCAAGAAAGAAAGAAAGAAAGTCAGAAAGAGAAGTAGTATGTGAAAGAGCAAAGAAAGAAATAAATAAATTTGTAGGCTAGAAAGAAGAATGAAAATATTTCTCGGAAGGAAGGAGGAATTAAAAATATTAAAAGAAAGAAAGAAAGGAAGAAATTTGTGGGCTGGAAAGACGAATGAGAACATTTCTAGGAAGGAAGAGGGAATGAAAAGATAAACTGATGAAGGAAGAATGAAAGTAAAAGAAAGAAAGAAAGAAAGAAAGTAAAAGAAAGAAAGAAAAAAAAAGAAAGAAAGAATAATTTGTAGGCTGAAAAGAAGAATGAAAATATTTTTAGGAAGGAAGGAGAAATTAAAAATATTAAAAGAAAGAAAAATAAAAGGAAATAATGAAAAGAAAGAAAGAAAGAAAGAAAGAAATTTGTGGACTGGAAAGAAGAATGAGAACATTTCTAGGAAGGAAGAGGGAACGAAAAAGTAAACTGATTAAAAAGAATGGAAGGAAATGAAAGAAAGAAAGAAAGAAAGAAAGAAAGAAAGAAAGAAAGAAAGAAAGAAAAATAAATAAATAAAAAATAAAGAAAGAAAGAAAAAAGAAAAAAATTGTAGGCTGAGAAGAATGAAAATATTTCTAGGAAGTAAGGCGGAATTAAAAATATTAAAAGAAAGAAAGAAAGAAAGAAAGAAAGAAACAAACAAACAAACAAAGAAAAGTGTGGGGCGAAAAGAAGAATGAAAATATTTCTAGGAAAGAAGGAGGAATTAAAGATATTAAAAGAAAGAAAGAAAGGAAGAAATTTGTGGGCTGGAAAGAAGAACATTTCTCGGAAGGAAGACGGAATGAAAAAATAAACTTATGAAAGAAGAATGAAAGGAAATGAAATAAAATAAAAGAAAGAAAGAAAGAAAGAAAGAAAGAAAAAAGAAAGAAAAGAAAGAATAATTTGTAGGCTAGAAAGAAGAATGAAAATATTTCTAGGAAGGAAGGAGGAATTAAAAATATTAAAAGAAAGAAAGAAAGAAAAAAGAAAGAAAGAAATGTGTGGGGCGGAAAGAAGAATGAAAATATTTCTAAGAAAGAAGAGGGAATGAAAAAATAAACTGATGAAGGATGAAAGGAAATGGTAGGAAGAAAGGACGAAATAAATGAAAGTAAGTTATGAAGGTGGAAGAAAAGCGACAATAACAAATAGAAATAAAACAACCGATAAAAGAGAGAAAAATGATTAAACTGCGTCAGATGATATTATAAAAATGAAGGGGGGAACTAAAAAAGAAACTTGCATGAAAAAAGAAAGAAAACAATGAAGAAAAAAGAATTAAAGAACGAAAGAAATAAGCTAAGAAGGAAAAAAATAATAAAAATGAATGAACACACGATTGAGAAGGTTGGAAAGAATAGTAAGGACACTTCCTTACTATTCTATGAAAGAAGGAAGAATAACAACGAAGTAAAGAAGAAAGAATTTCAATGAGGAAAGAAAAATGTTTAGCAACAAACGAAGAAAAAGGAGCAAAAGAATTAATTAATTAAGAAAGAATAACAATATTGCAAGCATAAAAGAAAAGAAACGAGAAATACAGCAAAGAAAGCGGGGACATCAATATGACACTGCCACTAATTCGCTAAAAAAGAACATACCAAATGCACCAAACATAACAAAAAAACAAAGTTTTAGCGTCAAAATGTTTGTTGTTATTAAGTAGAAAGACCAAAGTATTTTTCCTTGTTTAACGTTCTAAAAATCTTGTTTTTCTTGTGCCAGGGGGACCAAAGATTAGTATAGGAAATTTTAGCGTCTTTTTGCGATAAAAAAATTTTTGATGATTTGGAAATAATATTTGCATTATTCGGACTATTGTCCTCATCTTTTTCGCCATATTTATTACAACGTTTCGGCCGTTGTACGCTCTGGCCTTCTTCAGGCGATTGGAATGTCGAACTGAACCCTTTATTTCGCTCACTGGGGCAGACTGTTCTAGTTCCACGTTTAATGGATGTCAGTTATCTCCCGTTAATCTCCAATTTCTCCACTGCCCCAACTTTAATCTTCGCTATCTATTGTCTTCCTGATTACCCTTTTCTCACTCCACTGATTATTAATTTTTCTGTTCCTAATTCTTCCACACCCTATAAACTCTTGGGTTTCAGTGCCTTTACTGCTAGTTATTCCGTTCTATTTTTTTTTCGCATATGTGGGATAGGTATGAATCACTTTCTGTTCTCACCGCAGCAATTGGTTGACGAGCAGGGAAGACTGGGTTCTCTAACATTGGGTGGCAATTTGTCTAAAGGAGGAAAACTATCATTATCTTTCCTCTAGATTTCATAGGTGCCTTCAGTCGGCATTGAACTCACACTCTTTGGGTCTCGTTCACGGGTTTTAACAAACGCCGTTATCCACTATGCCATGTGTCCATGAGGTGATTTGTGTATGAATTTCTGAGTTTTATAAACCCAATGTCTTCAGCAAACATTTTTTACCAGTGCTCATATTGTAATTTTCGCTGTTATCACATATGTTTTTACCAGAGCTCATATTGCAAATTTTTGTTGTTGTTATCGCTTTTCTCGGGCTTTCCTTATTCCTTGTTCCCATAAATAGTGTCATCTCAGAAATATAGACTGATTTGGAAATTCTTACTAAAATCAAATAATTGTCGGATTTCAATGAAACTTTTTTCAAATGAATAAAATTATTTTATAAATTTTTATAAGAAAATCTTGGTAAAAATATTTTTTACATGTTACTTCGCCCCCCCCCCACCATAATTTTATGAAATTTCAAGAAATTAAATTTTCACCCCCTTAATGTTTATATAAGTTAAAAACAGAAATCCTTGGAGAATTTAAAAGAGTAAGAGACACAACGAGGAATGAGTGTTGCATTATCGAGTTGGGTGAGGTTTGTAACGGATATAGGCGTCGAATAGGCGAACAGAGTTCAAACCCAAAGTTATTCTGTTGTATTTATTTTCACCACAGCAATTAGTTAACTAGAAGGCAAGACTAGATTTCTCTAACCTTAGGTGGCAATTTGTGTAAAGAAGGAAAACTATCGTTATCTTTCTCTTAGATACCCTTTCTGTCTTCCACCAGCATAGCGGATGCTAACCTTCAAGATATGCAACTCGTTGCCCCATCTCAGTTGACATGAAGTGGCAAGACTCTATTGAATCCATTGTCAGCTGCTAAAAAAGTCGGTTCACTGTGTCGTGTGAAACAATTTTTCTCTACAGAATCTATCTTAGATATCTATAAATCTACCATTCGTCCATGCTTAAAATATTGCTACCACATATAGTACGGCGCCCATGCTATTTACCTTGAGCTCCTGGATAAAATCCAAAGAAGAATCAGCAATATTATTGGTCCTGATCTGGTAGTTCGGCTTCAGTCCCTTTCCAACCGCCGTAAGGTTGCCTCTCTGTGTCTTTTTTCTATTAATATTTTCATGGTAAAGTGTTCGGATGTGCTCTTCGCTATGGTACGTACACTTTATGAATTCAAGCGCAGTACTAGACTGGCATCGAGATCTCATCAATTTACAGTTGAGATGGCTAGATGTAGCCGTAAATTCTATGCTAACAGTTTCTTTTCTCGCACTTCTCGCCTGTTGAACTCCCTTCCGTCTCCATGCTTTCCAGCCAACTTTAATCTTCAAAAAATTAAATGCAATGTCAATCGCTATTTACTGTCTTCCTGATTACCGTTTTCTCTCTCCACCGATTATTAATTTTTCTGTTCCTAATTCTTCCACACCCTGTAAACTCTTGTGTTTCAGTGGCTTCATTGCTAGTTATTCCGTTCTATATATTTTCGCATATGTTGGATAGGTATTCATCATTTTCTGCTCACACCGGAGCAATTTGTTGACTAGCAGGGAAGACTGGGTTCTCTAACCTTGGGTGACAATTTTATCTAAAGGATGAAAACTGTCGTTATCTTTCCTTTAGATTTGCTAGCCGCCTTCCATCAGCATGGCTGATGCTAACCTCCATGTTCGTTATACGGCTCCAGTAAGTATCTGGCTCCTCCTGAAATGCTCTCTCTTTACAAGAATCAGATCAGATCAAAATGGATTAGTACTGCCATATCTGGGCTGGAGCTATACAGTTCCCATTTGTATGTCATGCTAGAGTTCAAAAGAGTCTACGCGACCTTGTGGGTGATGAATTATTTCCACACTACAACCCCATTCCCGAAGACATAACATTGAAAGCCTCTAGCTATGTTTATGGCAAATATTCTGACGAACTACATTCCTCGGGGCCCCCAGCCCCGACCTTTACATTTGCCATGCCACTTACACACGAGTTAATCATCCTAATGCCATTCATATTTCATTAGTAATAAGTAAGTTCTACCCCGACAGTTTTTTTTCCAAGAACTGCTTTGTGGAAACAAATTTTCGGCAGACGCTTTCCCGATACACTAGAAACCTGACCCTTTCAAGTCTAGAGTTAACCATAACATAACCTCATGAACTGCTCTTCCTTAATGAGAAAGGATGGCTTGGAGAATCTGATACTCATAGGTCGAATAGAGGGAAAGAGAAGCAAGGGAAAGCAACGCATGACATACCTGGTGGACTTAAGCAAGTGGATGACAGAACATGGCCTGGAGGAAGTAGCAAAGGGACAAAACGTTTTGAGAGCTACAAGGGATAGAAGGAAGTGGAGAGCCATGATCGCCTACGTCCTGAAGAGACACGGCACATAAAACAAATTAGGCGAACATTATAAAAATACTAGTTCAACCTTAGAGTGTGTGTTGTCTGTCATTCGAAAAGTATTTGTTTTTAAACGGGAAATTTGATCTGCTGAACTTCATCCAAAATTAAGTGCCTTCACAAAACCTCAGAAATCATTCTTCGATATCCAACTTCAAGAGCCAACCAATCAATGGCAGACCTCGAGAATTATGACTTCTTCAGTCACACATGCGTTATAAATCTTACACATTGTTAGTTAAATTTAAGAGGATTAGTCTGATATCTTCAACGTCGTAAGTTCGATCTTGGTCTCTTGTCGTCAACGACAGGCCTTCACAAAGTCTGTGAAATGTGGCCCCTCACCTTTCACAGCAAATGATGAATGGAACAACATTAATGTGGTACAACGTAAACAACTATTAAACAGCTTGTTCAAAGAACTCAGCTTTCTGAAGAAAAATGAAGGCGACCATATATAAAAATAAAGAGAAACTCTGCGTAAATATAGGTTTGCCTATCGCCCGGTTAATACTCCGCTCCGTTTTTTAGAACGGGAGTAGAGGTTTATCTCTTTTTTTCCTGGTTTGGATTGGGTTTCCGGTTCCGTCTAAAGTTTACTTTAACTCTGTAATTCTAAAATCTCCACCTAAACTCTGAAATTTTATTTACTATTTTTTACCTTCAACAGGAATAGATAGATTTTCCTATCGTCTGGCTCACTACACCACCCACCCAGTTTTCTGAACTGGAGTAGAGGTTTCCTGTTTAGAATTAGGTTTCCGGTTACTTATAGGGTTTTCTCCTTCTTTTCCACTTCCAGTAGCCTCTTGTATCTTCATGGCTCTATCGCCTTGTTCAGGGAGAATTGATTAAAAAGTAACATTGTTGTTGTTTTAACCAATATTTCTGCTTACAGACACATCATGTTGAAACACCGATACCGCTAGGATAACCGTATTTAAGCAACGTCCGTACCTAGATATTTGAGACAGCTTGGGAATACCAGCTGCTGTAAGGCTGGATGTGTGGGTGGTGTAATGGATAATGACTCGGAATTGTGAATCCGAGAGTCGTGTTCTAATTCCTGTTGGGTTTATTATATTCACTTACGCGCAAATACCCCCGGGAAAGGTATGAATCCACCTCTTCTCCCACCAGTTATTAGATAATTAGTTTGGCTTTTATCAGTAAACTGTTATTATCGACAAAATATGCTTACAATATAAAAATATTTTTTGGCTTTAAATGATCTGCAAAGCTTTGATAAATGAATCCATCAACCAAATAAACTATATTTACATTATTCGGACTGTTGTCCGCATCTTTGTCGACAAAGATGAGGACAATAGTCCGAATAATGTAAATAATGTACATAATACCTCATCTCAGAAATATAGACAGATAAACTATATTTGTTAGATTAAAATAATATCTGAAATAAATTTCATGAAAATCTGCCTATTTAACCCAAAAGTTTATATTGTTTACTTGCATTATATACATTACTCGGCTCGGACTGTTATCCTCATCTTCATTGCCATATCCACAACGTTTCGACCGTTGTACGCTCTTCTCTTCTTCAGGTTATTGGGATTTCGAAACGAACTCTTTATTTTGTCCACCGGGGTAGATTGTTCCAGTTTCACGCTCCATGGCTCTTACGGATGTCTCATTTATTTCCCTTTAACTCAACTCTCCAAGTTATTCCTGAAGGACACATGTCCCAGTGGATAAAGATGTTGGCTAAATCCAGTGACCTGACCCAAATAATTGTGCGGTCAGTACCTGACCACAGCGGTGGTGAACCAAAAACTTGAAGATTTGAGTCAAATGGAAATAACTGAGACATCCGGAAGAGGCACGGCACGTGGAACGAGAACAATCTACCCCGGTGGACGAAATAAAGCGTTCGGCTCAAAATTTCAATCACATAAAGAAGGCCGGAACGTACAACGGCCTAAACGTTGTGAATATGCCAATGAAGATGAATATAACAGTCCGAATAATGTAAATAATGCAAGTAATCCCAATACCACACCTCAGAGCTATAGACTTTTTATATTGTTTACTGTACTTTTTTATATTCCGTGTACTTTCAGTATGTACGCGATCAGCGCTCTCCACAACTTCCTATCCTTTAAACATTATTTGAATATACCAAATAATGCTTATCCTCTTATTCTTCCTCACAATACCTATTCTGCCATCTATTTGCACAAGCACCCTGGGTAGTTTACTCACTGCTTCCGTCTCTCCCTCTTGCTTTCCGTTTGCTATGTGAATCCCAAATTCTCTAAGCCCACTTTCCTTCGTCTTGGGTAAGACGTTAAACTACATCCGCGTCCTGGGTAAGAGGATAAACTACATCCGCGTCCTGGGTAAGACGATAAACTTCATCCAGAAACAAAGCCTCTGATCAGGTTTTTGAGGAGCGTGGAACCACCTCTTAATTGCTGGTGTTCCCAAGTCCACCCGGATCCAGGGTGGTAGCACCTGTTAGGGTCCCAGCTATGGGCAAATAGCTAACTATTACCAGCAATAGTTTTTTGAAAAAAAATATTACCAGCAATACAATTTTGAAGGAAAAATATTACCAGAAACAGATTTTTGAGAAAACAAAATATTACCAGCAATAAAAAATGTCGGCATTAAATGACCCATTGAGGTGTTGATATGTCGTAAAACAAAATAAACCAAACCAAACCAAACCCACTTTCCTGTTTATGTATACCCGAAATTTCAATTGTCATTTTCTGATTCTAAAAACGACTATTTTTTTTCTATTCCAATTTCCGTTATAACTTCATTTTTGCTCTCGTGTTCTGTCCATGGTATGCTCAATATCCTTCTGTAGAACGATATGTCTTTGTTGCCTCAAATTCTCTCTTCATCCGTGCGGAAATCTTCAAACATTCACTGATATCTAGCAAGATTGGTCTTACAAATAATTCAGTATTCTTTTTTTTAAATGAAAATTTCCCCTTTCTTAATATATTGTTTAGGTTTGGGAAGGTAACTTTCGCTATTTGAATGCGTCTGTTATCTTTTTGTAATAGCACGGTATAAAATATAAATGGATTTATTTTCATTTTAGAATTTAAATTACAAGAGACAAGTGAAAATAAATCCATGTAAAAAGCCTGAGTTTATCTTTGATGATTTCACAGCGTTTAAAGTGGTTATAATTTTAATTTCCCGGTTTTCAATCTGTGGCTCAATCGCAGTGATGTCATGTCGACTTTGTCACAACACTAATTCATCTGAGGCATAAAAATGTAACAGAAGTAACTCGAGTTTAAAAAATTCCTGACAAATTCTTAACACCCTCTTAAATATTTTAATCTTTCCATTCAATGCTACTAATTGCTTTCTTTTCTGTCATTATTATTATTATTATTATTATTATTATTATTATTATTATTATTATTATTATTATTATTATTATTATTATTATTATCATTATTATTATCATTATTATTATTATTATTTCCGCCATTAGCTGGGCGATTCATTTGTCTTGTTTTACGTTACTTTCCGGAAATGATTCTTTTTAAATTGAAGTTTCGTTTATTCTCTCTTTCATAGTAACATTTTCAATTCTTCTCAAGGTCTGCCCTTCTACTGAAATAACCAGCTATTTCCCACCGGAGCCAATGGCTGTTTTTTTTTAAAATAAGCTAAAACCCCCAGTACCTGAAATATTTAATAGCTTAGCAATATACCAAAATGAGCAACTGTATAGTAGAACAGGCCATATGAATATTTTCCTCGAAATTACGAAACATAATATCAGATAGTGCGATCATCGCTTCTCGGCCTTTTGGCTAGGATCACGGTGTAGTGTCTGGTGTTAGATTACTCGCTGAATGATCGCCTTTTGGCTGAGATTCGATCGCTGATACAGGCCGGTCGCAGGGATTCGTCCCTGCGCTGGTGGTATCGCGGCTACGTCTCACTATGACCAGCTTTGACCGGCTCTGGCCAGCTTGGACAAGCTATGACCAGCTAAGACCAGCCATGACCAGCTATGACTAGCTATGACCAGCTCTGACCAGCTTGGACAAGCTAAGACCAGCTAAAGACCAGCGGCCCGGGTGAAAACACTCGGGTCAACCCCTCCTCCCCTTCCCACATTAAAAAACCGACCTTGTGTCACATCCTGAACCTGTGGGAGGTCAAGTAAATATCATCGCTTCTCGTCCTTTTGGCTAAGATCAAAGTGTAGTATCTGTTCGCAGATTACTCACTGAGTGATCGCCTGTGGGGCCGGGATTCATTCTCCGATACAGGCCGGCGGCGGGGATTCGTCCCTGCGCTGGTAGTATCGTGGCTACGTCTGACTAGCTATGACCAGCTTGGACAAGCTATGACCAGCTAAGACCAACCAAGACCAGCTATGACTAGCTAAAGCCAAAGCACTGCGACCCGGGTGAAAACTCGGGTCCATTCCCCCTCCCCTTCCCACGTTAAACTCCGACCTTGTGTCACAACCTGGCCCTGTGGGAGGTCAAGTAAATCCCGTGTAGTATCTGTTCGCAGATTACTCGCTGAATGATCGCCTTTGGGCCGGGAGCGATCACTGATACAGGCCGGTCGCAGGGTTCGTCCCTGCGCTGGTAGTATCGGGGCTATGTCTGACTAGCTATGACCAGCTCTGACTAGCTTGGACAAGCTAAGACCAGCCATGACCAGCTATGACTAGCTAAGACCAGCTAAGACCAGCTAAAGCACTGAGGCCCGGGTGAAAGCTCGGGTCCACTCCCCCTCCCGTCCCACGTTAAACCCCGACCTTGTGTCACAACCTGGCCCTGTGGGAGGTCAAGTAAATCCCGTGTAGTATCTGTTCGCAGATTACTCGCTGAATGATCGCCTTTGGGCCGGGAGCGATCACTGATACAGGCCGGTCGCAGGGTTCGTCCCTGCGCTGGTAGTATCGGGGCTATGTCTGACTAGCTATGACCAGCTCTGACTAGCTTGGACAAGCTAAGACCAGCCATGACCAGCTATGACTAGCTAAGACCAGCTAAGACCAGCTAAAGCACTGAGGCCCGGGTGAAAGCTCGGGTCCACTCCCCCTCCCGTCCCACGTTAAACCCCGACCTTGTGTCACAACCTGACCGTGTGGGAGGTCAAGTAAATCCACGGCCTTTTGGCGAAGATCAAGGTGTAGTATCTGTTCTCAGATCGCTCGCTTAATGATCGCCTTTTGGCTGAGATTCGATCACTGATACATGCCTGACACAGGGATTCGTCCCTGCGCTGGTAGTATCGCGGCTACGTCTAGCTATGACCAGCTTGGACAAGCTAAGACCAGCCAAGACTACCTATGACTAGCTATGACCAGCTCTGACCAGTTTGGACAAGCTAAGGCCAGCAAAGTCCAGCGGCCCAGGTGGAAACACTCGGGTCCCCACGTTAAAAACCGACCTTGTGTCACAACCTGACTCAGTCGGGGGTCAAGTAGCTACCAAGTGTAGTATCTGTTCGCAGATCGCTCGCTGTGTCGGCCTTTCGGCTAAAAGCGTGACTTGAAACTTACCTGGTGTAGGGATTCGTCCCTGCGCTGGTAGTATCATGGCTACGATTAGCTTAGACCGGCTCCTGCCTGGACCAGCTATGACAAGCCAAGACTAGCTCTGACCAGCTTGGACAAGCTATGACCAGCTAAGACCAGCGGCCCGGGTGAAAACACTCGGGTCCCCACTTTAAAAACCGACCTTGTGTCACAACCTGTCTCAGTGGGGGCGGGGGTCAAATAAATACCTATCAGATAGTGCGACCATGTCCCGAGGATTTTCAATGAAAGAATACGTTAATGAAAAATACGTTTGGGATAGATCTCATCGAAGAAGAAAAAGGCAGGTGAAAAGATATCTGATAGAGGGGAACAGTGATAATAGATCTTTAAGAGATGTTTTTCTTATGAAGTTAAAACAACCCAAAGCCAAGAACAAGAGTTCTATAGTAGAAGGGTTTGATTAAGGAATTTGGTTTGTTTTACGGCATATAAAACTCAATGGGTCATTTAATGCCAACAAGATTTTTATTGCTGGTAATATTTTTTTCCAAAAGTATTTTTTGGTAATATTTTTTCCAAAAATGTATTGCTGGTAATATTTTTTTCCAAAAGTATTTTTTGGTAATATTTTTTCCAAAAATGTATTGCTGGTAATATTTTTTTCAAAAAGTATTTTTTGGTAATATTTTTTCCAAAAATGTATTGCTGGTAATATTTTTTTCAAAAAGTATTTTTTGGTAATATTTTTTCCAAAAATGTATTGCTGGTAATATTTTTTTCAAAAAGTATTTTTGGTAATATTTTTTCCAAAAATGTATTGCTGGTAATATTTTTTTCCAAAATAGTATTGCAGGTAATAATGTATTACTGGTAATAATCTTTTCTTTAAAAATTTATTGATGGTAATAATTTTTTACAAAAATGTATTGCTGATATTAAAATCTAGTTTTACACGTTTTGACCGCAGTTTGGGGGGTTAACTATTTGCCAATAGCTGGGACCCTAACAGGTGCTACCAACACGAGTCAGGGTGGACCTAGAAACAGCAATTTAGAGGTGGTTCCACGCTCCTTAAAACCTCCGACCAGAGACCTTGCTGTCAGATGTAGTTTTTTCGTCATACCCAGGACGAATAAAGGTGCCACTGTCAGGATGAAAATGATAGCTTACAAAAATAGCAAAAACATGAAAATGCAATGGGGAAGATTTCGTATGTTAAATCTGAATGTAGTCATGCAATTTTTTGGACGATTAATACTTTTTTTTCGGTTCAAGATTAGTTAATCTCTTTTTTTTTTTCGTGCCCTAACTGAATTATCTGTTTGTTTGTTTTTTCAAAGCCTAAACGGATAATCCCCTTTTTCAGGGCTGATAATCTGCCTGTCGAGCCAGAATTCCTTATTTTTTTTCTCTTCTTAATTAAATAATATTCTTTCTTCAATCCTAAATTCAATATTCATTTTTTCGGTCTTTAATTGTATATTTTGCATTCGAACCTGAATTAATTTTTTTTTCTTTTCTCATGCTCAGTTAGATAATCCGTTTTTTTGTGCCTTGAAGTCGATAATTAGTTTTTAATATCAAATGTATCATTTCATTTATTTTTATTCTTTTATACAGCTTCTGTTTCGTTCTTATTCAAATGGTCTGAAGGCGGATGTCCCAGTGGATCACCGTTCTTACCAAGTCATGTCTCCTTCTTTATCTTTTTCAGGCATTCTCTTCCTGTCACTTAATATTTTTATTATTAGTTCGTTATTATTTCAGGAATGATTCGTAATGTCAATTTCACCTTTTCTTTTATTAGCATTTTAAATGTCATATTAAGATCATGTCGTTTTTGCAGTGGATAAATATTGCATCATTCGACAATTTTTGTGATTGGTTGTTAATCTAGTGACTGTTGAGATTTTTCCAGTATCTTTTAAAGATATATAAACATAAATAAATGTTATGTTTAGATAAATTAGGTAATTGCATAAAATAACAATTTATAAAAGATAAATCAGATGAACCGCTATTATAATTAAAAACAAAACAGGATTATTTAAGTTTTATAGGTTAACAGAATAACAACAATATTTCATTTAGATGTGAGGGTAGTGTAACTGTTAGCGACTTTCAGAGAAGTCGACGCGCAAATTTTGAATTTCAGGTTCGTGTGTTTAAATAGCAGCCTCTTTAGACTCTGTTGGCAACATTTTTAAGAAGGACACCTCTAAATTCAAATCCGTTTGGTGTGGTAATGGTCAGAAAGAAGCACTTCATCCTTGGTTGGATATGTATCTAGAGATGGTGACGAAAAACATCCATTTCCCAGCAGCCTGGACCACTTGTCGTGTTGTTGGCTTTCGCTTCCACAAAAACAACAACAACAACAACAAAAACACTCGCAAAATGACTTAAATTCTTAAGTCATGTCTTCTTTATTCTAATATCTCATTTCAGAATTTTAAACGATAAATGCACAACAATTAAAACTAAACTGATTGGTACTGACACTGTGTGTCTTAGAATTGCCCAAAGTACTGACCGGCTTAGTGAAAGACTTATCGATGTTTTCTGTTTCTTCTGGGTCCGAATATTCCAGATACAATATTGCTAAGCTGATGAGCATAGGTTCTGAAATTCTAACACCAGGAGAACCACGCCCATCCTTCTCGAGTAACTTAATAAGTATCCTGACCTGAGGCGGAAGAGGGGGGCGCATCTGTCTTCCTTTATTTTACTCAAATTCTTCGACATTGTACGATCGATTTTCGTGGCGCACAGTCGTACTTTTCAGCCATTTGATTGAATTTACAAGATTCTATTCAACGGCAGGCCGGATATCTTTGAATTTTCTTCACGTACCTCGATCTTATTTTAAATCTGCTTTGCGATACTTCTTTTTCTTTTTCTCTTTATGTTTACCATTATTTTTATTAGGATTTTGTTTAGCTTTTCTTCTCTTTTATTATTTTCTCTACATCCGTGTTTCGTTTTCTTTTTTTTCTTCTTTCGTTTCCCAGTTAGTTTTTATCGGTTCTCCTTTTTCTCTTCTTTCTTTCTTTCTTTCTTTCTTTGATAAAACATTCTTCCTCTCTTTCTTTCATCGATAAAACTTTCTTTCTTCAATAAAAATTCAGTCAGTCCCTCCTTTCTTTGACTTATAATATTTTCCTTCTTTCATTCTTTTCTCGTTAAATCTTTCTTTCTTTCTGTCTTCAATAAAACTTCCTTCCATTAATAAATCTTTATTTCTTTCTTTCTTTCTTTCTTCAATAAAACATTGTTACTTTATTCTTTCTTTTTCATCGATAAACCTCCCCTTCTTTCTTTCATCTGTACAGCTTTCTTTCTTTTTCTTACTTTATATATTCAGAAAATATTTTTCTTTTTTTTACATTGTCTTTCTTTCTGTTTTACTTAACATTTTCCCATGAAAACTAATATCTATCTATCTATCTATCTATCTATCTATCTATCTATCTATCCTTCCATAAATCTTTCTTTCTTCTTTCCTCGTGTAGCTATATATTAACCTTGATTCAAGGACAGTGGCTCAAACATGGAGCAACTAAAGAGGGTTAAAATAATTACAGTAACTCGTAGTCGTACAATTGTTTAATTCTTGGGTTTGCCAACGATGATTTAGAAAGAACCTCCATGTTTCTCGTATGGCTACTGAAACCTGTGTGGGAGAGATTTTATTTTTCATATTGGCGTAGGAGAAGGTTTAGTAGGAGGTGGAGGCTTCACTCCTGTGGGGTTGTATCTTTCTTTCTTCTTCTCTCATCTAGCTTCTCATCTGAAACTACACGGTCACTTTCCTCGCCCGCTACTTCTGATTCCCACACGTGTCTGGTGGCACGTGAAACCAAACTTCGAAATAATGATCTACCTATCACACGAGATTATTGCAAAACGAGATTTGATATGAATTCGTTGTGCTTACAATTAATAACCAAAGAACCACTCCACAATCTGTGTCACCAGGAGAATCCTGGTAGTTGGTTCACCTCTTAATCGAGAAATACCTTCAATTGAACTGAATGAAGATAAAAAAAAACATTTCAAGTGAATTTATCCGAGCTTTCTTCGTTCGTTTTCGACAGCGAATTGGTGAATTGCGTCAGGATGCAAAACGTGGCATTTGGTGTATTCAGAATATACGATGTCATTTCAAGATCTCTCCTCTTTCAGAAAATATTTCTTGTCTACAACAGATCATTAAACAAATAATCATCTGTCATTAGGTCAAGTTTGTTTGGCTGAAAATAAATCGGTCTGCTGGAGTCAATATTCAATATTCTTCAAATGTCAATGAACCTGAATAATATTGTTATTTGAGTATGTATGGTATTTTATTTTTGAATTTGTCTTACAATCATCTGCAAATAAATAATGTGAGCTGATTTGTAGTTAGACCATTATATTATTTCATAATGCTGATACTATAAACTGCTAATATTATAATATCTGTGTATATCTGTGAGATGAGGTATTATAATTACAGTGATGTTCGATAAAAATGACTCATCTGATTTTTTTACTAAATGTTCTCTTCTCCGATGAAACGAAAGTTGAGCTAAATTCAAAGGATAAGCGATCTAAAATCCGAAGAAGAAGCTTTGAAAGCTGTTTGAATTTAGCAGTAAGTACTGTCAAGCATCCGTTCAGTATAATGTTCTGGGGATGCTTTTCTTTTCATGGAACTGGTTTCTTAAAACCTATTGAAAAGACCCTCAGGAGCAAGCAGTACAGGAGAATTTTAGAGTCTTGTCTGCTCCCTTCTGCTGAAAGGGTGCAAATCGACCCCACCAAGCTCATTTTTATGCAGGATAATGCACCCTGTCACAAATCAAAATTGATTGAAGCAGGTGAGTGTTATGACATGGTCGCCCCAATCTCCTGACTTCAACCCCATAGAAAACTTATGGAGCATTATAAAGTACAGGCTCTCGAGAAAGCAGTTGAGCAACAAAGAGGATTTGATTGTGAATTTCTTATCCGAATGGAATTCAATGCTTTGAGATGAGATTTGCCAGAACCTGATCAAGTCAATGCCAAAAAGGGTTGAAAAGGTTATTCAAAATAAAGGAGGACCCACAGATTATTAAATATTTCGAAGTATATTACCTATTATAAATAAATTATGCCTCTATTATTCTTTATTTAGAGCTGTTAGGTTATGTTTCTATTGATTACTAGTTGCAGGAAATAAGTGAGTCACTTTTTTTACACAGAGTTTTTCCTTAAATCTCATTTATATCCTGTTATGGGGACCTACCTTCATGGACAAAATAGACTCGTCTTATGACTATATTATGCCTCACAAGAGGACTGTTTACGACTCGACTCCGGTTGACGAGTTAACGGTCGAACTCTCTGCCTCTGAGCAGTGAGGAACCCGGACGAGGTTCCGCCGAAGGGCAGAGCCTCGTTCGGGGAGGTTGACCAACCCGATCCCGTTTATACGGGATCTACGGGCATTTTTTGGCCGAGTCTACGGGCTCGGGAGTACCCCATTTTAAACCCGGCCTTGTGCCACATCTATCCTTCGATTGGGGGACTGTAAATACTGTTGACTACTTTTGACGAGTTGACAGACGGTCGAACTCTCTGCCTCTGAGCAGAGAGGAACCCGGACGAGGCTCCGCCGAAGGGCAGAGTCTCGTTCGGGGAAGTTGACCAACCCGATTCTGTTTTTACAGTTTCTACGGGCATTTTTTGGCCAAGCCTACGGGCCCGGGAATACCCCACTTTAAACCCGGTCTTGTGCCACATCTATCCCTCGTGGGGGGACTGTAAATATCCTTGACGAGTTGACTACTGTACTTAGCCGTCAGTCGGACGTGCAACACTTCTGTATTCGTTCCTTTTGCTAATAATACGTTTTCCCTGAATTAGTGAGTTCGAGTTTTCTTTCGGACCTTTTCTGGGACCACACCATACTTAAAATTGTAAGTATCAATAGAATACCTTAGTGTGAATAAACTTTTTTACTAGGTGGTCGGGAAGGGGTCTTTATATTAGTAAGATTAAAAACAATAGGTGAAAAAAATTTTAAGTAAATAAAATCGGGTGAGTCACTTTTATCGAACAGCCCTGTACTTGTATATTTACTAATATGGCAATGAAGATAACTTTCTGTATAATGTAAATAATGCAAGTAATATTATGATGCTTATACAAACTAATGTATTAATGCTGATAGCGTATTGCTTATATTATATAATGAATATTCTCTTATATTACTTAGATTATATAATAAATGAATGCTTCTCCTATACTGCTTATAATCGAAAATTAATTGATTCTTTTACTATGATGGTGATAGTAATATTATTTGTTTTTCTTATAATGAAACATTTTTTGTTCATTGACCGAACAGTTAGTGTTACTTTCGGATTAAAGTTATCAAATTTCTTAATTGAAACATTGTTTTAGGAATACAGGATCCTCCAGAGCAGTAACTGTTATCGCTCTTTCCAGTAGTAATGGGTGCTTTCGTGCTAATCTTTTGTTTGAAGTCATGTGCAACGTCAACATCTAGATTATGTCATTATTTCTTTACGAATTACATGTGCAATCTATTTTATCTGTCGCTGCTGTTGAAAGTCCTCAAGTGATGCGGTGTCTTTCATTTGGTACAGCTGATCGCGATTCTGTAGTTTCGAAGAAGGTTGTTCGTCGCTAAGATTCACGGGATTCACCCGCTCTAAGCCATTTTTAACCTTTGGTATGAGAAAGCAGTTATTTACAGATGACATATTAGGTATTTCTGAACAGTTTTGGTGCCATGCAGCGAATGCACATGAGGCTATTTAAGAATATGACCCGAGCTTTTTGGTTAATATTTTCGGTTTTGTAACAATTTCAGTTGATATGCGAAACTACTACTTTCAATCGCCATATCTTCTGTACTAAATTTGAGGCAGTAGGCAACTAGTTATGCTTAAAAAAATTCAAATGTGATGGGCTGGCAACGTGGCAAGTAGGAATTAATTTCAAATTCAATTTTATTCAGAGAAATAAATCTCTAGCCGATGTCAATGTGTAGTACTGCTGAAAAGATAGAATTACTCTCTGAAAAAAGGACCCTCGTCTACTATGGGTCCAACCACCATCAATGGCAAAGAGAAGCATTTGGCATACCAAGAAGGTGTTAATTTCTATCAGGCAATCTCTCATGCAAAATCAAACCGAAAATAAAGTAAGAAACAACCACACAAGAGTGAAGCCTTCGCCTCCTACTAAACCTTCTCCTACGCCAATATGATAAATAAAGTCTCTCCCACACATGTTTCAGTAGCCATACGAAAAGCATGGCGGTTCTTTCTAAATCATCGTTCGCAAAACCAAGAATTAAACAATTGTACGACCAAGAGCTACTGTAATGATTTTAACCCTCTTTAGTTGCTCCACGTTTGAGCCACTGTCCTTGAATCTAGGTTAATATATATCTACATAGAGATGTATATATAGGATCTATTTGTCGTTGTCGGCACACGTTCGCATCTGGGCATCGGGATCGTCATCCCCTCTCCCTATTCTCTTTTCCTCTTGTGTTGGCGGTGGCGGAGATGGATGTTAATCAAAGAGAATTTGACGAAGCCATTCGCGTGAATTTGACTTTTCTA
This sequence comes from Acanthosepion esculentum, assembly GCA_964036315.1. NCBI lineage: Eukaryota > Metazoa > Mollusca > Cephalopoda > Sepiida > Sepiidae > Acanthosepion > Acanthosepion esculentum. The sequence continues at coordinate 28,474,877 of OZ038477.1, read as the reverse complement.
GATAACTCTGCGCGACAGAGAAACATACAACCTTGGTCAGAAGCGCCTCCCTCGCGGCTCAAAGAGGATTGAGACAAGCAAGTTCTGGTAAAATTGATTACATCGAGCTGTCGGATGCTTGGTCTCTAAGGTCCGCCTTGCTTACGCCTACCTGACTGGCGCTGCCCTCTTCCACCGCTTCGGCCGTTGAGATCGTGTAGATCTTTGCCTAATCCACTTTTGGGGTCTTCGGGTGTTGGTCGCCTTCAGTCTGGTCCTTTCTCTTCGATTTTGCCACCATGGATGCCCCTGAGTAGTCGGAACTCCAGACGGCTTTGTTATTGGGATCACTGGAGCAAGTAAGCCCTCTAGCACAACAAAGAACAACCATATATATTTTAGAGTAGATGTTTGAGTGAACAGATTGTTTTCATTTATTATTACTTTAATGCGAATAAAAGAAATAAATCAATAAATAAGTATAAAAAACTAATAAAAGTATAAAATTATCGTTAATTATATGAGAACATTTTCTATTATTGTTGTTGCTAAATATAAATTTTTGAGATATAAATAATTAAGGAAAAATTCACTACTGAGCAAAAAAAACTAAAAAACAAAAAACGTTGCGATTCAAAATTCTCTTCCTAGAAATTTTAAAATATATCTTCGTCCATAAAAATGTTACGTTACTACAAACAATAAATAAGAAAAGGATAAAATAATAAAATTCTAGGCAAATATTAAATATGTTTGAATGATAAATGATAGGAAAAGAAATCCATGATACTGAACCAATACTCAACGATTAAGCAAACATTATAACTCAAAATGCTTTTCCTAAAATTTCGAACAATACGCCTTCTTTCATAAAAAAAGAGAAATGATACATTTAAATATAAATATAGAATTATTCATGCCTATGTATAGGTAAATTAAAAGATACAAAGCATTCAAAGAAAACAGTAGTGAGCTGTTATGTGACATCCGTCCTCCTTTACGGCAGCGAACCGTTTCCTCAAAGATGATGAAGATACGGAGATGTGCTTATACAGAAAGATGCTGAGAATATCATGAACCGAGTGTTTGAGCAACGATGAGTTCTAGGAGAGGATGTAAACAATGTGGAGGCTAATACTTAACATCAGGAAGAGGTAGATGAAATTTCTGTGACACATAATGAAAAAGGAGTGAGTGGAGAATCTGATACTCACACGTCGAATAGACGGAAAAAGAGACAAGGGAAAACAACGCATGACATACCTGGCGGGGTTAAGCAAGTGGGTGGCAGAACGTGGTGTGGGGGAGGTGGCAGAGGGACGAAACTTATTTTGAGCTACAAGGGATATAGGAGGAAGTGGAGAGCCATGATCGCCTACGTCCTGAAACGACACGGAACATGAAAAGAGAAAATGTAACAATTTATTGTGATAATAGACATTCTTAATAAAGTATTAGGTTGGTGCAAAAATAATGTCGTTTTCTCACATGAAGTTGAACGTCAAAAAACGACATTATTTTTGCACCAACCTAATAAGTAAATTTGCGAAATCAATTATTTAAAAATAAAATAAAAAAATCGATGTAGACACCGTCTTAAAAAATTATGTATTTTAATAATTCATTATTGTAAATACATAATAATATAACAAAAGTATAATAAAGAAAGAAACATATAAGAATAAAAAATGGATAATTAAAGAGTTCCCTTTGTCTAAAAATACGATATTGCTTTCTTTGGGCAATGAAAAAACACGCCCGTTCACTCCGAAGTTAATCTCGTAAAACATCCAATAGACGAGTCAGTTGAGTCGTCTGGCCAAGTATGGCTAATATAGAAGTTCATCTTTTGTAGAATGTTAATTTCCAGAGTAAAGAGAGTAAGTCATTGAGTCTTCTAGGTCGTACGCTTTCCACTGATATTAACTGGAACTATTATATCGAATAAATTGCCAAGACTGCTGTCAGGAAAGTTGTTTCACGATGTAGTGCGAGACTTCTGAAGTCTGACGTTTGTCCTTGCATTGAACATTGCTGTCACATTTGGTCCGTCACTTCTGTTACGTATCTAGAGATTCTTGACAAAATCAAAAGGAGAATATGGATTGTTATTGGTCCTGACGTAAAATCCCAACTCCAGTTACATTGTCACCACCGTAACTTAGCTTCCTTGTTTTTTTTTCTATAAAGATTTTCAGGGCAATTTTTCTAAAGAGATTTCTTTTTTACTAGCTTGGTTTCACGACTTTAAGTGCATTAGTAGATTGACAGCTGGATCCCACTATTTTACTGTCGAAATTTCTAGATTTAACCATAAGTTCTATGCTAATAGTATCTTCTCTCTCACTTATCGCCTGGGGAGGTCTTTTCCAGTTTCATACTTCATTGTTAACTTCGATTTCTAAAATGTTTAAATACAGCTTTAATTGCCATCTTCTTTTTAATCGCCATTACTTTTAGTTTTTAAATGCAGCGCATATCGCCATCTTCTTTTTAACCGCGATCTTTTTTTTTTAATTTTTAAAAGCAGCGTTAATCGCCATCTTCTTTTCTCTGTGAATCTTTTATTTTATTTTCCTTTCTCCTCAAAAACGTTTTCTGAGTTTCTTTCATTCTTAGTAACACCCCTTGAGTCTTAATGGCTTTATTGCCTTGTTTGCGGTGAAATGATAAAAAATAAATTGTTAAAAAGCTTCACTATTTTGTCTTTTTACTGATGAATTAAAACCTTTGAGCCTTGCGTTCCTGAACAACTTTAACCCTTCTTCCTGAGCTCCTGAGTCAAAATTCGCAAATAATTGTTATGTAATGTTTCACGGGAGATATAAAAATACTTACAAGTGTTTACCCACCGTTCAACCGGTGGTTGGGCATAGTCATTTTTCTCTACCACTGTTCAAGCGGTGGCTGGGCATGACGTTATTTTTCTCTACCACCGGTAAAGCGTTGGTCAGGGCTCAAAGGGTTAAGCTAATGAAATACGGAAGTGGAATTTGATTAAGAGGATTTAGATTTTTTAAAAATATTTTCTCTTAGTTTCTCCCGCCATTATATCCCACCATGGAAAGATGAATTTTCAAAGTCGGTATTATTGGCATGTCATGGTTGACTGCTAATATGAAAAAAAATTTTTTTCTGTGCCTGCCTAGACAGGTAAGGCTCGTTATAGTAAAATGGTTTTAGTCGATATGGAAGAGTTATCATTTCCATATATTTGAACTAGTGCTACTCCAGATCAATAAGCAAGTCGTGGCAGGTGCTCATGTTGCCAGTTGTGCTTCAAGAGAGAGAAAGTGAGATGACATATTCTCACTCATATTGATGCTTCAAGTTTGCCACCAATTGAAAAGAAGTAACAGATCCATATTCTACTGCAGGAAACTATACAATAGTCAACAGAATCGAAATATATCTGTGAAAAAATAACCGGCGTTTTTATGGTTGAAACTTAAGCTATTAAATTGTAAATCGTTGCAGAAGGACAATTGATTTTTCAGTCATTATACGCATAAGTTTTGTATTTCGAAGAGAAGGCAATTCTATCCGCTATCCATAAGTTTCGGACAGTTCTGATTGGATGGCTAACACTTTTGTCTTATTCTAAAACTAATTGTCACCCAGTACAAAACTCAAGAACCACTGAAGGTGGAGAGTTGCTGAATAGGGTTGACTGGATGATCGCATTTCTGAAAATAATTCAAAAGCACACACACACACACACACAAACACAAACACCCATCCATATATATATATATATATATATCTGTGTGTGTAAATTATAATTTACTTTTATTAAATATATTACAATTTACTTTTAGCAAATATATGTAAATTAAAATTTACTTTTAGTAAATTTATTTGCGTTGATAATTACAGGGAAAAACCTCTTTCCCATGGACGAAATGATCATCTGTATGGGGTAAATTGTTTGGATCTCATTAATTGGAATTCTCTTATATGCTCTATAATAAAAATTATATTGAGCTCTCTTTTGTGGATCAGTTTCAATATTTTATATTAATAGGGTCTACTTGGATTACTTACTCACGGATTTTGTAACATATATAAGCAGTAAATTCGACCATGCCGACCGAACGCTCCTCTGTGGCCAAATCGGTTAAAGGTATGTCAAGCTAAATGACGGTTCCGTATAGGATACAGGTTCGAATCCTGTCGAAGGACGAGTATTTTCTTTGAAAATTTCTCGGACATTCAGGACAGTAAATGTTATTTAATACTGTTTATTATAAACATAGCATTTACTTAAATACTTGTATCTATAAAAAGAATGTTAAACATAAAAATGTCTTTAAATAATTGTCGGACATTGTCCATTTCATAATGTGTGCCGTCATTTGTTTACATTTGATACGCCATGAGCAGATATGAATGTACGTGAGAGATTCATGGAAGATTGAAGTTTATAAGCAATAAATTCGACCTTGCCAACCGAACGATCCTTTGTGGCCAAATCGGTTAAAGGCACGTCAAGTTAAATGACGGTTCCGTATGTATAGGATACAGGTTCGAATCCTGTCGGAGGACGAAGATTTTCTATGAAAATTTCTCGGACATTCAGGCCGGTAAATGTTGTTTAATACTGTTTATTATAAACAGAGCATTTACTTAAATACTTGTATCTATACAAAGAATGTTAAATATAAAAATGTCTTTATATATATATATATATACAATTTAAAAAAAAGTTATGCCATATTTCATCCATGAAGCAGCAAGATCAGAAAAACATTTTTTCATAAAAAAGATACATTCCCCCCAAAAAATGTGATTAAGGTTAAGCGCCTGAATGCATGTTTTATATTTCAATACAGTGTAACCCGGATATAAGAGAGTTGTAGGGACCGGAGAAGAAGTATCTTATATCCGGGTTTCTCTTATATCCGGGTTTGGTCTATTATATATACATTAACACAGGCTCTAATTTGGGACCAGAAAATCTCTCTTGTATCTGCGTTTCTCTTATATCCGGGTTTGGTCTATTATATATACATTAACACAGGCTCTAATTTGGGACCAGAGAAAATCTCTCTTATATCCGTGTTTCTCTTATATCCGGGTTACACTGTATATAGTTACAAAATTTAGTTGTTAAGTAATTTCAGCCTTTATTGTGTATTTATTTTAAGGTTTCCGCTTTCCGCATAGTTTCAGCACTAATATAATAAGAATAACGATAAACATGAATAGCCCAGTCATATATTAATTGTAGGAAATGCGATGATCATTGCACTTACAATGGATCTTCATCTGAGCAAATTATATCCATTTTTTTTTTATTGAATTGGCATTTCCCAGGTAAACAATTTGATCGCGAATATTACAATGGTACAAAAGAGCTGTGAATGAGTTTTGTTTAATTTCAAATCCGTTTTATCTTCGCATATTCCTTGCTTGAAATCTCCGAATGTTTCGCTGATCTGTTTTTGGTTGGCATTGTTTACCTTCTGTTTGGTAGACTCGCGCCTGTGATGCAAATTCTTTTTCGGATGAAGACGGTTCATCGTCGAAACATGTCCAAAGAGCAATCTTTCAAATTGTCATATGTTTTTCTCATAGAAATTTATCTTAACATCGATAAACTAATTAGACAATTGGAACGGATCAGTATAAAAATAAGGAGACAAACTCTGTCTATTATTAAATGAAACATATCTGAATAAAGATATGCTGCCCTATATAAATATATATATTTTACTCTTATTCTTACTCTCTCCTGGACATTGGGTTCTACCTGGATTCTATCCTCTTGTAAATTTATACACACACACAAACACGCACGCACACACACACACACACACACACACACACACACACACACACACACACACACACACACACACACAGAAATATATATATTAATATATATTATATATTATAAATATATATTAATATTAATTATATATTGATACTAATTAATATATATATATTAATTAATATATATATTAAAATTAATTATATATTAATTATATATTAATTAATATATATATTAATATTAATTATATATTAATATTAATTATATATATATATATATATATATATATATATATATATATATATATATATATATATATAATATATATATATATATATATATATTAATATATTAATGCTCTGTAAATTTACATTGAGCACTATTGTGTAAAAATAAAAATATCTATAAGAAGACCGGATTATATATCTTACTGTTCTTTCTTTTTATTTATATAAACATACATACATACACACACACACACACACACACACACACACACACACACACACACACACACACATATATATATATATATATACATACATACATATATATATATATATGATACATATGTATATATATATATAAGTGTATATTGACTATTAATTTTATCTATCTATCTATCTATCTATCTATCTATATATATATATATATATATATATATATATATATAAGTGTATATTGACCACTAATATTATATATATATATATATATATATATATATATATATATATATATATATATATATATATGATGCAATCTGTAAATTGTCGCAATTTTATAATTATTAATTTCGCGAATGCGCGTTGTTAGTTTTTGATTTTGTCAACTGCACAGTATTGTAGGGTCCGTTGGGCACCAGCCGTGAGTAAAAGAGCACCATAACTCAATTCACACCGCCAGAAAATTGGAAAAAAGCATGCTCTACTGCTTGGCATTCGCACGGGAAGCTCCAGTACAAACATTTCAGAATGTTTGAGGATTCGTAAAAAATTGGATGATATATCCAGTCAACATCATGGTGTTTGGAGAGATTACTAAGGATGGCGACGTCATGACTCTATTTGCCACAGGGCCGCATACTCAATAGAGAGGCGTATATCAAGTGTCTTGAAGAGGTAGTGCTGTCCTGGATCGAGAGATTGGCTGCTGGGAGACCCAAAAACCCAAACACTCTGAAATCTTCGAATTGGTTTTCACCCTTTTCGGGTTGAACCGGCTTTCTCCCGAGCAAGTACGGCATCACGGACCATCGCTGCTCACGCCCGCCGATCCTGAGCCAGGTCACACGAAATGGCGAGCCACTCGCGATTCCATCGTCGAAGACCAACTACTTGTGGACCCGATAGTACTGCCAGGTAATCCTTGATTGTGCTAGCCGACGTCTTCAGCTGCCCACCGACACGTCTTCGCCTGCCAGGAAGAGAAGGAGGGAGAAGTACATCGCGGATGAGCTCTCCCTCGGGGCGTCGATCTGCGAGCCCGTACCATCGGAGACGACACTGGAGCAGGACGGGTGGAAGAGGACGGAGACTCAGGCGTAGAGCGATGGTGGGAATGCAGTGATGGCAATCGTGGTCGAACACTTCAAGCCTTGAAGTGTTTTTTCGTATTGGAGGTTCCGGCGCGAATGCCAAGCGGTACTCTATGCCGTTTCCAAATTTTTGGCGGAATGTATTGCGTCATGGTGCTTTTTTTCTCTCACAGACGGTGCCCAACTGACTTCACTATACTATGCAGTCGACAAGATCAAAGTCAAACAAAATGAAAATCAAACAAAATTACAGATATAAAATGGCGACAATTTGCCGATTGCACCCTGTATATATAGAAACCCGCATCTCCGACCACAAGTGTTATTTATGTTTGGGCAAACGTTCTAATTCTTTTGTATATATAGAAACCCGCATCTCCGACCACAAGTGTTATTTATGTTTGGGCAAACGTTCTAATTCTTTTGTATATATAGAAACCCGCATCTCCGACCACAAGTGTTATTTATGTTTGGGCAAACGTTCTAATTCTTTTGTATTATTCAGGAATGATGCTGGCTATAACTTTGATTTTACTAATGCCACCTAAATGCCAATTAAAAAGTCCATAATTCTTTAAGGAGAAACACACTTACTTACTATCGACACACGCCTAGAATATTATATTATATCGCTAATCTTCTTTGAATCCATTCTTAAAGAATTAAACTTATATCAATATAATACAAAGAGTACATATATTAAGACAGCACCAGATTAATCGAATACTACCTCACTACGCCGAGTGACAACACAAAATTGAAACCATTAGAACTATTCCTACCAGTCAGTCACACATGCACATTACGAATACACATTATTATCCGGTGTCCTCTTAGACATATTAGAATTTTTACAAACTTACACCATTTTCATCATTATGCCTGGGGAACATAGGACCGCAACAATGCCTCTCCAACGGACGCGGTTCCGGTCGATCCTCTTCAGATCGGCCCATGTAGTGCCGGCTGCCTTCCCGGAGGGTTTTCCCCGGCACTCGTCACACGCTCCACTTTGGAGGACTCTTTTTCGGCCCTGTCGCTGTTTGAACGTTATCGTTGAGGCTTCTGTAACAAGCTAGTTTTTAAGTAAGTAGGTGGTTAGCCTACTGCACAACCCCCAACCTGGAGGTGTTTCTTTCATCTGGCTCCTACGCCACAGACCTGTTGAGATTGGTTGAAACTGCTAAGGGCCGAAGCCCCCACCCACATGTCAAGGCAACACACCATCAGGACGGACAAACTTACATACATAGAGAATTATGTACGGTTTTAATGTATGTGATACATGACTGACCAATGAGAATCGATGCAAATAAAATTGGAACTAGTAAAGTTCTGTCTGTTTTCTCTCAATCTCTGACGAAGCTTTAATAAAGCTGAAACATCTTCGATTGATCCCTATTTGTTCTTTATCTTATGATATATATATATATATATATATATATATATATATATATATATATATATATATATAAAGAGAGAGAGAGAGAGAGAGATTGCATTTCTTTTATCTGTCTTTTGTTGAATATGACGGATAAGGAGTGTTTTTTATTTAATTTTTAGTGAGTGTGTCGAGAATAATGCTAGACTTCCATTTAAGACTTCCAATGTTTTCAATATCGATTTGGAAGGAAGATTGTTAATAGATTTTTGTTTTCTTTTCTATACTGTGTTGTGTGAATGGCATTTTTGTTGTAGCAATCTCTTCTCCAAAAGATCCTTTGCCTAGTTTCTGTATATAGTAATGATATTCTGGCCACCTTTTTACCCGGTCGTCCTGGGTAAGATGAAAAACTACATCCACGTCCTGGGCAATACTTTTATATGGCAGTGGATGCTTGACAATTTCGTCACAGACGAATACGTCCTAGGTATGACGATAAACTACATCCGCGTCCTGGGTAAGACGATAAACTACGTCCGACAGCAAGACCACTGATCAGGAGGGTTTGAGGAGCGTGGAACCCCCTCTTAATTGCTGGTGTTCCCAGGTTCACTCTGACACGGACTGGCAGCACCTGTTAGGGTCCCAGCTATGGGCAAATAATTAACACTCAAACTTGTGTTAAAATAGATTTTAATACCAGAAATACTTTGTAATAAAAAAATTATTACGAGCAATGAATTTTTAAGGAAAAATTATTATCAGCAGTACTTTAAAAAAATACCAGCAATACAAACAGTTATACATTGTTTGAAAAAAAATATGACCAGCTATAGATTTCTTCAAGGAAAAATATTCCAAGAAATAGATTTTTGAAGAAAAACATATTACCAGTAATAAAAATTTTTCCGTATTAAATAACCCATTGAGGTCGATATGCCGTAAAATAAACCAAACCAAACCAAACTAAATCAAACCTTTCTACCGGGATTATCTGTTGATTTTATATGACAAATGTTTCTAATAAAGCAAATATTTATCATAATTAAATGTTTTAATATATAATTATCTAAATGTAAACTCCGATAATTTCTCCTTGTCGGTCACAATCAATTATATATATATATATATATATATATATATATATATATATATATTGATAATTTTAGTGGTCAATATATATATATATATATATATATATATATATATATATATATATATTGAATTTGTAGGTCTGATGAATTGGATCCTGATTACGATTCCAATATAATAAATTATAATCATGGAATATTAGTGTTTGAGGCTTTTATATATATATATATATATATATATATATATATATATATATATATATAGAGAGAGAGAGAGAGAGAGAGAGAGAGAGATATTATAATAATATTTTGCATCGCTACACAAAGATTTTATGTTTCGGAACTAAAAATGTTCCTCATCAGGTGGTGTTGGATAACTTATGATGAAATAAACTCTTTTTTAATCCAACTTTCTACGTGCTCCTGTTCATCAAACGCGCTTAGGAATCCTGTCACCGACGCCATAATTTTTATGAAGTAGAGTACTCTCTGGAATATACGTTGTCAGGTCAACAGATGGTAGCACGACTGACATTCGCAGTGCATTGTTTGTTTGGGGTTTTATGGCATATCAACCACTATGGGTTATTTAATGCCAGATCCAGTATTTACTAGATATATCAAAAACGTATAGTTGGCAACATCATTGTTTCAAAAACGTATAGCTGGCAACATCCTTGTTTCAAAAACGTATAGCTGGCAACTGTTTCAAAAACGTATAGGTGGCAACATCATTGTTTCAAAAAAATGTATCCCTGGCAACATCATTGTTTCAAAAACGTATAGCTGGCAACATCATTGTTTCAAAAACGTATAGCTGGCAACATCATTGTTTCAAAACCTTATAGCTGGCAAGATCATTGTTTCAAAAAAACTTATAGCTGGCAACATCATTGTTTCAAAAACGTATAGCTGGCAACATCATTGTTTCAAAAACGTATAGCTGGCAACATCATTGTTTCAAAAAACGTATAGCTGGCAACTGTTTCAAAAACGTATAGCTGGCAACATCATTGTTTCAAAAACATGTATCCTTGGCAACATCATTGTTTCAAAAAAATGTATCCTGGCAACATCATTGTTTCAAAAAAATGTATCCCTGGTAACATCATTGTTTCAAAAAAATGTATCCTGGCAACATCATTGTTTCAAAAAAATGTATCCCTGGCAACATGATCGTTTCAAAAACGTATAGCTGGCAACATCATCGTTTCAAAAACGTATAGCTGGAAACATCATTGTTTCCCATCACATTTTAGGGGTAAGGTGTTAATATATTTAGTGTATGGTTTGGGAGGGAAAGTTAATTGTAAGTTGTAGTTGTTTTGGGATGGGTTAGATGTGATGGGGCATGACATGACCAGCCGATTGATAGGATCGACGGCCTTTTGGTTGGACGTAGTTTATCGTCATACCCAGGACGCGGATGTAGTTTATCGTCATACCCAGGACGGGGATGTAGTTTATCGTCATACCCAGGACGCGGATGTAGTTTATCGTCATACCCAGGACGCGGACACACCTTGGGATTTCACTATTTTCCCATAGCTGGGACCCTAACAGGTGCTACCACCCCGGGTCAGGGTGGACCTGGGAACATCAGCAATTAAGAGGTGGTTCCACGCTCCTCAAAACCTCCTGATCAGAGGCATTGCTGTTGGATGTAGTTTATCGTCTTACCCAGGAATCGGATGCAGTTTAACGTCATACCCAGGACGGCATTCGCAGTGCAGTTCTGCTTTTATAGTAGTATTTATTTACATACAAAAATACAAATGTATAAACATGTACTTAGTTCGGGGATAACACATTGGTTGATTACTTTCGAGTCTAGAATAATGGTTTTTGTATATCTCTAAGAATTTACTTCGTTCGGGAAGAGCTAAACATTGGTCGTATATATTTGAGTCTGTAAAAAACTAATATTTGCCAATTCCCTAAGCAATAAATTCCTTAGGATTGAGTAAAAAGTAGTCCTTTATATTTGAAATTTAAAAAACATTACATCTAGACTTTAAAAGCCGTAGAAATCAATTAGTAGATAAAATATTTACGGTTTATGTCTTCTCATTTCTTACGACATCATGAATAATTGTTATATTTCAGATTTTAAAGATCGATCAAACGGATTCCAATTATAGTTCATTGTCTTTTTCGCTTGATTAGGGTCGAAAGTTTTGTCGAAACTCAAACGATTGGACAATATACATTCACTTGATCTTGACAGGCTTTCTCTTTTACATGAAAAAGAAAAACTTAACTAAAACAAAGGCCACGACTATTATTCACAGTTGCATATTTAAGGAAAATTTCTCAGCCGGGCGTACTTCTGAATATATAGGCAAATAACCAATCATGAGCAATTTTGGGGGTTTCTCTGATAAATATTTCGCAGTTCATCTTATATATATATATATATATAAACTATTCATTTTTCTATTTTATCTATCTATCCAATTTCTTTTCTAGTGGCATTATTTTTTTTCTATTTTCATCACATATTCTATTTCTTTCTTGATTTCATTCCTTCGAGCGGTTTTTGTTTACATCTGCCATTACTAACGATATGTTTTCATTAAGACGTCGCCAATAGCCATTAGCAATGTTTTAGTGTGCAACACGCAAGCGTGAAAAAGAGGAAGTCAATGAAAACGGAAATAAAACGAAAAGAGAATGCCTCGACCTCTTTAGAGGTATGTTTGTCACGCCACCAGGATCTTTCCTGTAATGCCTCTTGTTTATTTGTGAGGAGAACCAAAGTAAAATAAAATAAAATAAATAAAACTCAGCAAACGAAATGAGTAAATAAATAGCGTCAAAGCTTAATGTGAATTACTCAGTTGGAAGATTTAAAACAGACAAATCTATAACAAACATTGCCGCTTACATTATTAGTTCAAAGAGTAGTCTCCCCTTGTTTCGTTACTCTCCACTTTGAGAGAGCTATTTCTGTTTACTGCGATTATAAAAGGACACTATACGCGAACCTTTTATTCCCAGTTGAATAAAGCTTTCTTAAAGCCTACACCTGCGTACTTATATCATTACAATACTTTTTGGAATCTGATCATTAATTTGTTGAATGATAGGATAATCTCTTAGCGCAGTAATGATGAAAGCCGTTTTCAGATGTAAAAAAGCAAGAGATAATTGTATGAAATATCTCAAATTTCGAAATCTCTAATTAATAATAAACATTAATTTGAACATTAAAAATATGGTGTAGGACTGTTTTATCGGATAATTGTTTAATAACTTCAGAGCTTTCAAAATATTAATCAACGCTGGAAATTGAGCCCACACACCACAAAAAACATGATCAGTAATTCCTACAGAATTGTGAAGAAGTTCTTTGAATATTCTCGAAGATTCTGATGCTACTCTGTTGAAGGAAAAACGAGGAATTTGTCCGGCCAATTTGCAACCATTATAAACATAGATGTTATAAAAATCCGTCTTTCTCAAAATACGAAAGACTTAGGCTTTGTGGCGCGCAAGACATTTCGAAATTTAGCAAGATATAGGATCCATTTCGCAAAACAAGAGAGACTAATCACTTGGCTTCTGTTAAAATAAATCTGTCAGGAAAAAAAAAAACATAATAAAATAGATATCTGATTACATGAAGACTGATCTTTCAAACGTTGTTTTTTTGCCAAAGAATGCCTTGCTACACTTAGAAACCGTCTTCAAATGGATTCTCGGCTAAGAGCTTCACAGTTGACATGATTTTCTCTATACGTCAGCTCCAGGAGAAATGTAAACAATGCCTTCACCAATCTCTCACATTCGTTCGATTTTGTTAGCATAAATGGTATGTTTCTGTTACTCTTGATAATTGGCTGCCACCACATGTCATCTCTTTTTACGGTAATATGATGGGTGTAGTCGGCTATGATGTTGAATCTTGGACGCTCTTCACAATTCAAAATGGCGTAAAACAAGGTTGCATTTGAGCACCGATTTTTTAACTTCTTTTCCATGTTATTGGTCTTTGCGATCAGACAATCCGAAGAAGGCGTATACGCACACACGAAAAGCAATGGAAAATTATTCAACTTAGCCCACCTGACGGGAAAAGACCGATATGCGTACAGTACTCATCAGAGATGTGCTGTTTGCTGATGGGGGGAGGCAGAACTAATTTCAACTCGGAACCTCAAAAGGTTAATTTTCATTTCAAGCCCTTCGGTCAGTTTCTAATAAAAGCTTCCCAAATAGTTCCATTTAGGTGTAAATGCATATTTGCTTAATTCGAAAATAACAAGAAATTTTGAAAAATATCTACCGTTTTGGTGTTATCGACAATATCATTTCTGACTCATTCTCGTCGCGGTGGGTGAAGTTGAAATTAATTCTGCATCCCCTGCTGATGATGTATCACTGAGCACGCTCACCGCACACGACTTCCAACAGCTGATTAGTCAGTTCAACCTTACCTTTAAGGAATTCCGGCCGACTATTAACATAACAAAAAAACAAACGTCATGGGTCAAGATGTTTCTGCATCTCCACCGATCAACATCGATGACGTGAAAATTGACAAAGGCATCTTCAAAGCGACAGAAGTGACCGCCGAATTGAACAAGAGAATATAGGACAGTAGTCAACTTACCATGAGCGTCAAAACAAAGGTATTCCCCGCATGTGCTGGAGTTTTGGGGTACCCTGGTATACTAGTGAGCCAGCCAAAATGAGCTGACTCATTTTATAGTTCACCAATATAAGGTGTAACCAATCAGAAGGCTCAAAATCTTCGACGTGTATAAAGGCGGCCATGTTTTCCCGAATATGTGCTGCCAGCCTTTGATATCGAAGACTAAGGAATTACGGAACAGCTGGTGGTGGTATTGGCGACATAGTCACATTCAGTAGAGTGTCTGACTCGTGAGTGTTAATCTTTAACGTTGTTTCATTGAACAGATTACGTACTGCGCTGTATTCTATATTCATAGACTATGGTGAACATAGTCAACAGTATTTGTCTTTAGTAGACTGCTTTACGAAAGGGAAACCTGGACAACATACGTCAGGCAGAAAAAACACCTGGAAAGATTCCACCGCCGCTGCCGATGACGTATCCGCTGCATCACATGGACAGACAACACAGTTGCGCTGAAGATTGTATCTTCATCTTTGTAAACGTCGTCTTCGATGGCTGGGTGAAGAAATGATGGCCGTATAACAAAAAATCTCATGTACGGTGGGCTGATCAGAGGACACCGTCCAGTATCCAGTAGGCCGCGCTGTACTACCTTTCAAGGACGTTTGCAAGAAGGACCTTAAGCTGGCAGGCACTGGTTCTGGTAACTGGGAACAGCTAGTAAAAGATTGCAGGGGCTGGCGTCATGTTGTTCAAGGATGAGTCATGAAGAACAGGAAAAGGTGAAACCGATTTTAGGAAATCATAAGACACCGCAGGAAAATGAGAAATCAATCTTCCAGCTTCATCTGTCACACCTGCAGAAGAGAGTGTCATGCAAAGTTAGGTCTGATAAGCTACTCCAGACACTGATCGAAAAACGACTGAATGTTTAAATAAAGAGGGCATTACCATTAACTCGCGAGATAAATATATGCCTTTTAATATATATACATATCATTACTGTGTGTCTCAGCGGCTGTTGTGATGCGTCTAGTGTGGTAGTCTGTAGTGGTAGTGCTTGTCGCTTCTCGCTTTCAGCTACCACTGCTGGCTAGCAGCAATGCGAAAAGGGGAGTCGAGTGCGTAAGTCTTCCCCTGTCAGTATATAGCCTCTCCATCAGCAAGCCTATGTAGTGCCTCCTCGTGTCGACAGATGGCAACAGATGGCAACCGAGTACCTTGCAGACTTGGGCTAAACTACAGGGGATGGGGGAGGAGTTTGGATCCCTTAACATGCAGCATGCAGGCCCACCGGTGGGTGGACACGACCTGGTGCCCATGAATCAAACCCCAGCTATAGGTTAAATAGCTCCACTGCCTTGTGGAAATCTTCGGGAGAAGAAAAGGCGAAGGAGTAAACCCTACACAAATCATGAGTGGAGCCCCGAAGGCGGATGGACGGCACTCTGTGCTACCTTCCGGCAACCCCTGCAGCCGCGCTGGTACCAAACCGTATTGGTTCATCTTTTCCTTTGTACTCTACTAGCAAGGACGAGAGGGTGAACTAGACGTCCGGGCAGCCCTAGTTCTCCATACATCCCCCCAGGCTCGTAGCGCACTGCAGAGGACACTCCAGTGACTTCGCAAGACATCGACATAACACGGGAAGTGCCAAGTGTCTGGGAGACTGCCGCTCCTATAATAGGATCAGTTGGGCACAGTCTGTAAGAATAAGAGCACCATGATGAGGTGGGGGTCTTTGCGTAGATGAGAGGTTTGTAATGTAATTTCTCTGCGTCGTCTTTCCACGTTATATGTCCAATTATTTTAGTTCCTTTCATTTCCTATTCGTTTGAAAAGTTCCTCAACTGATAAGAATTGAAACACATTTGCTTAGACATATGAGGTCAGATCAGAAAGTATTGGGACTGTTGTTATGGAAACAGAGCCAAAGTATACAGAGTGAAGCCGTTTGGCAAAGATTGTCTCTGAACTCTCTCGCGAATAAACACTAATAGCGTTCTCGCTTCCCTCGTTATAGAACGGCTTGGAAGGAAAATGTGTAGAGTTCCCATCAGTGATCAGATTTTATCTATCACTTTTTGGCCAGGTACCATATTTCATAGGTCTCGCTCCTTGCGACTTTTTCCCCCCACTTCATAAACCAAATCCCATTTGAAAGGAACATGATTTCAAGACATCGAGGAAATCCAAGAGAATTTAACGAGGCAGGCTGCTCTCTATCCTAAAAAGAGTTTCGATAAATGTTTCCACAATACAAAACAACACTGAATAGGAAATTACTTTGATGGATATGAACTGCAGAACTATAATGTGTCACAGTTTTCTTTTTATAGCACCAATACCGTTACTTTTTTATCAGAACCCGTATTTCCCCAGACAGCGAATACTATGCTCCTGACATCTGAAAAACTATTTATACATGATTTTTTACAAATCTACACACATACACATATTTCTTGTCAGCACAGCATTCCTTTTATACATGATAATACATGGGAAAGAGTATATGAAAGTTCACAAAGATGTCTATCTTGATAACCCGTATTTTGAATAGATAGCAGAAATATTTTGATATAAAAAATTGTTATATTTTTTATACATGCACGCAGCAAAGATAAACTATGATTTTCTTTTCAGTTCATTCTAGCCGTTTTTAATATGAATGACATAAAAGTATTGCTAGTTTTGGTTGTTATTTGGTTCAGGCATATTCTTTTCCTTTTTTACACATATTCTTCAGTGAGCGTTACAATGTTTTTTTTTTCCTGTATGCATTAAGACTGAATAATTCTCCTGGACGGAGTACTGCTACATTTCCTTCAGTTTTTGCGAAATCTAAATCTATGTTACAATAAAAATCAAACAAGCAAGGGTGCTATTATATTTTTCAGAAAGTAGAAAGAGTTGAAAAAAGCAGATGACTAAAAATCCAAAAGATTAAAAGAGAAAAAGTTTGTTATAAATTTTTTCTTAAGTGTTCAACAAGAAACAAAAAAAAAATCGTGCTCATGTGCATGCGCTCGCTCCTAAAAAGAAGAGCACGGTCGTTGTTTTTTTTTCTTGTATCGCAGAAAGAAAGAGCTTATGATGAGAAAGAGCGTATGATTAGAACGAGCGTATAATGAGAACGAGCTTATGATGAGAAAGAGCGTATGATTAGAAAGTGTGTATAATGAGAAAGAGCGTATAATGAGAACGAGCGTATGATGAAAAAGAGCGTATGATTAGAAAGTGCGTATAATGAGAAAGAGCGTATAATGAGATCGAGCGTATGATGAGAAAGAGCGTATGATTAGAAAGTGCGTATAATGAGAAAGATCGTATAATGAAAACGAGCGTATGATGAGAAAGAGTGTATGATTAGAAAGAGCGTATGATTAAAAAGAGCATATAATAAGAAAAAGGATATAATACGAAGGATCGTAAGATGAGAAAGAGCGTATAATAAGAAAGAGCGTATGAGAACGAGAGTATATTGAGAAAGATCATATAATTAGAAAGGACTTACGATTAGAAAGAGCGTATAATGAGAAAGTGCGTGTAATGAGACCGATCGTATAATGAGAACGATCGTATAATGAGAACGATCGTATAATGAGAACGAGAGTATGATGAGAAAGAGCGTATGATAGAATGATCGCATGATGAGAAAGAGCGCATAATAAGAACGATCGTATGATGAGAAAGCGCGTATGATAAGAAAGAGCGTTTAATGAGAAAAAGCGTATAATGAGAACGAGCGTATAATAAGAAAGTGTATGATGAGAACGAGAGTATGTTGAGAAAGAGCCTATAATTAGAAAGAACGTATGATTAGAAAGAGCGTAATATGAGAAAGAACTTATAATATGAAAGATCGTATGATGAGGAATAGTATATGATTAGAAAGAGCTTATGATTATAAAGAGGATATAGAAGAGAAAGAGTGTATAATGAGAAATGAGCGCATGATGAGAAAGGGCGCATGATTAGGAAGATCGTATAATGAGAAAGAGTGTATAGATGAGAAAGAGCGTATAATGAAAAAGAGCATATGAGAAAAACCGTGTAATGAGAAAAGGGGTACGATGAGAAAAAGCGTGTAATGAGAAAGAGCGTAGGATGAGAAGGAGCGTACAATGAGGACGTGCGTATGTTGAGAAAGATCGGATTATGAGAAAGAGCATCTGATTAGAAAGAGCGTAAAATCAGAACGAATGTACAATGAGAAAATTCGTATGAGAAGCCAAAGAATGAGCAGCTAATGAGAAAAGTGTACAATGGCAATCAGCGGTTTATATGATAATGAAAGGGCGTATGAAAGAAATAGTGTAGGAAAGTAGACGGAATGAGCGTATAATGAGAAAGTGCGTATGAGAAGCGACAGAAACAGCGCATGATGAGAAGGACCCTACAATGTGAAATAACATAATATTAGTCAGAATGAGCGCATGTTTTAAAAAAAGCATATTATCTTAGTCATTTCACCCCAAGCAAGCCGAGAATGCCACTAAAAGACTTGGTGTAAGGGGTGGGGGTCGATAAAATCTGAACGTGATTCAAGTAGACTGAAGATGACGATCGACGTTGCATTTAAATTTTTGAATATTGTAGATATCGGGGAAGCAAAGATAGGGAAGGTAGTTACACAGGCGGGAAGTGCTAGCAAAGAAACTGCCGGAATAGAAGTGGCGGTTACATTTAACTAATTCAACAGTAAAAGGGGTGGGACCTAGATGTCAATGTATTAGCACACTTAAACTCACTTATACCAGGCACCAGAACGTTTTGGATGTACCAAAAATTATAAGCTATTTCCTGCCCCAGTTAATCACAGATTGGGCGTCCTTTTCAAGAGCAGTGGCCAAATTAACTTTCTCACCTCTGACGGATTTGCTGTTGAGACAGCAGTTAATGGTAGTGTCATCAGCATAAATGCCTCGCTGGGAATTGATCACATAAGGAATATCATTGATAAAGATCAGAAACAGCGTAGGACCTAGGATAGAGGTTTGGGGAACACCCGTGAAAGGATCTGGAAGCGAGCCAGTTCAAAACAATCTTTATTTCACGATTTGATAGGAACGATTAGATTAAATCAAACAATTGTTCAATATACCGCAGCCCTGGAGCTTACATAGAAGACCAGTGTGCCAAACCCTGTGAAATGCCTTCGAGATATCTAGAGCCACAGCTCAAGCTTCGCCGTTATAATCAAGAGAATGATATACATATTCAGTGATGGTCGTTAGCCTATCAGTTGTAGATACGGAAGCCATATTGTTTGTCAGAGAGTAGGTTGTGAGATATAAGAGGCTTAACAAACTTCAGCATTGATTAAAACCTCGTATACATTGCCGAAAAGCGGTAGGTAACTAATAGTGTGGTAGTTACAGGGGCCGGAAGGTTCTTCAGAGTTCTTAAATGCAGGAACTACAGAGAAGGATTTCCAACAAGCTGGAAAGCAGGAAGCAGCGAGGCAATAGTCGTAGAGTTTGGAGAGAACTCGGTCCAGCGCGGAAGCACATTTTTTAGGACAACATTTGGGATCCCGTTGCCTCCACTTGCCTTAAACAGTCTAATTTAGAGATAAGGTTGGTGACGGGGTTATGCAGGTATCAGTCAGTAGAACCTATATTATGTTAGGGAAATCATGTGTGGGCACTCCAAATAAATCGATAGTTGAGTTGGAAGAGAATTTCCGAGCAAATCATTCAACGTTATCTACTATAAATGTCAGGGCTTCGAATTGATTAAATAGAGGAGGAATTGAGGATTTGCTGTTGTTAATATCACCCTTGCAGGGCCCCCAACCGTCTCTAGACCCGGACTTGAAAGATGCTATACCTTGTTTGATTCTATCAACAAGCAATCCCAATCTGCTCGTTGATAAAGATATTCTGCCGGCAGGAGGTTATTGGCTGGTGGGAGAGCGGATGGAGATGTTTACAGACGCAATCGCATGATCAGAGTTGCCAAAAGGCTAGAGCTGCGTAGTAAGACAAGAGTCAGGGACAGAGGTAAAAAAAAGAGATCGATAAGAGAAGTGTTCCCTTTAGGGTTACTGAGGAAACGCGTAAGTCAACCACTTGCGTGAGAGATTGAGAACTCAAGGCTTTGGATGCCAGCGAGGTCAGTGACCGAGTGTTTAAGCCAAATGGTATGGTGGACATTAAATTCACCGAACACCAATATATTTGCAAACAGGTGTTTGGGAGCTGGACTTGTTTATTGATATAATGGAATATGCATACACCTGTGTTCCCCCTCACTGGAATAATGGGTGGTTGATGTCAGTCATAAATACAGACTGACAGAAAGACCAAGTGAAGAGGAAAAGTCATTTGACGACGCCCATTGGACTACGCCATTAGCTATCCTATTGGTCTACACCTATTGCCTAAGCATCTTACCTGCGACTACGACGAGTACCAGTCGATTACTGCTAACTGCTAGATTGTAATACTCGGTTACAGTAGCCAACACCACTTAGCTACTTCGATCAAATATATCCCTTTCCGGGACATATCATTTATATTACCGGAAATACTATCTAGCACGCAAGGAAAGAGAACTAGGGAAAGAAAAGATAGATACTTTCTCAGGAGAGGAAGGTAGCCAGAAATCGCGTAATCAAAGGGGATTGAAGAGTTAAGATTAGATTCGCAGAGAGCTATGATGTCCGGAGACTTTTCGAAGAGGAACGATTCCACACCACAGTAATTGGTACAAATACCACAAATGTTGGAGAATGAAAAGACTGTAAAGTTAGCTTTACTTGTCTTTCTATTAACCCCGAATAAGCAGGAGTCGAGAGTTAAATTATCTTTAAAGTATACATGTATTAGTGATAATTATAGAAAAGGAGGAGATACATGCAACATCTGTCACCAGATTCACCCTGCAACTGTTCACAAAAGAAAATACAGTAACTGGGAATTTAAGAACATTACCTCAATATGACCAACTAAAAATATAATTCAGAAAATGAAGTTTTTGAATATTAAGTCTCAGAGGGTAAATAATGGAGATTTGATAAGTGGTAGACACAAGTTTGTATGCGATAAAAAAGAAGAAGAGTAGGACTTGTACTAGATCAATACAAGAAGAAATATTCTCGAATACTGTTTGACAGAACTGTTTCATATATCCATTATAGTATTGCATGCACCATGAGCACATTGTATAGAAGAAGAAATTATTTTTTTCGAAACACTGGATAACGCCAAGACTTCATCTAAATTGCAGGAAATATTCAACAACACGAAGGACCTAAACACTGAAATAAAGAAATCGGGTACTGAAATATTTTACAAATACGGACTAAGATCCCTTAGCGAGCACGGAGAAAGATGGGTCCACAGCAAGCGACGAAATAATCAACACCTGGTTACAAGAGCACCCCAAAACCCCTGTAGATATAGAGACGCCCAGGTGGAAACACGAAGCGACTTTAGTTTGGTTTGGTTTGGTTTGTTTTACGGCATATCACCCTTAATGGGTTATATAATTTTTATTGCTGCTAATATTTTTTTCAAAAATGTATTTGTTGTAAAACTTTTTCCAAAAAAGTATTACTGGTATTAAAATCTACTTTTATACTTTCGTAGTGTTTTGACCCCCTTTTTTGGGCGGGGGGTAACTATTTTCCCATAGTTGGGACCCTGACAGGTACTGCCACCTCGTGTTAGGGTGGACCTGGGAACACCAGCAATTAAGAGGTGGTTCTACGCCCCTCAAAACCTTCAGATCAAAGGCCTTGCTGTCAGATGTAGTTTATCGTCATACCCATAACACTAAAAAATATGGGAAACGCTATTCTACACTGTAAAGCTTATACAAGTGCCGACTGTAGGACTGGTCACGTTTCCGTCATATACAAACTTAAACTAAAAACAAAAATTTATGAACATCAAACCAAACGAGTGAATACCTTTACAATAGACCCGTGAATTACCTAAATTGCAGAGATATTTATATTGAATATAAATGCAAATATAATAAACTTCTATTAGACTGGGAATTCAAAGTGAGCACATTAAGAGGTGTTCCAGTTATATCGACGAACGAGAACATCCCAAGAAAGTGAAGAAATAAAAAAGGCCTGAAATACAGATGAAATTCTTGAGATGACGAAAAAGAGGCAACAAAAATGATAAAGAATGGTACAGAATATAGAACATTAATCACAAGCATTCGAAACAAAAAAGACGTAATCAAAATAGGAATGGCTCAATGAAAATTGCGCAAGTATAGAACGAATGAACGAGAATGGATACTGCATATATTCATAGAAGTATAAAAGAAAGGATAGGAAAAATGTCGTGCGTCTCGACAGGACTCACAAATCAGAAGATTGAACGATTATAATGGATACATCAAAAACATTCCAAAGATGGAATGAATATGTTGGGGAACTCTTTCCTGTCCAATGAAGGAAACATAACAGACATAATCATGGAAAGACCTGAAATATTAAATTCAGATACAAAATCAACACTGACCAAGATGAACAGAACAGCAACAAGATGAGATGGGACAGTAATAGAAATTCTCTCAACCATAGACGACTAAGGCATCGAAAAAATTAGAGGAATGATAAATCTAATATACAACTATGGTGAAATACTGGAAGGCCTAAGTAGAGCCATCTTTGTCAAACTGCTTAATAACGAAAGTACAAGTGAATGCAAATGAATAACATCTAAACAGTTATGCAGATGCCACAGTGTGTGTGTGTGTGTGTGTGTGTGTGTGTGTGTGTGTGTGTGTGTGTGTGTGTGTGTGTGTGTGGAATTCAGGGAGACTTGCCACATCTTTCGCCTAGAAATGTGGACGTTGTGACGATTATGTATGTTAAATTGAGAATTAGCCATCATGCTTCTAAGGCAAATGTCGCTGTGTTATGCCCATTACGCTCTGTATATGACAGACTTGGTAAAGAAAGGTGTCCCGCATTGCAGCTAGGCTTATATAAATAATTACTCTTACTTTGCACACAACAAACTCCTTCAGTAGCATTCTACCTTGAATGGCTCTTGAACTTTATATTGGGTGCGTAGTAGTAAAAAACAGAAAGAAAATTGCACGAAGAAAGTAGTAAATAAAAACTGACTGAAACGACTAATCGTAAATATTAAGCCGACATAAGGTACGGTTGTCAGCAAAGGGAACACCCCAAGATCCGAACTACAAATAGGAGCTGTCAAAATCAAGCAAGTCCTGAAATTTAAATATATGAGAAGTTCAAATAGGAAAAGGCATTGAAGTAGGGAAAGATAAATTCCAGAAGCCAAGTAAAATATCAAGAAGTAGGAAAAATTCGCTAGAAACGAAGTAAATATTGCTGAAAGGCTATATAATATCAATCATTTTATATAGCAGGGAATGTTGGTCAATCTTCACAGAGATGCGGAGGAGAGTTGAAGTTACAAGGATTTGGTTCTACAGTAGGATGCTGAGAATACCAGGGAAGGAGCGTGTAAAAAACTATGAAATTTTAAAGAAAAACAGACATAAAAACACGCATATACTTAGGATCAGGGACACGAGATAATTTGGGATTCTTAATGAAGAACGTGACATTCATAGGGCATATTGAAGAGAAAATTGATAGCGAGAAACAGTGAGAAACCAGTTAAGAAGGGCAATCACAAAGGTTTTTCCCTCTTGAAAAAAACATCTCAGATGTCCCATTCGTACTTCACCCCACGTGACCTTGTATCAGCTTATGAAATCCCATATTCGACAACCAAAGTCTCATTACAATTGCTATTGACAATTCAAGCTGGATGGATGAGAAAAGAACTCTCGACTGGCATTCAGTAAGAACACAGATTATCTTCGCGTCCATTAATCTATCAAAGACAATCGATAATATGCGATTATCCGGATGAAAAGATCAGCTTTGTAAAGAGCGTATTTTAGTTACCTGCAGTCGGCAATCAAAGTCAAAGCATTACCAATGGCACAGGGGACATCTTGTCTAATCTACAGAAATGAAAACTCTGGAGAGTAACGTAAAAGAAAACGAATACAGGATCACTGGTTCAGTAAGCCTAGAGAAAGGCTCTTGAAGTCATTGCTGCTCTGGTTTCAATAGTATTTAGTAAGTTTTTACCGGATAGAGCTGTTAGCACCATGCCAAATGGGGTTTTCTCGTAAGATGGGTGTCAACTACGGCCGAAGAACCTAATCTGCCTTACTATTTAACACTTAGGTAGGGAGAGATGGAGACACACCTTTCCCTACTTGCGCGCAAGTGTATCCAATGAACTCAAATGGAATTCTAACTCAACTCTCCTGTTTCTCATAATTGACCCCTTATCCATTAAACAATCGCACATCTTCTAAAACATTTTGACATTTAAATATTCAAAGGAAAACGGTGGACAGTGTAGAGCATCTTTAGAAACATTCTCAAAATCGTTAAATGGCTATAAACAACATTAGTCATAAATTAGTAGTGTTAGTATTCCTGTATAGCAGCAAATGCTGGACAATTCTCTCACAGATGAAGAAGAGACTTGAAGCAAAAGATATGTGGTTCTACAGAAAGATGTTGAGGATACCATGGGCCGGACATGTAAGCAACGACGAGGCTTTAGATGAAATAGAGGCAAAAAGGAAACTTATACTTAACATCAAGAAAAGCAGGCCCTCATTTCTTCGTCAGTTTAACTTAGCGTAGTTTTTCTCACTTCATAGTTTCTTTTTGTTATTTAGTGTTGAGAAACCCAATTAACATAAATAAGAAGTGGAAAATTGCAATCAAACTGATAAAGCCTTTTTAGCTAATGTGGAATATCAAGTTTAATACTTATTCATTTATTTAAATACTAACGTCGTATCATTACTACTTCTACACACACGTACGTATGCCTTGAAAATCTTTTGCGGCGCAATGAAGAGGATCGCGTGGCAAACTAGTGAAGAAATGAGGGTCTGCTTATCGCACATTCGACCAAACATTTCACGAAAAACACCAGGCACATATTTCACACTAAACAAGTTGC
Organism: Acanthosepion esculentum; assembly: GCA_964036315.1. Taxonomy (NCBI): domain Eukaryota; kingdom Metazoa; phylum Mollusca; class Cephalopoda; order Sepiida; family Sepiidae; genus Acanthosepion; species Acanthosepion esculentum. Next base: position 28,449,513 of record OZ038477.1, on the reverse strand, counting down.
ACAAATAATTGAATAGAAATATTCAAATAAAGTAAGTTCATATTTGTGGGTGTATTTTTTTAATTATAAATCTATTGTTTTATTTCATATCATTTAAATGTATGCCCTTTAAAGATTTTTCTAAGTGTGTCGTGGTCTGTCTATATTTCTGAGATGAGGTATTATGTACAGTATTTACATTAGTCGGACTATTGTCCTCATTTTTGTCGCCATATTTGTCACAACGTATGGCACAGTGGATAAAGGCGTTGGTTAGATCCAGTGACAGACCCAAAGAGTGTGAGTTCAATACCCGGTTCAGGCAGTGGAGAACTTTCAGAGGGAAAATTACCAGGATATAACTGATAACTGACATCCAGCAAACATGGCTCGTGGAACTAGAACAGTCTACCCCAGTGATCGAAATAAAGGGTTCGGTTTGAAATTCCAACCACCTGAAGAAGGCCGGAGCGTACAACGGCCGAAACGTTGTGACAAATATGGCGACAAAGATGAGGACAATAGTCCGACTAATGTAAATACTGTGTGTCGTGGTATTTAAATTTGCTACGAGGTGTGCTGTTGCTTTAAAAGGTTGAGAAACACTGATCTAACACAAGGCGAGATCACCACTCATGTTAAAGAGCAACAGTTAAAAAATATTAAGGCTGCAGGAGGTATGTGATATTAATGGAAGAGAAGGAGAATAAGGAAGAAAGATGCTAAATGCTGGTGAGTAGATGTCAAGTTTAAATATTTCATGTGGGGGTCTGTTTCCTGAAGTGGCAGTTCTTACAAAAAAAGGTCCAGTAGAGCTTTCTTCTGACCTTTGGAATAAGGATTAAATGAAGATGATTTCACTTTGTAGAAGCAGTCCGGCGTGCTCTTAGCCGTAAATATCTGGGCCGGTGTAACTAAAGAATGAAGGTGATTTCAACATTTGGCATTGAAATAAAGATAGAGTAACGACAGGCTTGCAAGGTAACTTTTTCGGCGAAGAGGTTGCAGTGTGGGAAATGTCATCACCCATAAGACGACGTAAAGGACTTTGAACTTTATCAATTCTGGCAAGTGACGACAGAGCAGCCCCAGCTCAAATATATGAGCAATGTATCATTTTGATCCAATCTTACTCTTGTAGATAAAACACGGCTGAAGTAGTCAAATACTTCACGGAGTGACAGAAAATACTGACGATTTTCCCACTATCTTTGAGAATAGATTGAATTTAAGAGTTCCACTTGAGGTTTTCCTGTTTCATTCTCTCTTTATTTACCCCACATATATATATATATATATATATATATATATATATATATATATATATATATATATATATATATTGTGTGTGTCTGTGTGTCTGTGTGTGTGGCATTCTGGGAGATTTGCCACATCTTTCGCCTAGAAATGCGGACGTTGTGACGATTATGTATGTTAAATTGAGAATTATACCCATTACTCTCTGTATATGGCAGACTTGGTAAAGAAAGGTGTCCCGCATTACGGCTAGAATAGGCTTATATAAATAATTACTCTTACTGTGCACACAACAAACTCCTTCAGTAGCATTCTATCTTGAGTAGCTCTTGAGCTTTATGTAGGGTGCGTACTAGTAAAAAACACACACCGCGAAATACTTTCTAAAAATCAATATTATTGATTTTACGAAGTAATTATGCCAATACATTTCAGCACCCGCTGAGTAATGAGTGCGTATACAGAAGGACTTACTATCTATCTAATATATATATATATATATATATATATATATATATATATATATATATATGCGTGTACATATATATATATATATATATATATATATATATATATATATATATATATATATATATATATATATAACCAAGTATAGCATTGGTATATACGGAATAAATTCAAATAACCAACAATTATTATTCTTAAAAGAGTGCTCAATACAGAGTAGAGCAGATATAATTATTTATTTAAATATTATAACATAAATATGTTATAAAATCACTACAAAAATAGCCATTTTGTTTCAACACTTCTGGTGTCTTATCAAGTGATGATGTTGAATTCAATATGTAGTGATTTTATAACATATTTATGTTATAATATTTAAATAAATAATATATATATATATATATATATATATATATATATATATATCATAAAGACGTAATTATACAAAGAATTAATTGGCAATGTTAATGTAATTTATCCTCAGGGCGTAATTTTTGTCTTGTTTTGGAAGAGTTTTCGTTATTAACTATATTAATATTGCTAATTAATTCTTTGTATAATTACCTCTTTATGATATAATATACATACTGTTAATCTAATATATATATATATATATATATATATATATATATATATATATATATATATATATATATATATATATATATATGTATGTAAGTGTGTGTGTGTATGTATGTATATAATTTAGCCGCAGTTGTCCAGCTATACAACTTTCATTAAAGGTCAGCTCAAAGTTCCTTTGTTAGAGATGATGTTTTTCGATATTCCAGCCATTTTTTTTTTGTGGTTTTCGGCGAAAATTTTAATGCCTATTTTCCGATATTCGAGGACTTTCGGCTTTTTTAAGCCATTGTCAAAGAAATTTTCTTAATAATTTTAGGTTTTGATATGTATTGTGATTTTTGTGTTATGCCAGTTTTATTTTTGAAAATATTTTGGCTATGTCGGTTTTATTCAGTATCGCGTCTTTTTAAAGTACTGTGTCTTCACTTTAATATTTTTAGTTATGAAATATATCTTGTGTATTTTGATAAATGTTCATGGAGACCCAAATCACTCGAACATCGGACAATTTTTATATAGTTTTCTTATTTTTAACTTTGATTTTCTGGGGGGGGGGGTTATGCTCGACCATACAGCCAAGTCTTATGGAAATCTAATGACGACGCGCTTATTTTAGAAGAGACACTTTCCCTTTCCGGAATGCAGGTTCTCATCAGGTCATGAGTTTGTTTTGGAGACTGACAGGTGGTTGCATTAGAACACTGATAAGCAGAGAGATTTTAAAGATATCACTAAATAAAAAGCTGAAATGACAAGACGAATATAGTTCAAGTTTATTCCTCATGTAAATATATCAAGCTCCAAAGATCCTGTGCAGCCTGTGTATAATAACCGACATTTTCTTCCAGAAATATAAAATAGACAGTCTATCCTTAAAAACATGTGAGGATATAATTTAAATAGTTATTTCTGTTTGTAACTGGTACGAGCATGTTTTTCGTTTCAAAACATTTATGTACGTATAAAATTATTCGTTCAATCAGGTTTCAGGCGACAGTGATTTAAGACAGTCTTCCTTTTTATGTGTCGTGTCCGTTCAGAACGTAGGTGGCTCTCCACGATTTCCTGTCCTTTCTATCTCTTAATAAATCTGGTTTTCACGTTACATCTCCTAAACCTTGTGCCGCCATTCATTTACCGAAGCTCGTAATTTATGCGTTGTTTTTCTCTGTCCTGTGAGTATCAAATTTTCCAAGCCCTATTTCTTCATTATGTGCCGTATAAACTCACACACTCTTTCGTTCCTTACATCTTTATCCACTGTGCCATGTGTGAGTTCAATACCCAGCTAAGGCAGTGGAGAACTTGGAGAGGGCAATTAACAGGAGATAATTGATAACTGACATCCATTAAACACGGCACGTGGAAATAGAACAGTCTACCCCAGTGAGCGAAATAAAGGGTTCAGTTCGACATTCCAAACACCTGAAGAAGGCCGGAGCGTACAACGGCCGAAACGTTGTAATAAATATGGCGACAAAGATGAGGACAATATTCCGAATAATGTAAATAGTGTACATGATACCTAATCTCATAAATATAGACTGATACTGCATATCTTAAATTATAGCCGGTAACAATGAATCCTGGTAGCTCTTCTGATTCTCTTATTATGGCTTCACTGCATTGGTTGAATATGTCCGGTGAGAAAACACATCCTTGTCTTACACATTTCTATAATAAAGTTGAAGGTTGAGGTCAGATTTCGTAATTGACTTCTGGTGATCAACGTGTAAATGAACATCAGAAATACTGATGCTCAGTATTGTACCTTTTCAGCACACCCTCATATATATTTAGAAATATTTGATCATTTTATGATCGCCTACACGAACACAATATATATATATATATATATATATATATATATATATATATATATATATATATATATATATATATATATATATATGATGAAAAGTATGGAAACGACAAAACAAAATCCGAATAAGCAAGTTTACTGTATTAATGTTGTTTTACTGTCGACGTCAGAAGTTTCGGTCTAGTAGACCATCATCAGGACATGGTTATTAGAAACGTACTTAGGATTAGACGATATTTAAGTCAACATGAAAAGACAATAGACACAAAACTCATCAGAAACAGAATTTCAGAATTGTATTGTAAGTTTGGAAACAATTCATCACCCACAAGGAGGTGTAGACGCTTTGGGACTGGAAAGTAAAGACTAGGCATCAACAGCCCAGATATGGCAGTAGTTCTCTTTTTTCAGCTTTATCTGGCTCTTGTAAAGATAGATCATCGTAGAAACAGTTAGGTACTTATTGGAACAACACACGGAACTGAACATTTTAGATTTACAGGAGAGAGCGAATATTCTGTACTATGACTTGTGATTTCATGCTAGATGATTTGTACGCCAAGTTGTTTCGCTAGTCTTTTGAAACTTAACCTTGTTTGAGATTGTATTGTTTTCGGAAATTTCAATCGCGAAGAAATGACAGTATTTTTTCTGCGTAGAAATTTGTTGGCAATCGAATTTCTTTCGATCCGTCTTTCTTAACATCAGTCTTTTTATCACAAAATGTTTCAGTGAAAATAACGAAAGCGATTCAAAAATTAAAACCTATAACAGGTTTATTATTACTTCTATAATGATTCTATTTTTTGTGCATGTTTCAAATATGGCTACTTTTTTTTTAAGTGTCGCATTTTCACGCGTGTTTTCCGTGCTGTTTCGTTCAGTCTGTTTTAATGTATTTAACCACAAAATGTTTCAATAAAAATAACGAAAGCAATTAAAAATAAAACCCATGACTCGTTTATTATTACTTTTATAATAGTTCTAGTTTTTTGTGAATGTTTCAAATATGGCGTATTTTTTTAAGTATCGCGTTTTCATGTGTAAGTTCGTGCTGACGTCCTTTAGGTTTATTTATGAAATATGTTTAACATGTTTGTTCCTAAGTTTGATAAAAGAAAATTTTATTGAAAAAAAAAAATAATATTGTTTGTTTTCTTTATGGTAGCTTCGATAGCCGAGAGTATTTGGGGAGTATTGTGCAATTTATATTAAAAACTTTCATCGGGAATCAGGAAAATAATCCGTCATGGAGAAAAAGACATCATCTTTAACAAGGAACTTTCGCATTTACCTACTTTCCAAAGTCAATATTCTGATAATAATTTATTAAGATATGACACCTTGCTGCCTGCACACAGAAGAAAATAAATTACACGGACTTACAGAATATAGTAAAGGAAACGCAAAATAAATGAGTATACATCAATTGTCAGAAGACAGAATGGATGGTTTTCAGCGAAAAGAACAACTCAACATACGAACTACGAATTAGAGACAACAAAATCAAGCAAGCACAAATATTTAAACTTCTAGAAAGTGTTCAACAGAGGACGGAAAATGCAACACCGAAATCCGAAGCCGTATTTCAATAGCGAATGATGCCTGCGAAAAGCTAAGCAAGTTAATAAGAAACAGGAAAATGTTAGGAACAACGAAAAGAGTACTGAACTGTTATGTAATAACAGTTGTCCTATATAACAATGAATCCTTGACAATCTCGTCACAGATGGAGAAGAAACTTGATGCAATAGAAATGTGTTTCAACGGAATATTTGAGCAATGGCTTCTTTTTAGAGAAAAATCTAAAATAAAACGGACGCTGATATCTTGAATACGAAAGAGACATTTGAAATTTCTATGGTAATAATTAGGAAAGAGGATTTTGACAGTCGCAGGACATAATGAAGGGAAGTAGAGAATAACATATCTAACGATCTTGTGTTAATGGTTGGCAGGCCATGGTTTAGGAGAGATAACAAAAAGAACAAGCCTTAGAAAGAAGAAATTGTGAGCGCTATGATCGCCTACATCCTGAATAACAAAGTACATAGAAGAAGAAGAATTTGGCAAGTGAGTTATGACTGAAAATTATCAGTCCCTGCCGCTGTATGTACGCAAGTCAGCGACAGCAGCGTCCGTCAGCATGGAAACAAGTTCGTTGAACGCAAACACTCACACACCGTAGTGAAAGAGATGATCAGCTATCTCGGAAAAGAGTTCGTGTTTTGTCTGCGATCTGCCGAAGAAAAATTACCAAAAAGTAAATCTACTTTAAGGACCAGAATCTATGCTAATGTTCTTCCCTCCTCTGAATGGGGTGACCAATTTGAAAGATCTCTCGGTGAACAAAAGCCGTTGTTTTTCGCTTATGCGGCATTAGATATTCTGAGCTTGGTGCACGAACACGCGTTTTTGCTAGTGAGAAGTGAAGGTTTGATGTGTGACCCCATTTTGTCGTTTCTACGTTGCCTGTTACGACGGACTACCGTTTGAACTGTGATTTGGCTACAAGTGTTGCGGTCGAGAGACAGAACAAATCTATTGCAGACATTTGTTGCTACTATAAGTTGACAGTTTTTTTCTTATTTTTCTTTTCTTTACAACTACACATACACGCATATATATATATATATATATATATATATATATATATATATATATATATATATATATATATATATATATATATGTATGTATTTTGATATATATTTCAATTTCAACCATTTCAAGAGTGAGATAAAAATCTCTGTATACTCAATAATGTGAGTCATCCGAAAGCAGACTGGCATAAAATTGATTGCATAAATTAAAATAGCTAGAATATAATTAATAAAGCCAAGCAGGAAAATATTCACCGTCATGACTTGACCAGTTAATAACGTGTACCAAGACTCAGTTCTTTCTGTCACTTCCGGTCGGCCATCTTTGATCAGCCGCCATTGTTAGCTCTCTTCTAGGCTCTTGTTTGGTCATACACTTAATCCGGCCAGCAACCGGCGAATCACTTGAACTGGTCTTTTGACGCAATTGAAAAACTTATTAACTCTATTTACAAGTTTTCATTGAACGTAGACGTATCATAGAGACATTATTGTTTGCAAGATTGACCCGATTTTCAGATATGGATAAGTAACACGCGTAAGAAGACAACTTCGCTAACGGAAGTACTTTGCTGGTTATTCAGGTTTCAGTGAGAAGAAAAAAGACATGCCTCTAAGATTGATTGATTTACTTTTTACAGTTTTTTGGTGGGGGCAATAAGGATTTACTGATAAATGTCCCACTAATTAACTCGTAGGTCCAGGGAGAGAATATATATATATATATATATATATATATATATATATATATATATATATATATATATATATATATATATATATATATATAGCATAATGAGAAGCCACGTATACTTTCTTGATATGTATATAATATAGAGAAAACAACTGAAAAGTTGCAAATTAAAAAAATTGAATGTTTTTTTGTGAAAGTATTTATTTATATTTTATATATGGCTATCCCGCACGCGGATCAAAATCAATATCGTTCTACAGAATGATCTAAATTTATTCACTGTTAGAATATATATATATATATATATATATATATATATATATATATATATATATATATATATATATATATATATATATGTGTGTGTGGGGGGTGGATTCTGGTTAGGTAGCAATGTTTCATCGCTAGAAATTTTGTCAAAAACGTCAGATAATGATATTTTTATTTTAGCTAATATTTCTTATTTGCGTTCAATTATTCCTTGAAATACCATATATTTGTCCTGTTCATTTGACGGTCTCAAGTCCCACGATAAGAAAAACAAAAAGAAGCGGTATTTGGCGGGGTCTTTTCATTTGTCCGTGACTTGACTGATCAATAAGTAGTGAGATGGTGAGAATTTTCTTTACAAAAGGAGTTTCTCCAGCCGAAATTTTTATACAGTGAGGTTTCTGTTTTGGTAGCAAGCAGATGGTCAGGAAAATATGCTGGGTAGAGAGAAGTCCTCTCACTCACTGTACTCTCTTCATCACTGACAAGTAGTCAGCAACATATCCCAGCTGGGTACAATATAAATGGTCAACACAGACACCATTTCGTTGCGTTATTTATCATTACAAGAAAAGTCTTCAGTTGGTAAAAAGCTGGTTTTTGACTTTTAGTTTGAAATTGAGACTGTAACTTTTGGGTATTGGTCTGAAAACAGCCGATACGTCCTACTACAGAACAAGGGGCGTAGTTCATCAAAAAGTTCTGGCCACATATGATGTGAAAATGCAACACGTGCGTGCCTCCAGTGGTGGTCTGAGACAGTAATCAGAAACCTTTTGTACTGTTCAGTGATTAGTACAGATTCTATCTCCATGCATCATTTTGACCTTTTGTTTGTGTGCATAGATCTTGGGATCTATGGTCACGCAAAAAAAGAAAAAAAGAAAACAGAAACCCAACCACTATCATCACGTGTCGAAAATGATAATTTTGCCATTGGTAATTTTTTGTGAAATCGATTTTGGTATCTGTTTAATTATAGAAAGTGGGTGGTTGGAAGATGTGTGTCTATAGAGTGGTTTATCATTGGGTTTTCTGTATGGTTTATATGTGCCTTTTCTGTATGGTTTATATGTGCCTTTTCTGTATGGTTTATATGTGCCTTTTCTGTACGGTTTATATGTGCCTTTTCTGTACGGTTTATATGTGCCTTTTCTGTACGGTTTATATGTGCCTTTTCTGTATGGTTTATATGTGCCTTTTCTGTATGGTTTATATGTGCCTTTTCTGTATGGTTTATATGTGCCTTTTCTGTATGGTTTATATGTGCCTTTTCTGTATGGTTTATATGTGCCTTTTCTGTATGGTTTATATGTGCCTTTTCTGTACGGTTTATATGTGCCTTTTCTGTATGGTTTATATGTGCCTTTTCTGTATGGTTTATATGTGCCTTTTCTGTATGGTTTATATGTGCCTTTTCTGTATGGTTTATATGTGCCTTTTCTGTACGGTTTATATGTGCCTTTTCTGTATGGTTTATATGTGCCTTTTCTGTATGGTTTATATGTGCCTTTTCTGTACGGTTTATATGTGCCTTTCCTGTACGGTTTATATGTGCCTTTTCTGTATGGTTTATATGTGCCTTTTCTGTATGGTTTATATGTGCCTTTTCTGTATGGTTTATATGTGCCTTTTCTGTACGGTTTATATGTGCCTTTTCTGTACGGTTTATATGTGCCTTTTCTGTATGGTTTATATGTGCCTTTTCTGTACGGTTTATATGTGCCTTTTCTGTATGGTTTATATGTGCCTTTTCTGTATGGTTTATATGTGCCTTTTCTGTACGGTTTATATGTGCCTTTTCTGTACGGTTTATATGTGCCTTTTCTGTATGGTTTATATGTGCCTTTTCTGTATGGTTTATATATGCCTTTTATGAAAGTTTCATAAAAAGAATGAGATGGAAAGCCCACTTCTTTTTACCAGATACCAAAATCGATTAACCGCAGGATTTCCGACAATTCCTCCAATGAATCCATATTTAACAGAGCTAAGAAAGACAACGAAACAGCCCTAAAAGAGAGCGGATTCCCAGCAATGCACACATACTCACCACAGAACGCAAAAAAGACCAACAGGAAAAGAAATATCATATGGTTCAACCCACCGTACAGCAAAGACGTAAAAACAAATGTAGGATAAATATTCTTCAAACTCTTACACAAACACTTCCCGGAATCAATCACCCTACACAAAATATTCAACAAAAATACAGTAAAAATCAGCTACAGTTGCACCGAGAACATGCCACAAATAATAAAAAAAGCAAAACAGGAAAATTATCAACAAACCACATGAACAAATTAAACGCACGTGCAACTGCAGAATAAAGAACGAATGTCCCTTAAACGGTAATTATTTACAAAACAACGTAATATACCAATCCACGATAAAATCACCAGATAATGAAGAAAAGGTATACATAGGAGTAACCGAAGGACCCTGTAAACAAAGAAATTATGCACACAAAACATATTTTACAAATAGTAAATATGCGAACAGCACAATACTTTCTAAGCATATCTGGGAAATTAAAAACAAAACGGACATCACACCCAAAATATCTTGAAAAATAACGAAAAAACATCAGCCTGCAACAACCAATCAAAAACTTGCAAACTTTGTTTGGAGGAAAAAATACCTATCATTACCTTCCTAGACCAAAATAAATTATTAAATAAAAGATCCGAGCTCATCTCAAAATGCAGACATGAAAACAAATTTATACTACGTTACTTGAAAATCGAAAACTGAAATAAATAAATAAACAAATAAATATACAAAATGACAATAAAATAAGCAAAATATATTAACCTAAACAAATTACCAAATCACACCCGAGTAAATAAAAATATACAGTATAATAAATAAATAATAAAAACCAAGTAAAATAAATTAATCTAAATTCATCCAAATAAATAAATAAACTCACAAACCGATCCCGATAAAGTAACCGTTAAAAAAATAAATAAAGATAATCAATCCAAATAAATACATGAAGTAATAAACCAATTAAAAACCGCTCCCGCCAAAATAATAGTTAGAATAAACTACAAGGGCCAACCGCAAAATTGAATAAACAGAGTTAATTATCTTCCCAAACCAAAACAAAACTATCAAATAAACGATATAAAGAAAATTTTACTATGTTTATGCGTTATTTTTATAGATATAATTTATTTAAGTAAATGCTCTGTTTTTTTTGTTTTTTTGTTTTTTTTTAATTAAACAGTGTTAATTACATTTACGAAGAGTCTGGTTAACAAAGTCCAGACGCTGCATTGTGGCTGAATGGTTAACCACACATCATATCAAATGATGGTTCTGATTAAGGGTTACAGGTTCGATCCTGTCGGTGACTACATATTTCCTACGAAATTTCTCGGACATTCAGGCCGGTAAATGTAATTAATATTGTTTAATTAAAAAAAAATAGAACATTTACTTAAATAAATTATATCTATAAAAATAACGTATAAACGGAAAATATATTAAAATAATTGTCGGTCTTAATCCATGTCATAATTTATATATGTGTGTGTGTGTGTGTGTGTGTGTGTCACAGTAAATGGAAGACCACAAACCTTGTTATCACTAATGTAAATAATCCAATCTAATTTGGTGATGACCAGTAAAAGACTATTACTTTTGTTAACATTATTCGGACTATTGTCCTCATCTTTGTCGCCATATTTATTACAACGTGTCGGCCGTTTTACGCTCCGGCTTTCTTCAGCTGGTTGGAACCCTTTATTTCGCTCACTGGAGTAGACTGTTCTAGTTCCACGTGCCATGTTTAATGAATGTCAGTTCTCCCCTGTTAATTTCTCTCTGTAAAAGTTCTCCACTGCCTTAACTTGAGTATTGAACTCACACTCGTTGGGTCCTGTCACTGGATCTAACTAACGCCTTTATTCTCTGTGCCATATCTCCTTGAATTTATCTGTGTATGAATTTTTAGGTATTATAAACCTAATATCTTCAGCAACCACTTTTTACCCGTGCTCATATTGCAATTTTTGCTGTTATCATTACATATTTTTACCAGAGCTCATATTGCAATTTTTGTTGTTATCGCTTTTCTCTGGCACTTCTTCTTACTGGTTCCCATATTGTATTCATTTCTATGCTTGGTCGGCTCAGGAGATTTTTGTGGCTTAGCATATGTGTTGATTCCTTAAGTTTACGAATTTTCCAATGGTGTTTTTTGTCTATGATTTCAACCTGATCCCACAGAGAACGGTGATCTCCCTTCTCTCTCCATATGTGGTCAGCCACGCCTGATTTTTCCACTTCCCCTCGTGTTACAGCTTTTTGGTGTTCTTTCTGGTGTTCTTAAGAGGGCGGCCTGTCTCCCCTTTATATTTCTTTCCGCAGCTGCACGGGATAGCTTACCCACAGTCTTTAGTCATGTTCTGCTCCATGAGGGGATCTTACTCGGGAGAGATATCTGCGAAGTGTCGTCAAGCTTTTGAAGGTTGTCCTGATGTTATATGGACCGCAGATCCTTTGTATTTTCTCTAATAACCCCTTCACATAGATGAGGACAATAGTCTGAATAATGTAAATACTGTACATAATACCACATCTCAGAAATATAGACAGACACTTTTATTAAATCAATATATATCCAACATACTACCACCTCCTTCAGTTGACGCCTCACATGTCACTTATCAAAGTAAAGTATTAAATCATAATAGACAGCTATCCGCCCAGATTTACAAGTTCTCTTAAAGAAAATTCTCGTTGAAAACACAAAAATTCTATATAAATTAAATTACCAGAGACATCTCGCTGTGAGTGAGACCCTGTATATAAAGCATCTTGCTCCCACTATCAACCTCGCCATAATCAAGATGTTCACTTGAATTCCAGCCACGAAGCTCGCTAAACTCCTACTAGTATTCCAAGTAACGCTAAAACACATCTTATAGAATCAAACATGAAAAGAAATTAATAACATCCCAAAACAACCCCCCTTCAAAATGGGTAAAAAGTGTCCGAAAGCGCTTTGGGCAATGGACAATACAGACAATTTTTGAACTTCTTTAATCCCACAAAACGGGAAAAATGTAAGAATGCTAGAAAAAATAAATAAAATTATTAATTAAATTTTTAATTAAATATTAAAAATGTTTAAAAGAAATGTTGCTGCCCAATATATATATAAGAAGGCCGGATCGTACAACGGTAAAAAACGTCGTGGGTATGGCAATAAAGATGAGGACAACAGTCAGAACAATGTAAATAATGTAATATATATATATATATATATATATATATATATATATGTATATATATGTGAAGAAATATAGTCTTAATGTGTGCTATATTTATGGGATAAAGTGCTCAATATCAGAGATAGAGCGTGTGTAAATATAAAAGTGAACATAGAAATCAACACTTAGAGGCGACAGTCTGTTTCATGCTAGATGCAATCATCGGGCCACGAGTGCAGTTATTTTTTTCGGCTATTTATATATACGACTTCCGTTAAAATAGCCGCCATAATAGACCACCCACAATAAGCTATATAAACAACGTGTTCTGCCAACAACGACTGCATATATAGAAAATTAAGTCAAAAGTTGTTTTTTTTTTGCTTTTCAGATTTTTACTAATGATTTTTGGCAACTTAAAAACATTAATAAATTTACTGATTTTAATTTATATTAACTATATGATAAATTCATTAATAAGTGTCATTTTTTATTAATTTCGAGTGAAAAACGTAGTATTTTTAATTTTATTTACGAAGAAAAGAAAAATTCAACATACTTAAAAAATACGTTTGTTCAGTCAAAGAAAAACAAATTATTCATAAAAATTAATTTAATATTTAATATTTTCATTGTTGAAGAACAATAGCATAGAGCAAAATATTAAATTTAAATTAACTTTATGAATTCTTAATCACTCTTGTGAATTTCGCAACTAAAAAGTTTGTTTAAAGATTAAATATACAAGTTCAAATAAAATAAATAAATATTATATTTACTTCAGTATCTTAAATAATAAACTTAATTAAACCAAAGTGAAAAAGTAAAAATTTCTTTAAATAAAAATGTCTTAATCCAGGTCCAGCAATTAGCTTTCACGTGTTTCAGCAATTAGCCCCCAGTCGCTAACAGGTCTAAACACGGCGTGAAGGCCTATTATAAGGATCGCCTTGGTCAAAATCCATCAGATTTTGATTATGTTAGCCTAAAATATCTTCGAATAAAACTGTGTAGAAAGAAAGAAATACGTTTGCGTGCGCATAGCAGATTTGAGATTATCTTTTGAGTCTCTGTACATGGAATTGGGATGAATAGTGATATCGCTTTTCTACTGTTATTAGATTTTTAAAAATCTGATTATGAACTTATCAAACAATAAGTAACACCTTAGAAATAATTTAAATATATTCTTTAATTGAGGTACCTATTAGGGGAAGTTAATTTCTTTCTGCTATAAAGGACGATAACTCAAAGTTCAATTGAAGTACTTCCCTTGTCTGGAAGACGAGCGCGGCACTTCTGAATTAAATATGACGACAAGCTGACACGCATGTGAAATTCATGGTTTCAATCCAAACAAATCATTGTTATAAATGAATAAAAGTTGTTTTATTGTGTGTTAAAATACGCTTGTCTTTTATTTTCATTCGTTTTATTCCTCCCAACTGCCTGGGATATAATATTACTCTTAACAGAGGAATAAGAAAATGCACCCGTAACATGTTAGACGTTAAAATTACTTTTGCCTGCCTAAAGCTGATTTTTTTCAGTATCCTGCTTTTAATTAAATAGTTTGCAATGTACATTTTACCATCGAACTTTATTTTGTTGACAGCAAATTTGTGATCGTAATTTATAATATTCCATCAATAAAGTAGCTGTTAGGAATTGTCGGAGTTAGCTCCTCCTCAGTTCTTTAATCCTTCAACAGGGGTCTCTCTCTTCCCCTGGCTATAAATACTGGATGACCCTTCTCTCCCTCTCTCTCACACTTTTTCGACTTAGGCCTTGGGCCGCTACCTCGCACGGAGACGAGGTAAAATCTCTCTTTTTCCACTTAGGCCAATATGTGACCTCTCAAAGATACAGCGTTTCCCAAATTCTGGGAACGCGCTAAGAACAATACACGTACGTACGAACACTTACAACACACACACATAATTTCTCCATACAAATTCTATGTAACAGTCCATGTCTTTGTTTAACTTGTTTTGTTATTAATATATATTTGTTTATCCATGTATATCGGTCTTGTTTGTTTTCTTTGTCTTCTTTGGACTTAATTAAAGTCCGACATTCTCATGTAGCTGGACCGGTCAGCAGGAAATTTTAACCTTCTGATATCTCTTCACATCATCACTCCCACGGTCTGCTACAGAATAAAAAAAACACCAATTTACTTGAATGAAGTTTCAAACAGTATTATATTATCACATACAAAGAAAAATACATATGTTCCTAATGATACCTCTTGTCTGGCAACTCAGGTGAATGCTCAAATTAGTGTGAAATCCCTTTTCCTTACTCGTCAATGATGCAAACCCAATTAAATCTGTGAGAGGTGCATAGGACTGATGAAGTAGAGATAAGTAGAAATAATAAAATTGGATATTACACATAAGTAAAAAAGTATTTTCCTAACATTAAAACAGCGTCAAGTAACGGACCAAACTACTTTAGTTATGTCAATAAACGACAAACCACTTTTTTTTTAATTACCGAACGTGGCTTCTCATCCTCCATATCATGGCAACTGTAGTCGGGAGACGAGTGAATGCTAAACAAAGAGACCGTTCTTCCTAGTAACAGGTCACGTGTCTCACGATGGGGGACACTTGACTTTGAGTCCTTCGCCGGAAGTCTGTAGATTTAATGACGTCCAAGAGGAATAGTCTTTTGCATCACTGACATCGGACCGGAAGTTGATAATGCATTATGGGAGTACTTGACATTTGCTGCGCAATGTAACGCAGTTTTCGTTTTTTGTTAGAGCAGATGTGGGTTTTATCTTAGCAACAAAGAATAGGTGAACGAGACGAGATGTATTTAACGCTGGCTCAAAACATGAATATACAAAAATGCCATTTTTAAAAGCCTCTTTTGGGAAGGACTCTACTGCTAAAAAATGGGGTATTGACATATTATTAATTCTTTTCTTTTTTTAGCAATTTATAATGATATGTCATTGGCTTACAACCTTAGAGGGGAAGTCCATGACTTTATGAAACTTGGTTCGTGCTTTGTAGTGAAAGCCGGTCATTAAAAATGAATTTGCATTTAAATAACATCGTTGTAATGTTACAAACAAATTCATACAAATGGTAATTTTATAATTTTTTTATGTTTATTATATTAAACCCCCAACTTCTAAAGGTATAACCTCAACACGTTCACTAAAGATCATTTCACTTTCATGTGATACTGCAAATTGCGAAGTTTACCATTTGCTTGTTGTTGTTTTTTTTTTGTTTTGTTTAACGGCATATGAAACTCTATGGAATATGTCTATATTTCTGAGATGATGTATTATATACACTATTTATATAATTCGAACTATTGTCCTCATCTCTGTCGCCATATTTATTACAACGTTTCGGCCATTCAGCATCTGTCTATATTTCTGAGATGATGTATGATATACACTATTTATATAATTCGGGCTATTGTCCTCATCTTTGTCGCCATATTTATTACAACGTTTCGGCCTTTCAGTATCTGTCTATATTTCTGAGATGATGTATTATATACACTATTTATATAATTCGGACTATTGTCCTCATCTTTGTCGCCATATTTATTACAAAGTTTTGGCCTTTCACTATCTGTCTATATTTCTGAGGTATTATGTAAACTATTTACATTATTTGGACTATTGTCCTCAGCTTTGTCGCCATATTTATTACAATGTTTCGGCCTTTCAGTATATATTTCTGATATGATGTATTATATACACTATTTACATTATTCGGACTATTGTCTTCATGTTTGTTGCCATATTTACTACAACGTTTTGGCCGTTGTACGCTCCGGCCTTCTTCAGGTGGTTGGAATGTCGAACTGAACCCTTTATTTCGCTCGTTGGGGTAGACTCTTCTAGTTCCACGTACCATGTCTAAAAGAGAATTGGAAAACCTACCGGGATTTAGCATTGGCGGCCACAATCTTAACAACATAAGATACAAAGATGACACAGTACTGATAGCAGACACGAAAAAGAAATTACAAAATCTCCTACAGAAGGTAACGAAGGAGAGCGAGAAGAAAGGACTAAGCATGAACTACAAGAACACATGGTCATCAGTAAGAGGATGAGCCCGAAATCCGATTTGAAGGTCGGGAACACTAGAATCAAGCAGGCGCGGAAGTTTTAATATATGGGAAGCGTCTTGACAGAAGACGGTAAGTGCGACATTGAAATCCGCAGATATATTGGGATAGCCAAGGACACATTCCAAAAGCTGGGCAGAGTATTGCGAGACAGGAGGATTTCTTTGGTAACAAAGAAAATAATACTGAGCTATTACGTGACATCTGTCCTTCTTTACGGCAGCGAATGTTGGTCGATTTCCTCAAAGATGAAAAAGAGACTCGAGGCGACGGAGATGTGGTTCTACAGAAGGATGCTAAGGATATCACGGACCGAGTGTGTGAGCAACGATGAGGTCTTAGAGAGGTTGCAAACAAGGAGGAGGCTTATACTTAATATCAGGAAGAGGCAGCTGGAGTTTCTGGGGCACATAATGAGGAAGGAGGGGCTGGAGAACCTGATACTCACGGATCGAATAGAGGGAAAGAGAGACAAAAGAAAACAACGCGTGACATACTGGGCGAGCTTAAGCAAGTGGATGGCAGAACGTGGTGTGGGGGAGGAAGCAGAAGAACTTGTTGAGAGCTGCAAGGAATAGAGGGGGTGGTCAGCCACGATCGCCTACGTCCTAAAAGGACATGACTTATAAAAAGAAAAGAAAGACACATCCAAACTTACAGCATCTGGTATTCTCAAGCGCTCAACCATCTAGGTACTGACTAGGTTCGACGTTGCTTAACTTTGGTGATCGTATGCGAAGCCGTGTTTCAACGCGATGTGGCCGTAAGCCGTTAGTTTATCAGTATTAAACCAAATTCATAAGGAATATTAATGTGGGCTATGGTGAAAAAGACTATCTCAGAAGGAAGATCACGTGGCATATACAGAGGATTTATTTCATAAAAGAATTAACCATTGCATACTATTCGTCCATACCTGAAGACTGTTGCCATATATGGTCTGGTGCCCCCTCTGTTTATGTCGAGATTCTCGACAAAATCCAAAAACGGATATGCAATGTGATCGGTCCTGACTTGTGGGTCTCAACTCCAGTCACTTTATCACCGACGTAATGTGGCTCCCCTCTGTCTATTCTATAAATATTTTCATAGAATCTGCTCTGACGAGCTATTTTCACAGGTGCCGCAACTGCATGAATTTAAGCGTGTTACTATGTTGGCATCTCGTTCCCCGCTTTTACTGTCGAAACATTTAAATGTAACTGCTTCTTCTACTCCAACAGCTTCTTCTCTCGCACTTCCCAACAGTGGAACTCCCTTCCTCTTACTTGCTTCCCTGACTACTATAATCTTCAAAAATTCAAATGTAATATCAGTCGACATCCTATGTTACCTTGACTCCCGTTCTTCCTTTTATCCTTACCTCAAACTCCCCTATACCCAATTTTTCCTTTACTTACACTCTCTGTAGCCCCTTGCGTACTAGTGGGAATCCCGCAGTGCTTGGGGTGAATTGCTTAAAATATATGGAAACTAAAATGCATTAAAAAATTTTATGTGCTGATTCCTTAAGTTTATGAATTTGCCAATGGTGTTCTTTGTCTATGATCTCAACTTGATCCCACAGAGATGTGGTCAGCCACACCTGATTTTTCCAATTCCCCTGGTGTTACATCTTTCTGGTTTTCTAAGGCGGCGGCCTGTCTCCCCTTTATATTTCTTTCCGCAGCTGCACGGGATAGCGTTCACACAGTCTTTAGTCATGTTCTCCTCTATGGTGGGCTCTTACTCGGGGGAGATATCTGCGAAGTGTCGTCAAGCTTTTGAAGGTTGCCCTGATGTTATATGGACCGCAGATCCTTTGTATTTTCTCTGATAACCCCTTCACATAAGGCAAGCAGACTGTGTGTTGTTGTCCTCCTTAAGGAATCAGCACATATGCTAGGCCACAAAAATCTCCTGAGCCGACCAAGCATAGAAATGAATACAATATGGGAACCAGTAATAAGGAGTGACAGAGAAATGCGATAATAACAACAAAATTGCAATATGAGATCTGGTAAAAACATGTATGATAACAGCAAAAATTGCTATATGAGTACTGGTAAAAAATGGTTGCTGAGGACATTAGGTTTTTAATACCGAGAAATTCATACACAGATGTCCCCAAGGACACATGGCACAGTGGATAAAGGCGTTAGTGACAGGACCTAAAGCGTGTGATTTCAATACCCGGTTAATGCAGAGAATTTGGAATTAACAGGAGATAACTGACAACTGACATCCATTAAACATAGTACGTGGAACTAGAACAGTCTACCCCAGTAGGCGAAATAAAGGGTTCAGTTCGACATTCCAACCACCTGATGAAGGCCCTAGCGTACAACGGCCGAAACGTTGTATTAAATATGGCGACAAAGATGAGGACAATATTCCGAATAATGTAAAGAGTGAAGACTACTGCAATGTTTCTTTATTATCGAAACTATACCAAACTTTATCGAAATTATTTTCAAACAGACTAAAAGCCACCGATATCAAAGCTAGTATGCGAATATTTAGGCTTTGAGAGTAGTTACTCAGAAAACAACTTAATTACAAACAACTGATTGAAGAAAGAAAACAAGAAAGTAATAATTACTTTTTTTCAGCTCTATGAAAAAGGATTTGATTCGGTAGAATATGCGACAGTTTTTAAACCACTACAAGAGCAGGGGATTTACAAAAGCTTCTACTCAACAAAAGAATTCGATTCATGATCTTAAATAGCCATATCAATTCAAAACATTCTTACGGTCGTAATGCAGGATTCAAAACGTGTTTAGACATATCTAAAATGTCAGCGGTATGTAATCGCTTTCTTAGGTCAATGATCAAAAATGACATCTAGTGAATGAGGGCTGTATGTCTTTACGGTGGCCAGCCTTCTGCGAATCTCGTGAACTGGCGATAGAGAATCTTAAACAAAGAACTGTATTAGATAACATGAAGCCCATCAGTTGAAGACTTTCAGCAGTAGCAACAACTAAAATAGATATCACTTGTAACTGGAAGAGAAAATAATATCACAATCAAGATGTTGACGCTCCAACCTACTTCAAATAAAAGGTTAAGAAATAAACTCCCATCAATACTGGAAAGAGCGATAACAGTTAATGGACTTGAGAAACTTGTTTTCCTGAAAAGTCGATTTTTAGAGAATGATTTTCTAAATTCGAATCGAGTGTAGGTCTATGAATGTTGAATGTTTCCTTTTAAGGGAACGGCTAATATTACTATTGCCTGTCTATATTTCAAGGACACATGGCATAGTGGATAAAGGCGTTGGTTAGATTCAGTGACAGGACCCAAAGAGTGTGAGTTCAATACCTGTTTAAGGTAGTGGAGAACTTTCAGAGGGAAATTAACAGGAGATAACTGATAACTGACATCCATTAAACATGGCACGTGGAACTAGAACAGTCTACCCCAGTGAGCGAAATAAAGGGTTCAGTTCGACATTCCAACCAGGAAGGCCGGAGCGTACAACAGACGAAACGTTGTAATAAATAAGGCGACAAAGATGCGGACAATAGTCCGAATAATATAAATAGTGTACATAATACCTCATCTCAGAAATATAGACAGATACTGCATATCTTATGTTGTTAGAATTATAGCCGGCAACAATGAATCCTGGTAGAACTTCTGATTCTCTCATAATCCCTAAACTGTCGTGGTTGAATAAGTTCGGTGAGAAGACACATCCTAGTACGAATAATGTAAATAGTATTACTATTGCCATTAGGAATGAGGGAAACAGATACTACGCATTGATCCCAAACCGCTGGCCAAATAGTGTAGCAAAACTTAACTTGTGAAGTACTGGTTTCTCGATCAATGAATGCCGAATGTTTGTTGTAAGGAATTGGCTAATATTACTGTTACTATTAAAATATAAAATTAGTGAGAATGTGTATGATAAGAGTACTGTAAGATTTTGTAATAATATAAAATTATAAAAAAAAGGATACAGATAAAATTAAGCCTGGAAAAGTTATAATAGACAGAAATATGATTTCACCTGTTTAGAGCAGGTCTTGAAAGTCTCTTCCGAAAAATACACTGAGAAGAAATGGGGAGGAATAAAAACGGAGAATATGTGAATCAAATACTTCATTTTAAAATATCAGATTTGTTGGAAGAATTACAAGTAATGAACCCAATGACAAACATTAAGAAAATTTTAAAAATACCTTAAAAATTAACAGAAATAAAACATCGCCCGGTTCCAACTCCTTCCCCGTCTTTTGAATAGGAGTATAAGTTTAACCCTTTTTTCTTGTTTAGGATTGGGTTTCCGGTTCCTTCTCTTAAAATCTTAATTTTCTTTTACTCCTTGCTTGGGGCGAAATGATAAAAAAATTATACAATCTGTTTAATTATCACGTTCTCAAGAAGTTTGTAAGAAAATAAAAGATGAAGAACTGGAAGAAATCCAGGAATATATATATCGTTAATAATATTGAAGTAAAAACATGGGAATGAAATAATACGGCGTTGGGAAAATTTCTTGAAAATACACATAATATAAAACACCTTGTTAATATACTCTTGTATTATTTCCAAATTTTGTTCTCGTCTTGGTTGATATCAGTGGTATAATAAACACAACGTTTCGACCAAGTACTTTCTGATCATCATCAGGTGTCCATTGATTGGTTGATATGAGATATTTGTTGATTATTTGGATATTTTGTCCCGGTGATGAGAGTTATTGTTTGTTTCTGATTTTTTGGTGGTTCAATGAAGTCGAAAGACGTGGTTAATCTAAATATTGACATGATAAGTCTTTGCACTTCTGCGTCGCATTTACTGTCAAGCTGTTATTTAGAGAAAAACTTAATTTCTGAATATTTTTGTGGCTGCTCTAAGTCGTATCTCGCATTTTGGGATGTCCCTCTTGCTAAAGACAATACATTCTACCTCCTTACAGTTGACAGTTAGTCCTTTCTTCTCGCTTTCCTTTACTAATTTGTTTAAGCTTTATTTTATTTCTATCAGCCATCAAACCAGAGTCACCTGCATATCTTCTGTTGTTAAGATTGTGTTCACCAATAGTATATGCTTATTAGACTTCTATTAGGATCGCCTTGCTGTAAATCTTAATTAAATCAGATTATAAATCGAATCCATGTTTTATGCTCCTTTTTATTTAATTTATTTGCACAATTTATTTTCTGTCCATATGCAGGCGGTTTATTCGCTGAAAACCTTAGCGATTGCTCTAATATCTTTCCCAAATAAATCAAGTTTCCTAGCACTTCATATAGCTCTTTGCGTCATCCTTTAAGAATTGCTATTGCGTAGTCTATGGATATCTCCTTCTGGGTATGCATTGCTTGCATTGATATTATTACGATCATATCCCAGTGTTTTCAACGAAACCAAAACTATTCTTGGTTTAATTGTCCAAAGCAAATTTTCTTTATCAAAATATGGGTGATAATCTTGGATATATGGCTCATTTTTTATTTATTTTTGTAAGTAGAAGACTTGTTTTTCCCACAATTGCTCTGTGAGTTTTCTTTCTTTATTTCTAATTAATATTTTAACTTTACGGGATTTCCATATTTACTAATTAATACTTTAACTTAATTTGTCATTTTCAAAGTAGCTAACTTATTTGTAAATTACCCCTAACCCCCCCCCCCCCAAGTCTTTGACATAACTTGTGAGCGTAGCTTGTAAACAGATTTTCCGATGGAGCTTGAATTCTGATGTCTTTTTTTGTTTTTTGTTTAATTCTCCTATGCGAACTTTTTATCAAAATATGGATGATAATCTTGAATTTCGGGCTCATTTTTTCGTAAGTAGAAGACTTGTTTTTCCCACAATTGCTCTGTGAGTTTTCTTTCTGTATTTACTAATTAATATTTTAACTTTTCAGTATTTCCATATTTACTAATTAATACTTTAACTTAATTTGTAATTTTCAAAGTAGCTAACTTATTTGTAAATTATCCATCCCTCCAAAAAATCGTCTTTGACATTACGTGTGAGCGTAGCTTGTAACCAGATTTTCCGATGGAGCTTTAATTCTGATGGTTTGTTTAGGTTTGTTTTGTTTTGTTTTATGGCATATCAACACCTCAATGGGTTATTTAATGCCGACAAGATTTTTATTGCTGGTATTTTTTTTCCAAAAATGTATTACTGATAATTTTTTTTTTAAATGTATTGCTGGTAATTTAAAAAAAAATTTCTGGTAATAATTTTTCCAAAAACAAGTATTGCTAGTATTAAAACTATTTTTTTTACTTTCATAGTGCTTTGACCCCTTTTTGTGACGGGTAAATATTTGCACATATCTGGAACCCTGACAGGTGCTACCACCCGGGGTCAGAGTTGACCTGCGAAAACCAGCAATTAAGAGGTGGTTCCACGCTCCTCAAAACCTCCCAATCAAAGGCGTTGCTGTCAGATGTAGTTTATCGTCCTACCCAGGAGCTGGATGTAGTTTATCGTCCTAACTTGAATTGAGACAGGAGATATCCTTTAGAGTCAAAAAGCACTATATATCAGTGAATTCTGAACAATTTCCACGTAGTTAAAGTGGAGAAGAAGCAGAGATACACATAGACGGAACATTTGAGCAATGAGTATGTTTTGAGTTAAATCGGCGCGAAAATTGGCACTTGTACTTAGAATTAGAAAGAAACTGTTGACATTTATGGGATACATAAAGAGGGTCTGGCGAATTTATCTCAAAGGACATACTGAAGACTTGGAGCACTTCAACGTGATGTTAGAAGCAAGCTTGTCTTGCTAGATCAATTATGACTGAATAGTGAGTTCGATCCTCTCTGGGTGCCCAATACTTTTTGTCTTGTGTCACAATTAAGTTACATTTAGAGAACCACCATACTGAAGGCTTGTGTTATCGAGTAACATATCTAACGAGCTTGTGTAAATAGATGACAGAATAGGGTTTTGGAGGTGTGGTAAGGGGTAAAAACCATGCTTAGAATTTTGAAAGGTAAGCAGTTGATCGTACACGCGCTGAAGAGACACGGCAAATAAAAGAGAATCTTAATCTATATATAAATCATTATGTTATGGACGGTGTGTTCATCGATTGTCCTTACTGTCCGAAGTTCTGAGACGAATTACTTTCATGAATCCATGGATTAGACCAATATCCTAATCTCTATTCTTTCCCTTATGTTGCAATCCGCGTTTTCTTCGGTTGTCTTATTTTCTGAAGAGCAATACAGAGGTTGGATAAAATAATTGGAACACTTGTCAAATTCAAGGAAAATTTATTTAATATGGAGTTGGTCCTCCTTTAGCCTCACATACAGCTTTAATAGTCTAGGAATGGAATCATACAGCTTCATGACTTCATCCAGAGGAATTTTCAGTCATTCTTCCATTAAAACATTCTACAGCTCTTTACGACACGACGGTGGAAGATAGTGGCTCCTAACTTGTTGCTCCAAAATGCACCACAAATATTCAATAATATAGATATCTTGAGATTGGGGAGCCACTCCATGTGTTCGAGCTCACTTTCATGCTCTTCATACCAATTCTTAACCACTCGAGCGGTATGTATTGGAGCATTATCGTCTTGGAAGATGCAGTCACCATCAGGGAATAAAGTCTTGGCCATTGGATGAACATGATCTCTCAAAATGTTCAGGTAATCTTTGCTGTTGATTCTACCATGGAGGGTAACTATTGGACTGAGACATTTCTACTATATGGCGGCCCAAACTATCACTGATCCACCACCATGCTTCACTGTTGGAAGAAGGCAGTCAGATTTGTAAGGTTCTTCGGGCAGCACCCACACATAAACTCGCCCTGTAGTTGGGAAAAGAGAAAAACTGGACTTGTTTGAGAATATGACTTGCTTTCATTGGTCTGCAGACCAAGCATTGTGATCTCTGCACCACTTCAACCTCTTTTGAATGTTGCGAGTGGAGAGAAGAGGTTTTCTCATGGCGGCTCTTCCATGATATGCAGCCTTATGGAGTTCAGATGGTTATTCAGCTCAGCAGTCACTTTGGCCGCATTTGTCCGATGATTTTTTGCTACATTGCGTTTCAATGCACGTCCGTCCTTGTCAGTAAGTTTGCAAGTCCGGCCCGAATTGCTACGGTTGCTAGAAGTTTTGCCCTGTTTCTCGAATTGTGTCATAGTTCTTGATATAGTAGCTCTTGAAAAACGAAACACTCCAGCAACCTTAGTGATCGACGCTCCTGCCATGCGAGCTCCAACAATTTGCTCTTTTTCGAACTCGGAGCTTAAATTTGACTAAATTCTAAAAATAATTAAGACAAGACAGTAAATTAGATAAATAAATGTATTTACAATAGATACAACCACCAATTACGAAGTTTTAGTTAAAGTTCTTAATATAATAGGTCTTTGAAATATAGGAGTGGATTTTGCACCTGTGCGAGTTATTTTGCCCAACCCCTGTATGTCATGATATTAATTTGTTGATAATAAAATGTAACAGATTTTACTCCAACGAAATATTTCTTTTACTGGAGTTTCCGATTTGTTATATTTAACTTTAGTGTTTATAATTTATTTATAAAACGGGAATTAATTATTAATAATATTCATTACTACTACTACTACTACTACTACAACTACTAGGCAATCCGTGCATATCCAACCAAACAGACTGAATATCGACTAAAACTACAAGTATATTTGCCAAATTCTGTTGCTATACACAACAAAAAATGTTTCTGAACTTATAGAAGTCGGAGTATTGCTTTTGAATCCTCCCTTGTAAATTTAGATTCTATAGAAAATCAGGATTAGTTCTCTAAGATGGAATGAGCCATACCGTCTTTGATGCTAGATCGGACCCGATAAAAGTTTCCAATCAAAGAGAGGAACCAGTATCAACATTTGCATCTTAATTGGAATTAGTTATACGGATGTACAATCATCGTTTAGTGCGTTATATGTACGTAACTGGTAGACAGATAAATGAGGGGCCTTTCATAATGTCTCATCTCATTTACACAGTAAACGCGAATTCATATCTAAATACGCTGTCTAAATTTATTATGTTAGTCAATATTTTCACAAACTGGTATTTAACCAACTGATGCTTGTTCTTTTTTTTCATTAGATATTTTATGATAGATATGTCGTGAGAAGCTAAAATTTTAGCTTCTGGAGATTATTGTGAATAATTGGTCACATATACACCACACTCTCACGACGGTTGACTTGTTATTTTTTTTAAAAACGTAGTGCATTTTGTGCACACACCGATCATGACATCATAAATAACCAGAATGCGTTAATGAGCAGAAGGCAAATATTAGGGATACCACCAAATTACCATACAACGTATGCAGTTAGGGAAGACTAAAAACAATGAAGTCTGCAAGTAACAACCGAAATTAAATAAAATATACTTCGACATAGGAGATATTATATTTTAATTCCATGTTCTTTCAGACGTCGGCGATCAGGTTACTGCGCAGAAATCTTTTCTTTATTATTTGTGAATTTCCATGAATTCATAGGAATGGTAGTCGCTTGGTTTCCAATTGCCATCTCAGTTTGCAAATCAGTTTTTACCATTCTTAGACGGGTTTCCAGTCAATTCTGTTATTTACCAAGAACTGGTGAAGGGAGAGAGACGATAGGAGTTCATGCCTTTCTACAGGATATGGTGCTGTGATTGAGAGTCTGTTCATTGCTGGGTACAGGCAATTGATCACATTGAACAATTCACATAGGCACGTTGTTCATTAAACTTTACTGCATTTCCTGAACCCTAATTGAATCCATCATACACACACACACACACACACACACACACACACACATATATATATATATATATATATATATATATATATTAGACGGTCGTCCATACACACACACACACACACACACACACACACACACACACACACACACATATATATATATATATATATATATATATATATATATATATATATATATATATATATATAAGACGGTCGCGAGACCAGAAACACGTGTTGTAAAATTATGAAAAATAACGGATAATATATTTTTTTTTAAAATCCACATTACAACCAAAAAAGTTTGCGGTACCTCTCTTCTTTTTAATATACACACTTTTCTCTCGTTGGAACCATTATAACCTCTTCATTTTATATATATATATATATACATATATATATATATATATGTATATATATATATATATATATATATATATATATATGTTATCCTTTTCACACAGCATGTAGGCTACAGTCACTTTCTCACCGCCGTATGGATTCTCTGCGATTTTTCTTCAAATATGTTTATGGTAATTTTTCTAATGAGCTTTCCTCTTTGGTACCTCGATTTTAGGAATCTAAGCCGAGTACTAGATTCGAAGCTAGGTCTCAGAAATTTACAGTTTAAATGGCTAGATGTAACCGTAATTTTTATTCTAGCAGTTTTTTCTCTCTCTCTCTCTTTTTTCTTTCTCTCTCTCTCTCTCTCTCTCTCTCATATTTCTTGCTTGGAGAACCCTCTTCTAATCTCTTGCTCTTCAGACAACTTTGATCTTCAAAAATTTAAATGCAATGTCAATCATTACCTTTTGACTTCTTTATATTTATTCTATATCATTTCTGGACATTTTTCTGGTTCTTGTTGAAATTTATTTACAGATTCTCGCAGCTTTTTTGCGATGAATTTAAGGTCAATGCTGATCCTATTTTCAGAATGGCTCGAAGGCAATAGATTCATATAGCTTTTTCTGAAATGAATTTAAGGTAAATCCTTATCCAACTTTTCAGAAAATTCTAAAGAAAAAATTCATATTAAATATTAATATATTTTTGAAAAGTCATTTAATTTCATTATTTTCTTTCACCCCGAGAAACGCCAGGTGAGCGGGAAGAAATAAGAATTTATTATTTAAACATATAGAGAGATACACACACACCCATTTTATTCTTTCGTTTTTGATCTGACGAAATCTAGAAAAGGCGAAACGCGTAATCATATCTAGTTTCAAATAAAACTTTTACATATATATATAAGATATTTTTTATGTTTATACGTTCTTTTTATAGATACAAATATTTAGGTAAATGCTCTGTTTATAATAAACAGTATTAACGACATTTACCGGCCTGAATGTCCGATAGATTTTCAAAGAAAATATGCGTGCGCCGACAGAAATCGAACCGGTATCCTATACGGAACCGTCATATAGCCTGACGTGCTTTACCGATTTAGCCTCAAAGTAGCGTTTCGGTTAGCAAAGTCGAATTTACTGTTTTTAAAGTACAATTCTCAATGATTTTTCACGTACATTCATATCTGCTCGATGCGTATCCAAATGTAAACAAATGATGTCACACAATATGAAATGGACAATTATTTCTGATAAGTCGACAATTATTTTAAAACATTTTTTATATACATACATTTATATACATACATACATACATACATACATATATATATATATATATGTGTGTGTGTGTGTGCATGCATGTGCGTGTGTGTGTTTAGGTCAGTAGCTCCCCAGCCTGGCAGGTTTGTGTGTGTGTGTCTATATATATATATATATATATATATATATATATATATATATATATATACAGGTGTAAATTGTCGCCAGTTTATATTTCTAATTTTTTAATGAGCGTTTTTTATTCATTTACTTGACTGCACAGTATAGTAGGGTCAGTTGTGCACCGTCTGTGAGAAAAAGAGCACCATGATTCATTCCACCAGAAATTTGGAAACGACAATACGAATATTTCAAAGTGTTTCGGAGAGTTGAATGCGTCTGATAGTGATTACGAAGGTGTTTGTAGTGGTCACTAGTGATGACGATGTTATGCCTCCATTCATCTTCCCACAGGTCTTCAGAATCAACACAGTTGCCTACATCAGGTGCTTTGAAGAGGTAGTGCTGCACTTGTTCAAGAGGTTGCTACTGGAAGAACCTTTGTCTGTCAACAGGACTATGCACCATGACACACAAGCAGTGGAACTAGTCATGGTTAGTCAAACAATTTCTGCGACCACATCACCCCTTACATCTGGCCACCTAACTTCCCAGACTGCAACTCCCTTGGTTATTGTGTGTGGGGCGCAGTTGAGCGAGAGACCAACAAAACTCCCTGTAACAACAAGGATGAACTGAAGGCAAGGATTATGGCAGCATTCCCCAACTTAAACAAGGAGACAGTCCAGAAAAGTCGCAAGAGATTACGAAGTCGCCTGGAGGCCGTGGTTGAAGCCAATGAAAATGTTATTGAATCAGTTTACCCTTTAGTATTTCAAGATGTTTTTATGTAATTTTAGTAATTATACCTGTGAAAATGAAATGTCAGTGTATTTAAGTTTTTGCGTAACTTAAACACCAATTTATCCATTACAGCTTGTATACATACAGTTTATTAGATTTTAGGGGATTTTATTTAGTCTTTTGGTTCTTGATGTAGTTGTAGGTAAAATAGAAGAAATTCGATTTCATATACATATATATATATATATATATATATATATATATATATATATGTGTGTGTGTGTGTGTGTGTGTGTGTGTGTGTGTGTGTGTGTACAGAAATGTTCTGAAACGTTCTTGGCTTGATCCACATTTCAAAATGCGATGAAATTATAAAACGTTAAACTATCTAACTATCTATCTAAAGCTTACACGTAAAATTGAATCTAAAATAATCCATTTATATATATATATATATATATATATATATATATATATATATATATGTGTGTGTGTGTGTGTGTGTGTGTGTGTGTGTGTGTTAACATTAACTATCTATTTGGTTATACATATATATATATATATTTATGTAGGTACGTATGTATGTATTAACATTAACTATTTCATTATATATATATATATATATATATATATATATATATATATATATCTATATATATATATATATACATATATATATATATATATATATCAAATACATAGAGCACTAGTTGCCTGACGATTGCACTAGCATGAAACAGACTGTCGCGTCTAAGTGTTGACTTCTATGTTCACGTTTATATATATATATATATATATATATATATATATATATATGAATAAATATAGTGTTAAAGTGTGCTATATTTATGGGATAAAGTGCTCAATATCAGAGATAGAGCGTGTGTAAATATAAAAGTTTCACTTTTATATATTTATATATATATATATATATATATATATATATATATATATATATATATATATATTTCATTAAATAATATATACAAGTTTTGTCTATTTTATGCGAATTCTTTTCTTCGTCTGATAAGCTAAATAACATTATCACTAAAAGAAGAAAGAAAATCACAATATTGATACATATTTCTTTCTTCGTTTAATGATAATGTTATTAAGCTTATCAGACGATATGAAAAGAATTTACATAAATAAATAGACAACTCTTGTGTCTATTATTTAACGAAACATGCATCAATGAAAAAATGCTGCCTCACTGTCAGTTACTGTGTGTTTATCTAAATCTAAAAATAAACACGCCAAAATTCACCTTCATCCCCGCCGTGAGCCGACGGCTTAGTGGTAGAAGTTCCGACTGACGCCAATTCAGTTGGGTTTCGATCCTAGCTAGAGGCAACCGGACGTCTAACCACACTGATGAGCTGTGAAACAGCGAAACATTCTGTTTGTGGATGACAATATATATATATATATATATATATATATATATATATATATATATATATATATATATAAAAATGGACATGGAAGTCAGCACTTAGAGGCGACAGTCTGTTTCATGCTAGTGCAATCGTATATATATTAACAAAACCATATGCATTTTCACGAAGAAAATATCTGAAGCAATCCGCATTACAATATCATGCTATTTAATAGCCTGCTTTGTTTTTCTTCCTTCCCGACATTCACTCCTCTACAAAAATTCACTTAACTGAACAGAAAAAGCGCAAGAGGAAGACATAAAGTGTAAAAGAGAAAACAGAGAGAGAGAGAGAGAGAGAGAGAGAGAGAGAGAGAGAGAGAGAGAGAGAGAGAGAGAAACAGAGAGAGATGGTGTGGAGGAGAGGGAGAGGGAGAGAGAGAGAGAAAATGTAAAGGTATTAAATCAGAATGACGCAAAGAAAAACAAGAGGGATGGCTGGCGTATTTACCAGCATACGGACTAGAAACAAAGAACCAATTCTATTCACATCTTTCTTCCCGATAAATCCTTTATGATCGAAATCGAAGCCTAAACTATTAAGGTCGAATCGGAAGCCGGACATTGGCACAGTCCAAGGGTGGAGTTAGGGCAAATCGAACATTAAAATAAATAGCGAACATTTCATTGGCTCATGAGAGGTATCAGCTTTCCGTATCCGCCATTGGTGCCGGCAAATTCAGAGACTGACGTCAACAGGATCCGGAAAATGTGGAACTACTTTTCACTTGATTTGTGTGTGCGCGTGTGATTCACAATCACACGCATTTCGAAACACGTTCATTGCGACAATGGATTCCAAGTCAATATTTTTGCCGAGTTAAATATGTTTTTGAATTTCACATCGTTAATACGCACACGCAAATATTAGAAGCGCATTATTCGGGAAGAGTATATATTCGGCTGTCACACAGGATAGCATGCGTTTTGTAGCAAAGGGGACGCTTGAACTAGTATCAAAATATTAATGACCAAACTGCTTATTTACGCTGGGCGCATCTTTCTGACGTCATGGTTAACGAGTTAGTCCGGTTAATCATTATTACTTTATAATGACTTACATCCTAACAGGGTATACCATATTTTTAGCTTTGTACCAAAAACAAAATAAGATTAATAAATATTAAATGCCATTCACGTACAACTTTGCATGATATAATGTTAATCAAACTAGCCTGAATAACCAATACTATTCTGTA
Source organism: Acanthosepion esculentum (assembly GCA_964036315.1). Lineage (NCBI taxonomy): Eukaryota > Metazoa > Mollusca > Cephalopoda > Sepiida > Sepiidae > Acanthosepion > Acanthosepion esculentum. The sequence goes on along the minus strand of OZ038477.1, from coordinate 28,417,658 downwards.
GTGAAATCAGTCCTCTTTCTTCTTCTTCTTCTTTTATGTGCCGTGTCCCTTAAGGACGTAGGCGATCATGGCTCTCCACTTCCCCCTATCCCTTGTAGTTCTCAATATGTTTTGTCATTTTCCTACTGCTCCCCAAACCTGTCAACCACTTGCTTAAGCCCACTAGGCATATCACGCGTTGTTTTCCATGCTTCTCTTTCCTCTATACGACCTGTGAGTATCAGTTTCTCCAAGTCCTCCTATCTCATTACGTATCCCAGAAATTTCAGCTGCCTCTTCCTGATGTTAAGTATAAGCTTCCTCCTTGTTTTCATCCTCGCCAAAACCTCATCTTTGCTCACATGTTCGCTTCCTGTTCTCCTTAGCATCCCGCTGTAGAACCATACCTCAAGTATCTTCTTCATCTTTGAAGAAACCGTTCAACATTCGCTTCCGTAAAGGAGGACAGGTATCGCATGGCAGTTCAGTACTCTTTACTTTGTTAGCAACGAAATCCTCTTTGGGCACTCCGTAATAGCGATCCACTGCGAAAGGTACGCTAATGTTAATAAAAATCTGCTGATTAACCACGTTCAGGCAGCGTAACGGTTATCGGCGAGCCAAGTGCAAGTCCTGAATGGCATGAAGAAAAATAATTCTATTGATACTCTAGAAGACAACTCTTGGGAATGGCAGATTAATCTACAGAGCTATGGCTGCGTAGTAGAAACCTTAACATCGAAACTGAGTTGATTTTAATAATGGTCGTAAACAATACCCTAAGAACCAATTTCATCTGTGTTGGTTCTGGATAAAATGCGGCTAGCAGCAATATAAATTGGTGAAATAAAGATAAGAGTGAACTACATAATTAACGAATATAGAAAATTATATAACGATAAGCATGACTGGGTGGGAATGGTGATCTACCGGGAACAAAGCAACTACATTTTAATCAAGCAGGCCAAAGGATAAGAACTGTTATGATTTCTTGGGAAAGATGGAGTGGTTTTCCGTTGCATTCTCCATGCTTTTGAATTTAGATCTTCTCCTCGACTGCGTATTACCCAATATACCGTATTTGGGGGAAGGTGAATAATTTATCTAAAAGAGGGAGTACAAGGATACATTTAAGACATCCAATAGAAACATAAAAAAGTTCAGTTACTTTCTTTCAGAGGCGTCCTTAAAAAAAACAGATTTTAAAAAAATTGGTAATCTGATGAATAACTAAAATGACTTAGAAATGACTGCAATAATATTAAGTGGTGCTTGGAAGGAATATGTTTTCAGTTATCTCTAGTCATCACCAGTTGTTATTAAGGAGTAATAATTCAATGAACAGTATCCAGTTTGTAGAAAAAAAACTTCCAGATAAAAGCCGGTTTTTTAAATGCGTATAGAGTCTTTAGAAAGAAGTAGAACGCTAACGTTTTTGCACACATCTAATAAAAATAATATTAGAATTCTTTGAATTCAGACATGATTCTCATGACTTCTGATCTTGATTGAATGGAGGTGTTAATGTCTACACATTTTTCTTTGTGAATAAAGATGGGCTAGTGTAAATATCCAGTTCAGTCTCTCTTTTCAGTTGCCTGAAATTGACTAGTTGGGTATGTCCTCTACAAACTGGCGTATTCTTAATGAGCGGGAGTGGTGACAGAGAATCACGGCCAAGTGTCGAGAGGGTTAATTTTTAAGCTTGAAGTATGAGGCAGCCAAGTCGCAATTAGATGCATAAAAACACCTTCATTCGGAGACGGTCTCACATGACCTGGTTATCCGAACTGAGTCTATTTCTCACAGGTTATACGATACTTTTATCAAAATCTTATAGCACCCATTTGGCAGTGATGCATGTGTCTGGTATACTTATATCAGACTGGCTCTCATAATCGGTACATTGGGCTTCGTATATTTGCATGCTAATGTTACATTTCGGCGTGCTGTTCACTCAATCAATAATTATTATTATTACTCCGTAGTTTCGAAGTACCCGATGGACTTCAAGCGGAGTATAACCATATCTCTTGGGGAGGAGTGGAATTTGAGCCTAGATTAGCAGATCTGCCAGAGATGGTGGCTCGATAAAAACCCTGGTGATCGTGCAACCATAAATTCTCTCACCTATCCAATCCAAATATTACAAATTATATCGGGGAATGAAACTATAACGGGTGGCGAAGATTCAGGCCCGGCGGGTGTTCCACTGTACCGAATGGTGTGTTCGTTCGTCATCCTAGCGGGAGAAGAAGTACTTGGTCTCAAGAGGTAAATTGTACTGTGATAGAATGTCTTTATAGTGGTAAAAGAGAAAAAATCCATCTGCGCTGAAAAGTGAAAGTTATGTTCACTGTAAAAGAGCAAAGGCTTTTAAGTTATAAGATTTCTTGTACACAATTTACATTATTCGGACTATTGTCCTCATTTTTGTCGCCATGTTTATCACAACGTTTCGGCTGTTGTAACCTCCGGCCTTCTTCAGGTGATTGGAATATCAAACTGAACTGGGGGAGACTGTTCTAGTTCCACGTGCCACGTGGATGTCAGTTATCAGTTATCTCCTGTTAATTTCCCTCTGAAGGTTCTCCACTGCCTTAACTTGGTAGTGAAATCACACTCTTTGGGTCCTGTCACTTGATTTCTGGGTATTATAAACCTAATATCTACAGTAACCATTTTTACCAGTGCTCATATTGCAATTTTTTGCTGTTATAATTACATGTTTTTACCAGAGCTCATATTGCAACTTTGTTGTTATTATCGCTTTTCTCTGGCAGTCAAACGTTGTGATAAACATGGCGACATAGATGAGGACAATAGTCCGAATAATGTAAATAATGTACATAATACCTCATCTCAGAAATATAGACAGACAGATCATATCATTGATGGAACATGACTGTTGAAATCATTCCTTTATTAATGGGAATACAATATGGAACGTTAGCTAGAAAACTAGATGAGGGCTGGAATTAGGATCAAGAAAAATAAACTGCCAGCATTTAGTCTGCGAGGATTCTCTGAAAAGTTCTTGAGTTGTTGATGCATGCCTCAAGATCAGAATTTTCATTGATTAAGTCAACGTGCGACGCCAACATAATAATAATGGATGAATTAAAAATCGTTTTTTTTAATTATTTTTAATATTATATTTTTATTTACCCCAAGCAAGGTAAAAAAAAGAAGCCATTAAGAATCAAAGTGTTACTGAGTGCGAACGAATAAGAAAAAGAAAAAAGTTGATAAGAAACGAGAACAATAAAATAGGAGGAATCAAGAAGACAGTAGATAACGATTGGCATTGCATTTAAACTTTTGAAGATCAAAATTGGCTGGAAAGCAAGAAACCTGAAAAAGATTCCACAAGCGAAAAGTGAGAGAAATGAAACTTTAGGTTATATCTAACCAATGCAACTGTAAAACGAGACCTATCTGCCAATCTAGAATTGCGCTTAAATTCATAAAGTCTAGGCAAAGTTCATCAGTAGAATTGCCATGAAAATATTTATAGAAAAGGCACAGAGAAGCTGCATTACGGCGGTGGGAAAGGGACTGAAATTGGAGAAAAATTCTTACCATCTATCCATATGGTACCATTACTAAATTCAACCAGTATGCAGAGATAATACTGGAGAATTGATCAAATTTGTTGTTAGTTTTGTCAAGTGACTATAAATCTTATATATAAAATACAGTGTATGTGTTTGTGCATGTGTCCAAGCAACTCCTACGTTCCCACTAGTCCGATTTCAATGAGACATAACTCATTCAAAAGCCCTAGAAAATTTAGGCGCAGGCAACGATTTTCGTTGAGCTCACATTCAGAGTTGCCAGATTATGCGAGGTTAAAAACATATATATTAATATATTATACGAACCATTATAGTTGCTTTCATGGTTCAAGGTGAGTCATTCTTATTTTCCTTTTCTATCTAAAATTGCAGTGCACGTTTAAAAAAAATGCCTCCCTATCGAGAGGCATTTAAGCTAGCTAATGTGGAGGATTCTTGATTTGGCCATTATCACAATAGCTAGGGAGGAGTAGATGCGATAAGCACCAATAAACTACATAAGAACTCAAAATTGATCGCTGCATTTAAGTATAGAATGTTTAAGCTTATTTTTTAAAAGTTCATGGATAATTCTTCCGTTGCCGCTTAATTTAAAGAAGATTTGATGTACGTAGATCCTTATTTTCCGTACAAACAATTATTTTTATTTTATGGTTGACACAACAGGGAACAATTTATAAGATAAAATTAATATAGTGTAAAGATGGGAAAACAGAAATTAGAATTAGTTATACATTCAGCGTTTGAAGAGTGAGAGAAACATAATGTCTAATTAAGTAAAACGTATATTATGGAATCTATATGAATAAATGCGAAATTGGAGCACAATTATCCAAAGAATTCTAGGGTTAAAAAGCCCAAACTCTACTTCAAAGTAATTTATGCGGTGTTTACTCGTTGCCCCACGAGAACGAGATGTGACAGAGGGTCATTTTAAACTGGGGACCCCAGCGCGTGCACTCGTTCAGGGACAAAAATTGCCAACAGCCCCCGCAACCGCCGGTTGCGCTGGCTCCGATCCCCCCTCTTGTGCAATGGAAGGGCGCGGGCTCGGGCAGCTATTTCCCAGGGCTGGGCCCCTTCAGTATTATTTTCTCAGTTGCCCCTCTGCCCTTCGACAGAGAATCCCCTGAGCGCACTCTGTTCAAGGACAGAGACGCAACTGAGTGATGATAAGTAATGCACAAATTACTCTATAGCAATTTATGCAATAGAAGCTCAATATCTGTATTGTATATTATCTACTTCTAGATGAAATCACTTTTCAGATTTAACTAATTTGAATATTGATATTTAAAAAGTATATTTCTGTTGAGTCTTGACTCATTGTTGAATCTCGCCTAATGCATGGAATAATAATGCAATACAAAATGTACTTAGAACAAAAATGTATTATAACAAGAAAGTTTACACAATAAGTACATATAGTATTTCTGTATATTTCTGGGAAGACGTTCCTGGAGAACGTGTTGACTAGTCGCAGTCGATCAGAGTCTCTAGTTGGATCTCGTGATTTCTCTTCCTCGTCTTCCGGTACCAACCATTATTTATATAGTTGGTAGTCACCTATGCAGATTAGGTGGATCCTACCACAACAATTTCATTCATTAACTGTCCTTCATTAGTGTTCTTTTATTCAAGGATTGTTTTGATTTACATATAAAAAAATAGTTCTGTTTAGGAATATTGTCTTGTATAGTGCAGAAAAGTGTTTCAAATTTGCATTTTACTTGGCCTTCAACAAGTTGGCATCTATTTGTAAAACTTTCCTTCACAATAACAAGCCAATTTATGAATGAAATATCCATTAAAAATTTTTGTTTCAGAAATTTCAAGTAGTGAATATATCTTACTTTGCGAAGCGATATATATATATATATATATATATATATATATATATATATATATATATATATATATATATATATATATATATATATATAAATATATATACATTAATTGTTGATGTTTAACGTACTGATTATATTGGTATCCTTTCGTTTGACCTTGTTTTATTAACTAACATATATATATATATATATATATATATATATATATATATATATATGTTAGTTAATATATAATCAGTACGTTAATAAACATATATATATATGTTAGTTAATAACATATATATATATATATATGTTAGTTAATAAACATATATATATATGTTAGTTAATCACACATATATATATATATATATATATATATATATATATATATATATATATATATATATATTAATTGTTGATGTTTAACGTACTGATTATATTGGTATCCTTTCGTTTGACCTTGTTTTATTAACTAACATATATATATATATATATATATATATATATATATATATATATATATATATATATATATATATATATATATGTTAGTTAATAAAACAAGGTCAAACGAAAGGATACCAATATAATCAGTATATTAAACATCAACAATTAAAAGGTGGTTCCACGCTCCTCAAAACCTTCAGATCAGAGGCCTTGCTGTTGGACGTAGTTTATCGTCTTACCCAGGACGCGGATGCAGTTTATCATCATACCCAGGACGGAGAAAATAGTTGATTCGAATTGTATGACGTCATGGCAGTTTTAGTAACACTTAACACTTTCATTGCGTTCTTGTCGAGAAACGACTGGAATAAAACTGCTTTGGGAATTATCCCAGAATATAATTGAAAGATTTCTCCAAAAATAATTGAAACAGGTTTTATCTTTTAAATCTTATAAAAATCAGTGTGTCGTTTTTTCTTCATTCAATCTACTTTTATTATCTTTTAAATAAATTTTCTTGGATCGGGAACCATCCCATGTGACAATTCCGTTCGAGCTAGAAGGAATCTGCCAGTTGAAATGATTGCGTTGGCCGACATTCATGCTGTTTTCTTTGTTTTAAGATACTTGCTGTTATCCGATGATAAGCCAATGTTCTCGTAACGGCGATCTTTTTATTGAAAGTTGAGGCGTCTGAGACGACTTCGATATGAAATCTGTTAGTGTAAACAACGGTCCGCTCTTCGTGGTTCAGACACAAAAGTCTTCATAATCCTCTGAATACGAAAGAGAAGAAGAAGAAGGTATTTCGCTTCTTTATTACTTCCTTTTAGACATTCATTTGAATTCGTTCTTTGCGTTCTTTTTTGTTTGGTTTCACTCTTTCTTCTGGAAAAATCGATTTATTTTCTTCCATTTCTTCCGTTCTTTTCTTCTCAGATTTCTTCGTTCATGATTTTGTTTCATTCATTCCATTCGGAGTTTTTTTTTTTTTCTTATTTGCATTTCGTCTTCCCATCTTTCGATTTCTTCCGTCATCCTCCACCCCGCCATCCTTTTTCTTCATTTTCTTCATTCAGTCATATTTTTGTTTCATCCATATAAATAAATTCATCTATTCATCTATTAATCCTTCCTTCTTTCTATATTTTAGTTTTATTCTTCCTTACTTCTTATTCTTCGTGTTTTTTCTACACCAATTCAATTACGAGAATTAATGTCTTTCACCCAGTTCGTCTTTTTACACCTATTTTTCCTTCCATGTCTTCCTTTATTTCTTTATACCATTTGTAACTTTTTCTTCTCCCGTGTCTTTCTTTATTCCCTTTCTCATTCCTTCCTTCCTTTTTCTTTTTTTTTATTCGTCCATTTCTGCCTTTATTCATTATCTTCTTTTTCTTATTTCTTTATTTGTTTTTGGTACGTCTTTCATTCATTTCTTTTTCCATCCATTTTTCCTTCGTTTTCTTCTTTTTCTTTGTCCACCCATCTATGTCCTCCTTCATTCCTTTCTTCTTCCATCCTTTTTTTCCTTCCTATCCCTCTTTTTCTTATCTCCACCATTCAATGTCTTCCTTCATTCCTTCCATCCTTTTTTCCTTCCTTTCCTTCTTTTTCTTTTCTCCCCCCTTCTATGTCTTCCTTCATTCCTTTCTTCTTCCATCTTTTTTCATTCCATTTCTTCTTTTCTTTTTTTCATCCTTTTATGTCTTCCTTCATTCCTTTCTTCATACTTCCTTTTTTCCTTCCTTTTCTTTTTTGTCATTTCTCCACTCCTCTATGTCTTCCTACCTTCCTTTCTTTTTCCATCCTTTTTCATTCCTTTTCTTTTTTTGTTTTCGCCACCCTTCTATGTCTTCCTTCATTCCTTTCTTCTTCCATCCTTTTTTTCTTTCCACTTCTTTTTCTTTTCGCCACCCTTCTGTGTCTTCCGTCATTCCTTCCTTCTTCTATCCTTTTTTTCCTTCCTTTTCTTCTTATTCTTTTCTCCACCCTTCTATGTCTTCCTACATTCCTTTCTTCTTTCATCATTTTTCATTCCTTTTCTTTTTTCTTTTCTCCACCCTTCTATGTCTTCCTTCATTCCTTTCTTCTTCCATCCTTTTTCATTCGTTTTCTTTTTTCTTTTCTCCACCCTTCTGCATCTTCCTTCATTCCTTTTTTCTGCCATCTTTTTCATTCCTTTTTTTCTTTTTCTTTCCTTCACCCTTATATATATTCTTTCATTCCTTTTTCTTCCATCCTTGTTTCCTTCCTTTTCTCCTTCTTCTTTTCTCCACCCTTCTATGTCTTCCTTCATTCCTTTCTTCTTCCATCTTTTTTCATTCGTTTTCTTCTTCTCTTTTCTCCACCCTTCTATGTCTTCCTTCATTCCTTTCTTCTTCCATCCTTTTTCATTCGTTTTCTTTTTTCTTTTCTCCACCCTTCTGCATCTTCCTTCATTCCTTTTTTCTGCCATCTTTTTCATTCCTTTTCTTCTTTTTCTTTCCTTCACCCTTATATATATTCTTTCATTCCTTTTTCTTCCATCCTTGTTTCCTTCCTTTTCTCCTTCTTCTTTTCTCCACCCTTCTATGTCTTCCTTCATTCCTTTCTTCTTCCATCTTTTTTCATTCGTTTTCTTCTTTTCTCCACCCTTCTATGTCTTCCTTCATTCCCTTCTTTAATTCCTTCCTCTTTTCCCTTCTTCTTCTTATCCATCCTCTCTTGTCTTCCTTCATTCCTTGTCTCTTTCCGTACTTCCATTTCTTCCTTTATTTTTTCTTCTTTCTATCCTCTATCTTCCTTCGTTCCTTTTCTGTTTTTCTTCTTTCTCGCCTTCACTCTTTGTCTTCTTTTTCTTCGCTCCATTCTTGTATGCCTTTCTTCATACATTTCGTCCATTCCTTCCTTTCCTTAATTCATATATTTTTTTGTTTCATTCATACCATTACTAGTTCGAATTCATTTTCTTCATTTATTCTTCCTTCCTTTCTTCATTAACTTATTTAAATTTAACTCATTTTTCAACCCTTCCGTCCTTTTCTTCATTCATTCCAATTTCTTGTCTCACTCATTCCATAAACAGAACAAATTGATTTACGCCATCTTTTCTTCGTTCTATCGTGTTATTTCTCATTTCATTTTCCTCTGTTTCCTTTCTTTCATTCATTTGTATTTTTTGTTTGCGTCGTGTCATTGCGAGAAGAAATATATTAGCTTCATTTTCCTTCATATTTCCCTTCCATCTGATCCTTTTTTCTTTTCCATTCCAACCTTTTCTTCATTCATATTTGTTGTTTGACGAATTCCATTGCGAGAAGACTTACGGCCATAACACGTTGAAAAACCGCATCCCGTACGATCACCATAAGCAATGTCGAGCCTGGTCAGTCACTACATGGGTGACTGCATGTGAATACCAGGTGCCGTAATCTTTAAAATGCAGTGGTGTAAAGGATAACGGCTAGGAATTGGAAATCAGAGAGAAATGGGTTCGTATGTTGACATATGCATAAATACCCTCGGGAAATTATGAATCCACCTTTTCACCCCCATGTGTGGGTTAATTAGTAGGATTTGTATCAGTAAACCATTATTATATCCCCCTCTCCAAAATATTACAATATAAAATATTTCCGAGTTTAAATAAGCTGCAAAAGGTTGATAAGCCGTAAAACAAATCTGAATCAATCCATTGCAAGAATGAATTTATTTTTTCATTCTTATTTTTACTCCTTCCTTTCTTTTTAATCCTTCTTTGCCGCCTTTCGTTTTTTGCCTTCTTTTACTTCCTTTTATGTCTTTCTTCATACCTTTCGTCCATGTTTTGTTTCACTTATTCTAGTGCCAGAATGAATTTGTTTCGTGCACTTTCTCTTTTTTTACTTACACTTCTTTCTTTCTACCTTTCTTTCTTCATTCATTCGTGTTTTTTATTGCACTCATTCCATTGCTCGAAAGAAATTACTTCATCCATTTTGGCATTCTTCTATTTATTTTCCTTCCTTCCTTTCTTCCTTTGCTTTTCTTTCTTCTTTTCTATTCCTTTTTTTTATTTTTTACTTCATTCATTTTAAAAAGAGAGAAAATTAAAACTGAAAGTATTTTGTAAAATAATTAAAAAAAATTAATTCCAAAAGAAAAATGCCTTTGCGTTGGTTTCGAATAAATTATTCTATCAATTTTTACATAAAAATTCTAAATCACTCAGAATCATTCATTGTTAAATTCAAACAAAGCAAGTTCAGTTGACCATTGATGACAATTCCAGAACAAAGTAACTATAAACATTTTTTCTATCCTCTGCCAGCTGGAATGATGGAGAAAGCATTACCTCGAACCATCGCCAGTGAGACACGCTGCAAGAGCCACTCCATTTCGCGAGGCTCTTCCCTTAATCGAGACACAATCGCGCCAATCGTCCGAAGGAACGCCATCGAACGAAGGCCAATACCCCAGAAGTCTCCACTGCCACAGGAGTAAAAAAAAATATCTCTCAGCAAGAGAAGAATATTTAACTATTTTTTTTTTATCTTTGCGTCCCGCGCAACGGACACCGGCTCAACCGTTGACCTGATCAAATTACCGGCCGAAAATGTATCCGCACAGATCACATCCCAAATCTACAACTTTTTTTTTAATTAGTGTGTGATTTATATTCCTGTGATGACGTTTTTGTTCATTTCTGCTGAACCAGCTTAAGTAGATTTCGCTACATGATCCAGGAACTGAACTCATGAACATTCGATTTCCCACTATGCCACAGTCCGGAAGGATATCACTTGTGTATTTTGAGGTCTTCAAATTCTTTTTACTTTAAAAAAATTTTTTTAAAACGAAATTAATTTATTGAAACAAAGCAAGTTCAGTCGACCATTGATGACAATTCCAGAACAACGTAAATATAAACAATTTTTTCTATCCTCTGCCAGCCGCTATGATGGAGAAAGCATTACCTCGAACCATTGCCAGTGAGACACGCTGCAAGAGCCACTCCGTTTCGCGAGGCTCATCCCTTAATCGAGACGCAATCGCGCCAATCCTTTCATTGTTGTTGTCAATTTATTGATTTCTATTCTGTCTTTCTACACGTAGGAGGCACCAGATAAAAATAACTCTTTTTTCACAGTAAAAAATACCTCTTCAAGATTATCTCCTTAATCATTGATTCTGTATACATATTGACTATGACTAACCTAGTCCAAGTTTTGGGCTGATAGTGTATCTCTACTTCAATGTAATAGTAATAGACAAGCGGGAATAGTTTACTCGTGGGGTGGGGACAAGGAAACTATTTAATAGGTCTGTTTCAGTTTGGTAAAAGTGACGATCGATTTTACTACACTTGCGAATTGGTTTGCTAAATAAGCATATTTGAGGAGGAATAAGTCCGTTTTTTCATGGAAAAATATATACGAGGGTCATTCAATAAATAAGGTGAATTTTTCGGTATAAGGACTTCTAATACAGATAGAAGCTTACTTTTTTTTTTTTAATTTTTCAACGTAGTTTACCAACACTGTCACATACATTTCCCATCTTTACACAAGCTTCCGTATTCCCTCAGCGTAAAAATCTTTGGACTGATGTCTCAGCCAGTAGCTCACAACACTTTTGACTTCATCGTCACTTTTAAACTTCTTGCCTCTCGTGAATGCTTTCAAGGGACCAAACAGGTGAAAGTCTGAAGGGGCAAGGTCTGGGCTGTAAGGGGGATGAGGGAGCAGTTCCCAGGCCAGCTCGGTGATGGTCTGCACCGTTTGGGCTTCTGTGTGAGGCCTTGCGTTGTCATGATGCAAGGTGACTCCTTCTGACTGATGACCCCTGCGTTTGTCCCATTTGATAAGCTCAAAGTCCTTGCAATGTCATCCACTGTCACCCTTCTGTCAGACTGAATGAGGTCATTGACTGATTCGATCACCTCAGGAGACCTCACTTCTGTAGGCCTCCCAGGCCTGTCTTTATCCTCAACACTGCTCCCTCCTTCTTTAAACAATTTAGCCCACTTGTAGACATTTTTTGGCTGAAACACGTGGCACCATAGACAGTTGACATTCTCCTATGAATTTCAACTGGTTTACACCCTTCAGCAACCAAAAACTTGATAACTGACCGCTGTTCAATCCTGGAGCATACTTCTTGGTCGGCCATCTTTGTTAATCGCCAAAACTCTCAAATTTTTTTTTTAATCTGCAAAATAAATTAAATCCATGTGAAAAAAAAGTAAAAAAAAAAAAAAAAAGATAGAGTAAGATTCTATCTGTATTAGAAGTCCTTATACCTTATTTATTGAAAGACCCTCGTACATTATCTTATCTGTTAAGCTAATGGTTAAGCAGAGATTGTAGATTATGCTTCCTTGTGTCTAGCCTAACTCCATAAAATTTGACTATTGTATGGAAATATGTAATTACTTTTCTACCGGACACCAGTTATGAAACGTAATATTTTAGGTTCCTATTATTATAATTATATATATATATATATATATATATATATATATATATATATATATATATATATATATATATATATGTATATATATATGTATATGTATATATGTATCTATATATGTATATATATATATGTATATATATATTTGTATATATATATGTATATATATATGTATATATATATATATATATATCTATATATATATATCTATATATATATATCTATATATATATGTATATATATATGTTTATATATATATATATGTATATATATATATATATGTATATATATAAGTATATATATGTATGTATATATGTATATATATATATAAATATATATATATATATATATATATATATATTATAAGGTTTTCACATTCGTGTCTTTGTAAAAATTTTTACTAGCATTGTATTCTTCTTTTATGACATTTGTTTCAGGATGTAAACCTTTATAGCTCTCCACAACTTCCTATTCTTGGTTGGTTGGTCGGTTGTTTTTGCTTAGCAGTATATCAACCTCTATGAGTTATTTAATGCTGAAATCTAAATATTTTGTACGCTTTTTTTTAAGTAATAATGTTCTTTTCGTGATACAAGTATTACTAATTAATAAAACATTTATCACTAAAAGAACATTATTACATGACATTTGCGTATAAGTTAATATAAAGAACCAAACTGGAATTGGAACTCAGGTCTGCAGTTAATAATTACGAGGCATTATCCCTGACACCACCCGCACATCCAAGCTTACAGCAACTGGTGTTGCCAAACGGTCATCCATCTAGATACTGACCAGGCTCAACGTTGCTTAGCTTTGGTTACCGTAAGGGATCTGTTGTTTTAACGTGATGTCGGCATAAGCCTCCTAATCTTTCTTCTTCTTAGTAAGCTTTGTCATTTTGCTATCCATTTGAATCCCTGTTCTGCTATCCGTACTGTTGTCATATTTGAGCGGGGGCTTTCCAGTACTCCGGATCCAGTATCGATAGAGTTCAAAGGCGTTTCCGAGTCCATGTGAATGACCAATTATTTTCCACCCACCAACCACTCTCTCACGGGCGGCATTTGGCGTGTCTCTCACTGCTCTGTCGCTAGTTCCATGGAAAGTGCTCGGACGAACTACATTCCCTGGTTCTGCTCGTTCTAACCTTCACGGCTAGAACCCGCCATGCCACTTACATTGTAACAAACTTGTCACATTCCTTCTGTATTCCATCAGTGAGAAGCAAGAAGTACTTCTTCCCGCGAACCACTGCTATGTGGAACCAGCTCCCAAGATGATGCTTTCCCGATTAATACAATCTTAACCTCTTCAAGTCGAAAGTTAACTATCTTTTAATGTGACCCCCTACTTCGAGTGGTCCTGGGTCTTGTACGGCGTGAGCCTTACCTTTAAAACATTCCAGAAGTTTGTTAGGCAGGTTACTCACTGCATTCTTTGGTTCTGCAAGTTCTAACCTTCACGGCTAGAACCCGCCAAACTTCTATAAAACACAGGTGCACGTCTTTCTGCTTCTGTATTGCTCTTTCTGATATCATTCTGAGCATAAATATTGCATTCCTTGTCCCAGTGTCTTTAACGAACTCACACTGTTCTGGACAGAAGACATGCTCGTCAACCGGCTGCATAAAATTCAATGATGGAACGCTCATATTAGAGAAGGGAAAAATTCTTCAGCGCCGGAACGAATATATTTCCACGATGAAAGAGAACAACTGGCAATACACAGAATTACCGACGAGACTGAAATTCTAAAAACCGATGTAGAAGCTTCACGGGTTAATTTGATCAGAAACAAGGCGACAGGGTCAGACGGAATTGTAACAGAGATGCTGGCAGCCTTAGATCATTTTGGCATAAACAAGATTACAGAAATAATAAATGAGATCTACAACAGTCGGGATATACCAGAAAATCGCAGCAGATCTATTTTCATAGCACTGCCTAAGAAACCAGGCGCAAACGAATGGAAACTCCACCGAAAGATCAGCCTAATGAGCCACATAACAAAACTCATCAACCGTATTCTGATGAATAGAGAGCGCACCAGAATCAGGCTAGAGATAGGACAAGAACAGTGCGGGTACGTCAAAGACACCGGAACAAGGAACGCGATATTCATGCTCAGGATGTTACAAATACAAATGCAGAAAGGCGTGCACCTTTGTTTTATAGACTAGGCAAAGGCGTTCGACAATGTACGCTACAAACATATGTTGGAAACTACTATATTTGGGAAAGATATTCGAATAATCAAGAACCTACACTGGCAGCAAAGGGCCTGCATACGGATAGAAAATGAATTCAGCCGTTACGGAAATAGAATGGGGCATAAGGCAAGAATGTGTCTTCTCACCGGACTTATTCAAGCTATACAGCCATGCAATTCTGAGAGAACTAGAAATCCTACCAGGATTCATCATTGCCGACCACAGTCTTAACTACATAAGATATGCAGATGACACAGTGCTAATAGCAGACACGGAAAAGAAACTACAAACCTCCTATAGAAGGTAGCGAAGGAGAGCGAGAAGAAGGGACTAAGCATAAACTACAAGAAGACAGAATGCATGGTTATCAGTAAAAAGATGAGCCCGAAATGCGATTTACATGCCGGGGATACTAAAATCAAGCAGATGCGGAAATGTAAATATCTGAGAAGTTTTCTGACAGAGGACGGCAAGTGCGACGCTGAGATCCGAAGAGGTATTGTAATGGCCAAAAACGCATTCCAGAAGCTAGGCAATTACGAGACAGGAGGATTTCGTTGGTAACATAGAAAAGAATACTAAACTGCTAAGTGGTATATGTCTTCGTTTACGGCAGCGAATGTTGGACAATCTCCTCAACGATGAGGAAGAGACACGAGGCAACGTAGGCATGTTTCTACAGAAGGACGCAAGGGTATCATGGACCGAACATGTGAGTAACGGTGAGGTTTTGGAGAGGATGCAAACAAAAAAACTTATACTTAGCACCAGGAAGAGGCAGCTGAAATCTTTGGAACACGTAATGAGAAAGGAAGGCTTGGAAAATCTAATACTCACAAGGCAAATAGACGGACAGATGGACCAGGGAAAGCAAAGTGTGACATACCTAGCGGGCTTAAGCAAGTGGATGACAGAAAAGTGTCTGGGAGAAGTAGCAAAAAGACAAAATTTATTGAGAACTACAAGGGGTAGGAGGAAGTGGAGAGCCATGATCACCTACGTACTATGAAAATAATACCTTGCAGTTTGAACAGTTCTTTGTGTCATTTTTTAACAAAGTGGAGGCGCGGTGAAGAAATGGATAGTGGCTCGGATTAAGGAATCGGAGAGCCAAGTTCGAATCCCAGTCGAATCCATTAGATTCACTTCCGTGCTAATACCATTGGGAAAGGTATGAATCCTCTTCTTCTCCCCCCATCTAAGGGTAAATAGCAGGACAGACCAGGTTCTATAGCCTTGGGTGGCAACTGGTCTAATGCAGAAAAAAATGGTAACCTTCTTCGGGAAACAAAAAATCTGCCTCGTCAGTCATGTATCGAAAGATACATGATCGCCTAAGCGTGTATCATGCATGGCACATAACTGGCACTAACTGGCTGTTAGGAGGTACGGTGAATTGATGGATAGCAACTCGGATTGAGGAATCTGAGAGGCGAGATCGAATCCCAGGCGAATCCATTACATTCACTTACGTGCTAATACCCTTGGGAAAGTTAAGAATCGTTTCTTTTTCTCCTTCTTCTTCTGTGGGTTCTATAGCCTTGAGTGGCAACCAGTTTAGGAGAAATTAACTCTGAATTCAAATGTAGCTCTGAAATAAAAGGATTCTTCCTATTGGTTCGAGGATCCCGACTATGTTCGATGGATGGATATCCGGAATCGCTCATATCCGGAATCCATCATACCCAGGTTTTGTAACCAATTCCTCATATCCGGAATCGCTCATATCCGGAATCCCTCATACCCAGGTTTTGTAACCAATTCCTCATATCCGGAATTGCTCATATCCGGAATCAATCATATGCGGACTTTGTAACCAATTCCTCATATCCGGAATCGCTCATATCCGGAATCCCTCATATCTGGACTTTGTAAACAATTCCTCATATCCCGAATCGCTCATATCTGTAATCTCTCATATCCGGACTTTGTAACAAATTCCTCATATCCGGAATCCCTCATATCCGGAATCCCTCATATCCGGACTTTGTAACCAATTCCTCATATCCGGAATTGCTCGTATCCTGAATCCCTCATATCCGGACTTTGTAATCAATTCCTCATATCCGGACTTTGTAACCAATTCCTCATATAGTCCTTTTGTCAGGAATTCTACTGTATTATATTAATCTGTAATACTTATGGGGGTCATTTTATTTATTCGTTTATTATAATTTTTCAAATTTTTAGTTCTGAGTATGACGATAAACTACATTTGGCAGTCAGACCTCTGATTGGAAGCTTTAAGTAGCGTGGTGCCACCTCTTAATTGCTGTTTTCCCAGGTCCACCCTGACCATTGGTGGTAGCACCTGTTAGAATCCCATCTATGGGCAAATAGTGATTCCACTAACAAAAACAAAACACTATGTAAGTATAAAAATACATTCTTATAGTGAAAATATCTGCAATTCATTTTTATATAATAACTACCAACAATATATTTTCTGTAGTTGAAGGCATATATAGAATATATATAGAATATGAATATTAATATATAATATATTAATACATTCAGAATATATTTAGTTGCAGTCATAAAATTGGTCAAGATACTTAGATTTCGGCATTAAATAGAGTTTGATATATTACTAAACAAAAAAAACTAAATTTAAAATTTTCAGTTATACAAAACCTATTCACTAGGTTTAGGTAAGTATGACACAAGATTATGAGGCGTGTTTATATGCAGTATTACCGGTGATCATTTTATTACTTAATAAAAACAAAAATGATCTCCCACTTTATGTCCAGTAGAATCTGTCGTGCTCTTTAATGGAGTCAGACTCTTCATGTTCCAGTTTGGTTAATAGTTTCGAGCAGTCTACTATATTGATAACAAAATATCGCCGCTAGTGTCGTTAGTACAAGGGAAAGATATAGGATAAATAAATTACAAGGGAAATATGAAAATAGTAAGATAATTATAAGTGATATAGATTTAAATAAACGTTTTCTAAATTATTTATTTATTTGTTCATACTTGAAAAATATTTTCAAAAAAATATGGCAGAAGATTATGTAGAGTGCTACCTTAGTCTGCGATACGCCGTCGTCTTCCGGCGAGAGCTAACCGCCGTCTTCCGGTGAGAGCCTTTCCAGTTTTGTTCCATTTCTATAATTTGTTCTCTTTTCTTCAATTGTTCTTCTGCCTTGAATATTCGCTGTTTTCAAAATACAAAATAAATAAATAAAATGGCCATCACTACTTCTCTTATACGTTCCACTAGACTAGAAACGTCTATTTTCTATCAAATACTTTCTAAATAAAGTAATACATTTGCTTCAGAAGACGTTTTCTTTCTCGCTTTTTTTTTCTTTGCATTCCATTTACTTTCTTTGTCAAATCCTTGTCGTTTTACTATCCGCGTCTCATTTTCTATTTTCTTCCAGCCATGCTTATCAAGGTCTTCATCAGCAACGCGACTCAGAAAATATGTCTTCCTGCCCCAACTCAGTATCAACCCCAACAAGCGTATGTGCGAGACATTTCACTACAAATGGCTCTTTTTTTATTATTTCGAGATCTTCCGAAGGGTTTTGTATAAATCGTTGTAAGGGATCTTGATGACTGTAGAGAGTCTCTTGGGGGATTCAGACTGTCAAACAACAGGGACAGGAAAAAAATTGAATTTCATTCTTGTCTTTCTTTATTTGCTTTCGTTCTTTGGTTGTTTTTTCGTCATTATATCACGACAGTCTAAACAAAAGAGACAAGTGGCGCCATCTTTGTTTCTATTTATTCTCTATTTCATCTGAAGTTTTGTTTTGATTTTTTTTCTCTTATCAAAGCCTCTATCTTGATTCGTCCCTGAAATAGCAGTCTGGCCATCAAATTATTCATATGATTCTGAATTAAATAGAAATTATAGTGGAACACCGAATTCTTTCTCAGATCTAATCAATTCAGTATGAGCAGGAAAGGTGTGCGCATGCGTGCATGTCAGGAGAGTTCTGATTTGAAGCGAGTGTATGTATATGAATTTGGGATCACTTGTTTATTTCTAAGCATGCGTTTAAATGTACACGCTTTTTAATATATCCACTCGCACCTTTTTGCTGGATGCATTAATTATTCATAGATATAAACTGACATACCCTTCGTATTCCTTTGGTAAGAAGCAAGTTCCTTTCGAACAACTTCTTCCGAAAGCCGTAGAACTGATTCTTATGCTTTCCCAAACACTACAATCATTAACATCTTCAAATTCAGATCAGCCTTTATCTATCCCACATATCCTCCTAATATGCACTTCTTAAGTCCTAACGTCCTTAAATCAACCTCATTCAGTGACCCTCAAACCTAAATGCCTCTTGAGCGTTATATTGATAAAAATAATTATATATATCTATATATATCTATATCTATATCTATATCTATATCTATATATATATATATATATATATATATATATATATATATATATATTATACAGTAGCAATTAAAATAACCTAATGTAATCTTAATTCGTATTGAATAAAAATATGTTGCTTTGTTTGATTAAAACATTGAGCTCTCTGTGTGAATCAGTTTTAATATTTAATATTTTATATTGTAATAATTCGATTCACTTGAATTATATATCAACGGATTATATATATATATATATATATATATATATATATATATATATATATATATATATATATATATATATGGTGCGATGGGTAAACTGTTGGCATTTAATATTTTTATTTTAAGTATAAAATGATGACAATTTATCCATAGCACTCTCTGTTTGTCTGTCTGTCTGTCTTTCTCTTTCTCTCTATCTATCTCTCTCTCTCTCTCTCTCTCTCTCTCTATATATATATATATATATATATATATATATATATATATATATATATATATATATATATATATTTATACGCATGCAGTCTGCGATGGGTAAATTGTCGCCATAATATATTTCGTGCAGGCGCGTTATTTGTTTTTGATTTTGTCGATTGCACTGTATAATAAAGTCAGCTGGACACCGTCTGTGAGAAAAAGCTTACTATGACACAATTGACCCTGCCAAAAACGGCATGTTGTACTGCTTGGCATTCACACCGGAAGCTACAACACGAACATTTCAGAGTGTTTAAGTGTCAATCTGAGGGCAGTGCAAAAGATTCGGAAAGTGTCGAATGGTGATTACGAAAGTGTTTAGAGTCATCACTAGTGATGGCGACGTTATAACTTCATTCATCTCCCCCACAGGGACTCAGACTCAGCACGGAGGCCTATATCACGTGCTTTGAGGTAGTAGTTCTGCTCTGGGGCAAAAGGGTGGCTGCTTGAATACAGGACTTTGCACCTTACCACACAAACATAAGAATCCAATGATGGCTGTCAGACAATTTCTGTGACCACATCTTCCCTTACATCTGGTCACATAACCCCCCACCCTTGATTATTATGTGTGGGGCTCAGTTGAGCGAAAGATAAACAAAACTCCTTGTTACATTAAAGATGAACTGAAGGCAAGTATTATGCCAGCATTCATCAACTTAAATAATGAGACCGTCCAGAAGAGTTGCAAGAGATTCCGAAATCGTCTGGGTGCCATGGTTAAAGCCAATGGAAATTTTATTGAATAAATGTACTCTTTCGTATGTCAATATAATTTTGGTAAATATATATGTTAAAATGATATGCCAGTGTTATCCTCGTACAGACCCTGTATATATGGGCGATTTGTCATTGAGGTGTCTTCTTGATGTTATCGGCGTTGAAAAATGTCTGAAAATCATATCACGGGTTCTCGCAAGCCTTGTGACAGAACTACCCACAAGCAGTCGATGTTCTTATTAGCATGAAATCACAAGTCATCGTGACCCAGGCTATGAGCGTACTGGCGTTGTTCAAACCGTTGATCACTCCATATTATGAAACTGCATCTAATTTCCGCTCAACTTAGTTACCTTAGAAAACACACGTGACCTCTTTCCGTATTAAAAAGAAAATGTGTCTCAAACAGGGATTGTCTAGCCGTCCAAGCAGACCGAGAAATCATCAGCGAGTGGGGTCCTCTGTATTAAGCCCACATCCTCCATAAATATAGAAAATTTGAAATATCCATATAATTTTAAACTCACATTCATAAACGTATATACATACATCTCTCTCTCTCTCTCACTTATATATATATATATATATATATATATATATATATATATATATATATATATATATATATGTATATATATATATATATATATGAAGAAATATAGTGTTAAGATGTGCTATATGGGATAAAGTGCTCAATATCAGAGATAGATCGTGTGTAAATATAAAAGTGAACATAGAAGTCAACACTTAGAGGCGACAGTCTGTTTCATGCTAGATGCAATCGTCAGGCCTGACGATTGCATCTAGCATGAAACAGACTGTCGCCTCTAAGTGTTGACTTCTATGTTCACTTTTATATTTATATATATATATATATGGTGCGATGGGTAAACTGTCGGCATTTTATATTTTTATTTTTATTTTAAGTATAAAATGATGACAATTTATCTTTATTTATATAAATAAATATATATATATATATATATTCTATGCACAAACTCGGCTAAATAATAAATACAATAATAAATAACACTCCACTTACACACACACACACACACACACACACACACACACACATATATATATATATATATATATATATATATATACGACGTATCAGTGTCAGCAACTCAGTTCCTAGGAACCAACAAGGAGACACCAGCACATATGATTAGATAATAGTGCTGAAGGCTTTGTGCAGGACCTACCACACTTTTTGATGGACTGAATACACAGACCTGGCGCACTACGTACTACAAGGTCCCCAAACAAACTTCCGCAGGTTTTGAATTCAGAGTTGTCCTCCTAGACCAGTTGCCAACCAAAGATATAGAACCCAATATGTTCTGCTCATTACCCATAGCTAGAGGGAGAAGAAGAGGATCCATACCTTTCCAAGGGTATTACAACGTAAAGTGAATGTAATGGATTCGACTGAAATTCGAACTCGGCTCTCCGAGATATATATAATAGAATATATATCAGATGGCTGGGTAATATATATATATATATATATATATATATGTATATATATATATATATATATATATATATAGATAGATAGATAGATAGATAGATAGATAGATAGATAGATAGATATGAAATGGATCTTTCCATTTTAAAGTCCTTAAAGGAAAAAATAAAGGGAAAATAAACATCCGTGGCCACTGAGTTATAATATTCCGTACTTAATGGAACATAAGTTGTACATGACCTAAATTGCAATATGACTTCTGTTAAAAAAATGAGTGCTGAAGACATTAGGTTTATAATACCCAGAAATTCATACACAGATGTCCTCAAGTACACATGGCACAGTGGCGTTTGTTAGATCCAGTGACAGGTCCCAAAGAGTGTGAGTTCAATACCCGATTAAGGCAGTGGAGAACTTGCAGAAGGGAATTAACAGGAGATAACTGATAACTGACATCCATTAAACATGGCACGTGGAAATAGAACAGTCCAGCCCAGTGAGCGAAATAACGGGTTCAGTTCGACATTCCAACCACCAGAAGAAGGCCGGAGCGTACAACGGCCGAAACGTTGTAATAAATATGCCGACACAGGTGAGGACAATAGTCCGAATAATGTAAATAGTGTACAAATTAACTCATCTCAGAAATATAGACAGAGACTAAATTTTTAATATATATAGCATTTGGGATATAGATATATTGAGAGAGATATATACGGAATACTAGAATGCTGTAGTCATCAAAGATTCTCTTTGATGACTATGGAACAGAAAGAAAGTCCTTGAATACTATAGAAACCAAAGTGTCTATATCAATAATATTGAATCACAAAAGAATTTCTAAATACTATAGAAATTAAAGTGAATTTTATTTGAATATTCTAGAACCAATTTTTTAACAGACAGTCTGTTTCATGCTTAAACAGAATATTCAGGCCATTCTTAAATGCAATCTTCGGGTTAAAAGATTGTGTTTAGATATAAAAAACACTTTTCCCGTTAGGTCTTGACCTCAATGTTTACTTATATATTAACAAATTGCTAGATTTAGCTGCCTCATTCTGTCGAATGAAGATGGCTCAGTGATAGAAATACTGACTGACACCAAATCGGTTTGGTTTCATTCCTGGCTTGAGGCATTCTGTTGGCTAGTCGCACTGAAGAGCTGTGATACAGCAAAACATTACAGTTTGCGAATGACATGATATATATAAATATATATATAAAGACATTTATGATATGTTTAACGTTCTTTTTATAGATACAAGTATTTAAGCAAATGCTCTGTTTTATAATAAACAGTATTAAACAACATTTACCGGCCTGAATGTCCGAGAAATTTTCATAGAAAATTTTTGTTCTCCGACAGGAATCGAAATATTCGCGTGACGTGCCTTAACCGTTCGGCCACAGAGAAGCGTCTGGTTAGCACGGTCGATTTTACTATCTTTAAACTTAAATCTTAATCCATGAAAATTTCACGGACATTCAGGCCGGTAAATGTTATTTAAAACTGTTTATTATAAAACAGAGCATTTGCTTAAATACTTGTATCTATAAAAAGAACGTTAAACATATCATAAATGTCTTTAAATAAATTGTCGGACTTTGTCCAATTCAAATATATATATATATATATATATATATATTAGTGTATATACTTTAAATGTTAAGAATTGTAACTAAAATGTTCTCATATCGTCGAAGAAAAGATAGCAATTATAGTTTAGATGGTTTGCCATTTGCTTATATCTTGGGAATTCAATATGGTAGATGAATTTTCACCACTCCTAAATAACCCTTCTTCTACCTATTAAATTAATTTACTGACTTGATCTTCACTTTTGACACCTCTGTGGTTTTGTGTCTAATCGAAAAATGTTAATTAAATGTTCCTGGTTGTTTCCAGAGTGATATGCATGAAGCATTTGATTTACGCTACGTGATAAGAGGTTGATCACTTAAGTATTTAGTCAAGTCGTCAGTCAGGCGTGACTAATGTGGACTCCTTAGTAAATGAATGAAGATTGTGTTTGCCTCAGTTTGAAGATAAATATATCATTAATGACTACCTGTCTACGAATCATGACGTATCCATTGGTTGTTTAAAGGACAGTCCTTTCAAGTTATATCTTTGATGTGACGTTATGTCCTTCTGATTGCGTATTCCTTTTGCTCACTCGCAATTTTATCGGATTAAAATGGCTGAACATTGCAACTGATTATAGATAATGAAGCCATTCAGTTTTTTTATTTGGCTGAATAAATTTTATGCCTTTACTACATAACTTGTACTCTGTTTAAAAGACAATTATTGCATACAAACTAATTTGTAAACACATTCTTATTACATACAAACTAATTTGTAAACACATTCATTTACTTTCTATCTATCTATCTACCTACGAAGCACAGCCCCAAACTTTCGAAAACAGTCCTCAAACTTGATATGAGTACCTACTGGATTGGGGGTATTTTAACGTGAAAGAATAGTTTATCATGAATAAATGAGGACCCCCAGCCCTTTTCTATTACGCAGAAAGATCTTGTATTACTAGTTTTGAAGGTGGACGTAGGAGAGGACGTCAACTCAAAAATTCCTTGGACAATGTCAATCAATGGACCAGTATGACTATACCAGAACTGCCGTCCTGGGTATGGCGATAAACTACATCTGCGTCCTGGGTAAGACGATAGACTACGTCTAGCAGCAAGGCCTCTGATCAAGAGGTTTTGAGGAGTGTGGAACCACCTCTTAATTGCTGGTGCTCCCAGGTTCACCCTGATCAGGGGTGGTATCAGCTGTTAGGGTCCAAGCCATGGGCAAATGGTTAACACCTAAACTTGTGTAAAAATAGGTTTTAATACCAGAAATATTTTGGATTAAAAAAAATTATTCCCAGCAATAATTTTGAAGGAAAACTTATTATCAACAACACTTAAAAAAAAATACCAACAATAAAAACAGCTATACATTCTTTGAAAAAAAATATGACCAGCTATAGATTTCTTCAAGAAAAAATATTCCCAGAAATAGATTTTTAAAGAAAAATATATTACCAGCAATAAAAATTTTGTCAGCACCATTGAAGTTGATATTCCATAAGACAAACCAACCCAAACCAGAATTGCTGATGGCTGCCGTTGATAGACCGTTGAGGGAAGAGATTCAGTGTGTCCTCTGCATTCGGATCTAGCCTACGATTACAAAACTCAAGAGGATGATAATGATGATGATGATGATGATGATGATGGTGGTGATGATGATGATGATGATGATGACTGTTACTAACCGACCTGTGTAAGACGATAATATAACGTGCATAAGAAAATATATCTATATCCTTTTAAAAAGCAACTTCAAAGAATAGTTTTCATCCCAGGAAGAAATGAAATCTCTTTGGTTATTTCGTCCTGGGTATGACATTTAAACTACATCCGCCTCCTGTATAAGACGATAATCTGCGTTCAACAGCGGGGCCTCTGATCGGGAGCTTTTGAGGCGCGTGGAACCACCTCTTGATTGCTGGTGTTCCCGGGTCCACCCTGACCCGGGGTGGTGGCACCTGTTGTAGTCGCGGCTATAGGCAGATGGTTAACACCCAGACTACATCCGCGTCCTGGCTATGACGATAAACTACATCCGTTCCTGGGTATGATGATAAACTACCTCCAGCAGCAAGGCCTCTGATAATACGTTTTTGAAAAAATAATGTTGCCAGCTGTAC
This sequence comes from Acanthosepion esculentum, assembly GCA_964036315.1. Lineage (NCBI taxonomy): Eukaryota > Metazoa > Mollusca > Cephalopoda > Sepiida > Sepiidae > Acanthosepion > Acanthosepion esculentum. The sequence goes on along the minus strand of OZ038477.1, from coordinate 28,392,416 downwards.
GTTTTTGAAAAAAAAAATATTGCCAGCTATATGTTTTTGAAAAAATAGTGTTGCCAGTTATACGTTTTTGAAAAATAATATTACCAGCTATACGTTTTTGAAAAAATAGTGTTGCCGGCTATACGTTTTTGAAAAATAATATTACCAGCTATACGTTTTTTAAAAAGTAATGATGCCAGCTATACGTTTTTGAAAAATAATATTACTAGCTATGCGTTTTTGAGAAAATAATATTATCAGCTATACGTTTTTTGAGGAAAAAATATTAAGAGAAATAGATTTTTGACAAAACAAAAATATTACCATAAAAAAAAAAATTGTCGGCATTAAATGACCCAGTGAGGTTGATATGCCGGAAAACAAAATAAACAAACAAAAAAAATCTTTTGTTATTCATTTACGCTACAAATTTCACTTACTCAGTCAATGTACCCCGAGTCTCGGAAAATGAACCTTAACGCACGTGAATAAAGGCAGTGCAATAAAACATTAATTGGAAGCATTGTAATAAAAGATATTTTATTTCTCTGTAACCATAGGACTGTGCCCCCAGGAGCCAGGACTACTATCATCAAGCCGAAACTGAAGCATTAGAAGCCGGATCAAGCAATGATATACTCACTGCTTCATGAGTCCCAAATTTAGGACGAAACGGCCGTCCAGTGCTTTCTGCATTCTGTTGAGGTATCTTTCAGGCGCAATGAATTATATATATATATATATATATATATATATATATATATATATATATATATATATATATATATATATATATATATATATATATATATATATATTACTGAGCATCTGAAGATCGGCTGGTTACCTTGAAACTTTCAGTAACACGTGTGCTAGAAATGTCTTTAATATGGTCCGGGAAAGTGAAATTATACTGTCGGATGGAGTAATAGCGTCTCGGATTGAGGAATCGGAGAGCCGAGTTCGATATCCAGTTGAATCCATTACATTCACTTACGTGCTAATAACATTGGGAAAGGTAGGAATCCTCGTCTTCTCGTCACTCAGCTATGGGTAAATAGAAGAGCTGACTGGGTTCTATAGCCTTGGATATCAACTGGTCTAACGTAGAAAGAAATGGCAACCCACTGTTGCTCTAAGTAAATGATATTCAGCACTGTATTTCCAAAAATCAACGCTTGTCTGCTATTTTGTCATTGGTCGGTCACTGGAACGATGACTTCGTATCTGACTTAGTTTTCCTGTTTTACTCAAGCCAAGGTAGAAACAAAAATCGCAAGTGAGATCATATGGTCTGGAAGTTCTACATTAAGAAATTTACAAGCATTTCTTTTAGATTTTGTTTTGCAATCCCATGGTCTCGTAAGCAACCTTCTTACTCTGATAAAAGCTGTCCTCATCAAACCTCACATCATTAGTGATGGCTTCTCACCCGTCTAGGTGTTCTAAATTGGATCTTGAAACCTGAATTCAATTTCTTAAGTACCTGGACTACGTAACAGATAAAATATCTGTATCCTTGATTGGGTTAAATGTATCAACATGCCCTACAAGTCCCCCCCTTTGTACTACGATGTGCCTCCTCAGTCCAGATAATTATCTGCAGACGTTGTTGTAAACAACACAGGTATTGTCAATAGTACGACGAAATAGGTTGGCATAGTTGGCTTGCTTCTGGTTCTGACGTTGACTTTTCAGATTGTTTAAATAACCTGGCCTTGACGACGGCACGCACTCATACACATCACATTTCCAAGACTGCATATGTGTTGGCAAATCTGAGTGGGTGCATCATTGAAGATCAATCTCGATCTGCGTATGCTTGGAACAATCATCCTCAAATGTGTTGCATCATTCGATAATAATAGAATAATGTGTCTCCATTCCGTCTGATTTAGTCAGTTTTTACATAAATACATGCACACGCACACACACATACATACACACACACAAACATATAGATATGAATAGACTGAGATAGATAGATAGATAGATAGATATGAACAGACTGAGATAGATAGATAGATTTGAAGAGATAGATAGATTGATAGATAGATAGATTTGAAGATATATATATATATATATATATATATATATATATATATATAGAGAGAGAGAGAGAGAGAGAGATAGAGAGATGTGAACAGATTGAGATAGATAGATTTGAAGAGATAGATAGATAGATAGATAGATATGAACAGACTGAGATAGATAGATAGATAGATAGATTTGAAGAGATATATAGATTGATAGATAGATAGATTTGAAGATATATATATATATATTTATATATATATATATATATATATATATATATATATATATATAGATAGATAGATAGATAGATAGATAGATAGATAGAGAGATGTGAACAGATTGAGATAGATAGATTTGAAGAGATAGATAGATAGATAGATAGATAGATAGATAGATAGGTAGATATGAACAGACTGAGATAGATAGATAGATAGATAGATAGATAGATAGATAGATAGATAGATAGATATGAAACAGATGGAGATCGATAGATATGAACAGACTGAGATCGATAGATAGATATGAACAGACTAAAATAGATATGAACAAATTGGGATCGATAGATAGATATGAACAGACTGAGATAGATAGATAGATAAATAGATAGACAGATAGATATGAACAGACTTAAATAGATATGAACAGAGTGAAATCGATAGATAGATATGAACAGACTGAGATAGATAGATAGATAGATAGATAGATAGATAGATAGATAGATATTTGCATTGAATATCTTAAAGAGTTCCAAATGCAAACGAAAACACACTCGTGAAACCCCAGCTAAATATAAACCGACTTCTAACGATCAGGCAGCTAAGAAAATCCAATGTTTATATTCATCTGATAAATCCAGTCAGTGCAGTCATTGTGGAGCGAGGTTTGAAAGGGAACTCCATTCCCCTACCCGTTTGCAGCGAATGGCGTTAATTTCATTTCCGTTTCTGTTGATCCAACCTCCTGCACTTCCCCTTTTCTCATAATTATTTCACATTTCAACCCTGGCCAGCGACCACTCCATTAAACCATACTGGAACAAACGAAAGTTAAAAAGAAATGGTATTACTTAATGGCTTTGGGGTTGGCCGGCAATCCATTGATTGTAACGTGGCCACAGTTCTATTGCCGTCACACCAACTGGATACAGTTAAAGGAGATTTGGGTTGAATAACGAACGTATTGAGATGCAAATGATGGTCTAAAACCGTTGAAAATGCGTAGAGGCGGTTTGTATTTGAAAACTTGATTTGGCGCCAAGTGCAGAGAACGCCGGAAAATCCGAGCGACTGATATGGTAACGATGGTTAAAATGTGGCTGAGAATTTTCTGGCTCATTAGATGTTCCTTTGACTAAGTAATGATTGAATAATTTGGACTCGTGGCAAGTCTGCTTTATTGCAACGACCGTTTCGCTTTTTGTTGTCTGAGGTGAATTCAATCGACATCTTTGTCTCTTTGATCTTAAATAATATGAGATAAATATTCGTACCATCTGATTACATAGGTTTCAACTTTGATTATCTAAGGATTATGCTATCAGATTTAAATAAGAAAAAAAAAGATAGATTTCGTCACCAAGCAATTATTGTACTGTTTTTTATTTTTATTTTTGGAGCTTATTTCTTCACAAAATCCGAAGAGGAATCTATAATATTATATATTATTAATCCTGTCCTAATATCTTGGTTTTTATCACATTTACACATCCGTCATAGGTCGACAACACTAGAATCAAGCAGACGCAGAAGTTTAAATATCTGGGAAGCGTCTTGACAGAAGACGGTAATTGCGACATTGAGATCCGTAGACGTATTGAGATGGCCAAGGACACATTCCAGAATCTGAGCAGAGTATTACCAGACAGCAGGATTTCTTTGGTAACAAAAAAAAAGAATACTGAACTGTTACGTGACATCTGTTCTTCTTTACGACAGCTAATATTGGACGATTTCCTTAAAGATGAAGAAGAGACTCGAAGCGACAGAGATGTGGTTCTACCGGAGGATACTACGGATATCATGGACCGAGCAGGTGAGCAACGATGAGGTCTTAGAGAGGTTACAAACAAGGAGCAGGCTTATAGTTAACATCAGAAAAAGGCAGCTGAAGTTTCTGGGACACATAATGAGGAAGGAGGGCTTGGATAATCTGATACTCACGGGTCAAATAGAAGGAAAGAGAGACAAGGGAAAGCAGCGCGTGACATACCTGACGAGCTTGAGCATGTGGATGACAGAACGTGGTCTACGGGAGAAAGCAGAGGGAAAGAACTTGCTGAGAGCTGCAAGGGATAGAGGGAGGTGGATTGCTATAATCGCCTACGCCCTGAAAGGACATGGCACATAAAAAGAAAAGAATATATTTCCTTGGACTTTTCTGTAAATATTTACACGGCAATTGTTCTGATGAACTTTCCTCGTTGATAGCTCGACTTCAGGAATTAAAACGTGGTAGCAAGGTCTCATGATTGAAATTGCTAGATTTAATCACGTTGTCTTCTAGTAGCTTCATATCTCACATTTTTCCCCAGTGGAATTCTCTTTTGACTTTTTGTTTTGCTGTCAACTACGAACCCAAAATGTTTATATGCAATGTTAATCGTAATTTTCTGCCCGCTTGTGTCCTGTTCTTTTTATTGTACACTTCAATTAGAGTAGAAAGGACAATAAAAGGACGGAATTTTTCGCTCTCAGAAACTCATTACGCCTTAGCAGCTTCATCGCCTTGCTTGGAAAAAAAAATTAAATATAAATAATTAAACAACGCATTTGTGTAATTGATAGAGGCACGGATTGAGGAATCGGTGATCCGAGTTCGAATTCCAGTCGGATCCATTACATTCACTTAACTTGCTCATAACTTTTGGGAAAGATATGAATCCTCTTCCTTTTCCCTTATCTATGATCAAATAGGGCAGACTGAATTCTATAGCCTTGGGTAGCAACCGGTCTAGGAGAAAGTAACTCTGAATTCAAAACTGTATGTAGGCCTGGCGTAACACATACTTTACAGCTAAAAATTCGGAGTTGGAGCACCTGATTTCAGCCTCGTTCTGGTAGCTCCAGCGACGATACTGCTGCCAAACTGTAATGGCCTTATACTGTTCCTTTGGATCCATCAGCGACGTGGAGAAGGGAAACATGTTGTAACAAATTGTCCTCCATACCATCTTGCACAGCCTTGATCCTAACTTACAGATCGGTGGGATCAAATCCATGTTCATATCTATCTAAACAACATATTTTAGGTTGCTTTTATTAGTCGATTCGAAGAAATTTTCTTTTTTAAACCAATTATTCGGATATTGTGGATGCCATTTTTTATTACAGTATAATTATTTATTTATTTTTTATTTTTTATTTTTTTTGGTTACACTTTCTTTATTCACAATTTAAAAAAAAATTCTCATTACTTTTTCTTTTGCTTACTTAATAGATATTTTTCTTATATTTTCTATTTCTTAAAATTTTCAAGTTGCATGCATCCTTCCAGTATTTTATCCTCAATCTATTTTAATATACTTGTAATCTCTGATGATGGCTTATGTAAGCCGAAAGCTTAGACAGGATTAACAATAAAAACATGTATCAACGTAGTGATTTTCTTTCGTGTTTCAGTGATAATGCTAAAAAGCTTATTCGACAATATGAAAGGAATTTACTTAAAATAAATAAATAAATAAATATATATATATATATATATATATATATATATATATATATATATATATATATAAGAGAGAGATAGAGAGGGAGAGATAGATATAGAGAGAAATAAATAGATAAATGCAACTATGTAAAGTCAAAATACAGGCCATTCTTGATAATAATAAACGGTAAAATCTTCATTTTTCATCTTTAATGCACCATGTTACTTAAAAACGGTCGTTTCCATCAGCCATCCTGCTTTTGCTACTCCAATGTCTAAACTTTGCTATATTTTCTCTTGTCCGCCATCTATTTATACCAGCTCTTGAAGTACATTACTCGCTGTTTCACCTTGATTCTCTTTCATCAATATGTCCTGTGAGTGTTAGATTCTCATGGTACTCTTTCCTGATTATATGACCCAGAAATTTCAAGTGTCTCTTTCTGATTGTGAGTATAAGTTTCTTTGCATTTCCTATTTGCCTTAAAATAGATCTAGTCGTTGAATAAATCCTGCTTTCTTTAGTGTGTCGTCTGAATATTTCATTGTTCTCCTCATATTTCTACTGTTCAACGTCGCCATTTTGCCCCAGTTTGCTAGGTGTCTCCCGCCTCTCCTATCTTTCTTTGTAGGCTTGTTTCGTCCCGCTTTTCTTTTCTTACCATTTCAACATCTTTCTTTCTTTCTTTTTTCTTCCTTTCTTTTTTTCTTTCTTTATTTTGTCTGTTTTCTTCTTTCTTTCCTTCTTTCTAATCTGGGTTTCCTTTCTTTCTTTTTCTTTCTTTCTTTTTTCTTTCTTTATTTTGTCTGTTTCCTTCTTTCTCTTCTTCTTTCTAATCTGTTTTTCCCTTTTCTTTCTTTCTTTCTTTCTTTTTTCTTTCTTTCTTTTTTCTGTTTCCTTCTTTCTAATCTGTTTTTCCCTTCTTTCTTTCTTTCATTTTTCTTTCTTTCTTTTTTCTTTCTTTCTTTTTTCTTTCTTTCTTTTGTCTGTTTCCTTCTTTCTTTTCTTCTTTCTAATCTGTTTTTCCCTTCTTTCTTTCATTTTTCTTTCTTTCTTTTTTCTTTCTTTCTTTTGTCTGTTTCCTTCTTTCTTTTCTTCTTTCGAATCTGTTTTTCCCTTCTTTCTTTCATTTTTCTTTCTTTCTTTTTTCTTTCTTTCTTTTGTCTGTTTCCTTCTTTCTTTTCTTCTTTCTAATCTGTTTTTCCCTTCTTTCTTTCTTTCTTATATACTATATGTACTGTTTACTTTTTTCTTTTCTTCTTTATTTGTTCTACATTATCATTGTCTTTGTACTTTTAAAATTTTTCTTTTATTTATTAATCTCTTTCCTTTTTCATTCTATTCTTCTCCTTTACTTCCATTGTTTTCGTTTCCATTTTCTTCTGACGTTCTTTTTCATCTTCTTTTCTTTTTTTATTTAACTTTCTTTTTCTTGTCTTTCTTTTTCCTAACATCATTACCTCTGTTGCATCTTTTTGGGATTCTTTTGCAATTTTCTTTCCGTTTATTTATTTTCGCTTCATTCCTACTTTTAGATCTTTTATTTCAAGTTTCTTTCCTTCTTCTCAAAATATTGATTTCCGTTTTCATTCTCTCACCTACCTTTTTATCGTTATTTTTTCTTTCCATTCTTTACAATTTTTCTTCTTGGCTTCTCGCTTTAACTTCCGTTTTGCTTCTTTCCCTTTCATCCGTTGTTTCTTTTACTGCTTTTGGACTTTTCCTTTCTCGTTAATTCTTTTAGACATTTTTCCTTTCGGGATGTTTCGTTTTCTTTCTTTAAGATTACTTTCTTTAGGAATTTTTTTTTTATTTCAGACTCGTTCATTATTTTTTTTCTATTTTATCCAACATTCTTCATTCCTTCCTTTTATCTCCTTTTCTATTATTTAAGTTCTGTTCTTTTATTTTATTTCTATTTTATTTTATTTCTTTCTATTTTAACCACTTTCTTACCTCTCATCCTGTGATTCTTTCTTTCTTCCTTCCTTCCTTCCTTCATTCCTTCCTTCCAATATTTCTATCTTGATTATTTTAGCTTCGTTTTTCTTTAATTTCTTCTTTTAGCCTCCTTCCTACCACCCATCCTCCACCCGTTCATCTTTCCTTCCCGCTATTTTAGCATATTTCTTACATGTACACTTATTTCTATTCATTTTTCATGATCCTCAGTTTGATATATTCATTGCTCCGTTGTAGCAGCCTTCATATTTTCTTTATTTTTTTTACTTAACGCTGCTCTGATTTCGCTAATATCATCCAAAATAATCCAACGGAGGCATTTTGATGTCAATTGTTCTTCTTTTATTATTTCATTTATCCCGTTATTCATTGAGTTCTTTTTTTTTATTCTATTAATTCAGATACTCATCTTTGTTTTCCCTTACATTTTATCTCGACTTTCCATTTGGCGGATGTAACCACTCATTCCGACCCACGCGACCAGATCTATTCAAAATATTGGCACAAGGCATTACGATTAAATGGTCTCCATGATTCATTGCTAATGGCTCGTAAATGATGGTCACACTTCTATTAAGCATTGGGAAGCTGGAACGCGAGATTCTCGTTCTTCACATTGTAAGATTGCAAGGAGTTTGAGGTTGGGTGAAAAGTGCCAAAAACTAAACAAATAAAAACGAAAATAGGAAGTGAAAACAGTAGAGACTAATGTGAATGGAAAGATAGACAGACAGACAGGCAGAAAGAAAGAAAGAAAGAAAGAAAGAAAGAAAGAAAGAAAGAAAGAAAGAAGGGAAAAACAGATTAGAAAGAAGAAAAAAAAGGAAACAGACAAAATAAAGAAAAAAAGAAAGAAAGAAAGAAAGAAAAAGGAAAACCAGATTAGAAAGAAGAAGAGAAAGAAGGAAACAGACAAAATAAAGAAAGAAAAAAGGAAGAAAGAAAAAAGAAAGAAAGGAAAACCAGATTAGAAAGAAGGAAAGAAAGAAGGAAACAGACAAAAGAAAGAAAGAAAAAAGAAAGAAAAAAGAAAGAAAGAAGGGAAAACCAGATTAGAAAGAAGGAAACAGACAAAAGAATATATATATATATATTAAGATAGATTGATAGATAGATTGATAGATATATAGGAGGAGTGGTGGCACAGTGGAGTAATGAATAGCGACACGGATTGGGGAATCGGAGAGACGAGAGTCGAATCCATTACATTCACTTACGTGCTCATGCCCTTGGGAAAGGTATGAATCCTCTTCTCCCCCCCCCCCAGCTATAGGGTTTTGTAGCCTTGGGTGGCATCTGGTCTAGTTAAAAAAAAACTCTGACTTCAAAACCTGCGGAGGTTTCTGCACAAAACCTTCACCACTATAATCATATGTGAAGGTTGATGGCTGTCGGTTCCTAGAAACTGAGTTGCTTGACCCCCATAGGTCGATAAACGACGGTAGAGTGCAGCATATATATATATATATATATATATATATATATATATATATATATATATATATATATATATATGAAGAAATATAGTCTTAAAGTGTGTTATATTTATGGGATAAAGTGCTCAATATCAGAGATAGAGCGTGTGTAAATATAAAAGTGAACATATACGGGCAGTATTAAGCTTATATAAGTTGACATAGAGGGTGGTGAGGGATGGTATGAGAGACATTGTCGAGTTTAGAGAGGGAAGAGAAAGTTTTAAAATTTATTTTTATATTTCTTTTTATTATAATAAAATATTGAGGAAGAAGGGGTATGGATCAGACACTGGCCTATTTAATCGGTCAACTCAACGGAAATGATATGGGAAAAGGAAAAAGAAAAAAAGAAAAAATGGAGGAAGTAAAGAGATAAGAGTTGTATGTAGGGTTTTTGGAGGAAGAAGAAGGGTGGTATAGCTTTAGCAATTTAGATAAAAACAGAAATTAACGTTTGATAGTAATTTAGATGTTTAAAAACTCCAGAAAGAAAATAAATTTAATGCTTGTTAGCAATTTAAATATTCAACTTCTCCACAAATACATTAGGGATTTAATATAAGTTGGATACTATATTAATAAACAACAATAAAAAAAATAGTAATATTTTAATATTGTGAATGACTGTTAAGGTAAAATCTATATCAGTCAGAGACTAATTCATGAATTTAATTTGTAACTATTTTTAGATGGGTAATATTTCTTAATTAAAGATTTCGTTTCAAATCAAAATGGAGTAAGACTTGAAGGTAATAGTAATAGAAAATACTGTTCTTTATAGATACTGTACATACATATTTAGGTAATATATATATATATATATATATATATATATATATATATATATATATATATATATATATATATATGAGGTTAAGTGAATAGAATGTATGCATAAGATACGGCGACTGTCAGTTTGACAACATATATACTTATCTTTTGATCTCTTGATCAGTATACATGGGGCGTGGCCAAGTGGTTAGAATGTTAATTTTTTGACTGAGAAAAACATTCAAATCTCACTATGGTCGATAAATCAAAAGAGATGGCTTCTTGATATTATCGGGCTTGGAGGGAAGATTTCAATGAGCTTGTCGCAGCCGCCATTAGCCACTTCCTAGAAAAACGACCTTGACCTTTCACAACCCCTGATCTCGCTGATTTAAGTCAAGCAGCATGCGAGAAACTGGACGACCGGCCGATATTGTTGACTCTAAGACAGTGCCTCGTGAGCATCGGATTTGGCGGTGCTTCTCAAACATCGACCAACATTGGAATTAATTTTATATTTACGGTTTTCTACTCCCGCTAGCCAGGGAGTACTTGAACAAATCGTTTCACATATTGTTAGCGCCTTTTTTCGTCCAAATAAACGCAGATCGCTCGCTTGGTCGGCCTTCTGGCTGAGAGCTTCACTCGATAGTTGCCTGGTGTAGGGATTCGTCCCTGCGCTGTGGTATAATGGCTACGACTAGCTTGGACCGGCTCCGGCCTGGACCAGCTAAGACTAACTTGGATAAGCTTAGACCAGCCAAGACCAGCGGCCCGGTTAAAAACACTCGGGTCCCCACGTTAAAAACCGACCTTGTGTCACAACCTGACTAAGTGGGGGGGTCAAGTAAATACCTGGATCAGAGTGTAGTATCTGTTCTCGGATCGCTCGCTTAATGATCGCCTTTTGGCTGAGATTCGATCACTGATACATGCCTGGCACAGGGATTCGTCCCTGCGCTGGTGGTATCGCGTCTACGTCTAGCTCTGACCGGCTAAGACCAGCTATGACCAGCGGCACGGCTGGAAACACTAGGGTCCGATACCTCCCTCCCCACGTTAAAAACCGACCTTGTGTCACAACCTGACTCAGTGGGGTGGGGGTTAAGTAGATACCGAGTGTAGTATCTGTTCGCAGATCCCTAGCTTTAGAGCGTCACTTGATACTTACCTGGTGTAGGGATTCGTCCCTGCGCTGGTAGTATCTTGGCTACGACTAGCTTGGACCGGCTCCGGCCGGGACCAGCCAAGACCAGCTGACTCAGTGGGGCGTCAAGTAAATACCTGCATCAAAATGTAGTACGCTACCTTTGTGAGCTTCCGGTGCTTTTGTCGGGAGAATACTCTTCGGCGTGATCCCGTTTTCGCGGTCGATCCGCCCTCGAAGACGTATCTCCTCTCTGACTCCAGCTTCAAGACGTATCACTGCTCAGACTCGGCCCTGTTTAGGGACTCGTTCTAACCGACTCAACGAACCTTCGTACGTCTACGACCAACCAGCTACTGCCAGCTCTACCCGTCCGGCAATCGACCAGCTACCGCAGCGACCAACTCTACACTCGTGTCGCCGATACAACCAAAACCAACTTCCCTGAAGGAAACCAGTCTTACCGGACCCAACACGGATACAAACACACTTCTCCAGAGTACACTCTTGTACACTTTGGATAAATAAAGGCGATGTTTATTGTTTCATAAACCCCGCCTTTATACTCTCATTGTCTTAGCTGTTTCTCACCTTTCTTCAATAAGCTTGCGGGGGAGACATCCTTATCGGCCCCGCAACAAGCGGACACATTGGGATGTGCCCGTAAATCATAACATGATAACTGGTGAGTAAAACAAGCACGTAGTCACAAGTTCACCCCTTATGAACAGATATCAACTCTCTAGCCTGGGCACTTCAAGGCGGTGTAATAGTTAATACGCTTGGAAAATCACTATAAACTATCTACCCTTAGATGACAATCTATTCTAGATGTACTGCCTAGATAAAGATTCACAGAAACAAAACAAACAACACCCATTATCCAAAAGCCTTGTGTTACTCAGGGAATTGCAGATATTAAAAATTCGAACACAGAGTGAGTTTCTTAAGACTACAAAAGTACTAAAGGGCTGTGAGTCTTGCGCTCACTTAATTCCTTGTGACAATTATATAATATACATATAACTATATATATATAATAATATCTTAATAATATTTATATATATATATATATATATATATATATATATATATAATATATATAACTTTATATTTATAAATATATAACAATATATTAATAATATATATAACTATATATTTATAAATATATATAACTATATATATATATATATATATATATATATAATATATTAATAATATATATAATATATAACTATATATTTATAAATATATATATAACTATATATAGATAATATATTAATAATATATATAATATATAACTATATATTTATAAATATATATATAACTATATATATATATATAATATATTAATAATATATATATAATATATAACTATATATTTATAAATATATATATATAACTATATATATATAATAATAAAATTAATAATATATATATATAATATATAACTATATATTTATAAATATATATATAACTATATATATAATAATATATTAATATACACATATTTAATATATATATAACTATATATTTATACATATATATATATATAACTATATATATATAATATATTAATAATATATTTATATAATATATAACTATATATTTATAAATATATATATAAAACTATATATATAATAATATATTAATAATATATATATTATATATTACTATATATTTATAAATATATATATAATTATATATATAATAATATATTAATAATATATATATAACTATATATTTATAAATATATGAATGCACATAATAATAATAATAATAATAATAATAATAATAATAATAATAATAATAATAATAATAATAGTGCATGCAGCTGCAAAAACCATGAGAAAAAGGAAACAAAGGCAAATGCAATCGATCAGATACATAAGCGATAAAACCTCTTCGCGGTCAATACTCTACTCGTTCCCAACAAGCTGATGTAGACAAACGCCGTACACACCGGCGGCTACGTAGTGCAGTTTTAAAAGCTGAAACCTAAGGTTTTAATCTAGCTGCACAGGAACAATGGTTGCTAAATAGAAACTACCAAGCAGACGTGCTGAAAAATTATGTTCGCCCAAAATGCACATTTTGTGATAAATATCCCGAAACAATTGATCATCTTGCACAGTATTGGCACTCACTGAATATAAAATCCCGCATGACAGAATGAGCCAATATCTGCATTAGAAAATCTGTAATTTTAACGGAAATAAAATTGCAAGAAGGAAAAGGTTATGATTGTTCTAACGAGAGAAAAATGTATGTTTTAAAAAAGAGAGAAACCGCAAAAGTTTTTGGTTATAAAGGTGGATTTGTTTTCGTGTATATATTATAATTTATTCTTCATATATTTGCTACACGTGTTTCCAGTCCCGTGACCTTCTTCAAGCAAATTAAAGGAATCAATTTTTAAAGGAATCACTGTTTGAACAGGGTTCTAATACTCCGGATGGAGCGGTTTGCGGATAGAAGTCTCATAGGGAACAGACTCTGATCGATCCATAGATAGATAGATACTGAACAGACTGCGATAGATAGATACTGAACAGACTGCGATAGATAGATACTGAACAGACTGCGATAGATAGATACTAAACAGACTGCGATAGATAGATAGATAGATAGATAGATAGATAGATAGATAGATAGATACTGAACAGAGTGTGATAGATAGATATATTTTTTCCACATCGTCACCCCACATTTCAGTACTCTAGGCACATCGTTTCTTAGGATTTTATAAAACAACCAAAAGAATGTGATGTTTGGACATATACATTTAATATTGATTTCGGGAAGTGGGTCATGAGGAAAAGTCTCCATACACTTTTGCTTACCTAATATATATATATATATATATATATATATATATATATATATATATATATATATATATATATATATAATTACATTTGATTATAAGATGGAACAGAGCGAGTGATATGCAAAGAGAAAATTCTTGAGCAATCCCTCCTATAAACCAAACCATTTTTATGTCCATTTGGTTTCGTTTTCGAGAAATTCTTCGCTTTCAGGGTTTACACAGATAAACATTGACTGAATAAGTGTCTATAACTTTGATATTTAATTGATTTTCTTTCCGATCGTATTGTCATCCAAACAATCTTTTACTTTTTATTTTATTTGAATCTTTCATAGACAATAACCATTCATCATAACTATTTCAGAATTTCGAAAAAAGAAACTGATAGAATAGAACAGTTGAATCTAGTTATTTCAACAGTAAAACGGTGAGACGTAACTGCCAATCCAGTAGTGCGCTTAGATTCATGCAGAGGATACACTAAGGAGATCAGCTCATCAGAAGAATTGTCATGAAAATATTCAATAACACATACACCCTTGTGCAAATTATTTGAAACAAAACGAATAATTCCATTATTATTTACATTTTTCAAATTTTTCCAATGAAACATGACCCAGTGCGCATGTTAGTACTTCGTATGTGCAGTCTAAAAAGTCTCTCCTTGCAGATTGATGCTCGATTGTCTTTAAATCAGGAGAGTTTCCGAGCCAGTCTATAGTACTTTGATTCTCTCACTGGCAAGGCTTGCCATTGTGTTCGTGCAGCGTTACAATTTTCCTACGCTTCCTTGGAGGAACGTCCATCGCAGACAATGGCTGTAAGGCAACTAATCGACAGTCGAGACAATAGTGTCTGGGTACGATAAAAATCTGATGAAATCACGGATGACGCAATATTTTTCAAGGCAAAAACAAATTTCATCATACACCCCAAAAATAGATTCGTATTACTGCACACCACTGCAAATTACCTAATCTGAGAAAAAATAGAAATCGATTACACCCTGTCACTCCAGTGGGTCTAAAACTGGCCGTATGGTGAAAGGAAGGAAACTAAAGCAACTATTTCTATTAATTTGCACAAAGGTGCGGGTTCAGAACCTCCATTAAGGATTATACTTGAGTTAAAGCAGCTGCACGCTTATTCCAACACGGGACGATATGTGTAGGACACCCTGTTAGGATTGACTTGATATCATACGTGATATTGTCTTCATATTGATTGAACTTACCTTTGTAATATATATATATATCTATTTTATATGAGCACTGATGGAGTTTTTATTTATTTTCTCATCAACGTTGTTTGAAATCCCCATCTCTTGAAAACTGAGATTTCTACATAACGTCATGTCTCTTCTGATGAGTTTAATTCTCGTTTCTTTCTCTTCAGACTTGTTTCTTTTTAAACTCTTCATTCAATAGTCTCTCAGCACTTACTGGTGATCTCTCTCTGCCGCAGTCACATCCATTGTCTCCATCTTCTCTTTCTCCGTTTCACTCGGTCCTTCTCATTTTTTCAACCCGAATAACTCCTCCCCACTCTCCAACGACTGATATCTTTCCGACCTCCTGTTCTCCATTTTCCAAGCTCTTCAAAAAAAAAAAAAAAAAAAGTCGATGAAGACTAATTCCTATTAAACTTGACCCACGCGCAATACCCGAAAATCCGATTAGGCTTGTCAACAGAGACACATTAAATTCGGGATTGGACGCTGCAAAGGCAAGTAAAATCCCTTTCTGCCTACCCTACCAACCCATGGTTTTTCAACTGTCGCGTTCTGCCCCCTCCCCACCATAGTTAATTTTTCGTACTGTTCCCTTCTTTTGTGCCTGATCATTTTCGCGCCTTTTTTCTTCCTTCATTATTTATTATAATACTTTCTTTTCTCCTCTTCCTTCATCAGATCCCCTCGCATCCTTTATTCTTCAACTTCCTGTCATATTTTTCTCCTCCCACTCGATCACATCTGTCTACTCCGCCTTCGTTATTTCCTCTACTCCCTATTTAAACACTTTCTTGGCTCGTCTCTCACTCCCACCTTAGCTTACAGCCTCATCACGTCGAAATACCGCTTCCCGTATGATCACCAAAGTTAAGCAATGTCGATCCTGGTCAGTTACCTAGATGGCTGACCTCTTGAGAATACCAGGTGCTGGATGTGCGGGTGATGTAATGGATAGTGGCTCGGAGCTGGAAATCGGAGAGCCGAGTTTCAATTCCTGTTGGGTTCGTTATATTAACTAACACGCAGATACCATTGGGAATGTTATTAATCCACATCTTCTTCCCAATCTAATTAGTAATACCAATCACTAAGCCATTATTACCTTCAAAAATAATTCTAACAATCTAAAAATATTTTCGGGCTTTAGATAACCTGCTAAGTGTTGTTAAACCGTAAAAAATGAACCAGTCAATCAATGAAATACTAATTAGTAACACAGGCATGACTTTTAGTCTTATTTACATTCTCTGGAATATAAATGTATAAAAACTATTGTGGCTACAGAAGAGAGGGATCAGTTTATATATTGATTACAATATAGATTCGATACCCCCCACTTTATATTATAGTTTCTTGTTTACTTATCAAATTCTAATCAAGCTCTTCTCCCCGCAGTTATGGGTTAATTAGTAAGACTTGTATCACTAAAACATTATAAACTAAAAAAAATCCTTCTTACAATATAAAAATATTTTCTGGCTTCAAATAACCTGCAAAGGAATGAAAGGTCGTAGAAAACGAGTCCATCAGTCAATTAAAAAGCTTTTTATTCTCATATTTTTCTCAGTTTCAGAAGAGTTCCTATCTCATCTTCAGTTAAGAGGAAACAAAATTTCCCTCTGCTATCTTTTGCGCAATGTTTGAAAAGTCTGAGAAGTGTCTTGGAACTTGATCCAACGCGTTATAGCTTCTTTACATCGTTTGGAAGCTATTAGGAGGAATTCAGATATATTAAAAAGGAGTTCCACAAGCAAGAAGTGACGAAAACAAATACAGGTATACCTCACCCTACGTCGCTAATTAATTTCAGAGGTCACGAATTAAGTTGAAAAGCGACTTAGTTCCAAATATCAACTATAAACAGCAAATAAGCACTCCCCATTGCCTTATAAAGTATATATGATATGTACATACAGTATTGTGAATGAAATAACTGAAAATAATTAAGTAAAAACCAATTTAAAATTGACGTAGTTTTATTTTTCCATATAATATTTAAGAAAACGACTTAACTGGAAACAACTTAAGCCAAAATATCACTGTATTGTTCAGAGTTTAAACACTTGCTTTCTCTTCTTGCTTCACATTGAAATTTTTGGACTAGATAATCACTAATATTAATGAGATGATTTTCTTTAATTAGATTCCAAAACGAAAATCATCTTAATTCAGGAGAGTGTTCAATATCTCATTTTAAATGAAATCTTTTAACAAATATATATATATATATATATATATATATGTGTGTGTGTGTGTGTGTGTGTGTGTGTGTGTGTGTGTTCCGTAGGATTCAACTGGAATCCTTTATTACGATTTGCTCGAAACTTGAGCAGGCTTTCATTAAGCAGCCTTACTCAGAGCGACTTCGAACCGAACCCTTTATTTCGTCCACCGGGGTAAATTTTTCTACTTCCACGTGTCTCTTCCGGATGTTTCAGTTATTTCCCTTTAACTCAACTCTCCAAGAATTTTGGTTCCCTACTGCTGTGGTCTGGTATTGAACTCACAACTCTTTGGGTTTAGTTACTGGATCTAAACAACGTCCACTGGGCAATGTGGAACTAGAACAATCTAGCTCTGTGAACGAAATAAAGGGTTCAGTTCGAAATTCCAATCACCTGAAGAAGGCCAGAGCGAACAGCAGCCGAAACGTTGTGAATTTGGCAATAAAGATGAGGATGACTGAGCGAATAATGGAAATAATGAAAGTAGCATTTCTTAGAAAAATCTGTTTGGGGGGAACTTACATTTGGGATACGCAAAAAATGAATATCTGTCTATATTTCTGAGATGAGGTATTAGGTACACTATTTATATTATTCGGACTATTGCCCTCGTCTTTGTCGTCATATTTATTACAACGTTTCGGCCGTTGTACGCTCCGGCCTTCTTCAGGTGGTTGGAATGTCGAACTGAACCCTTTATTTCGCTCACTAGACTGTTCTAGTTCCACGTGCCATGTTTAATGGATGTCAGTTATCAGTTATCTCCTGTTAATTCCCCTCTCCAAGTTCTCCACCGTCTTAACCAGGTGGTGAACTCACACTCTTTGGGTCCTAACCAATGCCTTTATCCACTGTGCCATGTGTCCTTCAAGACCCAAAGAGTGTGAGTTCAATATCCAGTTAAGGCAGTGAACTTGGAGAGGGGAATTAACAGGAGATAACTGATAACTGGCATCCATTAGACATGGCACGTGGAACTAGAAAAGTTTACCCCAGTGAGTGAAATAAAGGGTTCAGTTCGACATTCCAACCACCTGAAGAAGACCGGGCGTACAACGACCGAAACGTTGTAATAAATATGGCGACAAAAATGAGGACAATAGTCCGAATAATGTAAATAGTGCAAAAAATGAGGAATGATTAGGCTCTGTGGAAGTATCGTGGTGTATTCAGACTGTAAACTGGTGGCACTAAAGCATGGATGTCATTTGGATATTTCCCACTAGATAGATAGATAGATAGATAGATAGATAGATAGATAGATAGATAGATAGATAGATAACGAAAGTAAACGGAACAAAAAGAAAGAGAATAAAGAAAAATTGTAAACTACGCAATTATTGGCGACGGACTAAAAAATAGAAAAGGTGAACTGAAAATTGAAAAAAAAAAAAGGTAAATAATAAAAAAGCTTCTCAAATGAAGGAAAAATAAGAAAAGATATGGCGGAAATATGAAACCGTAAGGCTATAAATCCGTTTAAATGTTTGCGTAATGAAGTCAAATGTTGTGCATGATTGTTAGCGACTGTAATTTTCTTAATACCTTATGCTTTTCATTCCGTTGTCACCACAGCGACGGAGATATGAAGATCTGAGAGATGAGAACAGTCTACATAGCTTGTTTTAAGTAGATGTCTGCTTGCACGAGAGGAAACAGAAAACAAAGAAATTGCAGGTTCAAAAGAAATAAGATACGAAAAAATATAAACACTTGACTGATTGCTGAAGTATGGTTAGATTTTGTGCAATGTTATCGCAGTCTTTTTCTCTATAGTTCATTAGTTAGTTTCCCATCTTACTCAAGTATTATTTATTTTTCTATACCAGAAATACATAAAACTCGAAAGTATTTGATTAGATTGGTTCGTTTTCTACGGCCTATACACTCTTTGCAGGTTATTTAAAGCCTGAAAATAATTTTAAATTGCAAAAAAACTTTCAGAGATAATAATGATATAGTGATACGAGTGTTACTAATTAACCAATAGCTGGGGGAGAAGAGGTTGTTTCAGACCTTTCCCAACAGTAATATGCGCGCAAGTGAATATAACGAACCCAACTGGAATTGGGACTCGGTTGTCCGGTTAAAAAATCCGAACCATTGTCCATTACACCACCTGCACATCCATGCTTATAGTACCTGATATTCTCAACCGGTCAATCATACACAATGACCAGGCTTAACGTTGCTTAACTTCGATGATTGTACTGGATAAATATGATATGACTGTAAACTGAAAGTATTTTTCTATACCCAAAATATATAAAACTTTCAAATGACAGTTTTACGGTGAAACTTTTACTTACTCATATATATAAACGGTATATTTAGGCCACGTGTATTCATCCAAACAAGTTTAATTAAAACGAACCAAACAGCTCAAGTACTTTCGACCACATAAGAATAAAAAAAATATAAATAAATAAAATAAATAAATAAATAAATTGCATCCTTTTTGGAGCAGTGTCGTTCCAAACCCTTACATATGACATCAACGGAGACAATTTCGAATGTCTAGCATTCCAAAGATCAGAATGTAGACAAAGGAATTCTAACCACCACACAGACAGCACATCAGTTCTTGAACATTACGTGGGTAACATGACACAAAGAATGGAAAAAAAGCACAACAGGAAAACAACCATAAAACCACCTGAACAAATTAAGCCCACCTGGAACTGCAGAACAAAGAACGAATGCCCTTTAAACAGCAAATGCTAGTAGAACAATGTAATATAGAAAGCCACTGTAAAATCAGCAAATAACGAAGAAAAATATACATAGGAGTAACTGAAGGACCTGAAAAAAAAAAAGAAAATACGCACGCAAAACACCCTTCACAAATAGCAAATACGTGAACAGCACAATGCTTTCTGAACATATTTGTGAGATTAAAAACAAAATAAAAATCACAGCATATCATAGAAAACAAGGAAAACAACGTCAGCCTACAGCAATAAATCCTAAAACTAAACTCTGCTCGGAGAAAACTAGCTATAATTACCTTATCAGACCAACACAAACTACTAAATAAACGATCAGAATTCATCTCAAAATGCAGACATGAAAAGATTTTTTACTGCGTTATTCAACCACGAAAACTGAAAACGAGCAAGAATAAATGAAAATGAATAAATAAAAGAAAAAATTAAGTATATTACTCCTAACAAATAAATATGTAAATAAACTAAGTAAATAATAAACAAATTAACAAACCACGAACGCAGAGATAAACGCAAGAAAACATAGTAATAACAACCAACAATAAAATAATAAATTAAAAATAAAAAAGTTAACAAACAACATTATAAAGAGACCTACCAAAATGCATTCAGATCCGCAATTATACCCACTCAATTGAATAATTCGAAGCACAACCGTTACCGCCCAGCAATATCTAGTTTTATATTTGCACACACACACACACACACACACACACACACACATATATATATATATATACATATATATATATATATATATATATATATATATATATATATATATATATATATATATATATATAACAAGAGGGAAAATTATAGTTAGCCGACGCGCTTCTTCCTTTGATGTAAGGCAAATGTCCCTCAGAAGAAAAAACG
>OZ038477.1:28319002-28369002 GCA_964036315.1 Acanthosepion esculentum | reverse complement strand
ATATGCGTGTGTAAGGTGATAATCACCACGCACACGTACCTATTTATATTACTCTAAACTTTATTTTTAGTGCCACAGTATTTGAATTACTATCACTGCTGTTTTTATTTTCTCAAATCATCAGCATCAAGTCGAGAATTCTCGTGTTCTCCTGACCTTTCCTTCCAACCATCTCTGTCAGACATCGCCGTCCGCAGGTCATCCAGATGGCATCCAGAGTCATCTACAAGTTGGTGATGTAGGTGTGATGAAGACTTCCCACCGATCTTTTGCCGCGCAATGGGTTCCACAGAAGGTTGTCACTCACAAGTTCTGACTTATTTATTCAGCAGCGACCAGCTAGCCGAAGACTTCTCTCTCTTAGGTGTCCATACAGACGTTTCTTTGTTGGGTGTTTCTTCCAGCTGATAAGCAATGCAACTCGTAACATCCTTGTGCATGTTCCATCAAGTGATGCTTCTTGCTGTCTATGTCAGTTCTATGTTGTTAAGCCGTAGAGCAAGACAGATTCTACCTTAAAGTCTTTCTTAAGTTTGTCAGAAAGGGAAAACTTCCAGATGGTGCTTAAACCATCTAGAACACCTCAAGCCTTCTTTCCGTTGACTGGATGTTACTGCCGAGGTAAACAAATTCCTGGACGCATTTGATAGTATCGCTGTTTTCTTAAATAGTGAAATTAATAAAAGGTATAGATTAAGATTTCCTACGAAAGAAAGATCGTGCCTCCGACAGGAATCGAATCTCTATCCATTTTTACTACCATTTTTTATAGCCGAAAGGTCCATAAATGGATTATGGATAGTTGATAGGTTTGAATTACCTAAATAAACACTGCACATTTCTTGTTGGGACGTCCGCCAGCTTCAGTTTCGTACCCGAAAGTAATCAACAGTAACTTTTTGTTGTGGGGCAGACCCCCTTTTTTTTTACACAAGATTGACACGTCCAAAGTATACTTATAATGACAGAGAGAATACCTGCAGGTGGAGATACGTTGAGTCAGGGTGAGAGATACGGAGACAGTACACAGGGTGTTGAGAGAGAGAGAGAGAGAGAGAGAGAGAGAGAGAGAGAGAGAGAGAGAATATGAATTACGGCTTCACTTACAGAGACTTGTACATATACTTTCTACTAACCCGCATTCCTGGACTACTAATCTTCACTTCAAGTCTGTATTCTTACGTTTAATACACTTATTTTTCTATCTCAATTACTGGCGTTGTTTATTTATTTGTGCAGGATTCCATTCCCAGAATCCAAAACACTTTTGAAAGGATTTTTTGATCTGGAATTATTTATTACTATAAACGTTAATTTTAGTGTGCACGCGTTTTGAGCTGCTATCCATGTTTTCTTTTTTCTTTTCTATAATTTTTTAAACAGTGAAAATTGATACGAACAGGATACCAAAATTTCCCTTTGTTATCAACCAGCATCTGATAAAGGCTGGAGGGTAGAACGACCGACATGTTGTGATAGATGAAGAAATTAGTCGGTATGTGAATAATGATAATTACTCATCCTATGAATTCACGCAGAAATCATCATTAGGGTTTTTAATTTCTTTTTAAATTTTTCTATTACACTGGTCAACAAAAAACAAATTTGAAGTGTTGTCAAGACGCCAAAAATCTTTTTTACCTAATTTGCCGGTGCTAAATCTGAAAATGACCTTACTTATTTCTTGGTTAGCTCCCATATTTGCAGTACAGAAATACCACATTTTCTTTTTAAAAAAATTCATTTGTTTTCTGTATATATGATATTGACTGATGGCAATATTTCTCAAAAATAAAATCGTAGGAACCTCTCAATTCGTGTTTAAACCAACAAATATGGGTCTGCTTATTGAGAAATACTATTTTTGCAATAACAATCAGACCCTAAGTCTTTAAAAATAACACGATTGAATATACCAAGTTCAACGAGTATTTTCATCAAATCATTTAATAAACTAACAGCAGAAATAAAACCTTCGGGAACATAAGATGTATGGTAAAAATTTTCTCTTTCTTAATTATCTGTCATGTTCAATATTATCCAAGTCCCTTTTGTTACTCCAGTAGTATCATGTACAATGGAATGTGTGCATTCAATTGGGATGTCTTTAGTTGGAGTTTCTTTCCAAATGTGAAAACAAAATGCTCTCAATGTGCTTGGTTTCCTTCCGTAGAAATGGGATAAAAGTGATGGGATAAATTTATGAATATCAAACTGATATTAGGGTTTCAGTTTTGTTTTTTGTTTTTTTATGTCACCTTAATTATCAGGTTTACTAAAGTGAAATACTGATAAAGTTTATCAGTTACTTTGAATTTTGTCGAGAAATTGGAAAAATTCGATATTTCTATTTTAAAATTTTTGACTCCAAGAAACTTTTACTCATATAAAAATAGTTTCTTCCAGGTGGCTGGTTTAAATTGCTCTATCTGAAAATTTATGGGTTTCTACGAACCTTATTAACTAAATTTTGCGATCAGCCAAGATCGTAAATTGAACGTTTTTTCTAAAAATGAGCAATTTCAGTAAAGAAGAATTGGTAGCTAACCATGAAAAATTTAGGTCATTTTCGGAATCAGCACCAATCAAATTAGCTAAAAAATGTGTTTCGTTTCTTGTCACCAAAAATCGTGTTGACCAGTGTTATCACTGTTCAATTTTTTCGCACCAGAAGATATCAAGATGTATGGGAGAACCTTCAAATATTTGGATAACCACTGCTGGCTGCTGATCTCTCATCTGATTTAGGTCTCACAGCTCAATGAGGGAAAGGCTGTCTTGTGTCATTCAGTGCCTACAGAACAAAGCTACTAACATTTATTCGTCACCGAACTAAACCAAAATTTGTTCTAATTCTGATGAGCTGTCATACCCTCAAAGAGTGTATGACAGCTCAACATCTTGCCTCGAGTGGTTATTGGGTCTAAAACTCACTCCCGACTTTAAACGTTTATTCCTGCCATCGGTAAAGATGCCGGAAAAATGGTCAGTTTCGTGTACCTCTCCAAAATAACGCATGCGTCCATGTTCTGTCTTAAGAAGAAACAGATCAAACCAAGAATGGAGTATTGTTGACGTATCTTGGCTGTTGCTATCCAGTCTTCACTCTCCAGCGTTGTCAGAATTAAACAGCGAATACGCGGCCTTCTTGGTGATGAATTATTTCCTACCCTGCAACTTTTATCTCACAAACGAAACGTTGCAAGCCTTTCACTGTTCTATCGTTATTGCTATGGCAATGCTTAAAACGAATTGCATTCCTGAATTCCACGAGCTCATGCCTTCACAGATGGGATCCGTTATGCTATAATCACAGTGAAAAATCGTCCCAAATCCTTTCGTATTTCTTTGGTAGTAAATAAGTTTCAGCCACACATCTTCTTTCTAACATGTGTTTGTGGAACAGTCTCCCAAGAGGATGCTTCCCTGTGCACTACGACTTTAACCTCTTCAAATATAAGATCAGCCGTTATCTATCATACATATCCTCATTATATACTCTTCATACTTTCTATACACTTAGAACAATTTCACTCAGTAATGCTCTTTCTTGATGGACTCTTGCGCTCTGTAATGTGTGAACAAAAGGGATAAGAAACTGAGCAACGTTTTGTTTTATACGTGGTTTATTTTCTGAGATTTTTTTTCATTAAGAAGCATTCCCAATTTGTTTTAAATCCACAAGCAATTCTTTCACTTTCACCGTCTTGTTTACTGTTCTTATCCAGCTTGAAGTAAAAGATAATGTCCATGTTAATTCAGGTAACATAAACGTCATTTAAATAATCTAAAATAAAGAATACAGCCTCGTAGACACGGTTTGGTACGTTTTTTTAATTGTATCGTTCGTACCACAAAAATTGCCTATTTAACAGAAAAGAATAACTGGATACTATTAGCTTTAACAATCTTTACCCACGGGCCCATAAGCCGTTACAGGTTCTTTTCAATACTACCCTCCACAAGACAAACTTTTATTCAAAACCATGCTCTGGTAAATTAATAGACAGACAACAGAAATAGGCTCATGCCTGTTGGTCAGTGCCCATTTCTTTGAAGGTTATAGTTGGAGATAAGTAAGTCTGATCACGTTTCATTTCTTTTAAAGCTTGGGAGAGAAATATGGGTAAATAAAGAGTCATTGCAGGAGACACAAAAAAATACAGACTAACAATAAGAAAAATCGCAGTGTACATTTGGTCGTCCGTCCGTTTTTCGATCTCAGTGAAGCATAAACAATCTGGAGTAACAGGTAGTAACTTCTGTAGTTATACACGATTAGAAATTAAATAAATAACCCATTTAAAGTTAAATTTATATATCGAATAGAGTGAAAGGTTTAAAAAATTATTTATTAAAGGTCTAACTTTAACTTCGCGTAATTAAACCTTTTTTTTAGCGCGTGTACTGTGACGTATTCGAAATATTCCATAGTTCAGGTTCCCTGATGTCGTTTAAGAGGGAATTTATGTGAAGAATGGTGATTTTAAAAGTAGAGAAAAATTGCGCATGAAATAAATGTAAAAAAAAACCTCAGGAGATCGGTTGCGTATACGAAGGAAGATTATGCCGAATGAAGATGTATAATAACGATAAAATGATTTTATTATTCGTAAATTCTTATAACATTTACGTTCATAGAACGCTGAAGGTAAAAGGCCGAAAGCCTAAAAGCCCTCCGCAGAAGCTAACCTAAAGTATGATCGAAGGGCGGCTCCTAGGCTAATATGTTATTATGTTATGTTATATATATATATATATATATATATATATATATATATATATATATATATATAATATAAAAAAATGAATAAAAATAATATACTGCGTTACTTAAAAATCGAAAACCAAAAAGAGAAAATATACAGTGTAATAAATAAATAACGACAAGTATAATAAATTGATCTAAATACATCCAAATACATAAATAAACTAACAACCGATACCGATAAACTAGTCGTTTAGAAAAAACAAATAAAGATAATCGATCCAAATAAATAAATTAAAAACTGTTCCCGCCAAAAAATAGTAGTCAGAACAAACCACAACAATCAACCCCAAAATTCAACAAATAGCTTTATCTTCCCAAACAAAAACAAAACTGTTAAATAAGCTATATAAACAAATTTTTATTACGTTAATAAAAACACCGATCAAAATAAAAATAATAAATAAATAATATATAAGATAAAAAATAAAAATAAATAAAACAAGCAAAATAATTTGACCCAAATAAATAAATAAACGACTTTCAGTAAAATAGCCGCCATAATAGACCACCCACAATATGCTATATAAACAAATTTTACTACGTTAATAAAAACACCGATCAAAATAAATAAAAAATAAATAAAATAAATATAAAGGATAAAAAACAAAAATTAAATTAAATAAAAACAAGCAAAATAATTTGACACAAATAAATAAATAAACAAATAAACGACTTCCGGTAAAACACGTGCCAAAAATGACTACCCACAATGCACCACTGACCCGTATATATAAATAGCCGAGAAAAATAACAGCACTCATGGCCCGATGATTGCATCTAGCATGAAACAGACTGTCGCCTCTAAGTGTTGACTTCTATGATCACTTTTATATATATATATATATATATATATATATATATATATATATATATATATATATATATATATATATATAGGCAGTATCTCATCATTCAACTATGTTTCATTGAATAATATAGCCATGCCTAATTTTATAATAATCTTTTCTCGTTCTCAAATTATCTTCTTGATGCTAAGTTGAAATTCATCAAGGGCTCTACTTAACGCAAGTTTTTTTCGATCTCCTCGGAGATCATACTCAGGGGTGAATTGTGAACACAAACTTAGTGTAACTGTGATCGTTTTGATGTTGATTTTTGGAAACATGTGTGAACACTGTTATAATAATTTTAAAATTAACCGTTTTACCAAAAAATGTAAGGGAGGTAACCAGAGATTGTAAAAATGCAACATGGCTTTAAATGTTAGTCAATCCAAATTACAAAAATCACCATCACAACGATCACAGTTGCATTAAGTTTTTCTTTGCAATTCACCCCATAAAATGGTTTCGGAGAAGGTCGAAAGCACTTGGGTTAACAAGAACTACGGCACCTTTTTTGATAAATTATAAAATAACTTCAAGAAGATAATTAGAGAACAAGGAAGGATTATTATAAAATAGACATACGTCTATATTATTCAATAAAATATTTTATATTTATGTATATTCCATATATTATTATAATATACATATATATACATATATATATATATATATATATATATATATATATATATATATATATATATATATATATATATATATATATGGTAGTTACTATTACGATAATATGTCATATTTTTTATATATTGTTAGGATAATATATATAATTTCTATACTATTACGATAATATATATGTTATATATTGTTACATTAATATGTACATGTTATATATCGTTATATATGGATAGACTTTTACTCGTAGTTAATGCATACAAGAAAAATTATATATATATATATATATATATATATATATATATATATATATATGTATATATATATATGTATATATATATATATATATATATACATGCGTATGTGGGGGAGGGTAGAGAGAGAAAAGTGGGGGATAGAGCGAGTAGCGGAGAGAAAGAAAGATACATAGAGAAATAGATAGACTGGGAGATGAAGTGATTGATGGAGAAGACAAAGAAATGCTGAAAGAAACGTAGTGAACCTGTGGAAATGAAAGCTGATGGCATACGAAGTAGCTGCCAGAAATAAAGAACAGTATGATCAAGGTTCAATGCGTGTGAACGGAAGTGAAGACAAAACGCTTAAAAGAGAGAAGACAAATGGAAGGAAGAAAACTATTAATCATACGAAATATAGAAGAAATAAGGAAGAAAAGCAAAAATAATGAAAAGAAAGAAAGAAAGAAGCAAACAAACAATAACGGGAAAGAAGACAATATAAAAATGGTAGTGAAAGAAATAAACATAAACAATGTAAAGAAAGAAAGAAAGAAAGAAAGAAAGAAAGAAAGAAAGAAAGAAAGAAAGACCCCGGCAATAATGTAAAAGAACCAAAGAAAGAAGAGATAGGGAGAAATAAAAATAAAGTTGAAAAATACTCGTAAAGAAAGAAAAATAGGAAAGAAAGAAAACATAATTATTGTAACAGAAAGAAAGAAAAGGAAGAAAGAAACAAAGAAACAAAGAAACAAAGATGAGAAAATTAAGAAAAAGAACTTATTAATAATGCGGAGAAAGGGAATAAATTTGCTTTGTTTCAATGACTTTTGTTTTGTTATTATTAGTTACTTTGTTCAATAAATACGTTTGTTCTCTAAATAAATAAATAATAAGAAAAACGAATGAAAGAAAGAAGGAAAGAAAAATCAAAAAAACTCGTGAGGAAAGAAGAAATAGGAAAGAAAGAAAATATACCTATTATAAAAGAAAGAAAGAAAGAAAGAATGAATGAATGAATGAACGCAAAAAAGAAATACAAGAAAGAATAATACAAATGAAAAAAGATTGGAACGGATTAGATGAATAAAAACGTAAGAACAAAATGAGAAAACTGGTATGAAATAAAATAGAAAAAAAATCATATTGAAGCAATAAAGATTCGAAGCAAGGGAGAAAAAGAGAAATAAGTGGGAGATAAGGAAAATAGAATTAAGGAAGTGGGAAGATGGAGGGAATTAAATTGAGAAAAGGCTATTGGGTGGGGCTTAATGAAAAGCGTTAAATGAAGAAAAATAGTGAAATGGAAAGAAAGGAAAAGAGTTAATAAAAAGAAAGCGATAAAAGGTTGAAGGAAAAAAAACAAGAAAGAGAGTGAAAAAGGTAACAATAGTGAAGAGAATGGCAGGAAATGATAAAAATAGAGGTGTATAAAAAAAGCAAAGTTTTACAATGGGGAATGACAAATAAAGAGAGCATATGAAAAAAAAGAGATGTGGAAATAAAGTATGATATATATATATATATATATATATATATATAAAGAGAGAGAGAGAGATTTCAACAGACAGAGAGAGAGAAAGAGAGAGATTTGAACAGAGAGATAGAGAGAGATTTGAATAGATAGAGAGAGAGAGATATGAATAGATAGATAGATAGATAGATAGATAGAGAGAGAGAGATTTGAACAGATATATATATAGAGAGAGATTTTAACAGATAGAGAGAGAGAGATTTGAACAGAGATAGATAGATAGAGAGAGATTTGAATAGATAGATAGATAGATAGATAGATAGATAGATAGATAGATAGATAGATAGATAGATAGAATGATAGATAGATAGATAGATGAAAAAGACTGTTAGTTGAAACGAACGGAGAAAAAGTTACGAAAATCAACGAAAGAACATTGGATTATAAAAAAGAATATATATATATATATATATATATATATATATATATATATATATATATACATATAGATAGATAGATAGATAGATAGATAGATAGATAGATTTGTACAGACCCAAATATACAGACTTGGATAGATAGATAGATAGATAGATAGATAGATAGATAGATAGATAGATAGATAGAGAGAAATTTCAACAGACAGATAGAGAGAGAAAAAGAGAGATTTGAATAGATACATAGAGAGAGAGATTTCGATAGATATATATATAGAGAGAGATTTTAACAGATAGAGAGAGAGATAGATTTGAACAGAGATAGAGAGAGAGATTTGAATAGCTAGATAGATAGATAGATAGAGATATATCTGAATATATATGAACAGACTGAGATAGATAGAATGATAGATAGATAGATAGATAGCTAAAAGAAAAAAGAAAAGAGCGTGAGTTTTGAAGACTTTTAAGCTTTTAAAGCATGATTCATTCAAAACATAAGAAGATCAGTGTTTTCTTATTAACTTTATCCGATTTACTTTAGAAAAGAATTTGAAAAATCGTCTGCCAATGGCTTTCAAAACGGAAAAAAACTATAGCGTATATGTAAAATAGAGAAAATACTTCCGAGATGAATATATAAACGTCTTTTTTTTAATAAACATATCCTCAAAGAAAATATTATGAAACTTTAAAAAATAACCTTAACCGCTCTTTACTTTTTTTTCCAGCTGTAGGTCTTTAAAAAACAATGTCTAAACAGATATCTGTATGAAGATGCACTGGAGAATAAAGACGCTTTAAGAAAAGCAACGGAAAAAATACCTGAAATCAGGAGCCAGAATAATTGCTTAAACAACCAAGGTAGGTGTAGATATTTTAATTACATCTTACAAGTTATCCGAGCTTCAAACGTTTTACGCCAACACGGAAAAAGAAAAATAATACAAAAATAAAAACCGACTGAAGAAACTAATCAAAAAATCAATTGGAAATGAAATGTTAAAAAGCACTATTTTATTTGCTCGGATTCAGAATTTACTACTGTTCGCCTACGATTTTTCAATCGATTTCACCTCAAGCAAAGGCAGTGAAGCCACTAAAACACTAGGAGTTACTGGGTGTGGAAGAATTAAAAAACAGAAACATTACTAAGAAGCAAGAACAAACGAAGCTTAATCAGGAGATAGCGATTGGCATTTTGCAGATTAAAGTTGGCTGGAAAGTATGGAACGTGAAGTGAGTTCCACAACCGAGAAGTACGAGAAAAGAAACTGTTAGTATAGAACTTACGGTTACATCTGTCAACTCAAGTGTATATTGGTAAGATTTGGTCGGCAGTCTAGTACCGTGCTTAAGTTCTTAAAGTGTAGATACCATAGCGAAGAGCGATCTTTATTTGTATGCTAATACAAAGTGTGGCAAAGGCCAAAAAGGGGAATGGTGAATAGGAAGGTTTTTCTTCTGTCAACTTTAACCTCAGCTAGCCACAAACACTAACCCAAAACATACCACAATATTCCTTACAGCAAAACCACGCATTCTTACTTACCTTGCTTACTAAAGGGTGTTCCAATAAATTGGACCGATTTTAAAAGTGCATTAATTTTAAGCATCTAATGATTTATTTTTCTTTTTCTTTCAGATTTAACAACTTCTTTAGCAAATTCAGCCATAGAAAGATTAACAATCAAACAACGTCTTAAAGTTATCGAAGCCTATTACGAAAATGGACGTTCAAACAGAATTTGAGTGAGAAGTCACCAGGTTCGCATCATCTCTCGAAACAGGGAAGTTAATTGGCCCCAGAATGATGCGACTTGACGCCTTTAGATTTCTTCCTTTGAGGTCATCTCAAAAGTAAAGTCTATGCCACCAAGCTATCAACAATTCAACAGCTAAAGGATGAGATAATAAGGCATATTGGTGAGATCGAGGAGCAACTATGCAGAGACGTCATCAAAAAGTTTGACCATCGAGTGGAGGAGTGCCGCCGAAGCGTTGGCGGACAATTGGTCGATATTATTTTTCACACATAATTGCCATGACTTACATAACATGATCCAGTAGAGATTTAAATAAATTTTCACCAATGATACTGATTTATTTAATGCTGACTTTGATCCGTCTTAATGAAACACCCTTTACATCCACCATAATACCTCATTGTCTCTATGAAAGTCCTAACTAGTCCCCATATGTACAATTCATTGTCTGTTGGGGAGGGGAATAAAATAACAATTTAAAAATCTAAATTCCAATAGCGAATAGCTCATCCGATCAGTTGCCATCGGAGTATATATAGAAAAGGTAAGGGGAGGCAACTTTACGGTGGTGGGAAAATGGGCGAAGCTTAGACGCCAGATCAGGACCCATAATATTGCTTCTTTGTTTCTTCTTTGGATTTTATCAAGAATCTCTAGATGCATAGCGGGAGTACATACGAGGCGGGGGGGGGGGCACAAAAGTAACCGGAATTGTTTTCTGTGTGACAATCCCGTAGTAGTTCAGGCTTCCACCGCTAGATGCCACTTGAGGCAACCCCCAGGCGTCAGTGTGCTAACTGGTGTCATCGTGGGAAGACGTACAACTCCGTGGTTCACATTTGCTTTGAAGTGATTCACGCCTTTTCGTCTATTTTTTACCATAGCTGAAAGGATGCTTGTCGTAAACTGAAAGAACAGTAGGAAGTTGATCCAGACCTTTTTCGAAGGTCATCACTGGTGACGAAAGCTGGTGGTATGGCTACGACCAGGAAACGAAGCAGCAATCAAGACAGTGGAAGCATCCAACGTCACTACGACTCCAAAAAGCGCGTCAAGTGAAGTCCAATATCAAGACGATGCTGATTTGTTTCTTTGATGTGAGAGGAATTCTTCACAAAGAATTTGTTCCTCCTGGTTAAACTGTTAACCAGGCTTTTTACTTTGAGGTCCTGAAGCGTTTGCGAGACAAGGTGAGACGAAAACGCCCTGACCCGTGACTAAGTGGAGGGTGGTGGTTGCATCACGACAATGCACCAGCGCACACCGCCTTGAGTGTGAGACGGTTTCTGACTAAGAATGGCATGACCCCACTCCCCCACCCTCCCTATTTACCCGATCTCGCCCCCTGCGACATTTTTTGTTCCCCCGAATGAAGAAACTCTTCAAAGGAATATGCGGAAGAGGTTAAGAAGAAAACGACGGAGTCATTAAAAAACATAACTTCACAAGAGTTCCAGGACTGCTTTGAACAATGGAAAACACGTCTGGACCGGAGCGTTGCTTCAAATGAAGAATACTTTGAAGGTGTTAAGAATATAAAAATGCAACAATAAATTAATAAAATTATATGACACAATTCCGGTTACTTTTCGGTCCCCCCCTCGTACATTGAATTCTTTTTGTGGATCAGTTTTAATATTTTATATTACTAGGACCCACTTGGATTATATACCAACGGATTTATTACCTTTACTATATCTAGAGGTTAGTGGGTTAATGTAATTTTAATAAATTTGTTTGCGACGATGTATTCTCACCATTTATATCATTAACTTCACTAATCTGCTTTTTGTATCAATGATTCATGTAATATGAATTGAACTGCACCACATATTTTATTTAAAAAGAACTGATCCAACGTGCAACTTTCGGGATAATTGCGACATTGCTCTATTTATTGAACAATTTAATGAAAAAAACTACTACAACAAAATAATTCTCCAAATACCATATTAGTAAAAAAAAACAAAAAAAAACAAAAAAAAACGCTCTCTTTTAAATTTTCAAAAAATTCAACCTTAGCGTTGCGACCGCACGCTACAAAATGTCTTACCTTTAACAATAACACATTTCTAAAAAAACATATTCGATTCACATCTAATCTTTCGTGTCCCGTTATTATCTGGATGTACTAAAAAAGCTAATCAATTTCCATGCCTGATGATGTCTGTATGAACAGATGAAAGTACTAGCAAAAAGAGACCTTATACAACTTGAATTTATTAAAAGCACGGATCATAACATTCATCTAGTGGTTCGTGGGTTAATGTAATTTTAATAAATATAGCAGGAGGACATGACCATATGTGGCAGCAATATTCTAAGCATGGCCGAATGGTAGACTTATAGATATGTAAGATAGATTCTGGATAGAAACATTGTCTAGCACGACATAGAGAACCGAGATTCTTAGCTGCTGACCTAGCAATGAATTTAAAGCTTTATGCAGAAAGCAGCATTGTAAATATTTTCAAAAACAGAAATTGTCTTATAAATGCAAATGTGCATCTGAAAGTGCGTAAATTCAAACTCTTTGGCGAAAATTTTTGCGTTGGCTAAGCCTAAACTTCATAGATATGATAAAGTAGAAAGGATGTTCACACTTCCCATAGACTAAATGGCGCAAGCCTCTCACTTCTATATCGCTATTTGCTTGAAAAGGGTTCAAACGAATTACATTCTTTAGTTTCACCACTTCTAACCTTCACGGTTAATGTTCACGCCATGCATCTTGTAGCGGATCACCTTCATTCCCTTCGTATACCACTGGTGAGATGTAATTTCCACTAATTGTTTTGTGGAACCAACTCCTTATTCCAGTGTTGCTTTAACAGTTATCTTCTCCACATATCCCATAAGTTGTGCATATTACTCTGTAACCCTTTACCTCGAGTAATTCTTGAGTTTAGTGCTGGGTGAAGATCATTGTAAAAAAAATAACAGAGATGGGCAATGCCTTTATCATTATGCAATGGACCATTCTGGCGATAAAGTAGAATAGAATTTTGTTAATAAAGGAAACTCCATATTTTGGTACGGCCAGCATATGCCTCTCTCTGTCTTCCTCCTGACGCGCCCTATATATATATATATATATATATATATATATATATATATATATATATATATATATATACTAGCAGCATGGCTCGGCGTTGCCCGTGCTTGATTCAAAAATCGTAAGACTCATACAGCAATCGCTATCACTTGACTTAAAATATTTTTGCCCTTCCTTGCCTTTTAAAGGAGTGCCCTTTGCCGTGCTGATGTTGCTACATGCCATACTTCTTGCCTATCTCACACTGCGAATTTTTTCTAAGCTCTATACTAAACATTAAATCTGTTACGAAAAAAGAACTAAACAAAATGAACGCAAAACGATCAGCTTTAAAAAAGGACTCGTAACTGGAAAAACCGAATGAAAAAAGAATGTTAACAACAAATTCTTTTTCATACCCAATCCAGTTCTGCGGAATCAGAATCAACGTTTAGTTTAAGCAAGCGAATGAGCCAAGTGGAGTAAAGTGCCATGTAGATTTAAATTTGTCCCACTTGTGACGAATGCAGCTATCGATATTTTTGCATGCTAGCATGCTAGTTAAAATTCGTGTCAGTCAGCTGTTGGCTCTCACGCTGGCCAATAAAATCTTCCTGTCTATTGGTGGCAGCCAGCTATAGGCTCTCACTCTGGTCAGTAGAAAATCGCTGCAAACTACATGAAAACTGCCGTAGAAGCATGAAAAAATCGATTATTTCCACTATCGATGGGAGTTTGGAAATGCAAAGTCGGTCTTGGCCTTCCCGCTAACTTGGAGCATGTGCATGTAAATTTTGGTGCATATCCGTCGAAAATTGCGACCGTGCATTCGTTACACACACACGCACACACACACACACACACACACACACGTCCTGCCTTATATATATATATATATATATATATATATATATATATATATATATAAACCTAAAGAGCCAGACAAACTTACCAAGGTTTAACCTACGCGGATCGTCAGGGAATACAGTATTCCCTGACGATCCACGTAAGTGAATCCTAGGTACGTTTGTCTGGCTCTTTAGGTTTAATTTAGGTTTGCTCTACTTAGCGTATCGAGCACTTTATTTAGTTATTTTACTTACTCGTATCGGTTTTTTTTTTCTTTGGACTCTGAACTTGGATGCTAGACGATTGTTTTCGCCTGACGTACATGTTCTCTGTTCTTTCTTTTTTATATATACCTTTTTCTTCATTTGGGTATTGGTTTGTTTATTTACAAATCAAGGCACTTAAGGTTTTCCGGACGAGTATAATTTCTTATATTTATAAGATTATTATTACATATATATATATATATATATATATATATATATATATATATATATATATATATATATATATATATATATTATTGTTATACGTTATATATATAGACACAAATATTCAAGTAGATGCTGTTTATAATAAACAGTTTTAACAACATTTACCGAGGAATTTTCATAGAAAATTTGTATCTTCCGACAGGAATCGAACATGATCCTACACGGAACAGTCATATAGCCTGACGTGCTGTACCAGTTTAGAGCGTCTGGTTTGCAAAATCGAATTTACTGCTTTTAAACTACAATTTTCCATGATTTCCCTCGTACGTTCATATCTGCTCGAAGCGTATCAGGTAAATGTTAATACTGTTTATTATAAAACGATTCTTTACTTAGATATTTCTGTATATATAAATAACGTATAACAATAAAATATATTAAAATAATTGTCGGACTTTGTCCATTTCGTACGCTGATGACTTGAATAGTCATCAGCGTATCCTAACGCCCCAAAAAATTCCCTCTAAAATTTCTATCATTTCTATATCCTTCCATGAACCGGCTCTAGATGGAGCGGCTTGGCGAAAGAAGAAGTGTCACCCTGGGGCAAAATCCGTTGGGTTAATTATACCTGGATCAGTTACAACACGGTATTTAGTGAGAGTGGCGCTATATCGAGTCGAGTTAGTTACCGCTTCGTCTGTATGACGCTTGCGTCGTATTGTAACGTTCCGGGTTCGATTTTCGGTAGTGGATACGCACTGCTGATAAATCCGAAAATTCGACGAAACGGCTGTCCAGTGCTTTCTGTATTCCGTTGAGGATTCTTCTAGACTCGATGAATTACTTTAATATATATGTATATATGTGTAAACTGAGATCAAGTATGGGTTGGAAGCCGACAGAATGATAGGCTAAAAAAAAAGAAATCTGAAACGTTTACCAATCTAATACGTTTCACTTTTATTAACGATTCAACAGAAAATGAAATATGGAAAATAAAAAAGAACATTCCGCTATTTTAAATTTTTGTGTTCTTTGTCATTCATTAAGCGGACCTCACGTACAATAATTTTATCAAGCTGCGTTTGTATGCATGTGTGTATCATAATTCTAATTTCACTATGCGGGTTTTGGATGATCATGTATATTTGCTTGTGAGCTTGTGTGTGTGTGTGTGTGTGTGTGAGAGAGAGAGGGAGATAGAGAGAGAGAGAGAGTGAGAGAGTCTAGTACGTTTATAAATCGTAGTAAAGAAAAATATGCGATCTCCTTGGCAGGATTCATCTCACATTTTCAGGAGAAATCGCCGTTAGAGCCGACGTACGCTAGATCGACTCAACCATAGAATTCTGAACAGCATCTTGATCCGCGACGCACTCGGTGACTAAGTCGGTCTAGAGCATGTCGGGTCTAACGACGGTTCCTCCTGCAAAAAGGTTACACAGGCTGTATTCCTTCCAAGATTTCTCGAATATTTAAGCCGGTAGACGACAATAGATAAATCTACTGTTTAATAAATAAATGGAGCGTCTACTCAAATATTGATATCCATTAAAATCACGTTTAAATTGGTAAAATCTGTCGAATTTTTAAATAAAAATCCATTCCGCCTTTAGAAATCACTATTATACTGTATATAAACAAGTAGTTGACGAAGGCATGAAACCATGGATAAATAACAGAGTAGAATGGTCAATTTTTGCATGGGAACTAACCTAAGAGAAAGAAAACTCTGGAAAAGATAACGGGAAATCACATCACTATATTCTCCAAGAAACCATGACAATTCACAGATAATAGTCGAAATAAAATCTGTGGAGACCCATGATCGTCTAAGAGTTTTTTCAATTATTTACATTATTCGAACTGTTATGCTCATTTTCATTGCCATATTCATAACGTTTCGCGTGATTGGAATTTCGAACCGAACCCTTCATCTCGGTCACCGGGGTAGGTTGTTCTAGTTCCACGTACCGTGCCCCTTCCGGACGCCTCAGTTATTTCCCTTTAGCTAAACTCTGCAAGTTTTTTTTGTTCACACTGCTGCAGCCTCATATTGAACTCACAACATTTTGGGTCTAGTCACTGGATCTAACCAACGTCCAGTGACTAGACTCAAATAGTTGTGAGTTGAGTTAAAAGAAAATAACTGATACACCCGGAAGAGGCGTGGCACGTGGAACTAGAACAGTCTACCCCGGTGGACGAAATAAAGGACTCGGTTCAAAAATACCAAACATCTGAAAAAGGCTGAAACGTACAACTGCCGAAACGTTCTAAATATGGCACTCAAGATGAGGATAACAATCCGAATAATGTAAATAATGTAATAATCATAATACTTGATCTCAGAGATATAGACATTTTTCTCACTCTTTATACAAAGCTGGTCCTGATATCTTTCAATCATTTTCGGTATAACCTGAACACGTCTACTTCTCGGCAGCGAATGTCTCATCTGATGAGCGTCTCAAGAAAGCGGAAGTTGGAAAAATATCGGGACTGTGTTCAATTACAAATGTTTTTTCTGACTCATTACCCCAGTGACACGCTCTGTCATTCCGAGTATTAAATGATATTTCTTAATTCCTAACCGCTGACTCGTCCTGAGTAAGACGTTAAACTACATCCACATCCCGGGTAAGACGATAAACTACATCCAGCAGCAAGGCCTCTGATCAGGAATTTATGAGGAGCGTTGAACCACCTATGAATTGCTGGCGTTCCCAGGTCCACTCTGACCCAGGGTGGTAGCATCTGTTAGGGTCCCAGCTATGCCCAAATAGTTAACTATTACTAGCAATACGTTTTTGAAAAAAATTATTACCAGCAATATAATTTTGAAGGAAAAATATTACCAGAAACAGATTTTTGACAAAACAAAATATTACCAGCGATAAAAAATGTTATCGGCATTAAATAACCCATTAAGGTTGATATGCCGTTAAACAAAATAAACCAAACCAATCTAAACCAAAGAATACATATTCTATTCATACGAATGTATCCTAAAAATGTTGTCGGCATTAAATAACCCATTGAGGTTGATAAGCCGTAAAACAAAATAAACCAAACCAATCTAAACCAAAGAATACATATTCTATTCATACGAATCTATCCTAAAAATTTTGTCGGCATTAAATAATCCATTGAGGTTGATATGCCGTAAAACAAAATAAACCAAACCAAACTAACCGCTGACAATTCCCTTCTTCAAATTTTCAATTGCCGGGAAAAGACAAAAATGTTTTGAATGACTATTTCCAAAATAAAATGAGTATTTATTTTTAATTAATCCCTCCCCCAAGCAAAGCAATAATAGCACTAAGCCGCAAGTGGCTAGTGGAAGTGAAAAAGAATGAGAAGGCTTTAGAAGCAAACGGAAACCCAATCCTAAACAGAAAACAAAGGATCAACCTCTACTCCTGTCCAAAAGATATATATATAGGGGGATAGCAAGAGAAGTGTAACAGAGAAAAGTTGGGATAGAGTGAGTAGCGGAGAGAAATAGATACATAAGGAGATGAGGTAATCGATGGAGAAGACAAAGAATTACTGAAAGAAACGTAGAAGAAATTATATATATATATATATATATATATATATATATATATATATATATATATATATATATATATGAATATAACTGTCTATATTCCTGATTTGAGGTACTAGAACTAGAACAGTATACTCCAGCGAGCGAAGTAAAGGGTTCAGTTCGACATTCCAACCACCTGAAGAAGGTCGGAGCGTACAACGGCCGAAACAGTGTAATAAATATGGCGACAAAGATGAGGACAATAGTCCGAATAATATAAATAATGAAATTCTTATTTTAAAATTGGCAAGTATGTCAGCGAAGAGCTTTCGATTTCTCAGTTATGGATGTTTCATACGTTGCTGAAAAAGGAACTCTTTCTGAAGTTAGCAAGAAATAAAATTAACAATAAAAACACCACTTTCAACAATATTTTTACTTAAAAAGGTTGATTGCCAGTGGTCAATTAGGAAATCCGACTTTAAACTGCAACGTTATAATAGCTAACTTAGGCAATAAAACATTTTTATGTGTTGATTTATAGCTTCAACTGAAGCCTTCACATTGGTTTCTCACTAAAATATCAGTACAAATAAACTTGCTGTTGGCGACCGCAGACAAAAATGAATCAAAAAATACCAGGCATGAGATACCTTGTAGTCACCGTCATTATAAAACTGCCAAGCACTGGTTGGCAGTCAATACCTTAAAGAAATTATATATATGATAAAAATATAGTTTCTGTCTATATTTCTGAGATGAGGTATTATGTACATTATTTAACAGGAGATAACTGATAACTGACATCCATTAAACATGGCACATGGAACTGAAACAGTCTACTCCAGTGAGCGAAATAAAGGGTTCAGTTCGACATTCCATCCACCCGAAGGCTGGAGAGTACAACGGCCGAAACGTTGTAATAAATATGGCGACAAAGATGAGGACAATAGTCCGAATACTATCAATAGTGTATATGAATATAAATATATTAGTTCCAGTCTATCATTCTTGACTAAACTAGCAATAATATTTTGTCTTTAGTGAATCCGTCGACTACCATATCAACATATATATTTCTGTTTCTTTCATGTCTCCAGATACTGGTGACGGTTACATTTTCAGTTTAAGTTGATTCGCTGAATTTTGGACGCACGCTCTGCATCTTTTGACATAAAGCAATATTATTGGCTTCTAGAGAAACTTTGGGAAAATGCATATGGCACTGTGTTTGTCTTAACTTTTACTTAAATGCTTTA
This sequence comes from Acanthosepion esculentum, assembly GCA_964036315.1. NCBI lineage: Eukaryota > Metazoa > Mollusca > Cephalopoda > Sepiida > Sepiidae > Acanthosepion > Acanthosepion esculentum. The sequence continues at coordinate 28,349,723 of OZ038477.1, read as the reverse complement.
TAAATTTACATTGCAGTCGAAAAGTTTGGAGTCACGCAGCATATCCTTTTATTGCCAGATTCACGACGTTTCACCGCTGTACGCTCCGACCTTCTTCAGGTGATATACGTTTGAATTCAAATTGAACCCTTCATCTAGTCCATGGGGGTAAAAGCATTGGTTGAGTCGTCAAAAATTTGACTTGAGCCAAAGAGTTTTCAATTGGAGAGTTGAGTTCCTAAACGGAATTAACTAAAAATGAGATATCCAAAAAGGTATGGCATGTAGAATTAGAACAGTCTACCTCCATGGACTAAATAAAGGGCTCGATGTTATATTATTTGTCGTTTCCGCGGTAAAACGGAAGAAAGTTCTGTTAAAACATAAGAAAGTGTTATGTGCTGAGAGACATTGAAACGAAAAGGGTTAATAACAAAAACCCGTGGGAATCATTGAGGATTTAATTCATACATAAATGACTTGAATTCTATGTCGAGCAGTTCGAACAATGGAAAAGTGACCCAGACATAGGAGTAATGTTGACTGACACACAGCTGCAAATGCAAGCTGTAAAGCGAAAATTTCATTTTTCGTAAACAACGAATTTGGAGTTGATTCCCCTGGTCGAAAGTTTAGTTGAAATATCAGGAGTGGTTGGATAAGTCACCCACGCTTACTGAGGAGATTTAGTGAGATATAATAAGAAGGGAATTGCCCAGAATTATCGAATGCTCTTACTTCACTAGTTTGGGCGAATCTCAATAAATACCAATGCGCGAAGCGAATTCGGCAAACGAGTCGCAGAAGAGAGAATAGAGGCAGGAGAGACGAACACGAGACCAGAGACAGGAGAGAGGCCCACGTGATTATCTGCCGACGAAAGCATCCGACTTCAGCCTTGTGCCAAACTTTACCAAAAACAGCAAACCAGATTTTACCAGGTCAACATGTACTTCATCGCTCTGCTTGTACCAGCCCAACACGAAAATACTTGCGACGATTTGATCTTGGCTGCCTTATGATCAAACTTAAATCACAACGTGGGATAGGGTTAGGTCGGGATTGAAGCGGTCTCTTCAGCGACCAGCCGCGGTGTTGGAAGTCTTGGACGAGCGGGGAGGGTGTTGCACGATTACAAACATGTCTAAAAAAGTACGTCTACTCAAACACGGACACCCACTATAAATAATGCTTTCATCAATCAGCTAAGTGACAAATTTTATATTTGCATTAATCCTAGATAGATTGATTATTTAAGTATACATTGATTATAAAAGAGACAGTGGAGGGATTTCCCCAAAGTTATGACGTAAGGCGAAGGGGGATTCCCGAAATACTCCTACCTCGCCATACCCCCATGCCAGTTTGGGCGAATGTCCATAAATACGAATGCGCGAAGCGAAATAGTGAGTAGAAGAGAGAAGAGAGGCAGAAGAGAGGCAGATGGGAGAGAGGCCCAGGCGATTATCTGCCGACGAAAGCCTCCGACTTCAGCCTTGTGTCGAACCTTACCAACAACGGCAAACCAAATTTTACCAGGTCAACAATAATATCACTTCCGATTTAGACGAGGGCTGGGCTGATAATTAATTGCATGCGAACCAATTATTGTACGGAGGACTGACATAAAAACGGCGTTTACTTTTATTCAATTTATTCGGGTGTTATTTTTTTCCTGTACGTCATCGCCCTGCTTGGACTAGCCCAATACGAAGATACCTGCGACGATTCGATCTTGGCTGCCTTATGATCAACCTTAAATTACCACGTGGGATAAGGTTAGCTCTGGATCGAAGCGATCTTCAATGATCAACTGTAGTGTTGGAAGTCTTGGACGACCGGAGAGGGTGCTGCACGATTATATGTAAATGGTTGGCAGAGCATGGTTTAGAAGAGATAGCAAAAGGATAACATTTACTGAACTACAAATGATAGGAAATTGTTAAAATCCATTATAACCTATGGGACATGGCACATAGAAGAAGAAAATAAAGAATCCCTTCTTACATTATTTGGACTATTGTCCTCATCTTTGTCGCCATATTTGTTACAACGTTTCGGCCGTTGTACGCTCCGGCCTTCTTCAGGTGGTTGGAATGTCGAACTGAACCCTTTATTTCGCTCACTGTGGTAGACTGTTCTAGTTCCACGTGCCATGTTTAATGGATGTCAGTTATCAGTTATCTCCTGTTAATTTCCCTCTGAAAGTTCTCCACTGCCTTAACCGGGTATTGAACTCACACTTTTTGGGTTCTGTCACTGGATCTCTAACTAATATATAACTATATTCATAAAACAGTTGAAACCTAACCTGAACAAAATAAACTATGAAATCTCCACAAATATTCTTAAATGCCTATAATTGGTAACAGAAGCCACTGGTTTATACCAACGGCTTCCCATACTTAAAACTTCTAGAATTCGCTCTTGTGTGGTCATGTGTGACGTCATCAGATGCGGTGCAATTTTCATTTCCAGCGTCTTATATGCACGAGTTTTTTGTTGCTTGGAAATCTTCCATGTAAACAGAAACAGACTATCATCGCTGTATTGTCCGTGTATTGCATAATATATTGTAATGTAATTGTCATCTTTGATAATGGCTTATGTACGCTTAAAAATATGTATCAATATTGTGATTTTCTTTCTTCTTTTCATGATAATGTTATTAAGCTTATCAGACGATATGAAAAGAATTTACATAAAATAAATAGACAGCACTTGTCTATATTATTTAATGAAACATGTATGAATATATATATATATATATAATTATATAAAAATGGTGGTACTCTTTGGAAAAATCACGGATAGCTCAACTTACAGTAGAACAAATCGTTACCCGAGGAAAAATGAGAAATAAAAAAAAGGAAGAACCAAGGACATTAAAACAAGGCGAAAAGAATTGTAAAGTGTTTAAGCTCCACGTTCAAAGAAAGAAAAAACCCAAAACGAGTAAAGGGAGTAAAAAGACAACTACGTAAAGTGCTCAATACACTAAGTAGAGCGATAACCTCAGTTAATTCTAAGGAGATAGGACAACCTACCTAGATTTCACTTAAAAAGATCGTTTTAAGTGAAACCTAGGTAGGTTTGCCTGGCTCCTTAGGATTATCTTAGGTTATATATATATATATACAATAATAATTAATAACTGATACAATAAAATAATAATAATAACTAATAAATGATACAACAAAAGTTAATAAAAATGAATACACTACCTCTCAATGATTGGATTTCTCTGTATCCTTGGAAACAGTGAATTATGAATTTTTTCTGGGCCTTTAAATTTCAGTAAATTTAAAAAAATAAGTTACTCCAAAATTCGCTTGAGGATGAAATGGAACTAATGTTTTTAATTTAATTACAAAATTAAATTCGAAGCATGGTTATTACTGTGTAGCGAAAAAACTATATATTATATCAGTAAATTTATAATATATATATATATATATATATATATATATATATATATATATATATAGCACATCGTTTCATTCAAGTTTTTAACTTACTCTGCGGAGGGTATTTTCCCCTTTATCTCTAGCTACTATTAATACTTTTTCCCTATTCCTTGTCTGAATTAGACTCAATTTCATCCTTCCTTCCCATACACATTTTTCACTTCATTTTTCTTTTGTCATTCATCCAATGATTGTCTTTTTCTTTCGTCTCTTTTCAATCTATTTAATCATGACAACAAACTTTCATCTGCTTCTTGTCATGGCGACATAACAAAATCCGCTCTACAAAAGAGCAAGAATTAAAAAAAATCAACTTTTCAATCTCTTATCGACCGCTGTCTTGAACATCAGCACTAGAATACAATGCAGACGATACCCCAGCTGTAACTGATAACAGAGTCATGAGACACTCTTGTAAAGTTTTATCTTATTTTTAAGCAAGGCGAACACTTGTCGCCCAGCTATTGTCATTTTCTCTTTTTGTGTCTTTGTCTGATTTATTTGACGTTCGTTAAAATGACTCTTTCCCTTCTTTGAGATACTCCTATTCACGGGATATACAGAGTGGCAAAAATTAAGGCGTAACTTACGTAATGTCTCTCATACACACACACACACACACACACACACACATATATATATATATATATATATATATTAACTGATTTAAAATATGTTTTTTTTCGCTACATAATAATAACCATGTTTCAAAAATGGAAGCTAAAACTTCAAATTTAATTTTGTAATTAAATTAAAGGCATTAGTTCTATTTCATCTTCAAGCGAATATTGAAATAACTTATTTTTAAATTTACTGAGTTTTAAAGACACACATAAATTCATAATTCCCTGTTTCCAGGGATACTGAGAAATCCAATAATTCAGACAAGGGGAGATAGCGTGTTCATTTTTATTAACTATTTTTGTATCAATTATGAGTTACGTTCGAAAAAGAGGTTAAGTTTAGGGAGGGTAGGGGTGTATTTTTCAACAAATTCTGACATCCGTTATACGCATTTTTTCCTACTTGTATATTTAAAGAGTTTTTTAGGGGATGTTTAGGTTAGAATACGTTTTATTTAACTACAATTTGAAAATATTTTCACTCTTAATTACTAATAGACTATATTTCTGTTTAAAACAAGTAAATGTAATAGAATTACTTAAATTATATAAAATTATTTTTTCATATCAAATATAAGTATGTATATTACCAGTTCTCATTTTTTAATTTTATTTTTAAATATTATTTAAGGAAAATTTTTGAAAAATGACGGCAAAAAATAGCTACTTCATTTCTCCGATTCAGTAAATTTTTATTTTTTATAAACTTAGTAATATATAGTTTCTCATGTATGCACAAAGGACGTGGGTCATTTAAAGACCTACATATTCTAGCTTTTCTTATTAATTTCCATTTTACTGTAGGTGTTTTATTGGATTCTTTTAAGTTCCGGATTATATATCTTACAGTTCTTTCTTATATATATATATATATATATATATATATATATATATATATATATATATATATATATATATATATATGTGAACAGTTATTGGTCAGAGTTGAATTAGACCAGGAAACAGTTGTATTAAAAAGTGCTCAGTGCACGTATAAAGAAAAATTTAACATGCAGAACTTTTAAATTAAATTAAAATAATCAAAATAATTAGGAGATAATCCAATTTTTGCCCAAACCACTTGAGGATACCGAAAGGATGAAACCAAAGTAGCTTTATTGGCAGATTTTATTTTTTAATATATATATATATATATACATGCAAGTACATTGTTGATACAGATGGAATAAAATTCTGTATAAACAAAAACACTATTCTTAAAAGAGTGCTCAATACACAGTAGAGCAAATAATATTTATTCACAATTATAACATATGGATGTAATAACAACACTACAAAATGTCTATTTGAAGTGTCAAAACAAAATGGCTACTTTTGAAATGATGTTGTAACATGCTATTTTTTTAATGCATATGTTATAATTTTGAACATATTATATATATATATATATATATATATATATATATATATATATATATATATATATATATATATATATATAAGACATTTTTATTTTTATACGTTCTTTTTATAGATACAAATATTTAAGCAAATGCTCTTTTTATAATAAACAGTAATAACGACATTCCCCGGCCTGAATGTCCGAGAAATTTTCATCAGACAGGAATCCAACCTGTATCCTATACGGAACTGTCATATAGCCTGCCTTGCTTTACCGATTTAGCCACGTTTCTGTTAGCAAGGACAATTTTCCTTTTTTTAAACTACAATTCTCCATCGACCTGGCTAACCGAAACGCTCCTTTGTGGCCAAATCGGTAATGTAAGTCAGGCTATATGACAGTTCCGTATAGGATACAGGTTCGATTCCTGTCGAAGGACGCATATTTTCTCAGAAATATATATATATATATATTTGATTTATTCGAAAATTATAACATAAATATGTTATAAAATCACTACATTAGCCATTTACTACTATAGCCATTTTGTTTCAACTCCTCTGGGGTGTTTTATAACACATCTATGTTATAATTTTCGAATAAATAACTATACTTGCTCTACTCTGTATTGAGCACTCTTTTAAGAATTGTAATTGTTGGTTATTGGAATTTATTCCGTGTACACCAATCCTATACTTGTATGTATATATATATATATATATATATATATATATATATATATATATATATATGCATCTATATTGCGTATATATATATATATATATATATATATATATATATATATATATATATGCATCTATATATATATATATATATATATATATATATATATATATATATATATATAATCGTGTATGTAAAAGTTTTTTCATTAAGACGGATTACATATATATATGGGTGTTTCATTAAGTCGGATCAAATCAGCAGTAAATAAATTAGTGTTATTAGTGAAAATCTATTTATTTATTTATTGGATCATGTTATTTAAGTCATGTCAATTTTGTGTGAAAAATAATATCGTCCAAATTCCCGCCAAATCTGAAAGAAAAAGAAAGAAATTCATTAGACGCTTAAACTTAATTCACATTAAAAATCGGTCCAATCATATAATAATCTGGATAGTAATCAATCTTTTATATGAGTTTCCTGAAGACGAGTGAAAAGACTGCAATTAAGATTTGTATTCATTTTTGTCTTGCATTCGTAAAAGTGAATTCTTTTCTGAATATAGAGCGTGTAAAAACTATGCAAATGCTCTGCAGATCAGGGTGCTTTCCACTAATCTTTTAGACATTATCCAGTATTTTTTTGTTTAACTGGATATGAAGTTTTTTAGAATATATATGTATATATAGGGACGGGGATGTTCTCTGATCGAAAATACCTGAAGAACAGGATATCTGTTAGTTTGATCCTGCCACCTGTTGTGATGCTCCTTTGACCTTTTTGGTAAAATACATTTAAAATACTATTTTTAGTATTTGCTAAATCTATATTTTAAATACAGTTTCCTATTTTAAATGATATTTTCTTTAACGTAGTTTTTTTTTTTTTTAAATAATGATGGCGCCCAATATTTACAACCTTTTGCATTTAGAATGTAGGGTTTAGCGAATCTTATTCGCGGTATGTTCATTTACTCCTTCGAAGATTGATGGAAATGAAAAAAAAACAGATCCACATTTTTAATCCTCTTCTTCTATGTGCCCTCTCTATTCAGGGTGGGAGCGATTACGGCTCTCCACAATTTCCTGTCTTTTGTAACTCTTACTAAAATTTGCATTTTCAATATCTCTCCTAATCTTCCAACTTGAATATTCCTCTGTCCCTGTTGCCTTGTGAGTGTAAAATTTTCTAAGCCCTCTTTCCTCATTATACGCTCTATAAATTTCAGCTGTCTCTTCCTGACGCTAAGTACATTTGTCTTTTTGGTTTCCATTTTCTCTAAAACTTCGTCGTTGCTCACATGTTCACTCCATGGAGTCTCTTTCTCATCTGTGATGAGAGTGTCCAGGATTCATTGCTATGCCGGAGGACCGTCATTGCATAACAGTTCAGTAATCTTTAGTTCTTTTTCCTAATAAATCTATGCTTATAAATTCTTTCTTTCTTGGATTTCAAATTAATCAAAAGAAGAAACGGCCATTATTTATAATGATACATTTACATTATTCGGGCTATTGTCCTCATCTTTGTCGCCATATTTATTACAACGTTTCGGCCGTTATACGCTCCGGCCTTCTTCAAGTGGTTGGAATGTCGAACTGAACCCTTTATTTCTCTCACTGGGGTAGACTGTTCTAGTTCCATGTGCCATGTTTAATAGATGTCAGTTATTTCCTGTTAATTCCCTCCTCCAAGTTCTCCACTGCCTTAACCGTGTATTGAAGTCACACTCTTTGGGTCCTGTCACTGGATCTAACCAACGCCTCTATGTGCCTTTAACGCCATGTGTACAGTGGATATGAATACATCCGGTAGCAAAGCTTCTGATTAAGAGGTTTTGAGGGGCGTGGAACTACCTCTTAAATGCTGGTGTCCTCAAATCAACCCTGAAAAGTTAGGGTCCCAGCTATGGGGAAATAGTTACACCCAAACTGGAGTTAAAACATTATGTAAATATAGGTTTAAATACCAGTAATACAGTTCAGAAAGAAATACCCGCAAAAAAAACATGCCGGCATTAAATAACCCATTGATATTGATATGCCGCAAGTCACCATTAGGAAAGCCGAGGAACGAGATCATATATATATATATATATATATATATATATATATATATATATATATGTGTGTGTGGTGGTACACGTTTGGAAAAACCTCGGATAGCTTAACTCGTAGTAGAACAAATCAGTACCCGAGGAAAAAGGAGAAGTAAAAAAGAAAGACCCAAGAACATTAAAATAAAGCGAAAACAATCGTCAAGTGTTTAACCTCCAAGTCCAAAGAAGAAGAAAAAAAAATGAAAAACGAGTAAAAAGGGTAAAAGACAACTACGTAAAATGCTCAATACACTAAGTAGAGCGAACCTAAAGTAACTTTACTTGTGTGTATGTATATATATATATATATATATATATGAGATAAACATAATTAGAACCCTCATGCATAGGGCACTAAAAATCTGTTCAGAGTCCTTCTTGGACGATGAGATCAATTTTGTCAAGGATACCCTATGTGGTTTAGGTTATCCACCTAATACTGTTCATTCGGTTATTCGTGACAAAATTGAGGAGTTCGGAAGTGCCAAACTCTGTATCGTTAAAAAGTGCCCGGTTTATCTAAGATTGCCTTGGGTTGGTACCAAATGTGAAAGTATGGTTAGACAAATTTCATGAAAGGTTCGTCGCTGTTTTTTCTCTGCTGAGGTCCGGATTGTTTTTCAAACACGGCCCATGGTTCGTCCAGTGTGTAAAGACGTCCTCCCTCCTCATCAAATTAATTCTATAATTTATAAATATGGTTGTAGTTGCGGGGCTGACTGCATAGGAAGAACGACACAACGACTGGACATGAGAATTAAGCAGCACGTTCCTACTAAAATCAGGAACCACACTTTGCCGTTGAATGGACTCGTCCCAAACACCTACGGGTCCGCCATATGTGAGCACTTATTAAATAGCAGATTGTGTGCAGTTAATTTTAGCGTTGACCGGTTCACCGTGTTGTCCCGGTCACACTCGTTATTTCACCTGAAGGTGCTGGAGGCACTTTACATCGGGTCCCGCAAGCCTTCCTTATGCAAACAACGTGAGTGTTTGTTGGGGCTCGCTGTCATTTGCCTCTAGCTCCTTTTGCTCATATTTTTTTTATCCCCCTCCACATTTCCCTTTATTGTACATTTTCTGTCTTTTAAATTTAAATCTCCCGTTGTAAGCCTGATGAGCGGGAGCGAAACCGGTTGCTTCGTGCGTTTTTTAATATGTCTAGTAATATTAAGCTTAATACTTTTATTGCTATGATAAAATTCTGTACCTTTAAAAATATATTTAAATATATATATATATATATATATATATATATATATATATATATATATATATATATATATATATATATATATATATATCAACGACCTTTTGGGATACAGCAATATTTGACCTCTAGAGAATAAATATAGAAACTAGCGGGGGCTCTCGCTCTCTCTCTCTCTCTATCTATCTATCTATCTATCTATCTATCTATTTTCACACGCTGTCAAGATTTTGGCTAGCATCGTTCTTAACAGACTTGCTTTAACAGTTTTTTGAAAGAAAAGTCCCGTATCCCAATACGGTATCCAGCCTGAACGCATTACTGTCGATATGTCATCCACTGTTAAACAAAGGCGGGAGAGATGCATTATATGGATTTCCTTTTGAGCGGATGCCTGATACGACTTGAATCTGTTCATTTTGCAGGTGAAACTTGTCATTTTGCCATGTTTTTAATACTTTGTTCTAGGGAGTAGGTCATCGACCGTCGTGTTGTTCAATTTTGGTAAGGCCTCTGTTTTTGTTCCCCTCCGTCTCAATTAAACTTGTATTTTGTATTTATTGATCTGAATAATGTACTTGATATTCTCAACAACAAAAAAAGCATTGTGCATTGTCCTCCGGAGACTTACCTGGCTTCTGAAGCTCTAAACGTAAAACAACTTTCTCATAACAGCATAACAGAAAAGCACAGCTAAAAATGTGACAATGGTGTTAAACAGGTCTGTGTGCTTGAACCGGCATGTTTATACCTTTTTCTCATCCAAGTACTTGTACATACTGTCAAAAACATAGATCTGAACATGTACATCACATATAGCCTAGACGAGACACTATCACCTTGCCGAACACACAAAGTCCATTCGAAAGTTTTTCATTGAAGCGGCAGTCTAGTATTGCGCGTAAATCCATACGGTCTAGGAAAGAGAAAAGAGCTCATCAGAACAATTACCATGTAAGTATCTGAAAAATGGCACAGAATGACAACCTTACGGCGGTGGGAAAACGTCTGAAGCCGAGCTGCCAGATCAGGACCAAAAATATTGCTGATTCTTCTTTAACGTGAACCACGTTTTATCTCGCAAATGTACTTTCTGTTTTGTGCTATAATCAGCGAAGCATACCAAAGTAGAAATTTTCCGATATATTTACGAATGTATGCAACAACAACAACACCACACACACACACATCATATATATATATATATATATATATATATTAATAGTAATACTCGGTTAGAAAAAACCTCGGATAGCACAACTTGTAGTTATGTCAAAACAAATCGGTACCTGAGAAAAGAATTGGAAGAAAAAAAAGAAAAAACTAAAAACATTTGAACAGGGCGAAAGAAATCGTCTCGTGTCTTAAGTCTTTAGTCCAAAGAAAAAAGCCCCAAGCGAGTAGGAAAGCTAAAACATAGAGTTCTCAATATGCTAAGTAGAACTGGAATAAGTCCTAAAGGGCTCTTTAGGATATATATATATATATATATATATATATATATATATATATATATATATATATATATATATATCGGGTGTAACAGCAGAATTGTCCAAATCGTCTAACTGCATAACTGTCCTTCCCACATAATGTTTAATATCTAAAATAAAATTCAGTATACTAATTGAGTATCTTTTATCTAGGTTTTCAGATAAGACATTTAGCCATTTTAATACCAGTTGTCGTAAGAATCACGGAGAATCCCTTTGCGTTCTTCAGCTAGAACGAAAACAGCTTAAAATCGTTTTGTGTCAGCCCCACTCTCTTCTCAACTGAGCAGTGGGGAGAGGAAAGAGATCAATCAAAACTTCAGTAAAGGTACCAACATTCATACTCTTGCTTCCATCTTCAAATTCCATTCAAGAAACATCAAGAGAACAGTGAATAAGTTTAAAAAAAGGAGGAACATTAGAGAGGAATACTAAATTAGGAGGTCACAACAGAAAGAGGGAGCATCATGTCAAGTTAGAGCTAAAGAGATCAATTAGAAAAGGGCCAACTCAATTCATAAGGCGTTTGGCACATGAGAAAAGTTTCACTTATGACAATTTAAAGAGCAGTGAAAAAAACACATGAAAATGAAATAGTACGTGAAACATGGGAGGCAACTTGTTATTTCAGGATGGCAAATATCCTAGATTGATAAATATATATTTGAACTTTATTTCAGTCCTTCAGCTATCATCCTTAGCTATGCATAATTAATGATGAATGTACTATTGCATGATAAAAATATGTAAGATTAAAAAGTGAAATCTATTATTTCTTTATATATATATATATATATATATATATATATATATATATATAGCATACGACGGACGCTACTTGTAAACAAACTTCTGAATACAGTTATTTCTGATGAAAGATCGGGGCAGATCTGAAATATCAAATATATATATATATATAAAATATAAATAAATACTTTCACAAAAAAAACATTCAATTTTTGTTTAATTTGCAACTTTTCTCCCTACATATATATATATATATATATATATATATATATATATATATATATATATATATATATATATATATATTTCAAACTCGTCGCAAAACATTACGTTGCGTCTAGACATATGGTTCTGCTAATACTTCGGTCTCTCACATGGTAGGACGTCAAGGAACCGCATCATGAACTTACGACCCGAGTCCGCTATTCCGCGACCGTTATCGTTGCATAGCAATCTTCTATGTCAATACAACAAAATATCATCTCCGATGGTGAATATCTTTGTTTAAATGTCCGTATAACCACTCTGAAGATGGCTCATGTGAGACGAAAGCTTAGATCAAGGACAGACTCAATATCAAAATATCCAATTGTCGGACAATTTTTTCTTTATTTTCACCGGAAATTAAAGCAACATACAAACTTTAGAACGGCTCATGATCAGACATAATAGACATTCGTTGTCGTTATATATATATATATATATATATATATATATATATATATATATATATATATATATATATATATCAAGAAATATAATTTTTAAGGTGTACTGTATTTATGGGATAAAGTGCTTAATATCAGATATATTGCGTATGCAAATATAAAAATGAACATTGAATTCAATACACAGAGGCTCTGAGTGTTGACTTTAATGTTCACTTCATTGAACATCAATATACATGTATGTATATATATATATATATATATATATATATTATAATAAATCACAAAAAGAAAATATTTTGCATCGCTACACAAAATCTTTCATGTTTCAGTACTGAGATTGTACTTCGTCAGGCGATGGTAGATAACTTTTGATAAAAAGGATTTATAAGGGAAATTTAAAAACAAATCGTTACCTCTGTTCAGAAGTTAAAGTGCGGGGGTCATAAGGTCAAAATTAAAAATATACCTATGGGTATGTCTAGGTTTACCAATTAAACGTCAGAACTATGCTAAAATATAAAAATAAGGTTAGAGGGTAGACGTTGGTGAGTTATTTTTGCATATCAAGAACGTTAACGCTTACACATGTCATGCAACGTTAGTAGAACTGTAGATTATACTCCATCTGTTATTTATCATATATATATATATATATATATATATATATATATATATATATATATATATATATATATAAAAGGAAGAGCTTATAGTGGTTCCAACGAGAGAAAAGTGTGTATATTAAAAACACACAAACCCCACACAACCTCGGAAGTACGTGTGTATGTATGTAAGTATATATGTATGTGTGTGTGTATGTGTAAACTGGTTCCATGTAACTTGGGAAGTATATGTGTGTATGTATGTGTGTGTGTGTGTATGTACTGATTCCTTGTAGAGGGACGGTATCTGTCTGTATGTGTGCATGTGTACAAATGTGTTTACTAATTCCTCGTAGTGTGTATGTATGGAGAGGGAATATACACATGTATACACGCATGCTGACAGAAACACACGAAAATGGAAATAGATCTAAGAACACACAGGGAGTCATTAAAACATTAAAAGATAAGATACCGACAACTAATTCATCACTTCCCGGACCAACCTTAATTGTTTTATGGCCCTTCGCGCAGAACTCTTCACTGCCAGTTCAAGAAAGACATTCGGATTACTGACAGAAAAATAGAGAATATCTCAATTCGAGAATATTTAACATCGTAAAATATAAAGGAGAAAAAAATTAATTATTTTTAATAATATGTGGAAATCTCCACCTTTTACCTGAAGACGGTCGCGAGACCAGAAACACGTGTAGTAAAATTATGGAAAATAAAGCATAATATATTTTTTAAATCCACATTACAACCAAAAACGTATGCGGTATCTCTCTTCTTATATATATATATATATATATATATATATATATATATATATATATATATATATATATATATACTGTCATCCACAGACAGACTGTTTCGCTGTATCACAGCTCATCAGTGTGGCCAGACGTCCGGTTGCCTCTGGCTAGAATCGAAAACCGGCTGAATTCGCGTCAGTCGGAAATTTTACCCTGAAGCCGTTGGCGCACGGCAGAGAAGAAGGTGAATTTAAGCGTATTTATTTTTAGATAAACACACAGTGACTGAGAGAACTCGATTCGATTTACCGAAGAGTCTTATATATATATATATATATATATATATATATATATATATATATATATGTAGATAGATAGATTTGTGTGTGTGTATGTGTGTGTGCGTTTTTACGTGTTTGATTTGTGGTGTACGCTTTTATCAAGATTTTCAAATCTAACTCTATACCGAACACCCAGACAAGAACGGTGGGTTGAGTTCGATTCCGGGTCTCTTCCGAAAAAGAAAAGGAGATCTGGATGGGTAATGGAGTACGTGTTGCCGCCAAATTTGTTTCAACCTTCACTCGGGATATCCCCACCTTGTATTTCCAGCGCCTCATCTTTGCCACCATCCCGTTCAACCTCACCTATATCCATCCCGATAACCTTTCAGACATTAAGCTTTCTCTTCGACGCTCGACTCGTTTATCGGTATCGATCAACGAGCCTGTTGAAAGGCGATACGCCTCATCGCACGCAGCTACTATTACCGCCACCACCGCAAGAAGCAGCGGATAGGAGCATTGGTAGAGGCGTCTAAGTGAATGCTAACGACCCAAAGAGCAGTTATATCAGGGCCTTGGGCTGGATGAATAGGTTAGAGAAGGCGGGGGGATTCCATGGTAAAAATATTTTTAAAAATATGCTGATCATAAAGATCGATATATCGATTTTGTGTTTCTTTTAAATATGTTCTTTTTATAAGATTTGACCAGCTAACTCATAAGCAAAAAAAATATCGAATAAATATAATTTATAAAATTACAGTAATAATAATATTTATTTAATTTGTACGTTTCGCAATATAATATTAATTTAATTTGTACGTTTCGCAAATTACTTTTTGGTTGGAATTTTTTCAGTCAAATCTTTAAAAAAAATACAAGATTTGTGAACTACTCAAGATAGAAGGTTACATTCAATGATGAATGGAATGTGTGATATAAATGGAAGAGTCGTTGGAAGAAAGGAATGATTATAAGGATAAAGGAGAATAGATAGCGATCGAACCTTGACTGTAAGTGGTCGAGATCAGGGGTGAGGTTTTAATATCATTCAGTTTGTCAATAGCATACGTATTTTTATATGTTTCATATAGTAATATACAGGGTGTCCATAAAGTTCGTGTGCACTTTAAAAAATTTATAACTTTATTTGTATTTGCGATAGAAATAATTTGTAAAAAGGATTAGAAAGAAGTAAATCTATATCTTTTATGGTTTTATTCAAATTTTATTTAAGTTTTCACATGTCCTCCATCATTAGTAATACAAAGGGTAATACGATTTTGCAGTTCACGGAAAACATTTGCCAATTGATTTACAGTAATGTCTGAAATCACATTAGTTATTTTAGCTATACTTAAAACTAAGTACATTAAACTTTATAACATTTTTTACAGATTATTTCTATCGCAAATACAAATAAAGTTATAAATTTGTTAAAGTGCACACGTACTTTATGGACACCCTGTATATATATATACTTTAGTATATATTAAAATTGAAACAGCTCAGTATCTTCATTGCGTTGTAGTAGTTATTGATTCGGACTTCGTGATGTTATATGCGACTGAGTGCCATTAGAAATTACTTGGCGTTCCACGTGTGGCACGCGTTCCATAGGTTGCAGACCCCTGATCTAGATTAAGGTGTAAACGAAAACAGTGACGCCGAAATCTGTTCTCCAAGGTTGCAGTTCCTGAGAAAAAAGAACTGCCTGAGTTGAACTTCCTTACTAAATTTAGGATATGGAGGAAATGTAAGCGATACGAGCCTGTGGATTAAGCATGACGAATTCGAACAGTAATGGTCTGATCCGGTGGAACTAGAGAGTGGATCTCATCTGAACAGAGGCCATAGAATTTGCGAGAGTAACAAGATTCTGTCTGTGAAGAAAGAGACTGTAGAATGGTAAATAAGGCACCCCCCCACCCTATAAAATCGCATAAAGAACTTTAATCTCTATGAAGATTAGAAAGTGAGAATTCAGGCGCTCCAGCTCAGATATAATAGCAGTACTCTATTTTGAGGTCTAATTTGATTCTTAGATAAGAATGTATTGTAAAGTAGATCGCACTTCTTTCGTAGTTTAATTTAATTTCAAGAGTATTTCGTAGTTTATTGTATGCAAATGATATCAAATTTGTAAATAGTTTTAAATCAATGTTAAGGAATATTATGGTGCTTTATGTATTTTTCTAAGAATTTTAATTTATTTTTTTGTGTGTATAAAAAAATACATGTTTATGGGCAATTATTTTTATTTTGCGAATACATCTATTTAAAGTTAACTGACCTGTAATAATGTTAAAAATCAGGCTAAGCGTTAAAAAAATGTGATAGTAGGGTTGAGGTTAAGCCCCCCCCACACACACACACACACTCTAAAAGAAAGAGAACACCAATAAATTTAAAACGGCAACTATTTAGAGTAAGGCACTATATAATACTTATGGAACAGTATTAAATTTAGGAAAATTAAGATTACCCCCTCGGTGATCCACTGAAACTGCTATCCACCGAAAAAGAAAAGAGAAACAAAAGAAGCCAGTACCCACCATGGACCATTTAAAAGATAGTTCACGCATCGGATTGGTTGTTACAAATATCCAATCGGGTGTGTGGAAAACGTGGACTTTCTTCGTCTAATTCATTAAAAGGCCAGAGTAGCTGTTAGCGTTTGATTGAGAAGGGGGATCAGGGGAATCAGGGATTAATCTCTCCTGATTGAGGCGATTTGGTCATGGGGTGTATGATGTTGGAAGACCCGAAACTCCCTGATGAACCAAATCAAATAACATCACTGACGACCCCCTGGGGTGCCTACTTAGGAGTGCAGTTTTTGAATGAATTGCGCAAAAAACTAATTAATTTCAATGAATTATATATGAGTTCTACTTGTGGTCTGGATTGAACCTGTGACTCACAGACGTTCAAAGAATAAATCCTCTTTGATAATATAACCGTAGAGCATAACTGAAGAAAAATCGGAGACGTAGTGGTGGTACTGAAACAATACAAGCTTGGTTTATAAGGTAATGAAAATAACAAGCCAGTGTTCAAAATACACTATTTAAAATTATAAGAGTCTTGGTGATTTCTTTAAGGATTATCAATCGTTTGTGTGTTATTTGAAGCCGGCACATATTTATGGATTATAAGATTTTCTTGAGAGTGACATTGTTTTTCTCTAAGATACAATTTCTGTTATTTAACCCATAACTGGGGGGGTGAGAAGATGGGTTCATAATTTTCCCTTACGTATTTACGTGTAAGTGAATGTAACAAATCCGACTGGAATTCAAACTCAGCTATTCGATTTCTTATTATTATAAAACAATGTGAATCCATCTTGAATTTTAGATGGAACCAAGTGAATCCATCTTGAATTTTAGAGAGTTAGAAACACAAGAATCGATCTTGAATTCTAGAAAGTGAGAAGCGCGTAAATCCATCTTGAATTGTCGAGAGTGTGAAGCAAGTGAATCCAACTTGTGTTTTAAAGATCGATAAACACGTGAATGCGTCTGAAATTTTAG
Source organism: Acanthosepion esculentum (assembly GCA_964036315.1). Classification (NCBI taxonomy): domain Eukaryota; kingdom Metazoa; phylum Mollusca; class Cephalopoda; order Sepiida; family Sepiidae; genus Acanthosepion; species Acanthosepion esculentum. The sequence goes on along the minus strand of OZ038477.1, from coordinate 28,332,199 downwards.
CAAGTGAGAATCACTGATAATCCACGTTTATTTTAGACGATGAGAACCATGTGAATCCATCTTGAATTTTAGAGAGACTCACGTAAATTCATCTTGAATTTAGAGAGTGCGTATCGCAAAAATCCTTGTTAAATTTTACATAGTGAGAATCGCGTGAATCCGTCTTGATTTTAGCGAGTGAGAACCACGTGAATTTATCTTGAATTTTTTGACAGTCAGTATAAAGTGAATCCATTTTGAATTTTTGACAGTGGGAACCACGTGAATCCATCTTCAATTTTAGAAAGAAGCACGTGAATCTATTTTGCATTTTAGGGAGTTAAAATCACGTGTATCCATCTTCAATTTTAGCGAGTTAGAACCACGTAAATACAGTTTGAATTTTGGATAGTGAGAACCACGTGAATCATCTTGAATTTTATATTGTGAGAACCACGTAAATCCATTTTGAATTTTACAGAGTAGAAACTCGGGAATCGATCTTGAATTCTAAAAATGTGAGAACCACGTGACTCCATCTTTAATTTTTCGGGAGTGTGAATCTACCTGAATCTCTTTTGTATCATAGAGTGTGATTAATACGTGAATCCACCTTGATTTTAGGCAGTGAGTGACATGTGAATCCCTTTCAATTTTAGACAGTGTTAACCACGTAAATACATCTTGAATTTTAGTGAGTTAGAACCATGTGAATCCATCTTGAATTTTAAAGAATTAGAATCACGTGAATCCATCTTGACTTTTAGGTAGTTACAATCACGTGAATCTTTTTTCAATTTTAGACAATGACAACAACGTGAATTCATCTTGAATTTTAGATAATGAGAACCATGTAAATCCATCTTGAATTTTTGAGTGTAAGAATCAACTGAATCAATCTCTTCGGTGTAGAGATTGAGAATCACGTGAATTCATCATAAATTTTGGAGAGTCAGAATCAAGTGAATCCATCTTGATTTTAGCGAGTGAGAACCACGTGAATCGATCTTGAAATTTAGATAGTCTGAATCACCTGAACTCTTTAAGAACTATGTGCATCCATTTTGAAATTCATATAGTGAGAACCACGTAAATCCATCTCGAATTTTAAGGAGTGAGTATCACTTTAATCCATCTTGAATTTTAGAAATTTAGAACTACGTAAATACATCTTGAATTTTAGATAGTGAGAACATCGTAAATCCATCTTGAATTTTACCGAATAAGAACAACGTCTCATTTTAGGCAGTGAGAACCACGTGAATCGACTTTGAATTTTAGAGCGTTAGAACCACGTGAAACCGTTGTGAAGTTTTAGACAGTGAGAAACACCTGGGACCACTTTGAATTTTAGAGAGTGAGAATTACGTGAATCGTTCTGGAATTTTAAACAGTGAGAAGCACTTGAATCCATCTTGAATTTTAGATAGGACTACGTGAAACCATAATAATTTTTAGATCTCATCAATCCATATTGAATTTTAGAGAGTGTATCACTTGAAATCATCTTGAATTTTAAAGTGTGAGAACCACGTGAATCCATCTTGTATTTTTTATAGTGAGAACCACGTGAATCCATCTTGTATTTTTGATAGTGAGTACCACGGGAATCCATCTTGTATTTTTGATAGTGAGAACCACGGGAATCCATCTTGTATTTTTGATAGTGAGAACCACGGGAATCCATCTTCAATATTAGATATTGAGACTTTTCAGATTCCATAGCCTTGTGTCAGTCAAAGTTCAACGTCGTAATTAAAGCTCTGACCGGATATTGCATCATCAAGATATTTATCAAGCACGTCTCCTGAATTAATTCCCCTGTAGTTTGAGTTCCACATTGAGAACTTGACTATCTCATACTAGATTAATTCTATCTCGAAAACAACTACTACAAACTGAACTTTTCTGCTAGGCTATTGTAATGTGTTCAATACAAACTTCGTTTAAGACGAATTTAGTCGCGTTCAAAAATAAGCTAAGCTTAGACATTAATGAAAAAAAATACCTGTCATAAGGCAATGTTTGCTGAACCCATTTTATACATGATTTCGTGATATTCAATATGGAGTAACGGATGGCAATATTGTCGCCAGATTATCAATAGTGGAGTAAATGTGATCTTCACTGTGTGTCTCATTTTTGTGACCTTGTGTCAGATACAGCTAGACAGACGAAGTAAAATTTAATGTGCTTCGTTCATTTTTATTTAATTTGTTTGTTTTGTTCGTGTTTTATTTTTTAATTAATTTCCATCTTCTTTGCATTTTCATGCTTGAAAGTTTATTCTTTTGCAATTTTGCTTTATTTTCCCGTCCTTAGCGTCAACGGCATATTCCGTTCTTTTCACTTTACCTCCTCATTTGTTCGCTTGTCTGTCCTTTTTTTCATTTTTTCGTCTTCAGAGATTTTCCACATATTATTTTTTGTTTTATACCTATTTAATAATCTTTGTCTCTTATTCCAATTTTTTTAAACTTCATTTTTTGTATCGTCTTCTTTCAATCTCAGTCTGTACCTTTGTCTTTTTGTTTCTTACAGCTTTCTGTCATCTCTTTATTCCTTTACTGTCTTCATTAAGCTAATTTTTCCTTGCAATCTGACCTTTATTCTGTCATACCCACCACATCCTTACTATTTTATTCACATTTCTTTCCAGTCAGTCATTTGTCACAAAAGATAATAACTTTCATTCACATTACGTTGAAACTCTAGTCCCGTACGATCAACGAAGTGAAGCAACGTCGATCCTTGTCAAGGCCTACATGGCTGACCGCTTGAGAATAACATATTTGCAAGCTTGGATATAGACAGATAGAATATAAACGGTAGATATAAATGGATTAAGACTTGGAATAGTTAATCGGTGAACCGACTTCTAATGCTTGTTGGGATCGTCATATTCACTTACGCGAAAATACCCTTGCGAAAGGTATGAATCCAAATCATCGCTTCCAAGCTATGAAAGGTATGAATCCAATTTTTCTGTTCTCAGCTATGAGAGGTATTAATCTAAATCTTCTTTTTCCAGCTATGAAAGGTATGAATCAAATTCTTCTCTTCCCAGCTATCAAAGGGATAAAACCAAATATTGCCTTCCCAGCTATGAAAGGTATGAATCGATATCGTTTGCTCCCAGCTACGAAAGAGATGAATCCAAATCTTCTGTTCCCAGCTATGAAATGTATGAATCCAAATCTTCTCTTCCAATCTATCAAAGGGATGAATCCAAATCGTATTACCCAGCTAGGAAAGGGATGAATCCAAATTTTTTGTTCCCGGCTATAAAAGGGATGAATCCATTACTTTTGTTCCCAGCTATGAAAGGTATGAATCCAAATCTTCACTTCTGAGCTACGAAATGTATGAATCCAAATCTTTTCTTCTCAGCTATGAAATGTATGAATCCAAATCTTTTCTTCTCAGCTATGAAATGTATGAATCCAAATCTTTTCTTCTCAGCTATGAAATGTATGAATCCAAATCTTCTCTTCTCAGCTATGAAATGTATGAATACGAATTTTTTTTCCAAGCTATGAAAGGTATGAATCCAAATTTTCTGTTCTCAGCTATGAGAGGTATGAATCTAAATCTTCTTTTTCCAGCTATGAAAGGTACGAATCCAAATCTTTCCTTCCCAGCTATTAAAGGGATAAAACCAAATATTGCCTTCCCAGCTATGAAAGGTATGAATCGATATCCTTTGCTCCCAGCTACGAAAGAGATGAATCCAAATCTTCTGTTCCCAGCTGTGAAATGTATGAATCCAAATCTTCTCTTACAAGCTATCATAGGGAATATTTTTACCCAGCTAGGAAAGGGATGAATCCAAATCTTTTGTTCCCAGCTATAAAAGGTATGAATCCAAAACTTTTGTTCCCAGCTATGAAAGGTATAAATCTAAATCTTCACTTCAGAGCTATGAAAGGTATGAATCCAAATCTTCTCTTCCCAGCTATGAAATGGATGAATCTGTATCTTTTGTCCCCAGCTATGAAAGGTATGAATCCACATCATCACTTCCCGGCTATAAAAGGTATCAATCCAAATCTTCTCTTCCCAGATATGAAAGGTATAAATCTAAATCTTCACTTCAGAGCTATGAAAGGTATAAAATCAAAATCTTCCATTCCCAGCTATTAAAGGGATGAATCCAAATCTTCTATTCCAAGCTATGAAAGGGATGAATACAAATCTTCTCTTCCCAGCTATGAAAGGTATGAATCCAAATCATCTCTTTCTAGCTATGAAAGGGATGAATCCAAATCTTTTGTACCGAGCTATGAAAGGGAGGAATACAAATCTTTTGTTTCCAGCAATGAAAGGGATGAATCCATAGCTTTTGTTCCCTGCTATGAAATGTATGAACCCAAATCTTCTGTTACCAGTTATGAAATATATGAATCCAAATAATCTGTTACCAGCTATGAAATGTATGAATACAAATCTTTTCTTCTCAGCTATGAAAGAGATGAATCCAAATCTTCACTTCAGAGCTATGAAAGAGATGAATCCAAATCTTTTGTAGCGAGCTACGAATGGGAGGAATCCAAATCTACTGTTACCAGCTATAAAACGGAGGAATCCATATGATTTTGTTCCCAGCTATGAAAAGTATGAATCCAAATCTTTTGTTCCCAGCTATGAAATGTAGGATTCCAAATCTTCTGTTACCAGCTATGAAATGTATGAATCTAAATCTTCTCTTCCGAGCTATGAAAGAGAAGAATCCAAATCTTTGTACCAAGCTATGAAAGGGAGAAATGAAATATTTGTTCCCAGCTATGAAAGGTATGAATTCAAATCTTCTCAACCCAGTGATGAAATGTATGAATCCAAATCTTTTGTTCCCAGCTATGAAAGGGATGAATCCAAATCTTCACTTCAGATCTATGAAAGACATGAATCCAAATCTTTCGTAGTGAGCTATGAATGGGAGGAAACCAAATCATTTGTCCCCAGCTATGAAAGGGAAGAATCCAATTAATCACTTCAGAGGTATAAAGAGATGAATCCAAATCTTTTGTACCCAGATACTAAAGGGAGAAATCCATATGATTTTGTTCCCAGCTATGAAAGGTATGAGTCCAAATCTTTTATTCCCAGCTATGAAATGTAGGAATCCAAATCTTCTATTTCCATCAATGAAAGGTCTTAATCCAAATCTTCTCTTCACAGATATGAAAGGGAAGAATCTAAATCTTCACTTCAGAGCTATGAAAGGTATGAATGCAAATCTTCTCAACCCTGCTATGAAATGTATGAAGCCATATATTTTGATCACAGCTATGAAAGGTATGAATCCAAATCTTTTGTTCCCAGCTATGAAATGTATGAATCCAAATCTTCTGTTACCAGCTATGAAATATATGTATCCGAATCTTCTCTTCCCAGCTACAAAAGGGAAGAATCTAAATCTTCACTTCAGAGCTATGAAAGGTATGAATCCAAATCTTCTCTTCCCAGCTATGAAAGGTATGAAACCGAATCTTCTCTTTCGAGATATGAAAGGGATGAATCCAAATATTTTGTAACCAGCTATGAAAGGAATTAATCCATATCTTTTGTTCCCAGCTATGAAATGTATGAATCAAAATCTTCTGTAACCAGCTATGGAGTGTATGAATTTAAATCTTCTCTTCCCATCTATGAAAGTTAGGAATCCAAATCTTTTGTTCCCAGCTATGAAAGGGATGAATCCTTATCTTTTGTTCCCAACTATGAAATGTTTGAATCCAAATCTTCTCTTCCCAGCTATGAAAGGGATGAATCTCAATCTTCACTTCAGAGTTATGAAAGGTATGAATCCAAATGTTCACTTCTTAGCTATGAAAGGTATGAATCCATATCTTCTCTTTCGTGCTCTGAAAGGGATAAATCCAAATATTTTGTACCCAGCTATGAAAGGGATGGATCCATATCTTCTGTTCCCAGCTATGAAAGGTATAAATGCAAATCTTTTGTTACCAACTGTGAAATGCATGAATCCAATCTTCTCTTCCCAGCTATGAAAGGTAAAAGTCTAATTCTTCACTTCAGAGCTATGAAAGGTATGAATCCAAATCTTCTCTTCCGAGCTATGAAAGAGATGAATCCAAATCTTTTGTACCCAGCTATGAAAGGTAGGTATCCAAATCTTTTGTTTCCAGCTATGAAAGGTATGAATCTTAATCTTCTCAACCCAGCTATGAAATGTATGAATCTATATCTTTTGTTCCCAGCTATGGAATGTATGAATCCAAATCTACTGTTACCAGCTATGAAATGTATAAGTCTAAATCTTTACTTCAGAGCTATGAAAGTTATGAATCCAAATCTTCTCTTCCCAGGTATGAAAGTTATGAATCCAAATCTTCTCTTCCCAGCTATGATAGGGATGAATCCAAATCTTTTGTACCCACCTATGAAAGGTAGGAATCAAAATCTTTTGTTCCCAGCTATGGAATGTATGAATCCAAATCATCTCTTCCAATCCATCAAAGGGATGAATCCAAATTTTCTGCTCCCAGGTCTGAAATGTATTAATCCAAATCTTCTATTTCCATCAATGAAAGTTCTTAATCCAAATCTTCTCTTCACAGGTATTAAAGATATGAATCCAAAAGTTTTGTTCCCATTTATGAAACGTATAGATCGATATCGTCACTTGCCAGTGATGAAAGGTACAAAACCACATCATCTCTTACCAGCCATGAAAGGTATTAATCCAAATCTTCTCTTCCTAGCTATGAAAGGTATGAATCCAAATCTTCTCTTCCTAGCTATGAAAGGTATGAATCCAAATCTTCTCTTTCCAGCTATGAAAGGGATGAATCCAAATCTTATCTTCCCAGCTTTGAAAGGTATTAATCCAAATCTTCTCTTCCCAGCTATGATAGGGATGAATCCAAATCTTTTGTTCCCAGCTATGAAAGGGAGGAATTCAAATCTTTTGTTCACAGCTATGAAAGGGAGGAATTCAAATCTTTTGTTCACAGCTATGAAAGGGTGGAATCCAAATCTTCTGCTTCCAGGTCAGATTAGTATTGCTCCAAATCTTCTCATTTCAGCTCTGAAAGGTATTAATCCAAATCTTCTCTTTCCAGCTCTGATAGTTAATAATCCAAATCTTCTATTTCCAGCTCTGATTAGTATTACTCCAAATCTTCTCTTTCCAGCTTTGAAAGGTATTAATCCAAATCTTCTCTTCATAGCTATTAAAGGTATGAATCCAAATGTTTCCTTCCCAATTATGAAATGTATGAATTGATATCTTCACTTCCCAGCAATGAAAGGTATGAAGCCAAATCTTCTCATCCTGGCTATGGCTTAATTATTAAGGGTTGTATCGCTAAATCCTTATTATCTTCCCCCCACGCCACAAAAATTATTACAGTTTCAAAATTTCTCAATGCTTTAAATAGTATTTATTAGGTTGATAAACCGTAAAAACTGCTCTCATTTACCCACCATAGTGTTTCCTTCCCGCCTTATATCAGAATGTTTGAATTTCAGCTCCCCGAGAGTGACTCTCTATGTCTACTTGGTCTCACGCTTTCCACTGACCTGAGGTGGAACAACTGCATTGAATCAATAGCTTCATCTACTGCAAGGAATGTTCGTTCTCTCTCTCGTGCGGAAGGTTTTTCTCTCCTGAGTCCATCCTTCAAATCTACAAATCTACCATTTGTCCTTGACTTGAATACTGTTGCTATATATGGTCTGGTGCACCCACTGTTCATCTCGAAGTCCTTGACTCAATCCAGAGTCAGATATGCAATGTGATAGGTCCTGATTCTAACAGACGTGTTGTGGCTTCCCTCTGTCTTTTCTACAAATATTTGCATGGCAACTGCTCTGATGAGCTACTTTCACTGGTACCACAACTGCATGAAATTAAGCGTGCTCCTAGGTTGGCGTCTCGGTCCCACCCTTCCACTGTCAAAACAGTTAATATAACCACCTCTTCTACTCCAACAGCTTCTCTCACACTTCCCGACAGTGGATCTCCTGTCCGCTTACTTGCTTCCCTGATAGATATAATGTTCAACATCCTCTGATGCCTTGAAACTTTAATCCCCCTCCTTCTCTATATCCTTTCCTCAAAGAACCCTCTTTATTCTTGGTATCGCTCTCTGTAACCCCTTGCGTGCTAGTGGCACTCCATCCTTGTTTGGGTTGAAATGCTTAAAAAATCTGTCAAACAATCAATCACCATAGATCTTTTTTTTATCATTTTTCTTTTTTTTCTTTTCCCAAATTATTTTCTTTTTTTCTTTCTTTCTTTTTTTGCTTAACCTCCGAATCACTTTCTTTATTTCTCCCTGGTGTTTTGTTGTTGTTTTTTTTTTCTCTTTTTATTTATATTCCTTTCTTTTTTTTTCCTTCTTTCTTCTCAATTTTCATCTTTCTAATTTTCGTTTTCCTCCACTATTCTTCCATTCTTATTTGTTTCTTTCTGTCATTCTGTCATTCTGTCATTCTCTCTGTCTGTCTTTCGTTCAGCCTAAATATTTTGTTTTCAGTTATCTCCCAACAGCAGCTGCTCTACGCTTTCAACCAAAATAAAACATTCAGCGTCAGTCATGGAAAGAAATCGAGAAACCACAACAACGGAACAAAATGAAGAAATCTCAACAAAATGAAGTTAAGCGAAACGAATAATGTATTCAAAATTTCTCATTTTACTTTTTGTATCAATCTTCGTTTTGTCCAGGAGGGTCAAGCAATTATCTCGTGTTTTGCGCATTTTTAAAAATTTTGATTCAACCGGAAAATATTCCGTTAGCATTATTTTTTATTCCTGGTAGAATATTTCATCAACATTTTCATTATATTAGACTGACCGTAGGGCAAACATTTTTATCTATTTATTCGGGGTTTGAAAACAAAACCGGGTTTGACTTGGATCTGTGTTACAAAAAATTGCCATTTTAAAGTGTCAATAAACATCGTGTAAACTCATTTTTCTATCAGTTACAACCAAGCAAGACAATAAAGACACTAAGTTGCAAGGAGTTACGGGGTGTGAAATAATAGGAGAAATAGAAAAAACATTATTAAAGAAAGAACAATTAATGAACAAGAATTAAGACGACAAAAGATAATAATTGACATTGTATTTACATTTTTAAAGATCAAAGATAACTAGAAAGCGAGAGAATCCCTTAAGCGAGAAGTGTGAGGAAAAATGTTAGTATAGAACTTACGGTTTCATCTAGCCAATTCAACTGTAAAATGACGAGACCGTTCCGCCAATCGAGTACTGCATTGAAATTCATAAAGTCTAGGTACGATAGAAGAAATTTCATGAAAACAATTAGCATGAAAATATTGATAGAAAAGTACAGGGAAGCTACGTTACTGCGATGGGAAAGTGATTTAAGCCGAGATGGCAGGTCAGGGACAATAACATTGCAGATTCTTCTTTGAATTTTATCAAATATAGTGAAATAAATAGCAGATTTAACAACAATATTCAAAGCATGGACGAATGGTAGACTTATAAATATGTAAGATAGATCATGGTGGGAGAAAAACTAACACGACACAGTGAACCAAATTTCCTATCAGTAAACCTCGCAATTGATTCAAGATAATAATTCCACAATGCCAGTCACCCTGAGTCACTCTTCTGGAGGTTAGCTTCATCCATGCTAACCTCATTTTAAAATGATATCTTTAAAAATATATGTCACTTAGTTTTGATATTTTTATGAGGGTAGTTTTTGCAATGGATGTAGCTTTTGACAGATGCTTTCTTGTAATTTACAGCTTATTAGACCATGTCAATTATCGTTTTCTTTACATTATTACTGCTTACACGTGTAATCATAAAGATTTAGTTGAAATGTGTATGACACATAATGAGGAAAGAGGGCCTAGCGAATTTAACACTCACGGGATATGTCGAAGGTAGAAAAAGTAGTGGTAAAAAGTGAGTAACTGACTTTGTTTGTGTGAATAATTAATATACCAGAGGACAAAAAGGAATGCTAAAATTTAATTAATCAGTGATATGAAGCTGTGGAGATCCAATACCCAGAAGGGATATGGCACATATAAGAAATGCTTTTAATAAAGAGAACCTGCTGTCAACAGATTCTAAAGTATAATTTTATTACAGTTAGCTTTATTTAGTAAGTATATTTTTTAAATATTTGAAAATTTTGCCTGTTTTTCAGAAAATCACTATTATAGTTATAAGAAATCGGGGACCAAGTACTCTAACCAACCAATGCTAATTATTTCGGTTTCGTATTCGTATGTCCCCTGGTTTCCTAATAAATGATACGCACTCTTATCATTCGTGTTGTAACTGACGATAGAAAATTTGACACAAGACTCAGAAGGCGTCTAGCAATAGAGAAAGATGCCTCCCAGAAAATAAGAAAAACATTAAGATATCGTAAAATATCTTTAGAAATAAATACTTTTCTGTTGAACTGTTATGTAATATATAAACTTGAGTTTAGTTTCTCTACACTGCACATTCTTTTCACAGATGAAGAAGAAAATTTTTGTAAAATAAATGTGGATTTACCGACGAATTCTGGGAATAGTGTCAACAGTCATAGGGAGTTCTAAAGAAAATAATAATAAAGAAAATTTTGAAATCAGGATGTAACATTTCTAGGAAAAATATTGAGGAAAGAAAATCTCTGGTTAATTCACCGCTATCAATTCCCTGCGAGGAAAGTTCACCGCCATCAGATACCCGTGAGGAAAGTTCACCGCGAAAAATGTTCACCGTGAGAAAGGTTCATCATGAAGAAAGTTCAGCGCTATCAAATCACCATAAGGAAAGTTCACCGCTATCTGACCACCGCGAGGAAATTTCACCGCTATCAGATCACCGCGAGGAAAGTTCACCGCCATCAGATCACCGCGAGGAATGTTCATCGCGAAAAATGTTCACCGTGAGAAAAGTTCATCATGAAGAAAATCAAGCGCTATTTAATCCCCATAAGGAAATTTCACCGCTATCTGACCACCGCGAGGAAAGTCCCCCGATATCAGATCACCGCTAGGAAAGTTCACCGCCATCACCGCGAAAAGTTTTCAGCACTTAATTAGTAAACGGTTGGGACATGTTGTGGAATCAATTCCAGGAGTTATTGTTAACTTGTCCACTTATGAGATTTCTGAGCTAGAGTCTAATATACTTCCCCATGGCCTTGACTACTGCGTTCCATTTAGGGTTTCTGATAGGGAAAAATATTTTCCGAATTTGAAGTTTTATCTTCGCAGTTGTGTAGACTTGTGCCTCGCTCTTCTGATTCACTTTCCAATCTTAAGGCTACTCTTAACAGTTTGGCACATACCTATGCTATAACTCCTGTAGCCCTTTCTAGGTCTAAGTGGAGTCAACAGCACCGTTCTGTGGTGAGGACTTTAAAAGCAAATAATAACTTGGTAATTACCCGTCCTGATATTGTCTTGCTGGACCATAATGATTATGTTTCCAAAATGCAAATCATTCTTGGTGACATTACAAAATTTCTTCCTCTTGGTCCAGTGGAGACACATGATCGCACAATTCCCATAGAAATTAAATTTCAAAAGTAACTTTTATCTTGGGCTAAACGTGGTTTCATATCCCGTGAGGTCACTGATGATGTTAGACCTGCTGGGTCTGTCCGCCCTCGTTTGTATGGTCTTCCGAAGATTCATAAGGATGATGTACCTCTTCGACCCATTTTATCCATGTCAGGCTCGTCTCAACATAAGGTTGCTAGTTTTCTTTCAGAACTTCTTCAACATGTCATTGAGCATTTTAGCTCTTATACTATTAAGGATTCTTTTTCATTTGTTCAGGTTATATGTGATACTCCTTCTAAAAATAGGTTTATGTGTTCCTTTGACGTATGTTCTTTGTTACTTGTATTCCAGTAATGGAAACTATTGATGTTTGTTGTGACATGTTATATCGAAGTTGTTTGTCACCTCTGGATATCCCAGAAAATGTGTTTATTGAGCTTATGCAATTCGCTACTATGTCAGTTGAGTTCAGCTTTAATAATTGCATGTACAGACAGATTGATGGGATTGCCACGGGCTCCTTCCTGGTTCCCGCTTTGGCCAACATTTCTGTGGGCTTTTATAAGTCGTCCCTCCTCACTTATGACAATGCACCGTCTATGTACCGTCGGTATGTGGATGATACATTTTGTCTTTTCAATAGTGAAGTCGAAGCTGATCCCTTTCTCTCATTCATGAACCAACTTCATCCATCTTTGAAATTTACCATCGAAAAGGAGTTTAATTCTTGTCTCTCCTTTCTTGATGTCCTTGTAGATCGGACTCCTTCCCAATTTCTTATTACGGTGTTTCGCAAACCAACATTCTCTGGTTTGTATACGCGTTAGGACTCATTTTGTCCCCAAAAAGCGTAAAATGAATCTCATCAAAACCTTAACTCATAGGGCCTTGATGATTTGTAGTGAACAATATTTGGATGATGAATTGGATTTCATCCGCTGCACTCTTTTAAAAAATGGATATCCTAGTGATACTCTTGATAGTGTCATGCGTGATAAGATTATTGGTTTTCGAAAGGATCAACAATACTTAGTTCAGAAATCTCCTATTTATCTGCGGCTTCCTTTTATTGGTTCGCGGGGCGAGCTTATGGCTAAGCGGATCTTGTCTGCTGATCAACTGTGCTATTTTTCTGCTCAACTAAGGATTCATTTTGCGACATGTTCTGCCTTTTCCTCTGTGCGTAAGGATCCTCTTCCTGCCCATCATGTTTCTTCGGTGATTTATTCATTTAATTGCGGTTGTGGTAGCAACTTTCCAACGCTTGGATTGTAGGATTAGGCATGTCCCATTACGTGTTCTTAATCCGGATGCCCGTTAGAGCCAGCTGGTCAATACTTCCGGGTCAGCTATTACTGAACATCTTATCAATTGCAGAGATTGTGCAATGAATTTCAGTCCGAACTGGTTCTCTGTTCTGTCTAGTTCGCACTCTCCTTTTCATTTGTGGGCACTGGAGTCTCTGTACATCCGGTATAGGGAGCCGTCTCTTTGTAAGCAAAAAGAATGTCCCCTTGGACTTCACGTTATTAGAATCTAGTATCTGTGAATCATACATTCCCCCTCTTTTTTAGTTCTTTTCGCTGCGCAAATTCGCGTTGTTTTGATTTTGGTCTTCCCTCATACCATTAATCATTTCAATTTTTGATGTTTTAATTGAATGTAGGGTGTTTGTGGGAGTAAATGTATCTTTCCAAT
>OZ038477.1:28249002-28311502 GCA_964036315.1 Acanthosepion esculentum | reverse complement strand
CCAATGTTCTTTTAATCCGAGCGCTTTCGGCTATACATTTAGCCATTTTCAAGGATTATATTTTATCTGTTAGAATTCTATGTAAAAGAAAATAGTTGCCGACGCGTTTCGTCCGACATGGACTTTCTCAATTACTACTCTCCCAAAAAAACGTACAGAACAGTATCAAGAAATCAAAAGGAAATGGTTGAATTCCTCAACAGAGCAATAATAACAATATCCCCATACGTGACAGAAATTGACATAATTTTCAGTTAACAGTATGAAAATAGAGTTCTCTAAATTTTTCCAGTTGCTAAGGACATTTTGTTTTTGTTATTATTGTTACTTTGTTTAAATAAATTCATTTCGTTTTTTGCCGGGAGAAAGTCCACATTGGACGAAACGCATCGGCAAATATTACAGTTTTCCTATTTGTCATTTATATTTATAAATATTGTCTTTTCTACAAGTCAACTGACAAATTTTCATATATATATATATATATATATATATATATATATATATATATATATATATATATATATATATAATTAAGTTTTAATGATATTACATACACACACACACACACATATATATATATGTCTCAATCAGTTAATTTTGTTCATATTTATCTATCTGTTGATTATCTATCTATCTATCTATCTATCTGTTGATTATCTATCTATCTATCTGTTGATTATCTCTCTATCTCTCTCTCCCTCTCTCTCTCTCTCTATCTATCTATCTATCTCATTTCGTCAAGCTATTCATCTGCTTATTTACACCGCTTCTTCTCTCTCTTCAACTTCATCGTCGCTCTCGAATTTTGAATTTTACCCTCTCATTTGCTTATACTCTCATTGTTACTTCCCTTTCTCTTGTTCTCTCCTCTCGCTTATTCGCTTTTCATTCAAACTCTTTTTTAACCTCATCTTCAGAAGTCATTCGCCTCTGAATGTTTTTCCGTTCGTTTTCTTTTCTTTCTTTTTTTTTCTAAATGATATTGTTTTCCTAATAATGAGCTACTGAATCCAAAGTTTGAAACCCGATCTTTTCATCGATTCAGACAAATCCCTCTCATCATTTTCGTCCTCATTTCTAGCACTTTTATAATTGATTGACTTTCTTTAGGTGATGATTTCTATCTTATAGAATCAAGTGACAGCATATCACGCTATTTCAAGTATTCTCGTTGATTTTAATAATTCTGTGGCCTGCATGCTGCCAATTCCGCCTAGGATTTCCAATTTTCTTTGCCAAACTGTCCCAAGTATATTATTTACATTATTCAGACTATTGTCCTCATCTTTGTCGCCATATTTATTTCAACGTTTCGGTCGTTGTAAGCTAAGTTCAGTATATATGAATGTGCATTCTTTTAAAATCCCTCAGTAACACATATATCAATATCATTATAGGTATCTGTCTATATTTCTGAGATGAGGTATTATGTACACTATTTACATTATTCGGACTATTGTCCTCATCTTTGTCGCCATATTTATTACAACGTTTCGGCCGTTGTACGCTCCGGCCTTCTTCAGGTGGTTGGAATGTCGAACTGATCCCTTTAATACACTCATTGGGGTAGACTGTTCTAGTTCCATGTGCCATGTTTAATGGATGTCAATTATCAGTTATCTCCTGTTAATTTTCATCTGAAAGTTCTCCACTGCCTTAACCGGGTATTGAACTCACACACTTTGGGTCTCGTCACTGGATCTAACAAACACCTTTATCCACTGTGCCATGTGTCCTTGAGGACCCTTGAAATAAAGGGTTCAGTTCGACATTCCAACCACCTGAAGAAGGCCGGAGAGTACAACGGCCGAAACGTTGTAATAAATATGGCGACAAAGATGAGGACAATAGAACGAATAATGTAAATAGTGCATATGAATATAAATATATCATTCTTGACTAAACTAGCAATTATCTTTTGTCTTTAGTGAACCCGTCGACTACCATATCAACATATATATTTCTGTTTCTCTCATGTCTCCAGATACTGGTGACGGTTACATTTTCAGTTTAAGTTGATTCCCTAAATTTTGGACGCACGCTCTGCATCTTTTGACATAAAGCAATATTATTGGCTTCTAGAGAAACTTTGAGAAAATGCATATGGCACTGTGTTTTTCTTAATTTTTACTTAAATGCTTTATAAATTTACATTGCAGTCGAAAAGTTTGGAGTCACGCAGCATATCTTTAAAAACAACTTAAAATGAGATATTCTTGTAGATTCTGTTAAAGTAAAATATAAAATATTAGTAACTATAACGCTTTTTCTTTTATTTTTACAAAATATACGCAATATAAAACTATAAAAGAATTCTTTTTATTTTAACTATAAAAGAATTATCGTACAACAGCATCATATGTTGTTTTCGTCATTAAAACCATCATCTGCCTGAATTGCCGCTTTACAAATTATTTATCCAACGGTTTTTGAACAAAAGTAGGTTGCAGACCACCCCAAGCATTCTTCAAGCAGAAAATGGTCACCCTCATGTAATCAAGTAGTGATATGTTTGAAATCCGATTGTCTTTTGTAGATTCTTCATTTAGAATAGTGCATTCTCAGTGCAATGGAATAAGGTGGATCTTTCAATAAAGCAAATTTGAAATTCACAGAACGCATTGAAGGTAAGAGGGACAGAAGAAAGAAGTGCATAAATGAGTATCTGTCTATATTTCTGACATGAGGTATTGTAACTATTTACACTATTTACATCGTTCGAACTGTTGTCCTCATCTTTATTGCCATATTCCAGACGTTTTGGACTTTTCTAATTGTATCAATATTTACCGTATATTGGGTCCGTACCGATCCTTCAATATCTGTCTATATTTCTGAGATGAGGTATTGTAACTATTTACACTATTTACATTATTCGGACTGTTGTCCTCATCTTTATTGCCATATTCCAGACGTTTTGGACTTTTCTAATTAGTAACTATAGTTCATTTTCTTTTATTGTTAGTTAGATCCAGTGACAGGGCCCAATGAGTGTGAGTTCAATACCTGTGGAGAACTTGGAGAGGGGAATTAACAGGAGATAACTGATAACTGACATCCATTAAAACATGGCACGTGGAACTAGAACAGTCGACCCCAGTGGGCGAAATAAAGGGTCACAATTTATTTTCACTTCCTTGCAGCATTTAGATCTTTTTTCTTTGTTCTTATGGAAGAGTGACGTCCGCTGTTACGTTGAGTTATCTTCCTTGAAATTAGAACTATTAATGTCGCTAGAAGTCGTGCCACTGGTTGACGTTAAAGGCGTTAACATTCGCAATGAACAATGGTCACTTTTAGTAGCAGCTGAACACGTGATTAAATCAGAGACAGAGGATTAACATCTACCATCGTATAAGTTTTCTTTATTTTTTTGTTTATAATGGCGAAGTTATTTAATCGCTGCTTAATGGAGAAATCCTTCTCAAGCCTGTGCAAAGTGTCAAGCATATGGCCGGTTTTCAAGAACGCGAGCGAGCGCTCCTTTCTCGCAGTATAGACCCCTCAGTCCGCTCAGTATCATTATTACGCTTTTGAGGCTGTAATCAACAAGAAGGTCGTTGAGCACCTAGACAAGAACAGCTTCGATCGAGTTTGCTGATGCCGTAGCTGGAGTGTCTTAGTGCGGCTCTTGATAATAATTACATCTGAAAGGCCATAGTATTAGATATTTCGAAAACGTTTGACAATATGTGGCAAAAAGATTTGCTGCTCAAACTCTCAAGCTATGGAATCCATGGAAGAGTTTTCACAGTTATAAAGTGCATTCTAACGGTCCCTGAAGTTAGTTGTTAACGGCCAGTGCGCCAGGGCCCTAGCAGACAATGCAGGCAACCATCAGGGCTTACTTCTCGGTCCAACCCTCTTTTTACTTTACATAAATGATCTGCCTAAGTGGGGGAAAAGCTAGCTAGTTACATTCCATGCTTCGAAAACTATACTGGTTACATTCCTACATCGCCGATCGGACCTCAAACTCCCACCCGCCATTATGAATGAATTTTTTCTCGTACCTTGAGAGAATATTGGGCTTTAAACTCTCGTTTGACCTCAAATTGACCTCACATGAAACTACATACGATCCCTCGCTAAAGATGAAGTGAAAAAGGGTAAATTCCCTTCTAGTAAGCTTCTGACTCCTCGTGCAATCATGATATTTTTCAACAGCCAGATCATGTGTAAAATGGAGTACTATTGTCAGAGTTGGGCAGGAGCTGGCCAGTCCTCACTTTTCAGTCTCGATAAGAGTTCAAAAGCATCCAAGAGTCCTTGTGTGTGAAGATATTTTCCACACATCAATTTCTCTCTCACAGGCGAGATATGGTAAGATTCTCACTGCTCTATCGCTACTTCCATGGGAAGGGCTAAGACGAATTACATTCTTTGGTTCCGCCAGGTCTATCGATCACGGAAAGGACACGCCATGACACTTAGATTATAGCAAACCATCCATATTCCCTCTATATTCCTTTGGTGAGATGTAAGTTCCACTCGAACAGCTTCTTCCCACAAACCACTGCACTGTGAAACCGAATCCAAAGAGGATATTTCCCCAATCATTACAATCTTAATCTAATCAAGTTTAGGGATAATAACTGTTATCTTCCTATCCTGCCAATAACTCTTACCATTTACATATACAACACTGTATGAGTAGATTTATTCTGCTGACCTTCTTCTTTTATATGAATTGTGGATGTGCCAGTGGTGTAAAGGATAGAAGTTCGGAATGAGAAATGGGAGGATCAAATACGAATTTCAGACTGGAATTTGAATTTATACGTAAATGACATTTGCAAAGATATGAATCAATCTCTTTTCTCAAAACTGTGGTTTAAATAGTAGAAAATGGATTTGCAAAAATTATCGTTTTTTTTTCTTCTAATAAATTGTTAATATTCACTCGCAAACAAAAAAATATTTTTACAATCCAAAATATGTTTCAGCTTTAAATAATACACAAAGTGTTGATAAGCCGTAAAAAACAAATCGACAGAATTAGTTGAATGCCTAGAAGAATTCAATGTTTTTAAAGTAAAACTGCGGCCGTATCATTAATTCCACAGTGTAGATATCCCGAGTGTACAGTCGTCGACTTTGCATTGCGGCGGTATTCATTCATAAAATAGATAAAGAAGACAGTGATAGATAGATAGATAGATAGATAGATAGATAGATAGATAGATAGATACGAACAGACTGAGATAGATAGATAGGTAGATACGAACAGACTGAGATAGATAGATAGATAGATACGAACAGATTTAGACAGACAGATAGATAGATACGAACAGATTGAGATAGATAGATAGATAGATAGATAGATAGATAGATACGAACAGACTAAGATAGATAGATAGATAGATAGATACGAACAGATTGAGATAGAGAGACAGACAGATAGATAGATAGAGAGATAGAGAGAGAGAGATAGATACGAACAGACTGAGATAGATAGATAGATAGATAGATAGATAGATACGAACAGACTGAAATAGATAGATAGATAGATAGATAGATAGATAGGTAGATTGATACGAACAGATTGAGATAGATAGATAGATAGATAGATAGATAGATAGATAGATAGATAGATAGATACGAACAGATTGAGATAGATAGAGAAATAGATAGATTCGAACAGACTGAGGTAGATAGATAGATACGAACAGACTGAGATAGATAGATAGAAACGAACAGACTGAAATAGATAGATAGACAGATACGAACAGATTGAGATAGATAGATAGATAGATAGATAGATAGATAGATAGATAGATAGATAGATAGATATCGTAATGGGGAAGATGGAACACATGAATGCATCATCCGTTTCATTCATTATACGAAGCCTAGGAACAATTATGAAGAAAGTCTGTTAGAAATTGAAATTAGAGGAACAATTGATACCATCTAGACAATGGCATTGGTAGAAGATAAAATATCGAGAAGAAACCTGAAGTAATGAGGGTACTTGCCCTCAAAGGATTTCCAGCTTATGCAACCAGTTCTATTAAAACTATGCAATTGTTTTTCTTGGTTTGCTGTTTTAGTGGTTTGGGATTTTTTTTTGTTATTCCCTAACGTCTGGTGAATATCACTTGAGACTAAATTGCAATCCCCAACGGTATTTTTTACAGAACCAAACACGTTTTGTGTCTGAGTTATCTCATTTCTTCTTCAGATTTTCTTGTTCGGAAAATGATGCCTGATTTTAGAATAAACCTTTTTTCTCTTTTGTTCCGATGTATTATCATAATAGTTGGACAAAAAATATATGACAGATCCTAATGATTAAAATTCCCTCTTTGTTAATTTTACCTTAAAACATTATCTAAGCCTCGTTTTGAATATTGAAAAAGAAGAGATGCGTTTATTTTAATGGCTTGGTCATGACGAAGTAACCAAAGATTTTTGAAAACAGAAATTGCACAAACAGAAAATAGTGGTGCCATCGTCGTCATCATTTACAGCTTTCTGGAATCTAACCAGACCGTCATTTTCCAAAGTTTACTGCCTGCAACTTTATTAAATGCAACTTCAGTTAAGCAGAATACGACCCATACAGATTATTCGACGTGGTCCAATTCTGTTTCATGATTATGTTCGCCTACAATCTGCCAGGTTGACACAGCATAAGCTCACCGACTTGGCATATGAGACTTTGACACATCCACTATATCACACTGATCTCTCTTTGACACATCCACCATCACAATGATCTCTCGCCTACTGACTACCACTTAAAAAAAATCTTAATAGTTTATTTAAACCAAAAGATATTACGTTGCAAAGAAGATAGAGAAAATGCAGTCAAAGATTTCTTTGTGTCCGAACCTTTAGAGATTTATCATACAGGTATAATTGACCTTGTTTGGTTGAAATTGTTTACTAGCAGATCAAACACTATAGGTCATTTGCTGCCGAAATCTAAATAATTTGAAGAATTTTATGGCTTGAACTAAATATATTTTGAACACAATATTATGCCTTCAACTAAAGATAAAATCTATTGCTGGTCATTTTGCTTTGAAAACGAATTGTTGGTCACACACACAAACAAACACACACACACACATATATATATATATATATATATGTGTGTGTGTGTGTGTGTGTGTGTGTGTGTGTATGTGTGTGTGTTCCTGGTAGTTTTACGATAAATTACCTATTTTTTTTTCTTTTTGGGTGAGGTTTTGGTTCGTTTAAGTCATTCACTTTTATAAACTATCACCCGGTGTCCCACTAGTATAATAACGTTTATTAAGCAAGAGTTGATATGCCGTAAAACAAAATAAACCAAACCAATCGAAACCAAAGAATACATATTCTATTCATACGAATCTATCCTAAAAATGTTATCTGCATTAAATAACCCATTGATGTTGTAAAACAATATAACCAAACCTAATTTCGTGATTTGCTGATTTTTAATTCATATTTTATTTATTTTAGGCTAAAATAATAAGAGATTCTTTTCTTTTTCAGGTTGACTTTTTTGGTGGTTTTCAGAATCTCTTTGCATTTTATATATTTCCATGGAGAGAATCGTTTCATTTGCTCAGTATTCTCGCAATATGTAGTACGTTCCTCACTTTTAATTATGCGCGAATACACTCACTCCAACTATTGAGTAAATCGTTGGACTTGTATCTGGAAAAATCATTGTTAATCTCAAAAAATTCTTAAAGCAATATTCACTCGTAACGGAAATAATTATTCTTGGAAACCAACGCCTTATCCACTGTGCTTTGGTTATATCCGGTGACAGGACCCAAAGAGTGTGAGTTCAATAACCGGTTAGAGGCGGTGGAGAACTTTCAGAGGGAAATTAACAGGAGATAACTGATAACTGACATCTATTAAACATGGTATGTGGAAGTAGAACAGTCTACCCCAGTGAGCGAAATAAAGGGTTCAGTTCGACATTCCAACCACCTGAAGAAGGCCGGAGCGTACAACGACCGAATCGTTGTAATAAATACGGCGACAAAGATGTGGGCAATAGTCCGAATAATACAAATAAAGATTTTTATTGCTAGTAATTTAAAAAAAATGTATTGCTGCTAATGATTTTTTCAAAAAATTTATTGCTGGTAATGATATTTCCTTCATAAATTCATTGCTGGTAATATTTTTACAAAAATGTATTGCTGGTATTAAAACCTATTTTTACACTTTCATAGTATTTTGGCTCCAGTTTGGTGGGTCTCAGTTATTTGCCTACAACTGACACCCTAACTGCTGGTACCACCCCAGCTCAGAATGGATCTGGGAACAGCAGCTTTTAAGAGGTGGTTCCATTTGACTATAACTTGAAGGTTGTGTATCTTTTAAAAACCTAATTTACAAGCCCACTTCAGGCCAGGGGGCCTTTCTCTTCACGAAGGGATTTATTTTATATTCAATAATAATAATAATAATTTCTTCAAGATAGGGTTTCCAAGTCCAAAATGGAGTTTCAAATGAATAAAGAAATACAAGTATAATACAACGACTGCAGCTGCAAAGTACGTACAAAAGAAAGCAAAGGCAAATGCAATGAACCAGATACAGAAACGATGCCAAGATAAATCTCTTCACGGTCAATACTCTGCCCGGACCAAACAAGCTGATGTAGACAAAACTCGTACCCAATCAGTGGTTACGTGGTGTAGGGTTAAAAGCTGAAACCGAGGGTTTTATTCTTGCTGCACAAGACAAATGCTTGCTAAATAGAAATTACCAAGTACACATACTTAAAAATTGTGTTAGCCCAAAATGCAGATTCTGTGATAAATATCCAGAAGCAATTGACCATCTTGTGTCAGGTTGCAGTGTTAGCACCCCCGAAATATAAAACTCGACATGACAGTGTGGGCCAAATGTCTGTGCTGGAAATTCTGAAACTTTTACGGAAATGAAACTGCAAGAAATTGGTATGAACACCACCCAGACCCGGCTACGGAGATATGACAATTTTATGGGATCTCTGGTCGGGACCCGGAAAGAAATGAGAACAAAACCGAAATCAATGGAAATAATAATAATAATAATAATAATAATAATAATAATAATAATAATAATAATAATAATAATGATGATGATGATGATGATGAAATTAATCCATTACTGTAGAAAGTTTCTTTAAATTTATAGCTGTATTTTACCGAATCTACCTTGCTGGCTAATGTTAATCATAAGGATGGTGGATTTTGAATTTTAGGTAGAGTCTCTCTTAAAAATAGGATGCCAAGATCTAACGATCTTATCAGTTTCTGCAGAATAGCTTAGTAGGAGTTAAAGCATGTATGAAACTTACTAATTATTAAATATAGTGCGCGGTACCAAACGTTTGGCCTACACATTAAAACCTCCAACGCCTGGTGTAATGACATTATTTCTCCTTCTCCTTCTCATCCTCCTCCTTATCCTCTTCTTCTTCTCCTTCTTACTACTACTACTACTACTACTACTACTACTACTACTACTACTACTACTACTAATGATAATAATAATAGTTGAGCTTTCTTATTATTAATAGGTTTTATGTGGTTGATTTCTTCTCATCCTCCTCTTTATCCTCTTCTTCTTCTTCTTACTACTACTACTACTACTACTACTACTACTACTACTACTACTACTCCTACTACTACTACTAATAATAATAATAATTGCGCTTTCTTATTATTAATAGGATTTATGTGGTTGCTATGGCTTTTTATATTCTTCCTTGGTTCTTACATTGGCTTGGGCAAAACATTCGTCCGTTTATTAAGTAAAAGATTTACTTATTAAACCAAACAAAACTTTTCGCCATTATCAAATACATCTAAAAAAAAAAAAAAGAACTAATATTTAAATATCTTAATGCATAGAAACATGGCCATATATACACATGCACACACATGAACACCCACGCAAACACACACACACACACATATATATATATATATATATATATATATATATATATATATATATATATATATATATACTACACACATCTGATGTTCCTTATAATTAAACCTTTTTTTAATGTTTGCAAGGTTTCCTTTTACAAGCGAATACACCAATGGCATGAATGGGTGTGTGTTGATAGAGGTTCCAGTTGCTCGCATGCTGTGATCAGCAATATGCAATCCAACACCGGCGCAGAACTTGTAATTAGACTTCCTGTATGGGAGACAACTTACTAGGGCTTCATTCTCACTGATAGATCAGCGTCGAAGTTTGCTTCCTGAAAGAGTTCTTTATAGTTGTCATCTGATTGAATCTCGACAGACGATACGAGACAGATACGTGCGTGACGGTGTGATAGACGGGCGGGAAGAAAAGAAAAATCCGACCGGAAACGGAAGATAAATGGATTCCATTGACTTACTAAGAAAATCAGAATATATATATATATATATATATATATATATATATATATATATATATATCTCATTGTGTGTTAAGGCAGCAATCCCTCTGTTATACATTTTTCATTAAGGACGCCTGACAACGTACAGCGATAAAGATTTTTATTTAAGTTTTCTTGTGTTCTTGCAAGTGTTTTCTTTTCTGGACACAAAATGTGTAAAAACTGTTCAAATGTTCTGCGTTTCTGAGCGCTTTCGGTAATATGTTTAGACAGTATATATATATATATATATATATATATATATATATATATATATATATATATATATATATATATATATATATGTATGTATGTATATACATATATATATATATGTGTGTGTATGTACATGCATATATATATATATATATAAATATATATATATATATATATTATAAATTAATTGATTTAAAATATGTTTTTTTGCTACACAGTGATAACCATGTTTCAAAAATGGAAGCTAAAGCCATCGAATTTAATTTTGTTATTAAATTAAAGACATTAGTTCCATTTCCTCGTCAAGCGAATTTTGGACTCCAAAATTCGCTTGACGAGGAAATGGAACTAATGGATTTAGTAAACACCGGATTTTATAAACACCGGATTTTATATCTTAATTTTAATCCGTATAGGTAGTCCCAAGGAAGATGAAATCCTGAAAGGTCAATATAAAATCAGAGCTAATAATTTAAAGAAAAACAGACCACTTTAAGGCTCCATGTAATAATTTATTTCACCATAGCCCTTTTAAAGGACGCTGGATCATCAGACTTCACTTCCAAAAGGTGAAACGAAAAATGAAATGAACATTTACACTTTTGACGGGTAATATTAAGTTTATGTAATTTAACAGAGAGGGTAGTGAGGAGTAGCATGAGAGACATGATCGAGTTTAGAGAGGGTTTATTTTAATATTTCTATCTATCATATTTAGTATTAGGGGAGGAGGGACCGGACATTGACCTATTTAATCGGTTAACTTAACGGAAGTGATATATTGAAAGCTGTAATTAGGCTATACACACTGATGGAAAATAAATTTGGAAAACTGCATATTT
The DNA here is from genome assembly GCA_964036315.1 of Acanthosepion esculentum. Taxonomy (NCBI): domain Eukaryota; kingdom Metazoa; phylum Mollusca; class Cephalopoda; order Sepiida; family Sepiidae; genus Acanthosepion; species Acanthosepion esculentum. The sequence goes on along the minus strand of OZ038477.1, from coordinate 28,300,057 downwards.
AGCCCACATTAAAGGTGCATGTCATAAATCTGGATTACAGAAAATGATCATATATGCAGATCAGTATGTGTAAATGTGTGCAAATAAGAATCGTATTAATACATTCTATATGTATCTTTGACGGAAACAACCGTCTATACTCAAGCATGGATAAAATCGTTCAGATAGCAATAAGCGACCTGACATGTTTTCTTCTGCTCCACTTTCATTTGTTGATGCCTCTACAGCAACAGGCAGCAATGTGATAACCGAAGAAGACAGGGTTCAGACTATTATGCGCCATGCAGTCCTCGACCCAAGCCGCTAGTGGCCCGCTGGCGGACCGCCGATGGCAACGTCAGCGGTCCTCTGGTGGCGAGCCACCGGTAGGCCTCTAGCGGTCTGCCAGAGGTAACATTGCCGAGACGAACGCCCAGTGCCAGATTGGTGGCTTGCCTGTAGGGAGATCATATCGCATAATGTGGTCATTCTGTGGGCAGGATATAACTGTGCTGGAACCGCAAATCGCGATTTTCTTTTTGCAGGAACTCCAGCAGAATGGATGGAACAATTTTCTGTATATACATGACGACGTCGATGGTTTTTTTTTTTTTGTTATCACAAACACAAAAAAGCGTTGCAAAACATTTTCATACGTATTGGACTTGATTGTTGTGGGCGATATACATTCTACAAGATACCTATCCCCGGATTTACGTCGTAAATGCAGACAAATATTACATGCACACTTCAACGAACAGAGAAGAACTCAATGTCCCAGACGACCAAGTTGAAACATCACTGGAAAAGAGCGGGACGGTGTTGTGATTTAATTGCAAGTAAGCGATTCCTATAAGTTCATGTTGAAACAACTGAGGAGGCTGTCTATATTTCTGAGATGACGTATTATGTACACTATTTACATTATTCGGACGATTGTCCTCATCTCTGACGCCAAATGTATTACAACGTTTCGGCCGTTGTACGCTCCGGCCTTCTTCAGGTGGTTGAAATGTCGAACTGAAACTTTTATTTTGATCACTGGGGTAGACTGTTCTAGTTCCGTGTGCCATGTTTAAGTTAAGGCAGTGGAGAACTTGGAGAGGGGAATTAACAGGAGATAACTGATAACTGACATCCATTAAACATGGCACGTGGAAGTAGAACAGTCTACCCTAGGAAACGAAATAAAAGGTTCAGTTCGACATTCCAACCACCCGAAGAAGTTCGGAGCGTACAACGACCAAAGCGTCATAATAAATATGGCGACAAAGATGTGGACGATAGTCCGAATAATATAAATAGTGAACTGAGGAGGTGTTTTTATCTGTTTTATCAGTATTACGTAGCTGTACAAAACCTTTTCTACGGTGTAGGAATGTTCACTAGAGAAATGTTGCCATCACTAAAAAAATATCGACGTATCATATGCAACAACTCACCAAAATGACCATTCATTTTCTTGAAAAAATATTTTACTCTCTCTCTCTCTCTCTCTCTCTCTCTCTCTCTCTCTATATATATATATATATATATATATATATATATGTCCGATGCGATGAGAACGAAAATAATATATAAATTCCAACGTTCACAGCATTAATCCAAAAGAGGACTCGATAGCGATAGTAAAGCGATAATTATTTATTTATTATAATTTTATCATCTAGACAAAACCATTTTACTCACTACAAAGATGCAACTTGGTTTCAGTGCATTTCAACTGCACTTCGACGGGTGAGAATCGAAAATGGTTATGAACAATCCTGCTTGTAGGCAAGCCGTTGGTGAAAGGCCACTTCCTTTTTTTCCATTTGTTAGAGAAGAAATATTTTGAATGTATATTTTTCTTCTCAAACAAATGGAATAAAGGAAGTGACGTTTCACATAAACATTTTCAATTCTCACCCGTCGAAGTGAAGTTGAAATGCACTGAAACTAAGTTGCATCTTTGTAGTGAGTAAAATGGTTTTGTCTATATGATAAAATTATAATATATATATATATATATATATATATATATATATATATATATATATATATATGAATAGAATATGATAGATAGATTGATAGATAGATAGATTGATAGATAGAAATATATGAAACGAATATGGTAGATAGATAGATATGAACAGAATATTATAGATAGATAGATAGATAGACAGATAGATAGATAGATATGAACAGAATATGATAGATAGATAAGAACAGAATATGATAGATAGATCGATAGATAGATATGAACAGAATATGATAGATAGATAGATAGATATGACCAGAATATGATAGATAGATATGAACAGAATATGATAGATAGATAGATATGACCAGAATATGATAGATAATGAACAGAATATAATAGATAGATAGATATGAACAGAAAATGATAGATAGATCTATAGATAGATAGATATGACCAGAATATGATAGATAGATAGATATGAACAGAAGATGAGAGATAGATAGATAGATAGATAGGTATGAACAGAATATGATGGATATATATATATATATATATATATATATATATATAGAGAGAGAGAGAGAGAGAGATATGAACAGAATATGATAGATAGATCGATAGATAGATATGTAAATAGATACGTAGATAGATAGATAATAGATAGATATGACCAGAATATGATAGATAGATAGATAAATTGATATGAAAAGAATATGATATTTAGATAGATAGATATGAACAGAATATGATAGATAGATAGATAGATAGATAGATAGATAGATATGACCAGAGTATGATAGAGAGATAGATAGATAGATAGATAGATAGATAGATAGATAGATAGATAGATAGATAGATAGATATGAACAGAATATGATATATAGATAGATAGATAGATATGAACAGAATATAATAGATAGATAGATAGATAGATAGATAATGTGCAGAGAGAGAAAGGTAGAGTGGGGAGTGAAAGAGAAATATAAACGAGGGAAAACACATACACATATCTACGCGTAAGGGTGGCGGAAGTTGCTGGTAAGTTTATTTTAGCAAATTATTGCTTGCGTAATTAGTTTAATGATCACAATTTACACGATTTTGCCTTTCTGCTCCAATTTATTATTTTCATCATACTGGATAGCTATAAATTTCGGAATTTAGAAAACAGACAACGTCATGTATAAAATATAGAATTACTCCACGCGACACGCATTGATGCGAATGAATTCGTCACCTAAGAATTGTTCTTTATTAACAATTAATCCCCAAATATGTGCTGAAGGTTTATCCTCAATTCTCACTACCACAAGCGGAGACTAGAATTTTACGGCAGTCAATCTTACCTTATTATACATAATATTATTTACTTCTAATTTATTATACCTAATATTATTTACAGCGTCCTTATTATACCGAATATTATTTACTCCTACCATATTATACCTAATATTATTCATTCCGGCCTTATTATAACTAATATTATTTTCACCTTCCTTATTATACCTAATATTATTTACTTCTACCTTATTATACCTAATATTATTTACACCTACCTTGTTATACCTAATATTATTTACTCGTTCCTTATTATACCTAATAGTATTTACACCTGCCTTATTATACCTAATATTAATTACTCCTTCCTTATTATACATAATATTATTTACTCCTGCCTTGTTATACCTAATATTATTTACTCCTACCTTATTATACCTAATATTATTTACTTCTGTCCTATTATATCTAATATTATTTACTCCTGCCTTATTATACCTAATATTATTTACTCCTGCCTTATGATACCTAATATTATTTACGTCTACCTTATTATACATAATATTATTTACTCCTGCCTTATTATACCTAATATTATTTACTTCTACCTTATTATACCTACTATTATTTTCTCCTTCCTTATTATACCTAATATTATTTATTTCTACCTTATTTTACCTAATATTATTTACTCCTGCCTTATTATACCTAATATTATTTACTTCTACCTTATTATACCTAATAATATTTACTTCTACCTTATTATACCTAATATTATTTACTCCTTCCTTATTATACCTAATATTATTTATTTCTAACTTATTTTACCTAATATTATTTACTCCTGCCTTATTATACCTAATATTATTTACTTCTACCTTATTATACCTAATAATATTTACTCAAGCAACGACACCAACATTATCACTATTATTATTATCATTATTATTATTATTATTACTACTACTGGTATTTCAATTATTACTACTACTATTTAAAAATTCATTTTGAACGGAAGTTTTTTAATAATCACATGCCAGGTAACGTAACTTTATTTACATTTTTCGGACTATTGTCCTCATCTTTGTCGCCATATTTATTACCACGTTTCGGCCGTTGTACGCTCCGGCCTTCTTCAGGTGGTTGGAATGTCGAACTAAACCCTTTATTTTGCACACTGGGATACACTGTTCAAGTTCCACGTCCCATGTTTAGACAGATATTGCGGTAACCTAACGTAGATCAAGCGGAGAATGTGATTTTTCTTTTTTTCCACTTGAACAATAGACGGTTATTAACAAAACATGAAATTACATTTAGTTAAAAATTTTAAAAAATAAATGGTAAAAGCTCTTCGTGCCTCTATGCTTGCGCGTTAGAAAGATTTTCCAGGAGAGATGCTGCACCAGGGATTTTGTTGATTTGTTCTTGAGATCCTTTCTTTATCAGACCCAAAGCTCCAAACCAAAGACGAACAGTTTTTGTGCCAATTTCTTTTTCGGTTTCAAATTCACTGTCATTGTATTTGCTAAGTTTTTTTTCAAAAAACCTTCACGGAGATGTTTTTGTCATTTGGTATGCTCATATCATTATGCAAACATTTTCTTGTCTGTGTTTGTTAATAATTTTTGAGCGATTTGCTTGTATTGCTCGAACTATGTTGATAGAGAAACCCCAGAGGATGGTAACATCTGCTCCTTCACTACAGATTCAAGATGATCTCCCACACTCTCTTTCTTCTCCTTCTTCTTCTTTATATTTTTATTATTATTATTTTCATGACAGCTGCTTTAACGGAATTGTCACAAATAACTGGCCATGTTTATCGATACCAACTGCTCTATCATAAGCTTTAATGTTCAGCTCTATTATTGGCTTGCTTTTTATATACAGTGATATTTTCTCTTATGTGCAAAGAAAAGTATTTTTATAATATTTTGTAATATACTGATAGGTTGCTTTAAACATTACGTACTCAAATACTCAATGAATTTTTATTCTGAATATCTCCTGAAATGGTGTTGTAAATACGTGCTCTCAAATACAGTATTTAATTTCTTTTACATCTCTCGTTAATTTTGCTATTTACATCTTTTGCTCTTTGTCTGTTCTCTCAAACTATTTGGATATAATGTAATCTTGATACATGTAAGAGAGAACAGTTTTACTACGCTAATCTTCTATGTGGAGAGTACCCATCTAGCCCACGAGAAAAAAAATCAGTAAACGAATATCGAATTTTTACATAGATTCGAACACCGACCTATGGTCTTTAAAATCAAGCTGAATTTCTGGAATGAGAGTTATTATTTACATTGCTTACATGATGGTAACTTTTGCCCTTATCTTTGTTGATATTATCACATTTTGGGTTATTGTGACTCCCGGCGTTTTTTTATCCATACTGCCCGGAACAACTGTCAAGTGCATTAAAGCATTGGTCCGTGAATTGGGGACATAGTAATTGTGAGTTCAATCCTTCAGCTTGGCAATGAAAGAGAGGTTCAGAGGAGACCAGGCGAGTAATAACTGTGTCGTAAAAAATAAATCAAGTATATGCCTAGACATGGTTAGTGGAATGAGAACAATCTAGCCCCTTTGATTAAATGAAGGGCTTAGTTCGAAATTCCCTGAGAGTTATCAGAATCGATATGCCCCTAAGGAAGAGTGAACAACACAACGGTCGAAACGTTGCGACAATAACAGAAAAGACGGAGAAAACAGCCCGTAAGCCAATGGATATCAAGACTATTTCAGCCCTGATAAAGAACATTATTTTATATATACTATGTTTCTTTTCTTGGTTCGCTGGGGAGTATAGGGCCGCAAAAACTGATGCGGTTCTGGGCGATCTTTTTCAGCTGGACCCATGTGTCGGCTGCCTTCACCTCTGCTTCTGCGCCAAGTCTGTTTTGGTCGACCCACTTTTCGCTTCCCTTGTGGATTCCAGTCAAGGCCCCTGCCTGGTGGCAAGTAGAAGCAGTCTTGCAGAGTGTGTGGTTGATCCAACCCCCATATCCTTTTCTTGATGACAATCTCGATTGGGTTTTGCCTGGTCCTGTCCCAAAGTTGGTCACTGGAGACGACTTCCGGTCATCTGATATTGAGGATGTTCCTGAGACATCGATTGGTTAATGTCTGAAGTTTTGGTTGTTGGTCTTGGTTACCCGCCAGGTTTCTGAGCCGTAAAGTAGGATCGACTTGACGTTGGTTTTGAAGATCCTGATCATGTTGCAAAGTGCGAAGGCTGCTGATCTCCAGATTGGCCGCAGAGAGTTGAAAGCGTGTCGGGTTTTGTTGATTCGGCACTTGATGTCTTCAACTTGTCCCCCATCTTTATTGACGATGCTTCCCAGGTAGACAAACCTATTGACTTCCTTCATGTGTTCTGGGTGTGGTCGCTCTAGGTGTAGTTGTTTTTTTGTTTACCTTGATGACCTCCGTCTTTCCGTTGAGTTGGAGGTCAGTCTTCTCCGCTTCTTCTGCAAAAAATACATCGCTATTTGTCAAGCTTAGGCTGCTGCAAAAGGCTAGTGGGAAGAACTGTGGCGAGAATAGAGTTTTGCGCCAGATAAATCAAGTAAAAAGTCCTCATAGCTTGTCGAGAAAATCAGCTTTCGAAATTCTGGCTACATGATTTCAACTACTAACTTCTGACATGGTTAAGCAGTACATCGAGGTAGGTTACGACATGACGTGATTATTTGAAAGATTTCTTTTAATTTTACGCCACACTTTTAATTCAGCGACAATCTACAAGGAAAGGAGTTAAAATCGAAGATCCAGTTAGAGTGCCTACCTCATGCTCCTAAATCTACTTTCATGGCTTCTCTGGACTTTCCTCTCATTTCCTCGGAATGCAGATTACGAAGATCAAATCTCTCCATCTTGATCAACCAATCGACGCCTAGGCGAGATTTCTATTTCCGTAATCTCGCCCTTCCGTGATCTCTATGCAAGATATCCTTGCTCATTAATTTAACATGGCTTCGGTCACATGATCAGTGAGTCTAACAGCGGGTCGGGACAGCCGGACATCGAAATACTGAGCAGAAATATCTGGCTTCAATTATTTTCTGAATATTATTTCCTCTTCGAGGAATGACCGATTGTAACGCCTTCGTGTTCTACACTTCCTCACAAAATACATTCTCCAAGTTAAAAAGCTTAGAGATTATTTATTTAATTTACTTTTTTATTTCATTAGAACAACCGGATATGTTTTTTTTTCTCTTCAGGGATCAATAAAAGACATCTTCCGCAAAAAATATAACTTATTATCATCATGTCTAACATGTTACAGAATTAATAGCAGAATTTTAGCCGTATTTTGATCTGAAATTTTCACTGCATAATGATAACCGTAATATTAACCGTTACCCTATAAGGAAACATTTGACATTCACTGACCAAGCAGCCAGTACTGCTTTCGGTTAAAATTTCTTAAATCTTTCTGTTAAACTAATGTTTAAGGAAAATAGGTATCACAAGTCTAGTAGCTGTTTCGCTCTTTTCAGTATTGATAGGGGGTTTCCTTCCTAACCTTTTGTCTGAAGGCGAGTGGAATGTCAACATCTTGATTATATGTTCGAGTTACAAGTTCTATCCATTTTAGTTGTTGCTGCTTTTGGTAGGCCTCAAGTGATGTGGTTTCTGTTATTTTTTACAGTTCTTTGTTCGTGATTCTGTAAAAGAAATTACGAATAGCAGATAAGGTAAATTCTATACGATTAATATTTATTACCGAATTAAATACTTTCATAAAAAATTAGATAATATTAAACAAGAAAATATAATATAGATGAATGATTTTTTCAGTTGCTGTGGACTTAATGATATATCCACATATATTATACTGATGCAAATATAAGCTTTTAACAATTTCTTGTCTTTAGAATAAGTATATTTTTTTAATTAATTTTTCCACAATGCAATACTCAAGAGCAATTATGGTCTGAGGATTACCGATTAAAGGATTTAATTTCTACAGATTATCAGTCCTAGGAATTTAAAATTCCTTTTGTTTCTAAAACTTCGTCGTTGATCCCATGACCAGTCTATAGTATTCTCATCATCCTTCTGTAGGATCACTTTTCTGTTATTTTTATTGACTCGTTTTCTACTGTTTATCAAAACTTTACAGGTTATTTAAAGCCAGAAAATATTTTTAGATTGTAAATTTTTTTTTTGAGATGATAATGATTTAGTGATACAACTCTTACTAATTAACCCATATCTAAGAGGAGAAGAGGTGGATTCTTTCCTTTTCCAAGGTTATTTGAGCATAATTAAATACAACCATCCCAACTGGAATTTAAATTCGGCACTTCATTTAACAATTTCGAAGTATTATCCATTACGCCACACGCACATCTAAACTTAGAGCACCTGTTATTCTCAAGCGGTCAGCCATCTAGGTAATGACTAGGCTCGACGTTGCTTAACTTCGGTAATCGTACGGGAAGCGGTGTTTCAACGTGACTTGGCCGTAAGCCTTAATCTGAATGTAAGGAGAAGTAGGAATGAAGATATGAGCATCGATAACAGTTGAGCTTTGATTTGAAGAGGTTCAGATTATAGTGTTCTTGGTGGTGCGGTAAAAATCACAAGGCAACGATTCTTCGGAAGATGTTCAGTTGGTGCCATAACGGAAGTGCAATGAAACCAACAACTCAAAGGATTGTTTACAAACATATTTATTAAATATTATATTGATGTTTGCCATTAAATAATCGATCGAGTTGATATAGCGTTACAATAAATAATCAATCAATCAATCGTGGCAAGAAGCGTTATGAGCGGAACTTCCTCCGTGCAATTAGATTACGGGGGTAATGAGGATGGTTCGAATTCGTGGAAGTATCATGGTGGGTCTTAACTCTAATGCTTTGAACTGGTGCAACAAAAGAATAGTGCTCATCTGAATATTTGCCATGGAATGAAGAAATAAGGATCGTATTAAGCCAATCCTTCACATAAGCGAAGGAATGGATCGGTATCCGAAATAATAGCTTTTTCCTCGGTTTGAACATCAACCTCGGGCACCAGTTGAGAAAACTCATATCAACTTCAGTGCAAGCCAAATCACACATTGTTTTTTTTTGGGGGGGGGGGGGTATTATTTATTTTTTGGTAATTTTTTTTTAGCAGTTATTTTTCCTTCTGAAGATTTTTCTCTCCCCATTTTGTTGGTGGAATCGGACAGTTGGGCCTTAGGATTTGGGCACAGACGTTTAGGCGTCATATTTTTTACTCCAGACTGTTGGACGCTAAGAAGAAAATGTCAACAACCTCCAAAGGTAGAACTTTCAAAAGTTTTAAAACTGTGACTTTATTGATGAATAAAATAATGTTACTAAGTCGAAACTGTTATGTAGCTTCATGCGGCTTCATTTGGTAATCATGAGCAAGACTGTTCAAGAACTTGATAGTATCCATGTTTTCAAAGCAAAGAACAGATTCATTTTTTACAGTAATTTAACAAGGCCCAAGAGCCACTCGAAGTCGAGGTTACAGATTAAGAAGCACTGTTTATGCAGATATGTAGGGAAGATAATGGTTAATCCTGTACTTGAACAAATTGAGATTGTAGTGATCGTGAAAAAAAACTCCTTGAGAGTTGGTTCCACAGAGCAGCGGTTCGCTAGAAGTTTCTCGAGTGTAACAAACATCTCAAAATAACAGATTCATCTTTTTACAGTGATGTAACAAGGCCCAAGAGCCGCTCAAAGTAGATGGTTACAGATTAAGAAACACAGTTTATGCAGATATATGAGGAAGATAACGGTAAATCCTGAACTTGAACAGACTGAGATAATAGTGATTGGGAAAAAAAACACCATAAGAGTCGGTTCCACGGAGCAGCAGTTCGCAAGAGGTTGCTCCAGTGTAACATACATCTCACAATATGAGGCTGATTCGCTACAATGTGCGTTGCATGGCGGGGCTTAGCCGTGAAGGTCAGAAGCGGGAGAACTAAAGAATGTAGTACGTTTGAGAACTTTCCATGTAAATAATGATGGAAGTTGTGATAGAGTATTGCGAATTTTCGTCTTTTAGAGAGGGTTTATCGTGTGGAAAATAATGCTAAGGATGCTTTTGGACTAGACTGGAATGTGATGGAATCAACGAGAAAAATTCTACAAAAATTCTTTTAAAAAATTCTACATCACCTGTAATATTCAACTGCCCCCCCCAAAAAAAAAACGATTATTACTTTTTTTTCAATTACGTTTTATGCAACATAAAACGCTTTGCTGGGGAAAACTTTATCCGATTCGCGACTAGATTCAAGAGTTTGTCGGAAAGTTTTATCATTAAAATCTCCAGTCTGATGAATGGCAAGAAATCATGGCAAATAAAGGTGAATATAAAATTAAATAAAATATTATTGTACTTTATTTGTTATTCTTTAGGTTTTAAAGAAAAATTTGATAAAAATTTGATTATTTAAAATAATAAAATTCATTTATTTGCAATATGATGGTCAACACTTTTAGTTGCATAATAAAATCATACTTCACTAAATAAATTATTGTAAATATATATTTCTAATACAATCACCCGAGCATATATGGCAGTCGTACACCATTTTCGGCCTGATCTGGCTCTTGTAAACGTAGTGGATAGCAGGATGTATCAGGTACTTACTGGGAACCGATAATTCACACCGGATCTTTAGCGATGGATCGTATGTATTTGATTAGGTTGAATTTAAGGCCCAATAGGCGCTCAAGAAGCGGGGGCTCCCTTAGAAAACACTCATTCATCGTGAATGGTAATATTTCGGGATTGGCGTTGATGGAATGTAACTAGATTGGATTCCGAGACATCATGTATTTTTCTCTCTGCAACTCCATAACTTTCATTTCTTGGGTTGGTCATGCCCAGCTAGTAAGACTTCATAGTACGCATCTATACCTTCCTGTTCTTTACGCAGGCCATCTACTAATAGCACGCATCTATACCTTCCGTGTTCTTTACGTAGTTCATCTATTAATAGTACGCATCTATACCTTGCTGTTCTTTACGCCGGCCATCTGTTAATAGTACGCATCGATACCTTCCTGTAGTTTACGCAGGCCATCTCTTAATAGTACGCACCTATACCTTCCTGAGGTTTACGCAGGCCATCTATTTATATCCACATACTAGTATGTTGCATGCCAAGTTCGTATTTTAATCGATTGCGAGCTACTTTCGCATTATTACCTGAGGAAACAGATAAACGAGGAGAGAACAGATTTTTCTGTTTCCCAATATGTCTATGGGCAGGAACCAAAATACTTTTGGCGCCCAAAAAGACTTGCCAAAATGGCTACGCCGAATCGTGCCAAACCGTTGTTTCGGTCCCGGATGTTCATCTATAATAAGTTATAAATTAAATTCTCTTCGTTGGTCTCTGTATTGACTACAGAGACCAACGAAGAGAATTTAATTTACGAGCGTCTTTGTGTAAATGCTTTTTATTCCTTTTCATCCAACGCGTTCCTTTGGAACTTGGGCGACTTCGTCTCACCACAACTTCTTATCCTTGGTAGCTCTAAGTAATATTTGTCTCCTTACAATTCTTCCGAGTCCCAGTTCTGCCATTCATCTACAAATGCAAGTAAAGAATGCGCTGTACATTTAGATGTCATTATTTCCTTGAGTCCCACATTTGTTAAGAGTTACAAACGACAGGTAGAAGAAGAAGAAGAAGAAGAAGAAGAAGAAGAAGAAGAAGAAGAAGAAGAAGAAGAAGAAGGTGCTAGCGTAATGAAAACTGATTGGTTAAAAAGTTATTTCTGATTGGTCAGATATTAAATACTTTTTATAGTTAATAAAAACTTTTTTGGCGGCGACACCTAATTCTGCAAATTGGAATTTTCCCTATGCATTCTATTTAACACACAAAACCTTCACATTTCTTTATATTTTCCGACTTTCCAAGTCCGCTTTTCTCATTTTTGCGTGACAGAAATTTCATTTGTCATATTCTTAGTTTACGTACATATACGTTGTTCGTAAAACTGATATGAAAAATAAAAGCTTGAAGGAGGTCAAGTTCCTTGGCAATGTCTTCTCAGCTGGTGTTGTAAGTATGAAAAAAACAAAATTAAAAAAAAAGTTTATTGCTAATACATATAAATTAGACTCATCTATTTCCTTGAGTCGATGAGATATCAATTTGACCATAGAATTCCTACGCAGGTAAGAGCAATGCCAACGAACTAGGAACTGGCAACGATTGCAATTATGCGACACAAATAAAAGAGATTGCAGTTAGAGAAAAATACTGGAGATGCATATTTTTCAGTGTCAGATGACAAGAAAACTTTTTGAGAGTTGTTAAAAAAAAATTAACGACTTAAGTTCGATATACGTTTTTAAAATGAAAGTGAGGAAATCACAGAAGGAAGTAGAGAAAAGCAAGAAGAAAAGACTAACGTTTAATTGTAAGAAGACGGAATGTATTGCTGGGAGCAAGACGAAGAGCCCAAGTAAAGTCAAGCGAGAAGAAAGGACTAAACATCGATTGTAAGAAAACTGAATGTGTAGTTGTCACCAAGAGGAAGACCACAAGTAAAGAAAGTCAGAAGAAATGGCTATACATCAATTGTGAGAAAAGAGATGTCTAGCTTCCAGGAAGCGGAAGATACCAAATAAAGTTAAGCGAGAAGAAAGGAATAAAGATCAATTATATGGAGGCAGCGTGTATGGTTGTAAGCAAGAGGAAGAGACCAAGTAAAGGAAAGCAAAACGAAAGGACAAAACATCAGTTGTAAAAAGACAGAATGTATGGTTGCCAACAAGAAGATCCCAAGTAACGGTAAACGAGAAGAAAGGACGAAAGTTCAATTTTAAAAAGACAGAATGTATGGTTGCCAACAAGAAGATCCCAAGTAACCGTAAACGAGAAGAAAGGACGAAAGTTCAATTTTAAAAAGACAGAATGTAAATGAAAGGTGAGCCCAAGTAAATGAAAGGTGAGAAGAAAGGTGTAAACATCAATTGTAACATGAATATATTTCAGAAAAGACACAGGGGTGGGGGTGGGGGCTACGTTACGTTGGGAAACTGACCGAATTCGAAATTCCAGGTACTTTTTTTTATTTAGTCAGGAATCTCGAGATATGTAGCAGCAGCACCAGACCGGAAGTGGCAGCAATATACGATGGACGAATGGTAGATTTATAACCATCAAAATATGACGTGCTTGTGTAAATCGATGGAAAAGAGGTATTGCGAACGATATCGAAAAGATAACATTTGCTGAGAGTTACAGACGATAGTTACTTGTGGGATGCAATGATCACCCACGTGAAGAAGAAGAAGAAGAATTTGAAGAAGAAGAAGAATAATTTGAAGAAAAAGAAGAATTTGAAGAAGAAGAAGAATTAGAAGAAGAAGAATTATAAGAATTTGAAGAAGAAATTGAAGAAGAAATTGAAGAAGAAGAAGAATTATAAGAAGAAGAATTATAAGAATTTGAAGAAGAAATTGAAGAAGAATTTGAAGAAGAAGAAGAATTAGAAGAAGAAGAATTATAAGAATTTGAAGAAGAAATTGAAGAAGAAGAAGAAGAAGTTGAAGAAGAATTTGAAGAAGAATTTGAAGAAGAATTTGAAGAATTTGATCAAGAAGAATTTGAAGAAGAAGAATTTGAAGAAGAATATGAAGAGAAGAATTTGAAGAAGAATTTGGAGAAGAAGAAGAATTTGAAGAAAAAGATGAATTTGAAGAAGAATTTGAAGAAAAAGAATCTGAAGAAGAAGAATTTGAAGAAGAAGAATTTGAATTATTGTTGTTGTTGTTAATAATAATAATAATAATAATAATAATAATAATAATAATAATAATAATAAATAAATAAATAAATAATCCCAGACGGTGCTAGAGTAATGAAAACTGATTGGTTAGAAAGTTATTTCTGGTTGGTCAGTTATTTAGCATAATGAAAACTCTTCTGGCGTGGACACCTAAATCTGCAAATTGGAAGGATTCCTAGCAATTCCTTTTAATACACAAAACCTTCACCATTCTTTATATTTTCCGACTTTTTCTATTTTCTGTTTCGTAAATATTTGTTCAGGTCTTCGTTTTTTTTTTTTGTTTTTTTTTTTTTAATCCACAATCTAATTTTCTACAAATTATACCCCGTTTATCTTTTAATTGTCTTTTCTTTTTTTATTTTCCATTTTATACGTCCTGGGTATGACGATGAACTACATCCGGCAGCAAGCACTCTGATTGGGTTCATTTGAGGAACGTGTAACCGCCTTAGTTGCTGTTGTTCCCATGTCGACTCTGAGCCAGTGTGACAGCAGCTGTGAAAGTCCCGCCTATGGGCAAATAGTTAACACTATGAAACACAATGAAAATATAAAAATACATTTTCATTGTATAAATACCAGCAAACCATTTTAACACTAAAAAAAAATTACTAGCAATACATTTTTTAAGAGAAATTACTAACGCCGCTAAGAAAATTAAATTTCGGTATTAAAAGGCCCATAAAAAAGTTGATAGTGATGTTCTAAGATGCAGCACAAGGCCGAAAGTACACTAAATGACGGTTTTCTAAACGCATCTTATATGTGGCACAAGGCCGACAGTATGAGGCACCAAGTGAGGATTGAACTCACTACTTAGTCGCAATTGTTCTAGCGAGACATGCTTGCTAACCATTACGCCACATCGAAGTAAACTAAATGGCGGTTTTCTAAACGCATCTTATATGTGGCACAAGGCCGACAGTATGAGGCACCAGGTGAGGATCGAACTCACTACATAGTCATAATTGTTCTAGCGAGACATCCTTGCTAACCATTACGCCACGTCGAAGTAAAATAAATGGCGGTTTTCTAAACGCATCTTATATGTGGCACAAGGCCGACAGTATGAGGCACCCAGTGAGGATCGAACTCACTACATAGTCATAATTGTTCTAGCGAGACATCCTTGCTAACCATTACGCCACGTCGAAGTAAAATAAATGGCGGTTTTCTAAACGCATCTTATATGTGGCACAAGGCCGACAGTATGAGGCACCCAGTGAGGATCGAACTAACTTCCATCTTTATCTCTTCTTCATTCATCTTTCTTAATATTATTTTTTTCTTTTGCTATCCTTTCTTTATTCTTCTTTATCGACCCCTTCCCAATTTTTCTTTCGTACGGCTTTCATTTTATTGGTCTGGTTTGAAGTAATTATACTTTGATTCCTCCCACCAACCCAAGCGTCGATTAACAAAGATGGCAACATCTTGCTTCAAGTAAGAGTATAAAACCAAAAGAAAAAAAAATGGAAAGAAAACAAAACCTCATCGAAAAAGAAACTCACATTAACCTCCCTTCCCAGCAGATCTGACATTCAGCCAGCAAATGCCCTTCCAAAACGTCTAAATAACAAGGTAATAATAACAAGGTAGGCCTTAATGTAAACCTTTAATTTTCTGATTCTAACGCCGCTTGATATGACGTATAATTTTATGGTTCGATTATGCACTACTAGAGGGCGCTAAGCATTATCCCGTCGACTGCGGTTAGTGAATTCGCCATGTTTTTTTTTTTTTACTTTCTATTATGTTTGTGCTTGCTTTTTTCTATTTAAAAAAAATAAATAAATATGGTCTTTAAAAGCTAATCACAATATTTAATATTCTCTGTGCAGGATATTTTTTCTCGTCCCTCCATTTATTTTATTTTATTTGTTGACAAATTAAAAACCTTCACATCAGCTTGTTTTCCAATAATTTTCTCATTACTGTTTTAACGCTATATTGTGGCAGCTCGTGTTTATGACGCTTCTCTCGCATGGAAAGTGTTTTAGATTAAATAGCTGATCTGTTGGCGGAAGAATACAGTGTTCCATTTCTGCCGGCTGATAGGGAAGAATACCTACCATAAGTGAAGGACTTTTTTTTTCAGTTAAATAAGAACACGTTCAAAAATGTTTTTCAAAGGTGGAAATAAGTTCGCTTATCGTCCGGTTTACACACTTGCCCGGGCTTTTGAATAGGAATTGTTTGCTGTTTAGGATTAAGTTTCCAGTTCCTTCTGAAGTCTTTTTATCCTTTTGCACTCCCATTAGCCGCAACTTGCGTCTTACTGGCTTTAGCCAGTAAAACGCATGTTTAATGGATGTCAGTTATCAGTTATCTCCTGTTAATTCCCCTCTGAAATTTCTGAACTGCCCTAACCGAATATTGAACTCACACTCTTTGGATCCTGTCACTGGATCTAACTAACGCCTTTATCCACTGTGCTATGTTTCATACACAGATTTCCTCAAGGACACATGGCACAGTGGATAAAGGCGTTAGTTAGATCCAGTAACAGGACTCAAAGAGTGTGAGTTCAATAACCGGTTAGAGGCGGTGGAGAACTTTCAGAGGGAAATTAACAGGAGATAACTGATAACTGACATCCATTAAACATGGCACGTGGAACTAGAACTGTCTACCACAGTGAGCGAAATAAAGGGTTCAGTTCGACATTCCAACCACCTGAAGTAGGACGGAGCGTACAACGGCCGAAACGTTGTAATAAACATGGCGACAAAGATGAGGACAATAGTACGAATAATGTAAATAATGTAAGACTTAATTATTTACGTTACCTTTTCGGCCTTGTGACAGACTTTACTGCACTTATTAGATATTGGACTCTTAGCCACGGAGCAATGCATAACTTTTGCAGACCTTTTGTTGATTCACACCGCGGGTGATTCTCTTGCCCTTGTGTTTCAATGGAGGGGGGGCTAGGGTTATTGTGTAGTGGTTGTTTCCTTGTGGAGAAATGATAAAATCGTCTGCCTTGAGTGGCTTTTGGGCATTTTCTTGTGTGAATAACAGTAAAAAAAAGAATTCGATCTTGCGTTGTCACTCCAGTGTTTCACCTTCTGCCAGACTAATTCACTGTGAATAACTGTACATTTACGTGTGTGTACTTTTATATTCACACCCGCACACGCCGCTCTCAGGGTATTTACGCGTCAACTAATTTTTTTCCCTGTCTTTCCTTTTCCAAGACGCAGGGTTGTTTATCTTTATCAGACGTTTTGACTGCGAAAGGCTATCATACTCTACAACCAGATGATACTCCATTACAACCTTTGACTTCGGAATCCCATTGAAAATGCATTGGAACAAGACAATTACTCTTCGTTTTCAACAGGTCATTACTCTTAGCAGAGGTCAGCCATGTTATTCTGCTGAGGCAGAAAGCCCAAAATTCCAAGCCCAAATTCTTTACTAGCCTCGATTTCGTCACCATTGCGTCACAATTCATGTTAGACCTGCTTTTGGAAAAGAAACACGTATTTTCTTTTCAATTTTGTTTTTAATTTTTTATTGCTTCACGTTACCAGGTTATTTGTCTTCTGTTTTTTTTTATATTCAGTTCATTCTTTCCTTCTTTATTTCGATTTTTTTTCGCTGCCTATCAACTTTTGTTAAATTTTATCTTTTTTTTTTCTTCTTCTGATTTACTGTTCTTTCTTTCTTTCTTTCTTTCTTTCTTTCCTTCCTTCCTTCCTTCTCTTCATTTCATCTTTTGTTCTATTTCTCTTTGCCTTTTTTCATGTTTTTCTTCAATGCCTGCCTTTCTTTCTTCTTTTATCTGCATTTATCTTTTGTTCTTTTTCTCTTTAATATATTCTCATGTTTTCCCTTTCTTTCTTTTTTTCTTTTCATTTCATCTTTTGTTCTATTTCGTTTTAACTTTTTTCTCATATTTTGCTTTACTTTCTCTCTGTCTGTCTTCCTTCCTTCCTTCCTTCCTTCCTTCCTTCCTTCCTTCCTTCCTTCCTTCCTTCCTCCTTTTATCTGCATTTCATCTTTTGTTCGATTTCTCTTTGCTTTTATTCCCATGTTTTTTCTTTCTTTCTTTCTTTCTTTTGTGTATGTCTGTCTATCTGTCTCTGTTTCTTTCTCCTTTCATCTGCTTTTTATCTGCATTTTTGTTTTGTTTCTCTTTAATTTACTTCTCGTTTTCCTGTCATTCTTTCTTTCTTTCTTTCTTTTATCTCTGATAATTGTCTGGTCATTCTTCATCACTCTTCATTTAGATATTTGTATAATTTCCTTTTCTTTATGTACCGCTTTATTATCTCAGTTTTATTCATTACACCTTTTCTCTTTTTGTCGTGTTTTACTAAATATGCCCCATCTGGAACAAGGCGACATGTTTCGACATTCATTGCGAATGAAAATTTTGCAGTTTTTCACATTCTATATTCACGTATGTTTTGTCGATATTTCATAAGATTACTTTAGTCAGCTACAAGGCCACATCATCTAAGACAATTTGTTAACCATTACGTCACAACGCCTTGCTCTTTCGTTGTTTGACTCTTTCCGTTTTCTAGACGTCACCTATCATTTTCTTTACTCTTTTCTCCTCGGTTTTGTTTATCTACGATATGTCTCCTCCCTTCGAAATTTGAAGTCAAAGAAGAACCCGGCAAAGAGAATAAAATGAAGGTTGTTAAGAAAAAAACGGCCAATAGAATTTCAAAAATTAAACTAGAAATGTTAAGAGAAAGAAGAAAAGGGAATAAAACCTTTGTCCAAAAAACGCAAGAGAAATATGAGAAAATATTAAAATAAATAATCGATTGAAACTAATTATATAACGATCTGCTCTCAACGGTCAGCATTTTTCCTCGAAAATTTTCGCTTCATTCAGTGCTTCTCCTGATCACCCCTATTAACTGTTTTTTCTATCCCCACCCCTGACGATTCATCTTTTATTATCTTTTCCTGTTCCCGATTGTATTATACACTCTGAAAATAACAACAGCTGCAC
The DNA here is from genome assembly GCA_964036315.1 of Acanthosepion esculentum. Lineage (NCBI taxonomy): Eukaryota > Metazoa > Mollusca > Cephalopoda > Sepiida > Sepiidae > Acanthosepion > Acanthosepion esculentum. Next base: position 28,281,045 of record OZ038477.1, on the reverse strand, counting down.
GAATAAAAAGTTTGGCCGATTCAATGACTGCAGGGCGTACTAACGCCTTCCATTTTTAAAACGGTTTGTTCTTTTAAGTAAACATCAACAGTGGCACAGAAGCAAATTCGTCGCCATTGCTGTTATGGTGGTTGCATGCCCGTTTGAAGGTGTCTTTACACAAAGAAATGCTATTCGTTCAATGTTGACGCTAGAAAGTTCAAACTGATGTAAAACCAAATAGCGAAAACAAACTGAATGGGGATCAAATTGCACAGAACGTCACTTATAAGAAAATTATTTCCTCTTTTCGAAGTTATCGCCATTAGATTGTTCGCAATGTAATGTCTTGTTTTGGAAAACAGCATACAAATTCGTTCACATGTAACGAATGTTGTATCCATTTGCCAAGAATGTAATCAACATTATTAACCATGGCAAAAGATCAGCATGGAGGTAATTATTTTATAACGTGTTGAAAGAATATTATCGTTATCATGCAGTAACTTGACGTGATACTCAATAACAACGTTTGACTTCGAATACTCATCGGAGATGTATCTGTCGGAGTTAACTACTCCTTAGTTCCCTAATTCTTCACCAGGGGTTTCTCTCTCCCCATACTATAAATACTGGGGATCTTCTTGCCTCTTTCTCTTTTCCTTCAGGCCTCGTGCCGAATCCCACCTCGTAAATCTCTATTTCTTCTTCATTTCAGCGACAAGATGTAAGCCCTTAGGAGGTCAGCGTTTCCCATTTCTGGGAAAACGCTATGAACATTACAAACATTCACCAAAATACGAACATTCACCAAAGAACAAACACAATGTTCCCCCACACACAAATGCTGTCTATGTGCCTTTTCATTTGTTTAATATATATATATATATATATATATATATATATATATCGGTCTTTTTTGTCTTCTTTCATCTTCGGTTAGACAAATTAAGTCCGCCAATTTTCATGTAGTTGGACCTTTTAATATTCTGCCAGGAGTTACACACATGTTTCTAGCACAACAACACGTAAATACACACACGGTCCTCTACATATCTAAATAAGGTAATTAAACTTCCTGTTTAGTGGGTTATCTGTTTTTTATTCTGTATAAAGAAATTAGCTATGTTATTCCACCGATAGAACAGTCTGAATTTCTATACCAGCCTTGATTTTAGATAGTTTCTTAGACATATTACTGTAATTTACTTTTTTAAACTATTTTTTCTTTTTTTCTCCTTTTCTAATTCATTTATATCAGTCCTGATTTCTCATGTTGATGGCCAGTTTCTTTCTTTCGTTTACTCTTTCTTTCTTTTTCTCTTTCTTTCTTTTTCTCTTTCTTTCTTTTTCTCTTTCTTTCTTTTTTCTTTATTTTTCTCCCTCTGTTTTTTCTTTTTATTGTAACTTTCTTTCTTTCTTTCCCATTTTTATTCTTTCTGCTTTTCTTTCTCTTTTTACATTACCGTTATTCTTTCTTTAAATATGGCTTCCAACATTATTACCAGCGTTAAAAGCTTGCTATAAATTTTTATTTTTTTTTTATTTTTGAAAAATTTGAGATATTCTGTTTTTACCCAGTTCATGAATTCTATTTTTAAAGCGACATTCATTCCCTTTAATTAAAGAAATAATTTTAATTAATAAGAAATATTCAATATACTATTTTATTTTTTCACTTCTCTGCACATGATCTTGTACACTACAGATCAAAAATTTAAGACAGCTTGAAATTTTTTTAAAAAGACTGTTATTCATGGAAAAATTTTTAAACATTTTTTACTTAAGGTTACTAACTTTATAATTTAAATCTTATGTAGACAAAAAAGTTATAATACAAACATTTTATTGAGAAATTGACATGTTTATAAAATGAGGCGTTTTGCACTTGATCAACATTATAAGATCTGGGGGTATAAATTGTTAGATCTAAGGTAATTCCAATGTTTTTAGTTCAGTTAGAGATTAGCAATCACTACCTAAAGCAAGCAAATTTAACGAAGTTGAGCGTGCTGGAATTCTAGATTTCCATAATCAAGGTTTGTCACAGCGGGCGATCGCAGCTAAGGTAAATCGCTGTAAAACTGTGATTTGCAACTTTCTAAAGGACAGTGTGCAAACGCAAAGTTTACTGGTAGGCCCAAAAAATTTTCTCCGGCATTGAGTAGGAGAATAAGACGGGTTGTTGTGAAAACCAGTAGACTTTCTTCTAGTCAAATTAAGGCAGCCACAAATGCTGATTGCAGTCCAGTAACCATCAGACGACACTTACGACAAAAAGGCATGGTAAATAAAAAGCGCAAACAATTTCCTCGGCTGCTTCCACGTCACAAAGTGAACTGTTTAAGGTTTGGTCGTGAATACCAAACATGGGACATTGAGAAGTGAAAGAAAGTCCTGTTTTCTGATGAGAAAAAATTCAATCTAGATGGTCCTGATGGCTTCCAACGATATTGGCATAACAAAAACATGCCCACTGAAATTTTCTCCACACGTCATAGTGGTGGAGAGTCCCTAATGGTATGGGGTGCCTTTTCTTACAGAGGGACGATGGAGTTCCAGGTGGTGCAGGGTCGTCAGACAGCGGCTGGTTATGTTAGCATGCTACAAAAGCATCACTGGTGACGAAGGGCCATTGTTTGTGTGGGGATGGGTGGTTATTCCAACAGGATAATGCTGCAATCCACGCTGCATGCCAGACCTTGACCTTTCTACAAGAAAATGGCGTCCATCTCTTGAGACATCCTGCATGCTCACCGGACTTGAACCCAATTGAAAATGTTTGGGGATGGATGGTAAGGGATGTTTATCGAAATGGCAAACAATATTCAACAAAAAATGAACTTCGTGAAGCTATCTTCAGAGGCTGGAGCGATATTCCTCGCAGATTAATGGAAACACTAATTTCTAGCACGCACCAAATAATTTTTGGAGTCATCAAAACCAGTGGAGTTACAACTCATTATTATATTTGGTTGTTGAATGTTTTCGTACAATTTCGTAGAATTTTTGTCTCTGGTCTTATACTTTTGATCAAGTGTAAAACGCCTCATTTTATAAAAATGTCAATTTCACAATAAAATGTCCGGATTATTACTTTTCGTCTACATAACCTTTTAGATTATAAAATTAGTAACCTTAAGTAAGAAATGTTTAAAAATGTTCCATGAAAAACAGTCTTTTTAAAAATATTTCAAGTGGTCTTAAATTTTTTATCACGACTGTATCTATCGAATATTTTCTCTTTCAATTTTTACTCAGCGGTCTGCTGGACTGGAGATATCAACTGACAGTTCTTTGTTTCCAAAAAATGGTCTCCTCGATTACAATGGATGATTCCTCTCAGTTGTAAAGTCCTATAAAATCTTATTTTAGTCTGTGCTTTAGGAGAGCTTCTGGAGTTATACTCTTAGTCTACATGGTAAAATCAAAGACATTCAACAGAATTGCATTGTTGATTCCTCGCAGCCAATGTAAATCCCGTAAGTTGCATAAACCTAGAATTTCCTTGGATTAGTTTTCCCGTAAGATCGATTTTTACATCATATTACATCAGACTGTAGGCGATCACTGCTCTGTGCACATTTCGTTTCTTTATTCTCTGTGAATTACCATGAATTTTGGGGAAGATAATGAAGTAGTTTTCCATTGCCTTACAATTCTGAATAGTCCTTCTCAACTATCTGTCACCTGCTATTGAACTGGATCTTCCGACCAGCAGTTTGCCATTCTGGCTCAGCCTCTGCATTTTGGAACATTCACACTCCTTCCAGTTAGGAACACGTAATATCCATAGAAAGAAACAAGCAGTTTCATCATTTAAAATCGCTTTATAAGATTATTCAATTTCTGAAAGTGAATTCTTGGTTTACGTTGTCGTCATTTGAAGACAAAGTAGCGAATGACACTGAGCCAAAAATAAAAAATTAAGACGGACAAACATTGTTCCGTGTGAATATTTGATTGTTTTAATCATAAAATCACCTGTCATCTGAGTGTGTTTGTAATGTTGAAAATTAACGTTTGGATATACGGCCGCATAGAAATGGTTAAGGACGTCTCGTGATTGAATATGAAATTCTTAAATAAAAGGTTCCAGTAAATGAAATGTGTTGTAGAGATTTCCTCGGCTTCTTTTTCTTTTATGCGCCGTATCCATTCTGGGCGTGTCCCAATATGGTGCCCAATATCTTTCTATCTATCGTTGAATTTTGGGAAAGATAAGGAAGTGGTTTTTCATTACCTTTCAATTCAGAATTGTCCCCCTCAACCAGCTGCCCCCTGCTATTGAACGCATGACCGGGGTGGAGAACAGACGGACTCAAAACATTATAAGCGCAAGTATATGAAAGGGAACACAACAGACTAAACCGAGATTTGAACTCAATTCGCTGATTCCACTGTCAACACCGATAACCCTTATGCTATCTACACATTCGTTACATTGTTCAGTTTCACTTAAAGAAAAATGGTGGCGGCAAAGATACAAGTTAGATTAAATCCACTGATAGTAACGAATGTACTATTTTGCATGTTTCATAGAACATGTCTTCAGCTATGTTTTTTAATCAATCCAATTCCAATGCGATACGTCCACTAAGACGTAAGGGGTTTACTGAGAGTAATGTATTCCAAAAGCTAAGCATATTATTATGAAACATGGTGGAGGCAAAGATACAAGTTAGATTAAATCCACTGATAGTAACGAATGTACTCTTTTGTATGTTTCATAGAACATGTCTTCAGCTATGTTTTTTTAATCAATCCAATTCCAATGCGATACGTCCTCTAAGACGTAAGGGGTTTACTGAGAGTAATGTATTCCAAAAGCTAAGCATATTATTATGAAACATGGTGGAGGCAAAGATACAAGTTAGATTAAATCCACTGATAGTAACGAATGCACTCTTTTGCATGTTTCATAGAACATGTCTTCTGTTTTTTAATCAATCCAATTCCAAGGCGATACGGCCACTAAGACGTAAGGAGTTTACTGAGAGTAATGTATTCCAAAAGATAAGCATATTATTATGAAACATGGTGGAGGCAAAGATACAAGTTAGATTAAATCCACTGATAGTAACGAATGTACTCTTTTGTATGTTTCATAGAACATGTCTTCAGTTATGTTTTGTTAATCAATCCACTTCCAAGCAAGGCCATATAGCCACTAAGACACAACGGGTTTACTGAGAGTAATGTATTCCAAAAGCTAAGCATATTATTAAGAAACAGGGACATTTTGTTAGAAATAAAAAAGAGAGTAAAAACAAATTTATGTCATAAACGACCTCTGATACGGCAGTAAATGCTGATTAATTTCCACACAGACAAAGAGGAGACTTGAAACAACAGAAATGTGGTCCTAGAGAAGACTGCTGAGAATATCATGGACTGAACACGTGAGAAACAACGAAGTACTAAAGGAAGTGGAAAGAAGATGGACACTTAGAAAGCGATAGTTTAAATTTCTATTAACATATAACGAGGAAGGAGGGCTTTGTGAATTTGACACTCGCAAGATATATTGACGTGAAGAGGGACAGAGGAAAGCAGAGAGTAACATTTTTTTATTGTCTTAATTTCACCCCATCCAAGGTGATAAATTCACTACGACGCAATGGTGCTAGTGAAAGTGAGGGAAAGTAAGAAAAATTCCTCGAGGTGAAAGAACAATAGAAAGAAATGAACACAAGGAGACAAAAAGAGTGTGTTGTCGTTACATTTAAACTTTTATAGATCGTAGTTTGAAGCAAGAAGCTGAGTAGTGTTTCAGGTGCGAGAATGCGAAAGAAGAAACTATTACAACAGTAAAGTTTCAACAGTAAAATGATGAGACCTAACTGCCAATCTAGTACTTCGCGTGTATACATGAGGTCAAGGTATCAAAAAGGAATGCTCTTCAGAACAATTGACATGAAAATAGAAAAGTCATTGGGCTTCTACATCACATTGGACTGAACTTGAGATGCCAGCTCAGAAACGATAATATTGCAGATTCTTTACATGCTCAGACAAAGTGTAAACTTATAAAGTTACATGCCAGATTCGGGCGAAGAAAATTGTCTAGCCCGACACATTGGACCAACAGCAGCGTTAGTAATTATATAAACATTGCAATCCATATTAGTGAAAAGTGTTAAGCTGAGAAAGCACAATGAGTTACTTTCCTCGCCTCGAGGTTATCATCCCGGTGGATGGAAGACAAAAATGGTTCTCTCAGTTGATTAAATGAGAGCAATTTTCTTTGAGGGTCGTTAAAATCAATATGCCATTTCTATATTAACAACAGTCATTTCCCAGATTAACTGTTAATTTTATTTTATCGAATCTATCAGGCTAGGGGTAAATAGTTGTAGATAGAGAGTCGAAAAGTTGTTGTGACCAAGTATTGGTTAAGAAATAAAAAAAACAAAAGGTTACAGATAAATATTGTATTGAACAGTAAATGCAACAGAAGTTGGGAGTGTGTGTCTTTTGACCAGCGTTCAGTCTATATCACTATTCCCCCGAAGCTTACTTTTCCTACTACTTTATAGTAAGTGGAAGAGTCCACAATCGCCTCATTAGAGGGAAGACGCCGCAACAGATAGATAGATAGATAGATAGATAGATAGATAGATAGATAGATAGATACTTGAACGGAATGAAATAGATAGATAGTGCCGTGACCATGTAATTGGTTAAGGAATAACAAAACAGGAGGTTGCAGATAAATAGTGTACTGAACAGTAAATACAACAGAATTGTGTTACACGACTTGGGAGTGTGTGTCGGTTGACCAGTGTTCGATCTATATCTCTGTTGATATTTAACAGCCCCCCACCCCATGAGGGATATATGTGGCACAAGGCCGAGTTTAACGTGGGTCACCCGAGCCCGTAGGATCGGCCAAAAAATCCCAGTAGAACCCGCATAAACGGGTTCGGGTCTGTCTACCTGCCCGGAAGGAAACTCTGTCCTTCGGCACAGCCTCGTCCGGGTTCCTCTCTGCCCAAGGCAGACAGTTCGACAGGAGGTGCGAACAGTCACAGTCTCGGTAGAACAGTCTATCACTGTTATATTTAATGCACTCCCCCACGTGGGTCGTATGTGGCACAAGGCCGAGATTAGCGTGGGTTCTCCGAGCCCGTAGACTCGGCCAAAAATATTCCCTTCGAACCCGTATAAACGGGTTCAGGGCCTATCTACCTCCCCGGACGAAACTTTGCCCTTCGGTAAAGCCTCGTCCGGGTTCCTCTCAGCCCAAAGCAGAGAGTTCGACTGGAGGTGCGAACAGTCACAATCTCGGTAGAACATTCTATCACTGTTAATATTTAACAGAAACGAGGGATGTATGTGGCAGAAGGCCGAGTTTACCGTGGGTTCTTTGAGCCCGTATGCTCGGCCAAAAATATTCCCTTAGAACCCGCATAAGCGGGTTCGGGGTCTGTCTTCCTCCCTGGACAAAACTTTGCCTTTTGGCAAAGCCTCGTCCGGGTTCCTCTCTGCTCGAGGCAGAGAGTCCGACAGCAGGTGCGAACAGTCACAGTCTCGGTAGAACAGTCTATCACTGTTCCCCCGAGGCTTACTTTCCTACGACTTTATAGTAAGTGGAAGAGTCCACAACAGCCTCATTAGAGGAAGGATTCTACAACAAAAGTGATGACATTATGAAGGTCATTGACAAAAATTAGGAACAAATCAGGTTCGAGGATAAGATCCGAGTGGACACCTGTATTTATGGCCTAGAAGAATGACCGTCCAAATAAAACATTGCACAAAGTATTCTTCTGTAAAGCTGTGAGTGCTATCTTCTATTCTGTATTTACTTGACTCTACATAATCTTTGTCCGATATCTGTTTGACGTTTGCTTCAGTTTAAATCTGCTAACAGCCGTCGCAATATTGATTTTCTCAGAGGGACACTTCTGCTAACGAGACAAAACTGTTATAATTAACGACAACGAATCTCACGCCTGCGACATTGGTAGCGTCCTAATGGTCACATGACCAACAGATAAGACTGATCATTTTTCCCTTGTTGTCACGGGGAGGATTTCTTTCTTGATTTTTTTTATCTCGCCAACAGGTGGACGATAAATATTAATTTGAAATTGAGAGATCGATCAAACACTTCTCTTTTTACCTGTGTTACTCGTTCGATGAGAATATGCACACTAGCATTAAGGTGGCCACCGTTGTTTGCACTTCTACGGCAGGATAAATAATTTTCACACAACAGATTTCTATAAGGCTTGATTTATTGCTGAATCTAAAAACGTAAAGTGGCACAAAATATCCATAACATTATAACAACTTTATATATATATATATATATATATATATATATATATATATATATATATATATATATATATGTCATTCACAGACAGTACTGTTTCGTTGTATCACAGCTCCTCAGTGCGACTAGACTTCCGAATGCCTCAAGCCAGGATTGAAACAACTAATTTGGTGTCAGCCAGAGCTATCTTCACTCGGTAGAGTTACACAACTAAATCTAGCATATTGTTTTTACAAATGTAAACAAATGCCAATCAGCCAAAGTGCTCCATTCATTTTACTGAAGAGCTTTGCATTAGTGCAGGTGGCTGTTGTTTATAGAATTAGCGGGCTGTCCATAATGATCGTGTACACTTTTAAAAAATTATAACTTTATTTGTATTTGCGCTAGAAATAATCTGTAAAAAATGTTATAAAGTTTAATGTACCTAGTTTTAAGTATAGCTAAAATAACTAATGTGATTTCAGGCATTACTGTGAATCAGTTGGCAAATGTTTTCCGTGAACTGCAAAATCGTATTACCCTTTGTATTGCTAATGATGGTGGACATGTGGAAACTTAAATAAAATTTAAATAAAAACTTAAAAAATATAGATTTACTTCTTTCTATTCGTTTTTACAAATTATTTCTATCGCAAATACAAATAAAGTTATAAATTGTTTAAAGTGCACACGAACTTTATGGACACCCTTGATATATATATATATATATATATATATATATATATATATATATATATATATATATATATATATATATATGATTAAATAAATTACAAATATTATATCTGCTTAATTCTAGCATAATCCGTTCATATTCACGAATTGTACTGTAACAGTGAAAATCACTTTTATTTCCCAAGTATTTTCGATCTCTTTCTGTACATTTTTTTATTCTAATCTTTTTTTTATGTACGGAAAATTTCGCTAGAGTCAACGAATCAATGAAAATGGGAACTGAACCGTTTGGCAATATCATACTTCTTATATGGCAGTGAATGCTGGACGATCAACTTACAACTGAAGAAAACACTTGAAGCAACAGAAATGATCTAAAGAAGGATGATAAGAATATCATGGTCTGCATTGAAAAATTTGATACTCACAGGGCAGATTGAAGGCACGAGGGACGAAGGAAAACAGGGCATAGGCTAACTATGGAGCTTGAGTAAAGGTATGGCGAAAAAGGGTTCAGGAGAAAGGCAACATTTCTTAAGAGTTACAGAATATTTTGGACAGGTATAATCGTCAACGTCCTGAAACGACAGAAAGAAGATATATTCAGACAATTGAATCTGAAAAATGCACCCTCACCTAAAGAGGGAGCCGATCCATTCATCGGCAAATATGTCGAATAAAAATATCAGACCGTATGAATATATTTAATTAAAAAGGAAATATTTCAGTAAAAAAATTCTGATTATAAAGTGTCCACTAAAACGAAAGACACACACACACACACACACACACACACACACACGCGCGCGCGCGCACACACACATATATATATATATATATATATATATTTATATATCCTTTATTTTTTACAAATTCCCTATTTCCCTTTCTTTCTCAAACCCCTACTTCCACTTCTGCTGTCTTATATGTTTACTTCTCTTTTTTCTCTTTATTTCGTTTCCTGTCAGATGACTTATTAAATGGGTCAATGCCTGGTCATTACGTCCCTCCCTTACTCTTAAATATCTCAATAAAAATAGATTTAAAATTATTCCTATATCTCCTTTCCCTCTCCAATTTCTACCATGTCTGTAATACTGCTCCTCACCTCTCTCTCCATCACCTTACATCAACTTAAAAGTACCCCGCATAAGTGTATAAGAACTATATGTAAATTTTAAACATTTTTTCAGACTTGGAAGTGCGGTCTGATGAACCAAGTAAACATCATACACCTGGGGAAATAAATTATTACCAATGGACCCTTAAGGTTGTTTGTTTCCTATTTTAATTAATAATTGCTGTGATTTGACATTGAGCTCTCTGGATTATATCCTCCTTGTGATTATCCATTCGGATTACCAAACATTTCTTTATATATATATATATATATATATATATATATATATATATATATATATATATATATATATATATATATACCCTTGGAAGTGCGGTGTGATGAACCAGGTAAAACCATATACCTGAGGAAATAAATTATAACCAATGGATCCTTAAGGTTGTCTGTTTTCTATTTAAATTAAATGAATATATATATATATATATATATATATATATATATATATATATATATATATATATATATAGATTAATATATATATATATGTATATATATATATATATATATATATATATATATATGTATATTAATTCAATTTAAAATTATTTCACCAGGTATATGATTTACCTGGTTCATCAGACCGCACTTCCAAGAGTGAAAAAATGTTTTAAATTTACATACAGTTTTTATTCACTTTTGAGGGGTACATTTAAGTTGATGTAAGGTGATATAGAGAGAGGTGGGTGCAAGTATTACAGACATGGTAGAAATTAGAAAGGGAAAGGATATATATATATATATATATATATATATATATATATATATATATATATATATATGTGTGTGTGTGTGTGTGGAGGGGTGTTGATTCAATACATATAGCTTTTTAAGAAAACATTGAAAGGACGATAACATTATACAGAGGGGAAAATATATGGAACAACAATGGAACTCGGATTATAGATAGATAGATAGATAGACAGATAGATAGATATGAACAGGCTGGGATAGATAGATAGATAGATAGATAGATAGATAGATAGATATGAACAGGCTGGGATAGATAGATAGATAGATAGATAGACAGATAGATAGATAGATAGATAGATAGAAAGAAAAATAAACAAATGAATTCAGTTTTTTTATGTATGTTAACTCTCTACTTGGTTTTGTGCGTTTTACTGTAGATGTGAAGACAGTTCGAGACATATAAATACACCTGGAAAGTACATACGTACAAATTAAAGGCATATATATATATATATATATATATATATATATATATATATATATATATATATATATATATATATATATACAGTGCTGTTCGATAAAAGTGACTCACCTGATTCTTTTTTAACTTGAACATTTTTTCGCCTATTGTATTTTTGGGTCAAACTAATTTTTAATCTTAGTAATATAAAAACCCCTTCCTGACCACCAAGTAAAAAAGTTTACTCTCCCTAAGGTTTCTATTGATAATTATAATTTTGGATATAAATGAGATTTAGGGAAAAAAACTTTGCAAAAGAAGTGACTCACTTATTTCCTGCAACTAGTAATCAATAGAAACATAACCGAACAGCTTTAAATAAAGAATAATAGAGGCATAATTTATTTATAATAGGTAATATAGTTCGAAATATTTAATAATCTATGGGTCCTCCTTTATTTTGAATAACCTTTTCAACACTTTTTGGCATTGACTTGATTAGGTTCTGGCAAATCTCATCTTCAAGCATTGAATTCCATTCGGATATGAAATTCACAATCAAGTCCTCTTTGTTGCTCAACTGCTTGCTCGAGAGCCTGTACTTTATAATGATCCATAAGTTTTCTATGGGGTTGAGATTGGGGTGGCCATGTCATAACACTCACCTGCTTCTCATCACAGTATTCCTTTATCAATTTTGATTTGTGACAGGGAGCATTATCCTGCATAAAAATGAGCTTGGTGGGGTCGATTTGCACCCTTTCAGCAGAAGGGAGCAGACAAGACTCTAAAATTCTCTTGTACTGCTCGCTCCTGAGGGTCTTTTCAATAGGTTTTAAGAAACCAGTTCCATGAAAAGAAAAGCATCCCCAGAACATTATACTGAACGGATGCTTGACAGTACTTACTGCTAAATTTAAAGAGCTTTCAAAGCTTCTTCTTCGGATTTTAGATCGCTTATCCTTTGAATTTAGCTCAACTTTCGTTTCAGCGGAAAAGAGAACATTTAGTAAAAAAAATCAGGTGAGTCACTTTTATCGAACAACACTGTATATATATATATATATATATATATATATATATATATATATATATGTATAATTATATATATACACATACGCATATATAAACATATATATATATATATACACACACACACACATATATATATATATATATATATATATATATATATATATGTATATGTATATATATATATATATATATATATATATATATATATATATATATATATATACATACATACATAAAAAGGAATCAGAAATCGAGACGTATGATAGAAGACAAACATTTATATACACAGCCAATCAGATCAACAAAGATCCATTTCTGTACACTTACAGACAGAAAGGGTAGGTGAATCCAAGAAAATATATTCAATTGGTGTGGGAGGGAGAGAAAGGGCGAGAGAGAGAAAAGAGAAGAGAATAGAGATATGAGGAAAAGATTGCTCTATGCAGATTTTATAGGAGCATAGATTTCTGTTGCTTTTAATTTAAGAAACATACCAGATGAAAAAAATCAACTATCGTGAGACATTAGATGCACAGCCTCAAGCACGGACATATCTATTACAAGTGAAAAAACCTGAGAGAGTTTATAGATTGCCACTGCAGGCGGCCAAGCAGCCCGCGTAAAGGTCGACGGTATTTTTATAATGACGCATATTAATTTTCCGCGAGATTCTAATCGGAACTCCATTAGGAAAACAGAAAGATATTTAGGACGGATATATATATATATATATATATATATATATATATATATATATATATATATATATATATATATATATATATATATATATATATATATATCCATGTATTAGATGGATATTTAGGAAAATATACATGCACACTTAAATATTTAAATATGTATACATATTTATGTATGAATATATATATATATATATATATATATTTATATATATTTATATATATATATTTATATATATATATATATATATATGTATGTATGTAAATGTATTCATGTATTCAAAACAAATTTGAAATCTACAGTTCTATTTATATATGCATATATATATTTATATATATATATATATATATATATATATATGAATGTATCCCCAAAACTATATATTACATATATATATATATATCTATATATATATGTCAATATATATATATATATATATTTATATATTTATATGTGTGTGTGTATATATATATATAAAAAATATCATGTTATATATATAGTATCAATTAATGATAATAATAATATATAATATCAATTATTAATAATAATACATGCCTCAAAATATAACACATACCTCAATAATATGTATATATGTATGTCATATATATTTTTTCTCTGTAAAAATACGTATATTATAAATAAAAATTATTATAAATATTAGGTGTCTTTTTCACAATTCTTATTTTAGTCTATACAAGTTTTGTACTGCATCTTTCTAACAATTTTATTTTTACCGATATACATACATATATATATATATATATATATATATATATATATATATATATATATATATATATATATATATATTACCTGTAATTTTTTTATAAATACTTTCATGGCAATTATTCTGCGGAACCTTTTTTTATCTTATCTATCCTTTCTGAATTTAAGCTCAATAAGGTATTGGCGGCAAGGACTCATCATCTTACAGTTGAGATTTATATATATATATATATATATATATATATATATATATATATATATATATATATATATATATATATATAATCGTAGGTTGGATATTAACATTTTCTTCCTTTACACTTCTTACCTGTGGAAATGTCTTTTTTATCTTCAATTTTGATCTTCAAAAATTTAAATGCAATGTCAATCATTATCGTCCCACTTTTTAATTCCTGTTCTTGATTGGGATGAAAGACTATGCCATCATCACTCGGTAGAGAGAATCAGCTAATTCTAGCGCATTTTTATATATATATATATATATATATATTCTAGCGTATTGTTATATATATATATATATATATATATATATATATATATATATATATATATATATAACGTAAATCATTCATACGAAAAGCAGATAATCTGCTTTTCGTATGAATGATTTACGTTATATAAATTGAACACGCACCACATAATTGATATATATATATATATATATATATATATATATATATATATATATATATATATATATTTAAAAGAAAGGAAAGATTTCAGTAAAATCTTTCCTTTCTTTTAAACATATTCTGATATTTTTATTCGACAGTTTTATATACATTTGCCAATGAATGGATCCGTGTGTAGATGAAGATACATTTTTCAGATTCAGTTGTCTGAATTTGTCAACTCTCTGGCGTGTCAGGACGTTGACGATCATAGCTGTCCACGATTTTCTGTAACTCTTAAGAATTGTTTTGGAAGCTAATTTAATGATTTCGGTTGCAAATCTTGAACTTCCTCCTGATTGGATCTTCCAACAAGATAATGATCCTAAGCACACTGCAAACTCTAGAAAGAAATGTTTTGCTGAAAAGGATGTAAATATCTATAAATGGCAATGTCAGTTCACAGATTTAAACCCAATCGAAAATCTGTGGCGTTATTTGAAAATTCAAATCCAATCAAGAGCTCCAACAAACAGCCCAGATCTGAGGTAAATCTACGAAGAAGAATGGAACAAAATACCAACTAAAATTTACAGATCATTGAGAACTACAAAAATAGGTTGGTTGGTGTAGAAGTGATTACTGACTATTCTATAAAGTATTAAATGAAGTTTATTTATTCTTTGTTGTATTGTACGGTTACTTTCTTCACGCATTAAAATGGATAAATGGGATTTGTTTCTATTAAATCAAAATATTTTCTCTTTTCTCTGCACATTTAGTTATGCATCTCTGTATAGTAAATTATATGAAATGCATGTTTATTCAATAGTTGGAAATACAATAAATTAAAAATTTGTATGTGTACGAATATTTGTTTCCTCCTATTGTATATATTTTTAAAATGCCCGATCCAAATGCGAAGTGTCGTGTTAACAAACTTGGCGGGCTAATGACTACACCGTAGCTCAGACGACTAAAAATATAAAATGATGACAATTTACCCATCACACCCTGCACACACACACACACACACACACACACACACACACACACACACACACACACACACACACAGATATATATATATATATATATATATATATATATATATGTGTGTGTGTACACTGAAGTCAACAGCCAGAGGCGACTGTCTGTTTCTTGCTAAACACAATAGTTAGGTCAAAAACTAATACGCTCTATTCCTATTGAGCATTTTGACTCATATAGCATACTTTAAAACTGGATTTTACCACAGACGCACACACACACACACACACACACACACACACACACATATATATATATATATATATATATATATATGTTAATTGATATTTTAAAAAATGGTGTCAACCATGTTTTTTTTAATTTCTTTATATTTTTTGCAAACGTAATCTGACTTACGGCCATATCGCATTGAAAGCAAAGGTTCCCGAAGTTAAGAAACGTAGGCTCTGGTCATTACCTAGATCGGTGACCACTTGGGAATATCAAGAACCATAAGATCAGATATACAAGCGGTGTAATGGATAACGGCATGGAATTTGAACTCCTACAGCTGAATTCTAATTCCGCTCGGTTTCGTTATATTCACTTACGCGCAAATATGTTTTGGAAGACTATGAAACCACCGCGTCTCCGCCAGCTATGAGTTAATTAGTAGGACTTTCATCAGTAAAATATTACCTCAAAATGAAAATTCTTACAAATTAAAAATATTTTCTGGCTTTACATAGCCTGCAAAAGGTTGACAAACTATAAAATACAAATTAGTCAATTAGTAACGACATTTATCTATTTATATATAAAATTCTTTTACTTTCATTAATCCGTCTGTGCTTCTGTCACACCCGCTAAAATAGCTATACATTGACTGACCGAAACCAAATTTTGGGGAGAAGTGAAAATAGGTAAGGGGGTACTGTTGGTTTTACTAGGATACATTTTCGTTATTTTTCTTTTTAATTAAATTTTTTATTATTTCACATGCAAAATACTGCCACTACTTAATAATAAATGAACGTATACATAATATATAAAATTCTGTGACTTAAGTTTGTTTGTCCGTCCGTCACATCTTCTAAGAGAGCTATATATTGACCGATCAAAACCAAATTTTTGGAAGAAGTGCAAACGTGTAAGTTGGTACCAATTACATTTCGTTTTGCTATGATGATTATTATAATTAATTTTCCTTATTTTTTTATTTTTATTTTTTTAAATTAAAAATATTTATTATTTAGTTTACAAAATTCTCACACTTTTCTGAAAAACAATTTAATGATTAAAATAACAAATACTTATTTAACAGAAATGGAATATTGTTCTTTTTTCATATATTTTCTTTAAGTTTTCTTTTTACATATATTTCATTCTGATAAAATATGATGCACAGTAGTAGTACTGTAAATATAAACACAGTAGGGAGAGTAGGGTAAATCTCGAAAAGAAAATGTTAACTACAACTCCAAAAAAATAAAATAAATAAATACTGTAAGCATTTCAAGACGAGTCAGCGTGTTGCCCCCAAACATTCTAGTTATTTACATTGCATATAATGCAAAGGGGAAAACCTGAAACTAGTGTATTTTTAAAGAAAGATGTTTTGTTTTTTTATTATGCATTTCGAGTTGCTTTTTTTAAAAGTATTCATTTTTGAGAAATTGTAGACGCACTACATACAATTTTCGGAAAAAATATATTATAATGAAGTCAAATATAGCAAAAAAAAAAAAAAAATAATGCAATAAAAAAATAAAATGAAACATACCTTAAGCTTATTCATTCTTGTGTTTCTGAAAAACATGAGCCTGATGATTTTTTAAATGTTTGGGTGAATATTTGGTAGGCAGATTTTCAATCGAGAATCCATCGAAGAGTTCCTCTCTTTTTACACTTAATTGGTGGTGAGAGCAGAAAAGCCTAATTCACCTAAATATGAACGAGACGGACACCGCAATATGATAAAGTAAATATATTTGTTTCATTTTATTTGGACACATATTTCTCTGGAACGCCAAGGCACACCTAGACATCTTCTAGAGCGCACCAGTGCACCCAGGTGCACCATTTGAGAACCTATGTCGTAGAGAACTATGTTAGAGATTATTTCAGATTAAACAAATCTTTCAAAAAAGATTGTACTTAAATCGGGATTGATGTAGAGTCAATTTAACACTGGATCAATTAAGTTTTTAATTTGATCGATTCACATGTTATATAGCTCTGAATCGAATAATATTAGACTTGGTGTTATTCGATTAAGATTTGACACAGATTTGGATTGATTCAGATTCCAGACACCATTGGTTCAAATAAGTTTATATTTAGCTCTCGATGAACTCAGATTCTAAGTAGAATTTGAATCGATTCCGGTTTTCCATAATTTTTTTATCCTTCAAAAGTCCATTTTGATTGAGATCAATTCAGATTATACAGTTTAGTAGTACTACATTTTTTTTTGAATCATTAAAATGTCTTGCATTTCTGATATGTTCATAAGCTGCAGATTTCCTAAGATTATACTATTTTTTACTAGTGTTCATTTTTGAGAATTGTTTTTAAATATGAACACCGTTTTACAATGCACATAGAAAACTAAAATCGAGCCATGCTATAAGTTTACAAATTGGAAGCAAAGCAAGCCTAGCTTGTTTATAACCCATAACTTATGCGGAGTCACGTGATTTATATCTGGAAATTTCGCGTCATTCCGTTTTGCAGTTTAGTCGAGTGTAACCTATTAACAGACGTAAAAATGATGACAATTTACTCGAAGATCGATACTCGTTTCACTTGACTCACTCGCTCCACTCGCTCCATAGACCAAAATTCTTTCCTGACTTTATCTATTTGTCTGTGACAATATCACATGCTATTAATTCAACACGGCTTAATTGTCCATTTCATTTTTATGTGTTTATGTCAGTAACTGAAAGAATGGTCGTTTTTATTGCACTTTTATTTGTTTTCAGTTGAATGAAAACGTGCTTACGTTTCTAAACAGAACGAGCTTGATAAAATGTGCACATTTAAATATACAGTGTGAGTATCCTAAGAGAGAGACAAGACACAGCAAGATTTATTATCAGCGGGCGTATATCTTAACCAAATAAGATACGCAGAAGATGCTGAGTTGAGAGCTGACTCGGAAGTGAAACTGAAAGAACTTTTCTGTAAGATATTAATAGAAAGTAAATAGAAAGGATTAATTCGGAAGTATATGAACACAGAATGCATGGTGGTCAACGAAAAAGGCAACCCAAGCAATGAAATACGTAAAAAATGAAGCAGGTGTTAAAATTCAACAGGTCGTGCAGGAATGGACGATGGAGAGTGTGACACAGAAAATCTAAAGCACATCAGAATAGCAAAAACAAAGCAAAGTATTAAACGATAGAAAAAATTCGTTACAAACAATTATGCGAACGCTAAACTGCTATGTAATATCTAATCATTTTTTACATTATTCGGACTATTGTCCTCATCTTTGTCGCCATATTGATTACACCGTTTCGGCCGTTGTACGCTCCGGCCTACTTCAGGTGGTTGGAATGAGGAACTGAACCATTTATTTCACTCACTGGGGTATTTTTTTAAAGCATTTCACCCCAAGCAAAGCGGGAAGCTACTAGCACGTAATGGGTGACAGAAGATTTGGAGCGAGAGCAGATAGGAATGATAGAGGAAAGGATGTGGAGGAGGATAGTGGATAGATCAAGGCAAGGGGTTACAGAAGATTTGGAGCGAGAGCAGATAGGAGTGAAAGAGGAAAGGATGTGGAGAAGGATAGTGGATAGATCAAGGCAACTGGAGATGTCGATTGACATTACATTTGAATAGTTGGAGATTATAGTTGTCAGGGAAACAGGAATAGGGAAGGGAGTTCCACAGGCGGGAGGTGCGAGATATGAAGCTATTGGAGTAGAAGAGACGGCTATATTTAACAGTTTCAGCAGTGAAATAGTGGGAGCGGGATGCCAGCTTCGTAGGAAGCTTCAATTCATGAGTCTGGGAACCAGCGAAAGCAGCTCATCGGAGCAATTACCGTGAAAATATTTGTAAAAAAGACAGAGCTAGGCGACAGCGCGTCTGTGAGAGAGCGGCTGTAGACGAGATGCCAGATCAGGGCCAATTACATTGCATATCCGTTTCTGGAATCTCGAGGCAAACAGAAGAGGCTCCAGATCATATATGGCAGCAATACTCCATGCAAGGGCGAATGCTTGATTTGTAGATTTAAAGGATCGATTCCGGGGAGAAAAATTCCAGACCCGGCACAGGGAGCCAACTTTCCTTGTGGTGGAAGAAGCAATTGACTCAATGTATTTGTTGGACTGTTCTAGTTCCACGTGCCAAGTTTAATGGATGTCAGTTATCAGGCGTTAGTTAGATCCAGTGACATGACCCAAAAAGTGTGAGTTCAATACCCGGTTAAGGCAGTGGAGAACTTTCAGAGGGAAATTAACAGGAGATAACTGATAACTGACATCCATTAAACATGGCACGTGGAACTAGAACATTCTACCCCAGTGAGCAAAATAAAGGGTTCAGTTCGACATTCCAACCACCTGAAGAATCCTGGAGCGTACAACGGCCAAAACGTTGTAATAAATATGGCGACATAGATTAGGACAGTAGTCCGAATAATGTAAATAATGTACATAATACCTCATCTCAGAAATATAGACATCTAATCATTTATATTGCAGTGAATTCAGAACATTCTCTTCCTTCGTCCTGGGTATGACGATAAACTACATCTAGCAGCAAGACCTTTGATCAGGACGTTTTGAGGAACGTGAAACTACCTCTTAACTGCTGTTGTTCCAAGGTCCACCGGTGGTGGTAACACATGTTACGGTTCCAGCTATGGCCAAATAGTGAACCTCTAAACTGGTGTCAAAACTTAAAAATATAAACATTGATCAGAAAAAATATCAGCATTACATTCTCATAGTAAACAATAATTACATGCAATAAATATTTGGAGAAGAAGAAATTACCAAAGCTCTAAAGAGAATTAAATTTCGGCATTAAACGACCCACAAGGAGTTGATATGCCGTTAAACAAACAAACCAAATCAAACCAAACATTTTCTCCCCTGATGAAGAAGAGACTTGAAACGACAGACATGTGGTTCTATTGGCGAATACCGAAAATAGAATGGATAGATTGCATGAGCAACGAGGAAGTTCTAAGTAAAGTAAGAACAACAAGGAAACTTAAACTCAGAAAGAGGCAGTTGAAACTTATATTTAAAATCAGAAAGAGGCAGTAGAAATTTTCGAGGCACATAATGAGGAAAGAGGGCTTGTAGAATTCAATATTGACAAGACATATTAAAGCAAGGGAAACTGTGAGTAACCTACTTCAGGAGTTTTGTTTCGAAATGGATAGTAGAATAAGTACAAAGAAGCATGGAAAAGAGTCAAAAGTTACTTTGAGCAAAATAAGTATGTCGTAGAGCAGTGGTTCTCAAAATTTTGAAGTCGGGGCGCTCTTGAAATCTACAAATAATTGTATACGCACTATATACAACATTCGGAAAAATATGTTATAATGAAGTCAAATATTGCAAAAAAAAAAGGAAAAGAAATAATGCAATAAAAAAGTAAAATGAAAAATTCCTTAAGCTTATTCATTCTTGTGTTTCTGAAAAAAACATGAGCCTGATGAGTCTTAACCTTTTCTTCAATGTTTGGGTTTATATTTGATAGGCAGATTTTTAATCGAGAATCCATCGAAGAGTTCCTCTCTTTTTACACTTAATTGTGGTGAGAGCAGAAAAGCCTAATTCACCTAAATATGAACGAGACGGACACCGCAATATGATAAAGTAAATATATTTGTTTTATTTTATTTGGACACATATTTCTCTGGAACGCCAAGGCACACCTAGACATCTTCTAGAGCGCACCAGTGCACCCAGGTGCACCATTTGAGAACCTATGTCGTAGAGAACTATGTTAGAGATTATTTCAGATTAAACAAATCTTTCAAAAAAGATTGTACTTAAATCGGGATTGATGTAGAGTCAATTTAACACTGGATCAATTAAGTTTTTAATTTGATCGATTCACATGTTATATAGCTCTGAATCGAATAATATTAGACTTGGTGTTATTCGATTAAGATTTGACACAGATTTGGATTGATTCAGATTCCAGACACCATTGGTTCAAATAAGTTTATATTTAGCTCTCGATGTACTCAGATTCTAAGTAGAATTTGAATCGATTCCGGTTTTTCCTATTTTTTTTATCCTTCAAAAGTCTCCTTTGATTGAGATCAATTCAGATTATAGTATTACTTTTTTTTTTGGAATCATTAAAATGTCTTGCATTTCTAATGTTTATTAGCTGCAGATTTCCTAAGATTTTACTTAGACTGAAGATTCTACTAGGGTTCAGAGTTTCAGATTCGACTTAGATTTGGATTGTCTACGATTCGATTCCACTTCAAACTGTTTCAGATTCTACTAAGCGGAGATTATCGGAGATTCTACTTATATTCAGATTGTTATAATCTTCTGCTTCGCTTGGGATTGCCAGAATTTCAACTTAGATTCGAATTGTTACAGATTCTACATAAATTCGGATTGTCTGTGATGGTAATTAACTACGGATTATCAGAAATTATATTTGATTCAAGTAGTTTAATGAGCTACTTTGCTTCAGAATGTCAGAGATTAAACTTAGATTATGATCTCAGACTTACTTAGATTAGAATTGTCAGATATACTTAACTTCAGATTGCTTAATATTCTACATCACTTTGGATGTCAGAGATTTTAATTCGTTTCGGATTGTCATATATTGTACTTCGCTTCTGATTGTCAGAGATTCTACTTCGCTTCGGATTGTCAGAGATTATACTTCGCTTCAGATTGTCAGAGATTATTCTTATATTCAGAAGGAATTACATTCTATTTAGATTTGGATTGTCACAAATTCTACTTAGATTCAAGCTGTTTAATATTCTACTTCATTTCGGATTAAAATAAGATTCGGGTTGTCTTAGAGTCTACTTATATTTGGATTCTCAGAGATTCTACTTAGCCATAGATTGTTTAATATTCTACTTCGTTTCGGATTGTCAGAGTTTCAGCTTATTTTTTTAATATTCTACTTCGCGGATAATATTCTACTTCTCCGGGTGAGATTATATTTGCATTCAGATGAACTCAAATTTTACTTAGATTTGGATTGTTGGAAATTGTGTCGCTTCAGATTGCTTAAGATGTCCGGATTGTTTAAGATGCTACTTCACTTCAGATTGTTAGAGATGTTTTTACTTAGCTTTAGATATTCTACTTCACTTGAAGTCAAGATATAGATTCAAATGGTCTCAGATACTACTTAGATTCGGATTGGAAGTTGCAAGAAATTCTATTTAGCTTCAGATTGTTTAATGTTCTACTTCATAGATGGTCGGAGATTATACTTAGATTCGGATGGCCTCCGATTCTATTTACAATCTGATTGTCAGAGATTCTACTTAGATTTGAATGACCTCAGATTCTAAGTACTTTTGGGTTGTCTTGAATTCTATTTCCTCATCCCCTATACTAAATTTCTTATAACTGATCCATACGCTGAGATATTTGAAATGTTTAGTATTTCTTAAATCCATATCGTAGATCTTTATGATGGATTCAGAGTACGTGCAATCCCTACTTTCATTCCAATTCCACATAATAGTTTCTGTTTTTCAAAGGTTTATATCGAGTCCTATTTTTGGAACACATGGTAAAGGACGTTCATCTTCTGTTCAAGATCATTCTTCTCCCAACTACGATGCCCTCTCATCAGCATTACTTTGCGCTCCGGTAGTGGGTAGCAGGATCATTGTATTCTATTAGTAGATTCGTTTAGAATGTAGTATAGAATGCTGATATAACAAGTGCCCATCATTTCACATCTGTGATTGCCTTAATTCTACTTAGCTTCAGCGATTCAAGATTCTACTTCCGATTGTCTAAGATACTACTTCTCCTCGGATTGTCAGGGATTATACTTAGATACCGGATTATCAGAGATTATGCTTAACTTAAGTTTGTCAGAGATTCACACTGTTTAATAATCTACTTCGTTTTGGATTTGTAAAGATAATACGTTGATTTCGGAGACTCTCAGATTTTATTTCGTTGCGCATTGTCAGCGATTCTACTTTCTTCAGATTGTTTAATATTTTATTTCGTTTCGAACTGTCAGAGATTACTCTTAGTTTCGGGTGGAATCAGATTCTACTTAGATTCGGATTGTCTGAGATTCTACTTTGCTATGGGTCGTCTGATATTATACTTAAATTCAGATTTTCCCTGATTCTACTTAGATTCCGATTGTCAGTTATTTTAATTATCTTGAAAGTGTTTAATACTCTACTTAGCATCAGATTGTCAGAGATTATACATACATTCGGATTAACTCAGATCCTGTTTAGATTTGTATTTTTTCAGATTCAACTTAGATTCGGATTATCAGAAATTTTACTTCGCTTGGAATTTTCAGTGTTCATTAAAATATTCGTATGGTGTCAGATTCTGCTTAGATTTGGAATTTCACAGAATCTATTTCGCTTGAGATTGTCAGAGATTATAGCTAGGTTCGGATTGTCTCAGATTCTATTTAGTATTAGATCGCTTATATTCTGCTCGACATTTGGATTTTGATTTAATGTGGCAGCTAATTGATCGAGATTTTACTTAGCTTTGCATGAACTAAAATTTGATATAGATTTGAATCGACTCAAATTTTATTTAGTTTTCATTAGTGGACTAATTAACAGTTACATTTATCTTTTTCTTGTCAGCAAACAAGAATATTGCCCCGAATGCTAATGGTAATATTATCCTTTTCTTCATAAGGAAATATTTGGCATTCATTGACCGCATGGCAAGTACTGTCGTCTGTTGAAAATTATAAAATCATTTCTCGTAAAACAATCTTTCAGGAAAATTGTTTTCTCCAATCTAGTAGTTGTTATTGCTCTTTCCTGTATTGATGGGGGTTTCCTTCCTAACCTTTTAATTTAAATAGTACAGAAATTCAACATCTTGATTATACCTTTATTTTCTCTTCGAGTGACATATGATAATCATTTTAGTTGTTGCTTTTGTACGCAAGTGATGTGATTTCAGTTGTTTTCTATATTTCTTTGTTCGT
Source organism: Acanthosepion esculentum (assembly GCA_964036315.1). Taxonomy (NCBI): domain Eukaryota; kingdom Metazoa; phylum Mollusca; class Cephalopoda; order Sepiida; family Sepiidae; genus Acanthosepion; species Acanthosepion esculentum. The sequence continues at coordinate 28,256,545 of OZ038477.1, read as the reverse complement.
GATTCCGTAGCTACAGTCCACCAAATTCGAAGAAGAATGTTCAACACCATGACCCACAGACTTCCTTCATTCAAAGTCATTTTTAACTATTGGTCCGAGAAAGCAGTTGTATACATCCGGAATTTTGGATATTTCTGAACGTGTTTAGCGCCATGTATGTCTTCCATTTGAAAGTCTCGATCTGACTAGGCTATTTAAACACATCGCTAGAGTTTTCCGGTTAATGATTATTTTTTAGCAATGTCATGTTTGGGGCAAAACTACCTCTGATACAGCGTAAAATATTTTCACTTTCCTCATCCCCTATACTAAATTTCTTATAACTGATCCATACGCTGAGATATTTGAAATGTTTAGTATTTCTTAAATCCATATCGTAGATCTTTATGATGGATTCAGAGTACGTGCGATCCCTACTTTCATTCCAATTCCACATAATAGTTTCTGTTTTTCAAAGGTTTATATCGAGTCCTATTTTTGGAACACATGGTAAAGGACGTTCATCTTCTGTTCAAGATCATTCTTATCCCAACTACGTATACTTGTACGATCGCTAAAGACCATCTCATCAGCATTACTTTGGGCTCAGTGGTGGGTAGCAGGATCATTGTATTCTATTAGTAGATTCGTTTAGAATGTGGTATAGAATGTTTATATATTAAGTGTCCATCATTTCACATCTGTGCTTGTAAATGCGCAGGCGTAGTCTAGAATTAATAAAATGTACAATCACAACACAAGCAACATTTTCCGACTTATGTTATAAATCTATGAAATATCTCTATTTTCAACAGACGTGCCATGTGTCCTTAAGGATACATGGCACAATGGATAAAGGCGTTGGTTAGATTCAGTGAGAGAACTTAAAGAGTTGTGAGTTCAAAACCTGGTTAAGGCAGTGGAGAACTTTGCGAGGTGAATTAACAGGGAATATCTGAGAACTGACATCCATTAAACAAGGAACGTGGAACTAGAACAATCTACCCCAGCGAGCGAAATAAAGGGTTCAGTTCGACATTCCAACCACATGAAAAAGGCCGGAGCGTACAACGGCCGAAACGTTATGATAAATATGGCAAGAAAGATGAGAATAATAGTCCGAATAATGTAAATAGTGTTTTAACAGACGGCTATACTGATAACAATTTATGATCGCTCTGGGTAAGACGTTAAACTACATCCGCGTCATGCGTAAGACGATAAACTACATCCAGCAGCAAGGCCTCTGATCAGGAGGTTTTCAGGAGCGTGGGACCACCTCTTAATTACCGGTGTTCCCAGGTTCACCCTGACCCAGGGTGGTAGCACCTGTTAGGGTGCCAGCTATAGGCAAATAGTTAACTATTACCAGCAATACTTTTTTGAAAAAAATATTACCAGCAATACAATTGTGAAGGAAAAATATTACCAGAAACAGATTTTTGATAAAACAAAATATTACCAGCAATAAAAAATGTTGCCGGCATTAAATAACCCATTGAGGTTGATATGCCGTAAAACAAAATAAACCAAACCAATCTAAACCAAAGAATACATATTCTATTCATACGAATCTATTCTAAAAATGTTGTCGGCATTAAATAACCCATTGAGGTTGATATGCCGTAAAACAAAATAAACCAAACCAATCTAAACCAAAGAATACATATGCTATTCATACGAATCTATCCTAAAAATGTTGTCAGCATTAAATAACCCATTGAGGTTGATATGCCGTAAAACAAAATAAACCAAACCAATCTAAACCAAAGAATACATATTCTATTCATACGAATCTCTCCTAAAAATGTTGTCAGCATTAAATAACCCATTGAGATTGATATGCCCTTAAACAAAATAAACCAAACCAAACAATTTATGAAATTTTACAAAAATAAAACAAATCTGCTGATATTGTCTGCTTTGTAAAAGTAATTGCGATAGAATAAATGCTTCATGGATTTTTTCGCACATTCACAATAAACACGATTATGACAAGATAATGAGGGAAGAGACAAAGGATAAGGAACATTCGGTTCATGACTTTAGAATTCAATGAGTGTTAAAATGATACGGGCAGTCAAGACTGGAATTCGAAATCTGTGATCGATTTCAATGTTGTGGATTATTTAGTGCTGCGCTATTACAAACTTTCAATGATAAGTAGAGATGACGAATTTTATTGGTGCTTGACAGACAATTAGGCGCAGATGCCATTGCGATAGAAAATGCACACTGACCTCTCTTTTTCATATCGACCACCAGAGGAATACTTTAAACTATCGCCTTGATTCGAACACTTCCCCGAACGGCCAGTAGGTAAATCAAGTTCGATATATTCATTAATGAATCGGAACTAATATATTTGATAATTTCCACGTCACCCTAGTTTCCGGAAAGCATTGTTAAACTGAACGGACTTAAAATGTCCTAATGCGGTGCGCTAATGGCATCTATTTATTCATATACGCGCATGTATGATGAGTGCATCTTGTTTTCGAATAGATCGACTGTTTCATCTGTGAACAGGACGAATGTTAGGATGATGTTTACAATGTCTCATTTTCATGAACTTTCATTGATTTGGAAAGTCCTTTTTGAATGTGAACAGTCATTGTGCCGTCCTGGGTATGACGATAAACTATATCCGCGTCCATGGTAAGACGATAAACTACGTCCAGCAGCAAGGCCTCTGATCAAGAGGTTTTGAGGAGCGTTGAACCACCTCTTAATTGTTGGTGTTCCCAGGTTCACCCTGACCCGGTGTGGTAGCACCTGTTAGGGTTCCAGCTATGGGCAAATAGTTAACCACCAAACTGGGGTGAAAACACTATGAAAGTATAAAAAATAGTGTTTAATAACAGAAATACTTTGTAAAAAACATTACCAGCAATAAATCTTTGAGGAAAAAAATTATTACCTGCAATACATTATTACCAGCTATACATTTTTGAAAAAAAAATACTAGCTATGCATTTAAAAAAAAATCAATACAAATATTACTAGCTATACATTTTCAAAAAAAAATATTACCAGCAATAAATTTGTGAAGAAAAAATTATTACCAGCAATACATTTTTGAAAAAAAATTACCAGCAATACATTTTTGACAAAAAAATTACCAGCTATACATTTTGGAAAAAAAAATACAAAAAACAAATATTACCAGCTATACATTTAAAAAAAAAATTTTACCAGCGATATATTTTTGAAGAAAAAATATTACCAGATATAGATTTTTTAAGAAAAAAATATTTCCAGAAATAGATTTTTTTAAAGGAAGTAATATTACCAGAAATCGATTTAGAAGGAAAAAATATTACCAACAATAAATTTATGAAAAAAATTATTACCAGCGATAAAAATTTTGTCGGCATACCTTGAGGTTGATATGCCGTAAAACAAAACAAAACAAACCAAAGCATTCATTGTGCTTAAACACACGGATCTGTTAGTATTGATAGCTTTAACTTTTAATACCTATGTTTAAAATTTTTTGTTGGTTGTAAGACCCGAAATAAACGACCGGTAATGAACGATCTCCAAATGCAGACACGAAAACAAATTTTTAAAGCGTTGTTTAAAATACAAAAACTGAAAACGAGCAAGAATAAAAAAGAACAGCTTGGTTTGGTTTGGTTTGGTTTGTTTTCCGGCATATGAACCTCAATGGGTTATTTAATGCCGACAAGATTTTTATTGCTGGTAATACTTTTTCAAAAAGTATTTCTGGTAATGTTTTTTTCAAAATAATATATAATAATAATATGATGTTGGTAATAATGTTTTCTTCAAAAATTTATTGCTGGTAATATTCTTTTTTACAAAAATGTATTGCTGGTATTAAAACCCATTTTTACATGTTTTGAACCCAGTTTGGGGGTTAACTATTTTCCCATAGATGGGATCCTAAAAGGTGCTACCACCCGGGTCAAGGTGGACCTGGGGGAAAAAAACCGATACGAGTAAGTAAAATAACTAAGTAAAGTGCTCGATACGCTAAGTAGAGCAAACCTAAATTAAACCTAAAGAGCCAGACAAACCTACCTAGGTTTCACCTACGTGGATCGTCAGTGAATACTGTATTCCCTGACAATCCGCGTAGGTTAAACCATGGTAAATTTGTCTGGCTCTTTAGGTTTATATATATATATATATATATATATATATATATATATATATATATATATATATATATATATATATATAAAAGGCAGGATGTGTTTGTGTGTGTGAGTGTGTGTGTGTAACGAATGCACGGCGGCAATTTTCGACGGATTTGCACCAAAATTTACATGCACATGCTCCAAGTTAGTGTGAAGGCTAAAACCGACTTTGCATTTCCCAACTCCCATCGATAGTGGAAATAATCGATTTTTTCATGCTTCTACGGTAGTTTTCATGTAGTTTGCAGCCATTTTCTACTGACCAGAGTGAGAGCCTATAGCTGACTGCCACGAATAGGCAGGAAGATTCTATTGGCCAGCGTGAGAGCCAACAGCTGACAGGCACGAATGTTAACTAGCATGCTAGCATGCAAAAAAATCGTTAGCTGCATTCGTCACAAGTGGGAAAAATTTAAATCTGCATGGCACTTAACTCCAATTGGCTCATTCGCTTGCTTAAACTCAATGTTGATTCTGATTCCGCAGAACTGGGTTGGGTGTGAAAAGTATTTGTTGTTAACATACTTTTTTTATTCGGTTTTTCCAGTTACGAGTCCTTTTTTAAAGCTGATCGTTTTGTGATCATTTTATTTAGTTCTTTTTTCGTAACAGATTTAATGTTTAGTATAGAGCTTAGAAAAAAATCGCAGTGTGAGATAGGCAAGAAGTAAGGCATGTAGCAACATCAGCACGGCAAAGGGCACTCCTTTAAAAGGAAGGAAGGGCAAAAATATTTTAAGTCAAGTGATAGCGATTGCTGTATGAGTCGTACGATTTTTGAATCAAGCACGGGCAAAGCCGGGTCATGCTGCTAGTTGTAAACAATAATAAGGAACACATTGTATTAATGCACTCATAATCACAATTACATATATTTAATAATAATAATCAAGAGAGTATAATTAATGAATTAATAAAAAAATGCTTTGAGTAATCAATAAAAAATAATGATATAAATTTAACAATGCAATACAATAAATATAAAATCACCTGACTAACAATTATTTCTACTCTGTAAATTAAAATTTAGAATAATTTAAAATATAGCAGTTCCTACCTATTCAAGAACAGTTGGAATAGAACAACAAACTCGAAAAATCTGAACTTGATAATGCCGCATTGATCAGCAAATAGAAAATTTTTGAGCTGTCAGCCAACAAGATTGTGTTTAAGTATGAAATAGACTGTGGCCACTCGGTGTTGAACACGATGTCCATTCTTATATTTAGACACGTTCTGTCCCGTAACATTGCACAATTCTACCCATAAAGATAGCAAACATTAAAACCATACTTTGGGTTATACACAAGTGACAAGTGTATTACGAAACTCCGGAAATGAGGTACTGTATATAACATTTGTCAGCTAAGCAACAAATTTTATTGTACCAATCTCATATATATATATATATATATATATATATATATATATATATATATATATATATATATTATTATTATTATTATTATTATTATTATTATTATTATTTTAATATACTTTCTGTTAATCCGTTAAAATAATTATCGACCTTTGTCCATTTCATTGTATGTGTGTGTGTTTGTGTGTGTGTGTGTGTGCGTGTGTGTGTGTGTGTGTGTGTGTGTCTGTTGTGAGTGGGGGAGTAATCGAATGACAAAATGTGAAAATACTAAATACCAGTGAGAGATAAAAAGAGAGGGAGGGCCTTCGTGTGTGTAGATATGAACACTGGTTTACGACCGAGTAGATTCACTTCCTGAACGAGCTCTATATATAGGTCATTGGGGGATAAAGATTAGTCGGAGAATGAGGAAATTAACATTATATATATATATATATATATATATATATATATATATATATATATATATATATATATATAGGAAACTTACAGAATCCGGTCCAGATGAAAACCGACGCATAAGCTGAAAAGAATTACAAAACAGACCAGGAACTGTATAAAACAGCGTAGTTTGCCACATCTGCTTCAAGATCCACGTCGTCCTCACAGGAACAAAAACCATTGATTAAATTTTCCAGCAACAGTAATTCCCGTATGTATATATGTTTGTATAGCGTCCGTCGGTCTCGTGAGACCATGAATCAGCGTCCAATGTTATGCACCAGCTGTTGATCGCAGCATCTGTTATATGCACGTATGTATTAAAAGATAAACATACGTTAAAACACAGTTTACCGCGAAACTTTGTTTTCACTGCCACCAGAGTAGTCTTACTGTGCAGTGTGTATATATATATGTATATATATATATATATATATATAAAGCTCAAACACTAATATTCCATGATTATAATTTATTACATTAGAATCGTAATCACGATCCAAAACATCAAACCTACAAATTTGGACATTTTCGTTGTTACACGCCGTATACATATATATATATATATATATATATATATATATATATATATATATATATATATATATATATATATATATATATAACGGTGTATACTGGGTGTAATTTGTCTATGGTTATAATTTATTACGGTATATATATACCGGGTGTAACAACAAAATTGTCCAAATTTGTAGATTTGATGAATTGGATCGTGATTAGGATTCCAATGTAATAAATTATAACCATGGAATATTAGTGTTTAAGTCTTTCATATTATATATATATATATATATATATATATATATATATATATATATATATATATATATATATATATATATATATATATATATATCAGGTGTAATAACAAAATTGTCCAAAGTTTTTATTGGATTCCACATTGACCAACAAGAACGTATAATGACTCTCCAAGCTTAATAGAAGAATCGTAATGAAATAGATCATAAACGAAAATGACATGTTCATCATTAATTAATCATAGCTAAGAATCAAAAGCCCGTGAAATATTGAAATAAAGTTCAAATATATGTATATTATTCCAGGATAATTTTTCACCTAATATCTAAACTTCCAACTTTCTATCCTGGAGTAAAAAGGTGCCTCACACGTTTCACGTACGATTTCATTTTTAAGTCCTTTTTCGAGGCTCTTTAGACTATCATAGCTGAAACTCTTTTCTCACGTGCTAAACACCTTATGGATTGATTTGGATCTTTTCTCATTGATCGCTTTAGATCTGATTTCAAATTATCTCTCCTCCTGTTGTGGACTCCTGATCGTTTTTCCTCTCGACTGTTCCCGCTTTCTTAAACTTATTTACCATTCTCTTGATTGTTCTTGAATGGACTTTGAAGTTGGTAGCCAGAGTATGAATATTGGTACCATTAGGGAAGGCCTGAATGATCTTTTTCCTCTCACCATTGCTCAGCTGGGACTGACACAGAACGATTTTCACCTGCTCTCTTTCACCTGCTGAATAACTCAATTGGTTTTTCAGTGATTCTTACGACAAATAGTGTCAAGATGGCTAAAC
>OZ038477.1:28219002-28244002 GCA_964036315.1 Acanthosepion esculentum | reverse complement strand
ATTCATAAGTCCGTCATCACCGAGCCTTCCATGAGTCTGGCGTTTTTCCAGACTTTAATTTCACGAATATTCAACAAAGTGTAGGGGAAAAGCCGTGCGAGGACTGTTACTAAAAAGAAAAGATATACAGCAGAACAATTCTAAAGAAAAAAAATCTGACATGAGTAATTCATCTATGATTAGAAAAAAATGTGAGTGCTTTTTAGAATCTCGAGAACTGTTTATGAAAACGAGTGTGAGTAGAAGGTGAATAAGCCAATATATTCATGTTATTTCAAATGGAATATATATATATATATATATATATATATATAAAGAGAGAGAGAGAGAAAGAGAGAGAGATAAAGAGAGAGAGAGAAATTTATATATATATATAGAGAGAGAGAGATAGAGAAAGAGAGAGAAATTTATATATATATATAGAGAGAGAGAGAGAGAGAAAGAGAGAGAGGGAAATTTATATATATATATATATATAGAGAGAGAGAGAGAGGGAGAAAAAGAGAGAGAAATTTATATATATATATATAGAGAGAGAGAGAGAAAGAGAGAGAGAGAAATTTATATATATATATAGAGAGAGAGAGAGAGGGAGAAAAAGAGAGAGAAATTTATATATATATATATAGAGAGAGAGAGAGAGAAAGAGAGAGAGAGATAAATTTATATATATATATAGAGAGAGAGAAAGAGAGAGAGAAATTTATATATATATATAGAGAGAGAGAGAGAAATTTATATATATAGAGAGAGAGAGAGAAAGAGAGAGAGAAATTTATATATAAATAAAGAGAGAGAGAGGGAGAAAGAGAGAGAGAAATTTATATATATTTAGATAGATAGATAAATATATAGGGAGAGAGAGAGAGAGAAAGAGAGAGAGAGAAAGAGAGAAATGGAAAATACTGATAAAAGAACAGAGGAACGCAGTTAATGCATATTTTGGCGGAAAGTGAGCGGAAGAAGTAAGCAGAAGTCATGCTGCGAGCTGCTGTCTTGCGTTTGAAGGTTTCCTGGGTCCCGTTGGACGGTATATTGTAATGGTCACTTTTTTGTATTCATATTAATGGTCATTTGATCCGAGTTTGCCAAAAGAGAGAAAACAGAAAGTAAGAAGCATATGATCAAAAAAGTAAATGGCTATGGTAGAAAGAGCTGTTATAAAATTGAAAGAAATCAGACGATACATGGAACGAAATCAGAGAACGTAAAAAAAAAATAAAACGAATCGTAATAAAAAAAATGATATAAAATGATGTTAAATGAACACGGAAAGGAAATAGAGAACTAAACACGTGAGAAAGAAAGAAAGAAAGAAAGAAAGAAAGAAAGAAAGAAAGAAAGAAAGAAAGAGAAAGAAAGAAACAAACAAACAAACTGCGACAGGACAAAAAGAAAGCGACAGGAGAAAAAGAAAGCAGGAGACTGATCAGCAATGGAGAAGACAGTAGAAAAATAGGAGATGAGACGGATGAAGATTTCGACTAAAGAAATAATTTAATATAAAGAGAAATATAGTTTCCCTCCCGTAAATGTTGCAAATTTTTCAGTGCAAATATTGTTCCACCCTGTCAGACCGAGTTTTATATATGCTAATAGTGTGCCATCCATTACAAGATGGCCGATTGTTTCTGCATTTCGGTTTAACTCAATATTTCAGTATGTTGGTTTCGTAATTTCTAGTGAAAAGGCATTGATCATGTACAGCAAGAATAAAACCTTCGGCTTTTGCTTTTAATCCTGGGTTACGTCACCACTGACGAGTTTTGGCTTTGTCTACAACAGTTTGCCTAGCACCGGCAGAATATTGGCCATGAAGAGGTTCCTCTTTCCATAGCTTCTGCATTTGGTTCAGAGCGTCTTGCTTTATTTTCTTGGTTTCTTTGCTGCTTCAGTAGGTATATTATGGTTTACTCATTCTTCATCCACATGAAATTGGTTGGCTTCCTTTATTTCTGAATAAAGCTTTTCGCATCTTTCATCTCTAGTATTTAGCTTTGTTTGATCTATTTTTGCATTTCAGAATCTTTTATTTCAGATGTGGACATTGGCAAGCATATTTGGGTCAGGATAGGGTCTTATTTCTGTTCCTAGCATATCTCTCCATATTTGGTATGTTGGATCTGTTATGTTCTTTACAGAATTTCCGAGTGCAGTTAAAAAAAGGTGTCATGACTTGTTTATACTCTTCGTGGTTCATTATCATCCGTTTTCTTTTGAATAATTGATTTGGCATTGAGTCAGCAGGGCCAAGGTTAGAGTTAATCCGGTTTCGGTGACCAGCTGCCTCATTTATGGTGGAAGAATTTGTTCCAGTAACATATTTTTCGACCCCAGATTCCTTACTCTCTAACATGCGCTGTCCTTGTTGACACAGGCGATTAGTATTTGTTTGTAAGCATTGAGATTTTTTGCGTTTTATCCGTAACCACCAAGGACTAATTTTACTCAAGATACTAATCTTTAGGGCGATTTTCTACCAAAACTAAAAGGCTCATTAACATGAACATGACCCACAGATATTTCCGGTCGGACACCACCCGGATCTTTCTAGAAAACGGAGTTTTTATGCATTTATTATTATTATTTTTATTTTCTTTGATATCTGGCGTTTACACATTTTTCCGGGTCCCGCCCAGGGACATAAGGTTAAAAATGGCATCATGACACTTTCCACTGCAAAAAAAAAAAATTACATAGATAAACTTCGTAAAGTGTGGGCTGTACTTGTCAGAACAATTTTTTGTATCTCTTTCAGGCATGGACTTCCAGGGATCCCTTCAATTAGTCTACTGGAATCTTTTCCAACAAATCCGAGGGCTTCAACTACAACAGGGATTGTTGATGTCCCCATGTGCCACATTTTTTTGAGATTTCGATTTCAAAGTCCTTGTAATATGCTAGTTTTTGAAGATCTTCAAAGATACATTGCAATCTGCAGGGACTGCCATAACAATAAGGAGACATTTTTTTTGCTTGCGGTCTCTAATAACGATGTCATGGTGAGTAGCTTTGATTGTTCTGTTTGTGTGCATTGTGTAGTCCCATCAAATTTTTACAGGTTCTATCTCCGTAACCGTGTCTGGGTGGTATATTTTCACGTGCGAATATTGGCCCAGTCTTTCATGTTGCGTTTTATATTCAGTTGGTACCAATATCGTGCAACCTTATACAAGATGATCAGTTATTATATTATTATTATTATTATTATTATTATTATTATTATTATTATATAATTAATTGTTTAATTTTATGTAAGTCAAGAGATGAGGTTAAGTTAAAAAATAAACGAATCAAATAAGAATAAAATAAAATAAATGAATTAAAATAGAAATAAATAAAAACTAAGATAAAATATGAAAAATAAAATGAAATAAAATAAAATAAAAATAAAGTTAAAGATAAAATATAAAAATAAAATGAAATAAAATAAAAACTAAAATAAAAAGAAATAAAAATATAAAAAAGATAAAATATAAAAAATAAAATGAAATGAAATAAAATAAAAAATAAAATGAAAAGTAGCAAAATTAAATTAAAATATAAAAATAAAATGAAATGAAATAAATTTAAAAAATAAAATGAAATGAAATAAAATAAAATAAAAAATAAAACAAAAATAGTAAAAATAAAATAAAATATAAAAATAAAATGAAATAAAATAAATTAAAAAAATAAAATGAAATCAAATAAAATAAAATAAAAAATAAAATAAAAATTAAATAAAATATATCAAAAATAAAATAAAATATAAAAATAAAATGAAATGAAATAAAATAAAAATAAAATAAAAAATAAATTAAAAAAATAACGAAAATAAAATAAAATATAAAACTTAAATGAAATAAATTAAAATAAATAAATAAATAATAAATAATAAATATAAAAATAAATAAAAAATAATAAAAAATCAAATAATTTAATCAAGTAAGAAACTAACTGGTTAAGTGAAGCATTGAGGTTAGAATTAGAAAGAGGTAATCATCCCAAATCGAAAATTACGGCTTCCGTTTCTTTATCATATATAAAATAAAATTAAATAAAACAAAACGTTTTAACAAAAATGTTAAATTATAAAGAACTAAATAACAAAGGATTGTTCCTTTGTGTCAAATATTTAAGTTAGAATATAGATGTTTAAGTTTTGTAATAAGAAATGATTTAAGTTACATTTAATATATGTAATTCATGACGTTTTATATGAAGACTAGCAGCATAGCCCAGCGTTGCCCGTGCTTGATTCAAAAATCGTACGACTCATACAGCAATCGCTATAACTTGACTTAAAATATTTTTGCCCTTCCTTCCCTTTAAAGGAGTGCCCTTTGTCGTGCTGATGTTGCTACATGCCTTACTTCTTGCCTATCTCACACTGCGAATTTCTTCTAAGCTCTATACTAAACATTAAATCTGTTACGAAAAAAGAACTAAACAAAATGAACACAAAACGTTCAGCTTTAAAAAAAAGGACTCGTAACTGGAAAAACCGAATGAAAAAAGAATGTTAACAACAAATACTTTTTCACACCCAACTCAGTTCTGCGGAATCAGAATCAACGTTGAGTTTAAGCAAGCGAATTAGCCAATTGGAGTAAAGTGCCATGCAGATTTAAATTTTTCCCACTTGTGACGAATACAGCTATCGATTTTTTTTTGCATGCTAGCATGCTAGTTAACATTCGTGTCAGTCAGTTGTTGGCTCTCACAGTGGCCTGTAAAAATGTTCGAAAACTACATGAAAACTGCCGTGGAAGCATGAAAAAATCGATTATTTCCACTATCGATGGGAGTTGGGAAATGCAAAGTCGGTCTGGCCCTTTCCACTAACTTGGAGCATGTGCATTTAAATTTTGGTGAAAATCCGTCGAAAATTGCGGCCGTGCATTCGTTACACACACACACACACACACTCACACACACACACAGACAGACAGACAGACAGACACATCCTGCCTTTTATAGATAGAGATGGGTTTTATATATAGCAAAATATATACCAAACTATAAAACATACCGTAATAGATTAATAAAATAATAACAAATCAATAATAAGTAATATAACACAAACAACTACTGAATAAAAAAAATCTATATAAATAAATGCGAATGTCGGTGTTTCAGTGCCTCACACTTTTTCAACTTGATATGTCCCGGAAAGGGATATATTTGTTCGAAATAGCTAAGTGGGTTTGGCTACTGTAACCGGGTAGGACAATCTAGCAGGTAGCCGTAATGGACTGATACCTGTCGTAGTCGTAGGCAATAAGCGTAGGCAATAGGCATAGGCGATGTACATCCACATCAGTCTGTATTTATGGCTGACACCAGTCAATTATATTACTGTGAGGTGGAACCCAGGTATATGTATATCCATTACATCACAACTTTACTCCTGGAGGCTGTAGTCCAACATATCATACCATTTTGGAATCAGGCCGACTCCGTGATCAAATTAAAAAACATTCTGGGCTGGATCCGGACCCGCAATCCTGAAATTTTGGTTTCCCAAGTTTTCATTACTGCGATTTTTTTCGGCGATTTTTACCTGATGTTTTAACAATTTTTATAAATTGGAAATAAATTTGGGAATAATTGAAATTAATTGCGAAATCCAGCGAAAAATCACCCGTGAAATAAAAATAATTGTTTGTACGCAAAATAATGACCTACGTACATCAAATTGTCTTTAAATAAATGGCGACAGAAGAATTATCGTTGAACTTTTAAAAGGTAAGCTTAAATATTAATGCAATACTTAAATTCAGTGATCAATTTTGAGTTTTCCTGTTGTTTATTGTTGCCTATCACATACGGCAGCTGTATGCTTCGCAAAAAGAAATCTCTGACAACAGAGGACTAAATTGCAATCAAAAGAGCCAAGCTTGCAGCGAGGAAAAGAAAGTCCCATGCAAATGCAAAACCAGATCAAACAGCAACCAGCAGAACTTCCATTGCTGAGATTAAGCAAAGACTTAAATGCTTGAACAAGCCGAAGGCCTAAACAAGAGTGTCTCGTAGGAGCTAGCTTAATTGCCGCCCGGAATTCTTATTGACATGGCAGACTGCAATGTATCTTTGAATATCTTTAAAAAAAAACTATCAAAATACAAGGACCTTGAAAACGAAATCTTAAAATTGTGGCCCATGAGGACATCCACAATTCCTGTTTAAGTTCGAGCCCTCAGATGGATTGGAGAATATTCCAATAGAAGAAGGAGGACGACGACGACGAAGAAGAAGGAGGAGGAGGGAAGAGGAGTCGGAGGAGGAATAATAAGAAGGAGGAGGAGGAAACATAAGAAGAAGGAGGAGGGCGGATGAAGGAGGGGGAGGAGGGAGGAGAAGAAGAAGAAGACACCAGAGTCCAAAGGATAGAAGATTCAACAAATTCACAAAATTCCTGGTACACCATCTCTCCAGGAATTAAAAAATGTTATAACAAGCACAACTTTTTGAGCTTTGTCCATTAATTTTTTGGTTAATTGCTGTCTTTTTTTTTAATTTAGTGGAAACAACAACAAAAAAAAAGACATATTCTTAGCTTACCCCAGGGTCATTGGTTATGAGCCGGCATCTGAATAAGTGAAAGATTTAAAAACAATGATAATAATGACATTATTATATTATTAGTATTATTCTTTTATCATATAATTAAAATAATACTATCATTTTATTATTATTATTATGATATTGTTATTATTATATTACATTTATTAATAAGATCATCGTCATTATTATTATTATACATTTTTCCATTCTTGATATAGTTGAGTTAGCCTTATGGGGTGGATGACTTATTTCCCCCATCATCCAAACCCTTTCCCACAGACGCAATGTCGCAAACCTATCGCTAATCTATCGCTTCATCCATGACAAATATTCAGGTGAGCTCCATTGGGTGGGGGGGGTACCAATCCCGACATTTACAGCCGTGCTACATCCACAGGGTTGAGTCACCCTCATTTCTTCTGTGTTTTATTGGTATGAAGGAATTTCCACTGAGAAAATTCACTAAAAACGAGGCACTTGCCATAGCACGATGGTTAGCATGATTGTCCGATAGGCTAAAAGACGAGTGTGGCGAGTTCGATCCCGCTCAACGCTGCAGTTCGTAACTTAGTGCAATTATTTATGAACTTATGTTAATGAACATTCAATAGTTTGCTGAGATTAAATCTCATCGATCGCTCTATTACTTTGGCCTTGTTCCAGACTACATTTAGATTAGGAGACTTTTTGTAATGAGATATGCCCTGTACAAGTCCAAACGGCCATCCGAGATAGAGGGGTACATTAAGAGGTAGTTTATGCGGAGAGGAGGGGAAGATATTTGTTAAACCTAGACTTGGACAGGTTAAGATTGTAGTGATCGGGACAGTGGTCTGCGGGAATGTTTTTCGAATGGTATTTACTTCTTACCAATGGGATACAAAGGGAATGTGGGTGGTTTGCTACAATGTGGGTGGCATGGCTGTTCCTAGCCGTGAAGGCTAGAACTGGCGTGACCAATGAATGCAGTTCGTCCGAGCACTTTTCATGGAAGTAGCGATAGGGCGGTAAGAGGCTTGCCACATCCCGTCTGTGAGAACGAGGTCGGAGGATGGAAAATAATTAGTCACATTCGAGGGCTCTTTTGGACTCTACCGAGAGTGGAAAGTGGAGACTCGACAGATCTCGCTCAAATATGACAGCAGTACACCATTTTAGGCCTGATCTGATTCTTGTAATGGTAGAGGATAACACACGGAGTCTCACAATATAGATACATTTTCTGTCTTTCTCTCTTTTTCCATCTATATTAATCATCTACCTGCACAGTATGTGGGTTCTCTACTGCTTCCATTCTTTTATTACAGATCGATGGCTAAAATGACTTCAAATGAATTCATTTTATAAATCAT
Source organism: Acanthosepion esculentum (assembly GCA_964036315.1). NCBI lineage: Eukaryota > Metazoa > Mollusca > Cephalopoda > Sepiida > Sepiidae > Acanthosepion > Acanthosepion esculentum. Next base: position 28,236,101 of record OZ038477.1, on the reverse strand, counting down.
TTATCAAACCCTGTAAATGATATTACACAATATCAATCAAATGGTACCGATAAGAAATATTTACCCTGGTCTCACCACTGAGACGGGATGTGACACAATTTCGGGCTTATTGTGGGGAGCCCGAACAAGTACACTCTGGCCAAGAACAAAAAATCCCCATGTTCCTGCATCCGCCGGTTGTGCTGACCTCGGTGCGAGCACCGATCCCTCTTTCTACTGCTATGAGAGAGTGCAGACTAGGGCGTCTCTGCTGGGCACCTCACAATGTGATTTTCCTCAGTTGCGCCTCTGTCCTCCGACGGAGCCGCAACTGAGTCGCACTCTGCCCGAAGACAGAGACGCATCTGAGAGATGATAAAAACCTAACCGGCATACACCAGCCATTTTCTCTATAAAGAGTTTTTTTCCGGAAAATAGGTTTCTTAAGTTCAGTAACAGAAGGTAAGGACGGAGAGTGTGAAGAAGGGACTAAGCATTAACTGCAAGAAAACAGAATGCATGGTCGTCAGAAAAAAAGGATGAACCCGAAATGTGATTTGAGGGCGGGAACACTAGAATCAAGCAGACTCAGTTTAAATATCTGGGAAGCGTTCTGACAGAGGACGGTAAACGCGACACTGAGATCCGTAGACGTATTGGGATGGCCAAGGACACATTCCAAAAGCTGGACAGAGTATTGAGAGAAAGGAGACTTTCTTTGGGTCACGAAGAAAAGAATATTGAGCTGTTACGTGACATCTGTCCTCCTTTACGGTAGCGAATGTTGGACCGTCTCCTCAAAGATGAAGAAGAGACTCGAGGCGACGGAGACGCGGTTCTACAGCAGGATACTGAGGATATCATTCACCAAGCATTTGAGCAACGATGTGGCCTTAGGTTGCAAACAAGGAGTAAGCTCATACTTAAGATTAGGGAGAGCAGAGGAAGATGGGCCTGAAGAATCTGATACTCACGGGTCGAATAGAGGGAAAGAGAGACAAGGGAAAACAACGCATGACATACCTGGCGGCCTTAAGCAATTGGATGACAGAACGTGATCTGGGGGAGATGGCTGAGGGAAGGAACTTGTTGAGAGATGCAAGGGATAGAGGGAGGTAGAGAGCAAGGATCGCCTACGTCCTGAAAGGACACGGCACATAAAAAGAAAAAGAAAATGTTCAATAATTGCAATCTCTCTTTCGGGGGGGGGGATAATGAGGAAAGTGGGCCAGAAGAATCTGATACTCACGGGTCGAATAGAGTGAAAGGAGACAAAGGAAAACAACGCATGACATACCTAGTGGCCTTAAGCAATTGAATGACAGAACGTGATTTGGGGGAGGTAGCTCAGGGAAGGAACTTGTTGAGAGCTGCAAGGGATAGAAGGAGGTGGAGAGCCATGATCGCCTGCGTTCTGAAAGGACACAGCACATAGAAAGAAAAGAAGTTCAGTAACTCTTATCGTTCTTTTGAGTATTGTTGGGGGCTTCCTTTCCAAAGTTTTCTTCAAAGTTCGAGAGATACATGTCAGCGTCTTAAGTCATTATTTTCTGATCGGGTATGGTATCCATTTTAATTGTTACTATGGCCGAAGTTCTCAGGTGATGTGATTTCTGTTATTTGCTAGTTCTTTGTTTGTGATTCTGTAGCGCCAGACCACGAGATTTGAAGAGGGATGGTCCTCTCTAAGACATAATTTGCTCAGTTGATAATCACTAATCCGAGAAAGCGGATGTAAACAGCTGTCAGCTCAGACATTTGTGATTGAATCATTGTTGTTATCAAAGAGTTTCGACAGTTTTACCCTGGGGCCTTCATCAGATCTAAGTCAATAGGCGTAAACTACATTTCGAACTGAACTCTTTATTCAATCGTTGGGGTTTGTTTGTTCTCGTCACATTGACCTGGTCTAGGGATATTTCATCAGATTTTCTATTGATGTTACTACACTAGCCAATATCAATTTAGTTCAGTATTAATGAATCAAATTTGTCAGATCAAAATTCAGCTAATCCAACTTCATGTTGTGCTAGCTAAGGATTTCTTGATCCACCCTTTGTTCTGGAATCTCTTTACTTAAAAAAATAACTTGTTATGAATCAATGAAACTACAATTTATGTCTCTGTTTCTTACAGACCGCTAATCTACAACAAATGGGCAATTATTGGAATGATGATTACTGGATTTAAACAATATATATCAAGGTATATAGTATTACTTTCATTGAATCTTCTGCTTACCAATCTGATGATCTATCTTTTTATAACGACCACGCTATCTATTCAATTCGAATAATCCAAGTTCAGCACATATCTGTTTCTGATGGTGTATATGAATAGTTTCTTCCGGTTGAATAACAATTTGGCTATGGACACGCGCAAATTTTACTGAACGGCCATACACCGACTTATACACAAGAACGTACACAAAAGGGCGTGTTTCATGTTTCGAAACTCAGGAATTCCTCCCTGGGCTTCGCTGATCGATCCGCTGAGCTGCAGACAAATTTGAAGCGAGAACCGATTTCGAGGGAAGAAGCGGGAAGTCGTGGCCATTGTCGACAAGAAAACGAGGTCCCTTTTAATGAACAAAAAGTGGAAGTTTAAAATACCGCCTCAAAAGACGGTCATTTGTTTCTCAATTGTGGCCATTTTGGACAGCAGCCATCTTGCCGTGTTCCCATGTACAGTTCACTGGGCCGAATGAAGACAGAGCATTGGTCAGTGAGCCGAAAGTATAGCCGAGGAGGAGAGGAAGGGAAGCCAAATAGGGAAGGTGTCAGAAAGAGAGAGACAAAAAGAAGTGTTGATGGCGATAGTCATTGGGTCAGATTCAAGAAAATAGTTGCATCTAAACATGTGAGGTCAGATCAGACACGAATATTTTCTTACTTGCTTCTGGGCAAAACATGTATTTGCAACCGTCATTGGATTCTTGCCGTATAAATAATGAAGCCACAGACTAACAGGAAATTTATTTCAAAGAAATAAACTTTCACATTGAAGACTCTTAGAAGAAAGTAGTTTTAGTTTTGTAGTTGTCTTTTATTCTGAAAATATTGTAGTGCAATATGAATAGAATAATGAAAATGTTTGAAAAGTGTGTCTTAAGATACATAGTCATATCATAAATGTAGTGATGTCTCACAAAAGACCAGAATAATATGGAAAATGTGAGGCTTGCACTCGTAAACCTAGTGAATGCGTCGGCAAAATATGGTTTTTAACCATCGCACTAAAGTAGGCACTATACGTTTATCAATCTTAATTATGTGTGTATTTGAAACTTTTGGACGCAATATTGTTGAGTTCAATTTTAATTTCATCATTACGTTTTTATTTTGTAGGCCCCACTGTTTTCAATGCAGCATCTTGGCCGGATAATCATCCACCCGACGTCGGTGGGTTTGGTTGGTGTGTGTTTGTGTGCATAGAATGTACTCATCAAAACTATCCTTGTAACATCTTAAACTTACCGAAGGAATATAAAATGCCCATTTTCACAAAAAAAAAACAACAAACAAACAGTTGCCGACTACCTGCTCATTGCATAAAACTGTATGTTGAAAATAGCGTTTCCTGCATTCCAGTTGCTACGAACACTCTGTCTTTTGTTTTTATTAATTTCCTTGTTTAATTAAATTCATTTCGTTTTTTGCTTTGAGAAAGTCCACATTGGACGAAACGCGTCAGCAATTAATATTTTTTTCCTATTGTCATTAATATTTGAAAAAATTATCTTATCTACATGTTAACTCTGAGAAATTATCATATATGTGTGTGTGTGTGTGTGTGTGTATTTAGGCAGCAAACCTTTTTTCATGCACATTTCATTAAAAACGACAGACAAGGTGCTTTTATTTAGTTTTTATACAATTTCTCATGCGATCTAATAATTATTTTTTCTTTTCGGATGATAAATTACATAAAAACTGTCCGAATTTTCCTTTTATCCGAGCGCTTTCGGCTATACATTTAGCCATTTTCAAGGATTATATTTTAACTGTTAAAATTAGAAATAGTTTGTTGTATGCATGTTTTATAAAATGTTTTCATTTTTTGTTTCAAAACACAGTCAAGGTATTATGTCCATGTTCAAAGTTAATATTATTAAGTGTTGCTTTATTTGTTTTTATTAATAAAGCTTCCATTATTTTTAGCCTTTTTTGCATGTAGATGATGCTATTATATTAGTGTTGTCGACAAGTATGTTCCGAATAGTGTCCGGTAGGTCTCCATGAATATTTAAATGAAATCTAATTGAGCTATGGTCAGAAAGGTGTAGAGTTAGTCTGCGTGTTAAACATGTAATGTGGCCTATATAATTATTTACGAAATTTTATTGATGAGGAATACAATTCATTAATGGGCATTTAAATTCGTAAATAATATTTGCCGTATTTAATTTTGTTCTAGGAGGTGAATTATTATTTTTAACTATAAGGTTAGAGGTTTCAAATTTTTTATAATAGATAATTATACTATTTTTTTTTTGCTATTGTCAACTGGTGTTACATATTTTTTTATAATGTTCTTAATTCTGCATTCATCATGTTTATAATTATCGTTCATCTGATTTTTATAAAACATATTAATATTATTGTTTATGTTTCTATTCTCGCCGTTGCTATTAGCTACCTTAGACAAGAAACGCCTAATGTGGAAATCCAACAATTGATTAGGAAATCCGTTATTAATCAGCGTTTGCTTTACATTTTTTAATTCTTTAAAGAAAAGCGTGCGAGAGGATGAGTTCTCGTGAGGAAATTTTTAATAACACCTATTTTATATCTAAGAGGGCATTCACTGAAATTAAGATGGCAAGAGTCTTTACTAATGTTTTTTTTTTATAAATATATAGCTTCTAAAATAGTTATAACACTTAGTTTGAAGGTCGCTTTAAAGCGTGAAACTAATAGTCAAGATAATGTTTTGATTTATATTTACACACTTTATATATATATTAACACACAATCTCTTATATTGAGGCCTGTTTCCCTCATAATTATATCACATTTTAAACAATATATTTATATAGACATATATACAATCTATGTATATATGTGTGAATTTTGAGATCCATTCTCTTCTCAATTTCTCATTTTCTACAAAATTTTATGATAGATTTTAATCTTTTAAATATTTCATTTTGAAAGAAGAGTAATTGTCAATATATATTTTTTTTTAAGTTAAAATAATTTTTGTCGGATCATGAATGTTTTTAAACAACGTTCTATCATTGAAATTAGAATGGTACATTTTTGTATTATTTATATTAATTATAATTTTTATCATTGATTTATATAGATTTAGATATTTAAAAAAAATATTTTGCTAGTTTCTGTAAAGTGTAAAGTAAGACGTTTTAATTCTGCAGTCTGAAATAATGAATTGGATGCCATGTATGACACCCATATGAGACAAATCTATTTAAAAACATGAGTCGAGTTGTAAGTTACTATTTGGGGAGTTTAGCTTCTTGTAGTGTTGGACAAAATTACCCTTAAAGAAACCACTTCTATACGCTTGCGCAAATTAATTGAAACAAAACGAATAATTCCGTTATTATTTATTTTTTTTCGTATTTTTCCAATGAAAAATGACCCAGAGCACATGTTAGTATTTCATATGTCCATTCCATGAAGTCGTTCTTTGCAGATTGAGCACAGATTTTCGATTGGATTTAAATCAGGAGAGTCCTGAGCTGGTCTATAGTACTGTAATTTGTTCACTTGTAAGGTTTGCCAGTGTGTTCGTGCAGCGTTACAAATTTTCGTACGCTTCCTTGGGGTAACGCCCATCTCAGACAATGACTGTAGGACAACTAATCGACAGTCGAGACAATAGTACCGGGCGTGATGAATCACAGATAACGCAATATTTTTCAAGGCCAATCAAATTTCATCATACAACCCGGAAATAGATTCATATGCAAATGACCTAATCTGAGGAAAAATAGAAATCGGTTACACCCTGTCACTTCAGTGGGTCTAAAACTGACTGTATGGTGAAAAAAAGGAAACTAAAGCGATTATTTCGATTAGTTTTCACAAGGGTGTATGTTCAATTTTCTTATCTCAGATACTGAATTGGGAAAACATGGACCTACGTACCAGCAATAAGACGGAGTGTCAAAAGAACTTTTTTCCCCATGACACTGATTTTATTTTAACTAACTTCACTCTTCGGCAATGTTTATTGTTTTAAAATGTGATGATTAGAATTGTAATGATGCCAAAACATATGAAAGCGAAAATGTGACACCTCGAAGCGGTGTAATGGTTCGCATTCTTGTCTCGTTAGATCAGTTATGACTGAATAGTGAGTTCGATACTTATTGAGCGCCCAAAACATTCAGTCTCTTAGCACATCTACGCTACGCCTAGAAAATCATCAAGTGGATTTGTACATTTTCTTTGTTCTTGAGAATTGACTATAATAAACATTATTTGTTATATTATTTATTGTAATAGTTGGCAAAACATCGACCAATTGCCTATTTATTCCAACTTTATAAAATGATAAATATATTATAATTATTTAGTAAATTTTTATACATTTATGAATAAATAATTGTTTTCGTATTTATTTTAATACGGGATGGCCACGGAATGAAATATATCAGAAGGCAAAATTAAGTAAGATGAAGTTTATGCGTGTTTATAGCGTCCGTATCCCACAACATATAGGTTATACAAACAATTTAAGCACAAATTGGATGGCGAGAAACTACTAAATACTGTTGTTAAAGATTTAACATTAAAGAAATTTTTATATCTACAATAAAATATACATGTAACGACAATTACAATGTTTGTTGTTGTGATAATTAAGACAATGTCATTAGGAATGTTTGTGCAGGAATGTTGTTAAGAAATGTTGGTACTTTTTGATTGTTAAGAAATTAAAAATGATTTGGTTTCTGCAAGGAAAAAGAAATTATGTGTTCGTTCATTTATCAGTGTGTATACGTGTGTAATTTGCAAGTAAGAATAAATGTTATCAAGAGTTGCTTGCCTTTATCTGTGTCGGCTAAGTTGGTGGAATATACAATTACTTTTCAGTAGTGAAATTGTTTCACTTTTCAAGTCAACTGTAGATGTTGGTTAACACGCGGACAATGGTTGATGAATGTTTCTTGAGATTTCAATGTGTTGTGTGAGTCGGTGAATTGTCACGCGTGAAGTTTGGTAGCATCTCGTCGAACTCCGATGACTGACTAGCTGAATTGAGTCAGCTGCGATTAATTTATAGATTTTTTGTGTAGCGAAATCGGCTCAAAAGAGCTTGGCGGGAAATAGGATTCGATTGGAATTTTGCTACACTTTGGTGTTTATTAACCAATAAAAAGATTGAATTAGCAAAAACGAGATGATGATTGGTTAAAGGCTTTTCAGAGAAGAATACATTTTTCTGAAGGGGGTTAAAGGCTAATGCGGAAGATTCCACAATATCTTTATAAATTGGTAAGTGACAAATATTTCATTGCATTAATTGTATTAGCTTTGAGAATGTTGTAAATATAAAATCAATCTTGTAAATAAAGCATCTAATAAATAAAGAGTGTTTAATATTTTTGTTGTAAATTCCCAAGAACAACAAAAATATCTAAAATTACTTTCGTCATATGTTCAGATGTTATTCCAATTCTGAAAACCGCTTTTTAAAACATTGCCGAAAAGTGAATGCACACGGTTGTCCTAAAGTCGAGTCACCACCCATAACAAAATGTAATGAGAACAAGAGAACTGTAATACAAAAGACGTATACTGGATTCAGTTTATCCACTTTCATTGACGCTGTCACACATCGAGAAGGTCTGTATGAATGCCATCATTTTCGTGGCACAAAATGATGCGACGCCATGTTCTGTGTGATATTTTATGAAGCTGTGCTTTGTTGATTGTTACAAAGGCTCTCCGAACGGCGTCCTTCACCTGATGGGTATTCTGGTGTCGTTCACGTGAAACTCTCTCCTTGATAATACCTCTAAAAGTGTTGAAATAGAATATGATGTTATGTAGAAGTGACAAGTCTTTGGACCACTCTGTAGTTAAAAAAGCGGTGTCATGCGAAAAAAACGTTCTTTTGACAGATCGTCTTATTGGGGTCACGGAGGTCCATGAATTGGTCATAGCTGAACTATACACCGATCTATTAGAAGCATTTAGTTAGTTCCATATTATGAATTTTTATGATCGATTCAGAACTTTGACTAATAATGACTTAGCTCCATGAAATAAGATTGGGATCTTTGGACAGAAGCTTGTGGCTAGATCTTTCGAGTGAATATAATTCTGACTAGTTTTTATTTTTCTAATTGGACTGTCTTTCTTTACAATAATTCTAAGTTTCAAATGATATTAAGAATGTTTTGTTGAAGGCTATCGCATTTAATGTCACAGGAGTGGAAAAAGTATTTTAAGAATTGTTATTATAAGAAGTGTATGTAGTATAATGGATATCGGCGCAAAATGTGAAACTGGCGATCCGAGTTCAAATTCCAACCTAGTCAGTTGCATTCTCTTTTGAACTATTACCTTATTGGAGAAGGAATCAACATATCTCTTCTTCCCCCTCAGCTAGGGATTAAATAGTAGGGTAGAATAGGCTCTTTAGTCTTGGCTGACAAAAGGTCTAAGGGATTGAAATTTGTCACTTCCAAACTGTCGAGAAGTCTAGTAGAAAACACTCCTCAATGCTTCCCGAGATTATTTGGCAATTCACCGATAATAAAAAACAAACAGGAAATTGTGGAGAGGCGTGATCGCCTACGTACTGAAAGGACGATTATATTATGAATAGAGTCCCAAGTGTTCTCGCTTTTTTCTATGTTGTATTTGCTCGTTCAAACCTATCATTTAGTTTGTTATTAACCCTGGCTTCTTGGAAAGTGCTTCTAAGAGAGAAAGAAAACTTAGGGAAAGGAATGAAGAAATGTTTCGAAATTAGAAACTCTTGGAATCAAAATCGGCAAAGATAAGTTCGAATTCCAGTCGGGTTCGTTATATTCACTTATGTGCAAATACTCTTGGGAAAGGTATGAATTCACCAATTTACTTACTAACTATGGGTCAAATGGTAAGACTTGTATCAGAAAATAATTATTATCTCTTAAACATTATTACAATTCAAAAATGTTTCGGCTTGAAATAATCTGAAAATGGTTGGTAAGTCATGAAAACGAATCAATCAATGAGGAGAAAAAAATGAAGGAAAAAGAAAAAAGAAAAGAGAAAAAGAAAGGGACAGAAAAATACAGAATAAATATTAGGTTGGTGCAAAAATAATGTCGTTTTTTGACGTTCAACTTCATGTGAGAAAACGACATTATTTTTTGCACCAACCTAATAATAAGATGAAAAACGAAAGAAGAGTATTAAAGTAGAAAGAAAGTAGATGAAAGAAATGAAGGATCGATGCAAAGATTGAGGGATTGATTGACTGCAAGGAAGAAGGAAAGAAAGAAAGTAGATGATAAGAAATTATTAAGGAGGAAAGAAAGAAAGAAAGAAACAAACAATCAAAGAAAAAGGGAAAGAAAAAGAAAGCCAAAGAAAGAGAGTATGAAAGAAAAAGAGAAAGAAAATGAAAAAAACAAAAATGTAAGAAAAGAAATATAGAAAAAGAGACAAAAAAGATATATGAAGATGAAAAAAACATAGAATAAATTGTAAAAAGAAAGAAAGAAATAATGAAAGAAAGAAAAAAGAGAAAATAAATGAAAGAAAAAGAAAAAAAAGAATAAATATCAGAAAAATAAATATAGTAAAAGAGAAAAAAGATACTTGAAAATGCAAAAACATTGGATAGATTGGAAAAAGAAAGAATGAAAGAGTGAAAGAGAGAAAGAAAAAAGATAAAGTAAATGAAAGAAAAAGAAAGAAAGAAAGAAAGAAAGAAAAGAAAGAATAAATATCAGAAAAAGAAATATAGAAAAAGAGAAAAAAGATACTCGAAGATGAAAAAAACATTGGATAGATTGGAAAATGAAAGAGAGAAAGTGAGAAAAATAAAGAAGGGAAAAGATAAAGAAACAGAGAGAAAGAAATAAAGAGAAAGAGAAATAAATAGAAAGAAAGAAAAATGTCAGAAAAAGAAATATAGAAAATGACACAAAAAGATACCTGAGGATGAAAAAAATTAGATACATTGGAAAAAGAAAGAAAGAAAGAAAGAAAATCAAAGGAAACAATTGAAGAAACGGGGCCAGAGAATGAGAAAATAAAAAGAAAGCAGGAAAAAGAAAGAAAGAAAGAAAAAAGACATTAAAAAGGAAAGAAAGCAAAACCAGAAAAACAATACAAAAATAAAGAAAAAAATGAAAGAAAAACTATGGAATAAACAGAGCCAGAAAAACAAAAAGAATGAAGAGAGAAAAGGAAATCAACAAAAGAAAGAAACAAAGAAAACGATGGAAGAAAAAAAGTAAAAACAAAAGAAAGAAAGAAAGAAAGAAAGAAAGAAAGAAAGAAAGAAAGAACAAAAAGTAAAGTTACAAAAGTATCAAGAAAACGATGAAATGAAAGAGTATATCTCCGGGCGTAATTTGATGAACGTGAATGTAGCATCTGTGATTGTCCATTTGCGCCTTGGGACTTAGAATATACTGCCCACCACCACCACCATATTCATACTCCACCCCCGGTGATGACCAAAAGCAGATGTTACTGTCATTGATGTTAAACTCGTTATAGCTCGAATAACAGAAACTTGCATGCAAACAAGAAAAATAACGAGAGAGAGAGAGAGAAACAGAGAAAGGAAAGAGGGAGAGTGAGTGAGTATGTGTGTGTGTGTGTGTGTGTGTATGTGTGTGTTTGTGTGTGTGTGATAGAAAGATTGAGAATTAGAAATACAAATAATAGATAAGATGAGGCAAAAGACCGTACAAGTGTATCATTGCTTACATTTTCATCACTGTCATTATAAGAAGGTCGCTGGACTTACAGGTCATTAAAGTGAGTTCGATCCTTACAGGTTACTCTACTATGTAAACCCGTTGCAGCTTTAAGCTAAGCCTAGTGAACATATCTACATAATCATATGCGTATCTACCTGTTAGAACACATCTGTCGAGTATCGAGGGTTAGATTCGCAATGTGATCTTCGCGAGTGAATTCGATATTATTGTCCTGTATAAACTTAAACTTTATTTAAATTCCAAAACTAATATTTGTATTAGTATTTAACTGTCTTAACTCAGTAGTAGCATAAAGATAATAGTAAAATTATCCGTCTCTATATCGGAAAACTTTAACATTCACTAAGAGTTAATGTCAACGCCGGTTGACATTTATAAAGTCTTTTTTCGTAAGCCCGTTTTTCAGGAAAATACACTTCTAAAACAGAGTAATTTATCAAGCGCCTTCTAAACTTGGGGTTTCTTTTCTAACTAAGCTTACAGCCATATCAGGTTGAAACACCGCTCCCTGTACGATCACCAAAGTTAAGCAACGTCAAGCCTGAACGACCTAGATAGATGACCGCTTGGTGCTGTAAGCTTGGAGGTTCGAATGGTCTAATGTCTATAAACTGTTCGTTCTTTTATTTTCCTTATCAGAACAATCTTGACCTTTTCAAGTCTAGAGATTATATTATTTTTCCTGCATTATCCCCTGAATTTCACTTTTAACCCTTTCTTAAACACTGCACATTAACCCTCTACCTTGAGTGCCTCTTGGACCTTGTATTGGGTGAACAAAATGAATTGAAATTTCGATATTCGCGAGGTGAAAATATGTTAATATTGTTAGCCCTGTAGGCACCCTGTGGAGCACAGGTCCAAAGTCGAACCACACTATATGTTGCTACTGTGGCTACCGTAGCATGTAGGATTCTATGGGGTGCAGTTGGGGGCCGCACCGCCAAACCAGTTTTGAATTCAGATTTTTCCTTCTCCGAGATTCATTTTCAGTTTGACTTACTGTTAAAAGAAGAGACAGTTTCGTGTCTTTCTAAGAATATCTGCGCGAAAGTGACCACAACGGCCTCAGGTGACATTTGAAGTCGGTACGACAATCCCATTTTCTGCGTCGATAACTCCTTTGTTGCGCTCATATGGTTTTTCTGCTTATTTCCGTTAATAATCGCGGTTTTTTTCTTCTTTTTTTATTTTATAGAAAACTCAATAAAATCAAGTTACATATCTAGATACACTTGTGGTTAAAATTATAAAGTTGAGCGTTCCTATAATTGAAAGAATTTCTAAGTTAAATTCTAACTGGTGTAGTACTTCTTCCCTACCTCCATTTACACACACACACACACACACACACACACACACACACACACACACACACACACACACACACACACACACACACATATATATACATATATATATATATATATATATATATATATATATAAAGAGATACTATATAAAAAAATATAACTATATATTACTATATAAAAATAAAATTACTACGTTAATAAAAACACCGATCAAAATATAAAATGAATAAATAAATATATAGGATAAGAAATAAAAATAAAAAATAAAAACAAGCAAAATAATTTAACCCAAATAAATAAATAAACAAATAAACGACTTCCGGTAAAATAACCGCCCAAATAGACTACCCACAGTGCACCACTGACCCGTATATATAAATAGCCGAGAAAAATTACAGCACTGGTAGCCTGACGATTGCATCTAGCATGAAACAGACTGTCGCCTCTAAGTGTTGACTTCTATGTTCACTTATATATATATATATATATATATATATATATATATATATATATATATATATATATATATATATATATATACCCCATGCCGATAGGACGACTCGGGATTTCATGCACTATGCAATCGTCAGATACTGCGAGCTGATCAAAGACTGTGATCAACTCTCAGTATCTGACGATTGTATGGAGTATTATCTATCTTATTTACTTAATAGCTCTGTTATTTTGCATTGAACACTGTTTTACTTACACCAATATATATATTTTATGTGAACATTTATTTATATTTATTTATTTGCTTATTTGATGAAAGCTTGTAAAAAAAAGTAAAAAAAGACCTTATACAACTGGAATTTATAAGCAGGGATCATAACATTCATCTACAGGTTCGGAGTTAATGTCATTTATTAAATTTGCTTGCGAAGGTGTATTCTCGCCAGTTAAATCATTAACTTCAATATCTGTTTTTGTATGAATGATTCATGTCATGTAAATTGAACTGCACCACATTCTTGATATTAAAATAACTGATTCGACGTGAAACTTTCGGATAATAACTGTGACATTTATCTATTTATTGAACAATTTAGTTCATGCCACATTGACTGAAAAACCTACCAGTACAAAAGAATTCTCCTATTACCATATTAGTACTAAAACACACAATCATAAAATTTAGAAATTCAACCTCAGCGTTGCGACCGCACGCTCCAAAATTTCTTACAATTAACAATAACACATTTCTAAAAACATCTTTCGGATTACATCTATTCTTTCGTTGTCCTGTTATTACCTGGATGTAAAAAACAAATCTATTTCCATGCTTGATAATGTCTGTATGCACAGATGAAAGCTTGTCTCCTTCTGTCTCCTTATGTATGTCGGCTTGAGCAGGCCGCGACAGACGCCATCTTCTTCCCTGCCGATTTTATTTTCTGCCTCTACTATCGCTAGGCTCTCTCGCTATAGATAAAACTATTATTAGTCTCCTAGAGATGAAACGCGTTACTAAGAATATTTTCAAATATTAATCATTCGATTACACACTATTAATCTGATAGAGGGATTTTATATCATATATTCTACTAATTCTTATCTGATCGAGCACTTTCTAGGCACGCTTTCGGTCTTTCTTCTGGTGTTGTTACTCCAAGAAATGGTATTTTTTCGGCATTATTCATTATTCATATGGACGTATGGACATTTCCTTCCCCGGTGAGTTTGCTGGGTGTGTGCATAGTATGTAACTATCTTCGTTGTAAAATTTTCAACTTGCTAGAAATTGATATATGTATATATATTATGAAATGGACAAAGTCCGACAATTATTTTTAAGACATTTTTATGTTTATACGTTCTTTTTATAGATACAAATATTTAAGTAAATGCTCTGTTTTTTTGGTTTTTTTAATAATAAACAGTATTAATAACATTTACCGGCCTGAATGTCCGAGAAATTAACCAGTAGTGCATTGTGGGTAGTCTATTTTGGCGGTTATGTTAGCGGAAGGCGTTTATTTGTTAAACAAATAAACGACTTCCGGTATACAATGCACCACTGCCCCGTATATATAAATAGCCGAGAAAAATAACAACACTCGTGGCATGACGATTGCATCTAGCATGAAACAGCCTGTCGCCTCTAAGTGTTGACTTCTATGTTCACTTTTATATTTACACACGCTCTATCTCTGATATTGAGCACTTTATCCATAAATATAGCACACTTTAAGACTATATTTCTTCATATATATATATATATATATATATATATATATATATATATATATATATATATATATATTTGGGCAGCAACCTTTCATTTAAACATCTTTCATTAATTACTACAAACAAGTAAGATTTAATTAATTTTTTTATTTAATTTTTACACCCTCCTTACGTTTTTCTGTTTTCTAAGAGAGAAAATTTTCATTTTTTTTTTTTTGTATCAAGCGCTTTCGGACATTTTGTTAGTCATATCCGAGAGGCTTTTGTTAAGGGTGTTGGAAAAGATAAATAAAAAAATAGTTAAATTTTACTGGCAGTATTTAATGATATATATATATATATATATATATATATATATATATATATATATACCCTTGTGCAAATTAATTGCAACAAAACGAATAATTCCGTAAATTATTTACTTTTTATTGTTCCTAGCAGAGTGACCACAGATTCGCGATTGGATTTAAATCAAAAGTTTTTCCGAATCAGTCTATAATCTTTTCACTTGTAAGGCTTGCCAGGTTGTTCGTGCAGCATCTTCGTACGCTTCCTTGGAGTAAGATTCATCGTAGACAATGGCGGTAAGGCAACTAATCGACAGTCGAGGCGTGATAAAAATTTGATGCAACTACTGATGACGCAATAATTTTCAAGGCAAAAAAATATAATCATGCACCCCGAAAACAGATTCATATTGCTGCACACTACTGCAAATGACGTAATCTGAGGAAAAAATAGAAATCGATTACACCCTATCCCTCCAGTGGGTCGAAAACTGCCCGTATGATGAAAGAAAGGAAACTAAAGTGTTTTTTTTTTTATGAATTTGCACAAGGGTATATATATATATATATATATATATATATATATAT
Organism: Acanthosepion esculentum; assembly: GCA_964036315.1. Classification (NCBI taxonomy): domain Eukaryota; kingdom Metazoa; phylum Mollusca; class Cephalopoda; order Sepiida; family Sepiidae; genus Acanthosepion; species Acanthosepion esculentum. The sequence continues at coordinate 28,220,823 of OZ038477.1, read as the reverse complement.
ATATATATATATATATATATATATATATATATATATATATATATTATTGTCATCCACAGATCTTGAGTGTGGCTAGACGCCCGATTGCCTCTAGCTAGGATCGAAACCCGACTGAATTGGCGTCAGTCGGAAATTCTACCACCAAGACGTCGGCGAATTATAGCGTATTTATTTTTAGATAAACACACAGTGACTGACAGCGACTCAATTCTGCCGAAGAGTCATGCTATATTAGCTTTTTAATAGTCACTGTTTACAAACCCACGCTTCCTTCCCACAGAGCTCAAACGAAATTAATTTTCAGGAGCCAATATTATTGTCATATATATATATATATATATATATATATATATATATATGTAAACAAATGATGTCACACATTATGAAATGGACAAAGTCCGACAATTATTTTAAGACATTTTTATGTTTATACATTCTTTTTATAGATACAAATATTTAAGTAAATACCCTGTTTATAATAAAAAAGTATTAACATTTACCGGCCTGAACGTCCGAGAAACTGTAATAGAAAATATGTGTCCTCCGACAGGAATCGAACCTGTATCCTATACGGAAGTGTCATATAGCCTGACGTGCTTTTACCGATTTCGCCACAGAGGAGCGTTAGGTTAGCAAGGTCGATTTTATTGTTTTTAACCTTCAATTCTCCATGATTTTCCAACCCGATTATCGGTTAAATAGCTTCATCAACCCGTAATTGGCCAAGCGTGGTGAATACGGCTATAAACTTGAAGAAATAGTCAACCAGGAAGGGGTTCCTTCAACAGGAGTGAAAAGGTTCTGGATCTAGATTTGGAGCTTTCTCCACTTCGCTAGCTGTTATCACTCTTTCTAGTATTAATGGGAGTTTCCATCCTACCTTTTTGCTTAACGTAATGTGGAAAATCAACATCGTGATTATAGCATTATTTTCAATTCGAGTTACCTATGATACTCCGTTTTACTTGCTGCAGGTTGAAAGTATTCAAGTGATGTGGCTTCTGCTGCTTGCTAAAGTTCTTTGGTTTGCAACTTGTATGCTTGTGCCAGTCTAAGTTCAGCTCAGTAAATGACTATCCACACAGACGACCATGCACATTCGTACAGTGACCAGCGTTGACAATATATCATTCGTCTTCATTCGACCAAAGATTCAAAACAAGCAAATCCTGATAAATACCACAGCATCGCTATCGACCATTTTCCACGTGGTTTCTCAGCAATGAAACTACCCGACTCTCCAGTAACGAATGTTGAGTATTACTTGAATTAATATTCATGGTTGAACGCTACTTTATGCTAAGTCTTATGCAGCTGTAGCTAACACCCCTTCTGGTCTGCTTCTCTCTCCTGGTCCGTGTCGCCTTGAGCAGGCCTCGACCCACCTCATCTTCTTCGCTGCCAGTTTTATTTCTCTCCTGATCTAGCTTCCTTTTCCCCTCTCTATTGGCGTTAACCTCTCTACTGGACGCCGGCCTCTCGACTGGACGCTGGCCAAGATGTATTATTCCACACACGGAATACTTTCACGGCTCTCACGTTTGTTTGTGCTTGTCCGGTTCACCCAACTAACGAAATTCCTAGAGTAATGGTCTTTGTTAATGCATTTCGTTTGATAGAGCTACGGATTTTAGTCCAGAAATTCAGTTGCCGATTGCTTTTTTTTTTTTTTAATATTCAGCATTGAAATTCGAAATTTCATCTGAAAAACTCGAGAGTTAGCATAACATAGTAAGTGATATATAATACATACATACATACATACAGATATATATATATATATATATATATATATATATATATATATATATATATATATAA
>OZ038477.1:28041502-28214002 GCA_964036315.1 Acanthosepion esculentum | reverse complement strand
CATCAAAATAAAAATAAAATAATAATAAAATAAATAAATAAATATATAAGATAAGAAATAAAAAAAATAAAAAAATAAAAATAAATGAAAACAAGCAAAATAATTTAACCCAAATAAATAAATAAACAAATAAACGACTTCCGGTAAAATAACCGCCAAAATAGACTACCCACAATGCACCACTGACCCGTATATATAAATAGCCGAGAAAAATGACAGCACTCCTTGCCTGACGATTGCATCTAGCATGAAACAGACTGTCGCCTCTAAATGTTGACTGCTATGTTCACTTTTATATATATATATATATATATATACACACACATATATATATATATATATATATATATATATATATATATATATATATCGTCGGTATCCGTCCGTATCGAGATACGATGGAGTAGCGCGGTGGGAGGGATATATGGAGAACTAGGGATGCCCAGACGTTTAGTTCCCCCTCTCGGACTTGCTAGCAGAGTCCAAAAGAGAGGATAAACCAATACAGTTTGGTACCAATGCAGCTGCAGGAGTTGCCGGAAGGTAGCACAAAGTGCCGTCCATCCGCCTTCGGGGCTCCACTCCGGGTTTGAATTTAGAGTTGTCCTACTCTGAGACAAACTGCCATCCAAGGCTATAGAACCTAGTCTGTCCTGCTATTTACCTATAGCTGGAGGGAGAAGAAGAGGATTCACACCTTTTTCAAGGGTATTAGCACCTAAGTGAATGTAATGGATTCGACTGGAATTCGAACTCCGATCCCTCAATCATATATATATATATATATATATATATATATATATATATATATATATATATATATATATATATATATATATATATGAGAGAGAGACCGCGTGAGCATAGAAATCAGTAAGGCTTGGTATTTGTTAGTTTCAGAATTCGAGCATTCTTTACGCTTGATCTGAAGATCACTTGAAGCAAGAAACAGACAGCCACAATCCAATGTTTGTTTTTATATTCAAAATGCCTCTATCTGACTGCCATTATCTCCTCTTTCTTATATATATATATATATATATATATATATATATATATATATATATATATATATATATATATATATATATATATAGAGAGAGAGAGAGAGAGAGAGAGAGAGAGAGAGAGAGAGAGAGAGAAGAGAGAAGAGTGGAGAGAGAGACACCATAAGGGAGACCGAGAGAGAGAGAGAATGAGAGAAAAGACCAAGGGTAACTTTATATTTTTCACTATATTAGACAGAAAGTAAAAGGCAAAACATATTAGTCAACACGACAAACAAAAATATCCTGAACACTATCAAAATCTACAAACACACTCTCCCGCACACATCTATGTGTGTATAGATAGATAAATCCAAAGAAAATCAGTTCTTCTTTTGTTGTGCCTCATGATAGAAACAAACTCACTAAATTGTATACAAAATAAACAATTTAAAAAATAATATTCATCTTGCATGATTATACTCCACAGCAAAAACACGTTTATACTCCACAGCAAAAAGCATGTCTACTGACCGAAATTCTATATATAAAGTTGTAGCTTCTGTCTGTCTGTTAGCTATCGAATTCCTAATGGTTTTGGAGATAGGCCCCATAACCATATATATTCAAAAACTACATTACTCAGGGGTGGGGCACAAACCCATGACTGTATTTTTTTCTTTTTGATATAAATTAAATTTGAACAAAGGAATGACTCCTAGGATACTTGGATAAGTATATTTCAATTTAATAATTGGGAGTCCCCGGCAGGTACAACTCCCCACTGAAATTGTTTTTCCCCTTGATTATATTAAAATTAATTTTGAACAAGGGAATCATACCTATCCAAAATATAGACGGAGAAAGCCAGAAGAAGGAGGTCACATCGGCAAAATTATTGAAAATATTAAAATGGATCATTTTTCTTCACAAATTATAACAATGATTTAAAATCAATCATTTTCTTATAAAACAAAATGTGTGGCATGCAACAGTGCGCGGGTAATTCGGGTAGTTTTAGATATAACTTTGAAATCTTTTCCGAAAGAGCAGCTGCACAGTTTGTTTAATGGATACGAGATCGGAATTAATGAACCAAGTTCGAATGCTGGCTGAGGTCATTACATTCACTTTCTCACAAATAATTTGGTGAAAGTTATGAATTCATCTCTTCATTTTGGTAACCAGTATAAAAGAAGGAAAACACTGAATTCGAAACCGTATGGGAGTCACAGACTTAAATTTTAACTAAAGTCAGCCGACTGCAGTTGAATTATAAACAACAGGTTATCTCTGGAGGTGCTGAACATATATAAGTAGATCTGAGCAGAAATGAGCGACCACGCTGACGATGAGAAATCACGCTAGCCTTTTCATAATTATTTCACCCCAAACAAGTTGTGAATGTTACTAGGAAATAGGGGGTTACAGGGAGTGAAAGCACACAAGAAAGCAATAGTGAGTAGAAGGGAGGAAAGGTACAATAAAAAAGTAGAATATAGGAAGACTGAAGATGGCGATTGGAGTAGGTCGAGAATGTAGGTGATAGGAGAGCAAGAAATCGGAACGAACTCCCACAGGCGTGAATTTCGTGAAAACAAAACTATTAGAATAGAAATGATGGTAGCCTCTACCTTGTTCAACAGTAAAACGGAGAGACCTAGTTGTCAATCTAGTAGCTTAAATTCATGCAGACAAGGCACAAAGAGAATAGCTCAGCTGGAAAATTACAATGAAAATATTTGTAGTGAAGACGTAAGGAAGTCAAGGCATCTCCGTGAGTACGTGACTGAAGCTGAGATGCCAGGTTTGGTTTGGCTTGGTTTGATTTGTTTTACGGCATATCAACCTCAATGTGTTATTTAATTCCGACAAGATTTTTATTACTGGTAGTATTTTTCGAAAAATGTATTGTTGGTGATAATTTTTTCCTTCAAAATTCCTTGCTGGTAATAAATTTTTACAAAAATGTATTGCTGATATTAAAACCTATTTTTTACACTTTCATAGCGTTTTGACCGCAGTTTGGAGATTAACTATTTGCCCATAGCTGGGACACTAACAGGTGCTACCACCTCGAGTCTGGGTGAATCTGGGAACACCAGAAATTAAGAGGTGATTCCACGCTCCTCAAAACCTCCTGATCAGAGAGGCTTTGCTGTCGGATGCAATTCTTGATCTTACCCAGGACGCCTTATTTTTTTTTCGTGTAGGGGGGTACCCATCTGTAGAGGTGCAGTCGGCGTATCCTGCAGCCCTAGCCGACAGAGCGCGAGATGCCAGGTCAGGATTTATAATGCATCTTCAAAGCGAAATAGCTCTGGTGAGGACGATGATGATAATAAGTAAACTCTTTTCTGATTTTATTTTCTGTTCGACAGAAAGTCAATGAACGCCCGAAGCCTTTCGTACTGATATTAGATACCTTATTTTGTTTGTTTATTGACAGATCACAGCATCATATATATATATATATATATATATATATATATATATATATATATATATATATATATATATAAGTGAACATAGAAGTTAACACTTAGAGGCGACATTCTGTTTCATGCTAGATGCACTCGTGGCCTGACACACACACACACACACACACACACACACACACACACACATATATATATATATATATATATATATATATATATATATATATATATATATATTAGGTTGGTGCAAAAATAATGTCGTTTTTTGACGTTCAACTTCATGTGAGAAAACGACATTATTTTTGCACCAACCTAATATATATATATATATAAGAGACAGAATTTTAAAAACATGCTCAATACAACTTAGAGCAAAATATTATATTTTTTATTATAAAAGATTATAATAAAAACAGTTTACATCGGTACACAAAAGTTTTCATTTTTCAATACTTTGACTGTACTTCGTCAGGCGATGGCAGATGATGATTTATTAGAGAAATTTAAAACCAAATCGTTACCTCTTTTCGGAAGTTTAAACGGGAGCATAATGTCAGAATTAAAAATATACCTATGAGTATGTCTAGATTAACCAATTAAACATCAGATCTACTCTTAAACAGAAAAATAAGGTCAAAGGATGGAGATGGTTGGAGAGTAGATCTTAGGTTTAATTGGTTAATCTAGACATACCCACAAGTATATAGTTTTAGTTCTGAACTTACGCCCCCCACCTTTTAACATCCGAAATGATGTAACGATTTTGTTTTAAATATCACCAATAAATCATATTTATCACAAGTTTTCTACCATCGCCTGACGAAGTACAATCAAAGTATTGAAACATGAAATCTTTTGTGTAGCGATGTAAAATATTTTTATTATAATCTTTTATAATAAAAATATATAACATATATATATATATATATATATATATATATATATATATATCGCTTTATTATATACTATCTTGTCTTTTCGTATGCAAATACCACTGTCATTGTATAATTTATTTTTTAATAGCTGCTTTATTTTCGTTGCCTACGTGTTTTCGTGCATACATTTACATCGACTTGTCTGGCAAGTGCTTCTTGCTTTAACAGTTTTTCTTTCTTTCTTTTTCTTTCTGAATAACGAGACCTATTTTTCTGTTTGCTTTTCTTTTCTTTTCTTTTTTTAATCATAGTCGCCGTTATTATATAAAACATCAAATCGTTGGCGTTGGTGTTGGGCCATTAAGTAGAATACCCGGATGTACGCGGCGTCCATTTTTAGATTCCAGCAAGATTGATGGCTCAGCACATTTTAAATTGTAATTGGTGTCGCAAACAAGTCAATAATCAGGATGCCTCAGCCCGCCAAAGAAATAGCAAATGCGTCCATAAAAATGCGTTCAATTTTTTTCTATTGCTTTATTTATTAATTTAATTCGGAATCCGCAGATTTTAATTGTCAGTGTTTTATTTTGTTTTGTTTTTTTAGGGGGGGGGTATTTGGGGAGGGAGAAGATTTTATTAAAATAATAATACCATTATTTGGAAATGGATTTCAACAATTTTATAAGATTTTAACATGTTATATATTTAACATGTTAAAATATTTTGATTTTTCTGCTTGCAAGAAACAATGTGGTGCTGAAAAGATCTCGGCCCAACGAACATTTCCTCATATTTAAGGTCGGTTCGAGAACATTTCTACAACCACTTATATAAGTTAAAAATACAAACTCTTCGACGCAGACACTCGGGAATATTTAAGCACACACACACACACACACACACACACACACACACACACACACACACACACACACACACACACACACGTGTATTCGTGTATCTGCATTGCGATTCAAATATTCATCGAATAGGAAGTTCACAGGCCAACTGAATGCAGCACTGGTTATTATTTAATTTATTTTTGTACGAGGGTACAAATGAAAGAATTTAAAATTAATAACCTTTTCCCTGACGCAATCGTTAAACACATGAGAATGTTATCGCTTCCTCTTTCGTTCATTTCTTTCTTTCTTTCTGTCACTAGAATCAAACAGAGCATATATATATATATATATATATATATATATATATAAAGTTGTAGCCTCTGTCTGTCTGTTTGTTTGTTATCGAAGTCCTCCTAGAGTTTTGGCGATAACCTCTAACCATATATATTCTGTAACTACATTACCCAGGTTACTTGGATAAGTATATTTGATTTTAATCAAAGTGTGTCCCATTATATATCCCCAAAAATGAAAAAATTATTTCCCTTTGATATAAATTATTTTATAATTTGAACGAGCGAATGACTCCTAGGGTACTTGAATAAGTATATTTCATTTTGATCAAAATCGGCTGAAGAGGGGCACAAAACCCCCATTTAATTTTTTCCCTTTGATCTAAATTAAATTTAAATTTGAACAATCCATAATATAGAAGGAGAAAGCCAGAAGATGGAGGTCACGGCGGCAAGATAATTTTGATCAAAGGGGTTCCCCGAGAGGCACAAGCCCCCGACTGTTTTTTCCCCTTTGATTTAAATTTAATTAAAATTTGAAGAAGGGAATAACTATGACTATCAAAAATATAGGAGAAAGCCAGAAGATGGAAGTCACATCGGCAAGATTAAAATAGACAATATGGACGTCAAGTTGAGTAAGAAATCACCAATCAGTAAATGGTACCTTACAATACATATTTGTTACAACACACACACATACACACACACGCACGCGCGCTAGTGAAATTTTTTCTAAGCATGGTTGAATGGTAGACTTGAATTGGTAGATATGTTTAGATAGATTCTGGAACAACACAGTGAACCAACTTACTTAGCAGCAGACCTATCACTAGATTCAATATAGTCTTTCCACTTCATATTAGCCGAGATTGTTAGCCCGAGAAAGCACAATGAGTCATTTTCTTGGTGGTTAGCATCAGCCATGCCGATGGAAAGCAGAGAGTGATCTCTCATGTGATCAATGGAGAGCACTTTCGGTTATGAGTTATTCCAATTAACAAGCCATCCTTTGCCCCAGTTAACAACAAACTGAAGGTCGTTTTGGACATCAGCGGTCAATTTGACCTGATTGAACTGATCAGACGTGCTATTGTGACAGGAGTAAATTGTTGTGTCTTCAGCATTGATACCAAGTTGAGAGATGATGTTATCTGGAAGGTCATTAATCAGAATTAAAAATAAATTAGGGTCGAGGGTGGAGCACTGGGGGACAGTTGAATTAGTACGAAAGGATCTTAACGGAAAAAGGTCTTATGAATAGGAGATTCCTGTTTAATAGATGGCTGGCACGAAATATCAATAGATCCGAATTTTCAAGAGGATAGTTTTGCGAAGCACGGCAAGAGCGAGGCGAGGAGGTAAGAAATAAATCTAGTGAAGCCTGTTGCTTGGTTTTGCTAGGGAAACGAGTTGGGAAATCCACGATTTGAGTAATGGATTCAGTAATTGAATAATTAAGGTCAGACTACCGACAACATCAGTAACATTAGAATTTTTGAGTCACGTGTCGTGGTGCGCAGGAAAATCACCGAACGCGAAGGATATTCGCAGATGGATGGAGAGAGTGTGTCTTTTCTATGCTGTCAGTTGTTATGTATAATATGCTGCAGTCCTGAGAAGAGTGTGAGCGATAAAGTAAAAAGAGATAGCTAACAGAGTATAATAATGAAAGTCGAAAGCACATGAAAGAGTTGTCTGGGGCCTTGAAAGACAATTTCCTTGTCATCGGAAGATCGGCAAAGGAGATGATATCTTGGAACAGAGAAAATAGTAGCAATGGCAGAATTTAAGTTTATTTCGCACAGTGTCAGGGTATCCAGAGATCCTTTCATAAGAAAAAGATTCGAAGTTAAATCGGATACCACGAACACTGGAGAAAGAAAGTTTGAGGTAGGTAAACGTTCATTGAACACTTTTTCTTCTTCTTTCCACAATTTCCTGTTGTTTATAGCTCCTAATAAATTTTAACATTTTGTCATTTCTCTTAAACTTCACTATCCATTCAGTCAAGCTAGCCAGGTAGATTATGCGTTGTTTTTCTCTATCTTTGTTACCTTCAATCTCTCCTGTGAGTATCAAATTTTCCAAATTCTCTTTCCTCATTATTTGCCCCAGAAATTTCAACTTTTTTCCTGATGTTAAGTATAAGTGTCATTTTTGTTGTCATTGTCTCTAGAACTTCCTCATTGCTCACATATTCGGTCCATGGTATTCTCAGCATCTTTCTGTAGAACTACATTTCTGTTGCTCCAAGGCTCTTCTTCATCTATAAGAAGATTGCCTAGCAATCCATAACAGTTCAGTATTCTTTTCTTATCTTCTAACGATATTTTCCTGCTTCATAATACTTTATTTAACTTTCGCTATCCCAATGAACATTTGGATTTCCGTGTTGCGTTTTCTATCCTCTGTTAAAACACTAGCCAGATATCTAAATATTTGCACCTGTTTTATTTCGGTATCTCCAATCTGTAATTTGCATGTTCGGATGTCCCTTTTGCTAACAACCATTCCGTCTTCTTTCAATTAATGCTGAGTCCATTTTTCTCGCTTTCTTTCTCTACCTTCTGTAATTTGCTTTCCTAGTCTGCTATCAACACCGTTTTATTTCCATATGTGTGTTAACTGCCAATTCTTGGCGAAAAGTAGTTAACCTTTTCAGGTTTGAACTGAACAGACGTTAGCATGTAGGTGACTCAAAATCTCCGCTTCACTTTTACAGACTTTCTAGCATATATAGCAGTCTATTCTAGTTTCATCGGAGTCTCTTCTCCGATGAAACGAAAGTTGAGCTAAATTCAAAGGATAAGCGATCTAAAATCCGAATAAGAAGCTTTGAAAGCTCTTTGAATTTAGTAAAAAAAATTCAGGTGAGTCACTTTTATCGAACATCACTGTATATATATATATATATATATATATATATATATATATATATATATGTATATATATATATCTCGTGAGAGAGAGGTAGGGGAGACAGAGAAAAGTAAGAGTGGAAGGAGAGAGATTTATGCATTGATGTTCTCAGTCTTTTTACTAAATAGCATAACAACCATTTATAAAACAAATGATTCTAATCGACTTTACGATCAATGGCTTTGAAACCAGTTCGCTACACAATGCATAAAGATATAATTCTTTCTGTCGTTGTATTTGTTCAAATAGACACATACACACGCAGAGACACACACACAGACACACACAGACACGCACACGCACACATGCATCGCAATAAACGCACAAACGGACGTAATAGACGAGTATCTTGTTCTTGCATCGAATAAAAATCCGAAGCTGTACGTTGAATGTTCTCTAAATTTCATATATTTCCGTATGTCTAGTTGTATGCATTTGTACAGAGAGCGATGGCTTCACTGATCGATTTGAAAATGGAGCTGGTGAAAGGAATAATTGTGTTAGTTTTCTGCTTATCGGTTGGCTATTGTTGTGGTCAATATCAGTGTAAAACCCTAGGATCAGATATTGGGTCCAACAATCCTTTCCAACTCGGCAAGTGCAGCAACGGTTGTCATGCTAAAGTCCGTCCATTGCCAGCGCCGAAAGGATTCATTTCTGGGGATGAAAGTGTGTCGCGAGAAGGAGAAAAAAGATTGGAAAATCAGGCCAGATATGAGGAAGCGGTAAAAAAGGAAATAGGAAGAAAAATGAAATAAAAAAGGCGAATGAAAACGAAAACGCCATTAAATGAAAACTAGATTAGTCTGCGTCACAGCGTGTAAAAGACTAAGACAGTCTTGAGGAGAACCCCTATTATTGCGACAGTAATGGGATTTTTTAAGCTGCTTTCTGCATAGAGATGATTTAAAGATACGAGAGAAAAAGATTTGAGTACATGTGATAAGAAGTACAAAGGACAGAAAGAAGAATAAAAAGAATCTGAGAAGAAGAAAAACATAAAATAAAAAGGTAACGAATAGGTGAAACAATTTTCAGTAAGAAAAATTATCGAAAAGACAAATGGTAATGATCAAAAGACATATGGCAATGATTAAAAGACAAATGGTAATAATAAAAAAGACAAATGGTAATGATGAAAAGACAAATGGTAATGATGAAAAGACAAATGGTAATGATTAAAAGACAAATGGTAATGATTAAAAGACAAATGGTAATAATAAAAAAGACAAATTGTAATGATTAAAAGATAAATGGTATTGATGAAAAGACAAATGGTAATGATGAAAAGACAAATGGTAATGATTAAAAGACAAATGGTAACGATGAAATGACAAATGGTAATGATTAAAAGATAAATGGTAATGATGAAAAGACAAATGGTAATGATGAAAAGACGAATGCTAAAGATTAAAAGACAAATGGTAATGATTAAAAGACAAATGGTAATAATGAAAAGACAAATGGTAATGATTAAAAAACAAATGGTAATGATGAAAAGACAAATGGTAATGATGAAAAGACAAATGGTAATAATGAAAAGACAAATGGTAATGATTAAAATACAAATGGTAATGATGAAAAGGCAAATGGTAATGATGAAAAGACAAATGGTATTGATGAAAAGACAAATGATAATGATTAAAAGACAAATGGTAAAGATTAAAAAACAAATGGTAATGATTAACAGATAAATGGTAATGATGAAAAGACAAATGGTAAAGATTAAAAGACAAATGGTAATGATGTAAAGAAGAATGCTAAAGATTAAAAGACAAATGGTAATAATGAAAAGACGAATGGTAAAGATTAAAAGACAAATGGTAATGATGAAAAGACAAATGGTAATGATGAAAAGACAAATGCTAAAGATTAAAAGACAAATGGTAATGATGAAAAAACAAATGGTAATAATGAAAAGACAAATGGTAATGATTAAAATACAAATGGTAATGATGAAAAGACAAATGGTAATGATGAAAAGACAAATGGTATTGATGAAAAAACCAAATGGTAATGATTAAAAGACAAATGGTAACCATGAAAAGACAAATGGTAATGATTAAAAGATAAATGGTAATGATGAAAAGACAAATGGTAATGATGAAAAGACAAATGGTAATCATTAAAAGACGGTTGGTAAAGATTAAAAGACAAATGGTAATGATGAAAAGATAATTGTAATGATGAAAAGACAAATGGTAATAATGAAAAGATGAATGGTAAAGATTAAAAGACAAATGGTAAAGATTAAAAGACAAATGGTAATGATGAAAAGACAAATGGTATTGATGAAAAGACAAAAGGTAATGATTAAAATACAAATAGCAATGATTAAAATACAAATGGCAATGATGAAAAGACAAATCGTAACGATTAAAAGACAAATGGCATTGATGAAAAGATAAATGGTATTGATGAAAAGACAAATGGTAATGACTAAAATGACCTTTTACATACAGTAAACATTCAGCATTCATTGGTCTAACAAGTGTTAGGGTCAGTCGAAATTTATAAAAACTTTTTCCTGGAAATCTCCTATTCGTTATCAGCATTTAAAAGATATATTCTTCAAAATGGACAAGAAACGTTTGAGCTAAATCAAAAAGGTTCCTTGTTATAGAAATGGCTGGGTTTACCTTTTTCATACAAGAAACATTTGATATTCATTGACAAGGGAGTTAGTGTTACCGACATTTGAAATTTATAAAATCATTTTCTTCAGGAATTCATTTGAACATAATTATACAGACAATCATGTTTTAAGTGCAATAATCGTCATAATTCTTTCGTTCCTTCTGACTTTTGTTTTTATAGTGTGGAAAGTTAACAGATTTATTATAATATTAGTTTCTCTTTTTATTACATGTGCTAGTCGTTTTTATTTTTACTACTGCTGGAAGTCTTCAAGAGATGTGTTTTTTTTTTCATTTGGTAAATTCATTCGTGAATTTGTAACGCCAGTCTATCAGGTGTTCTTTACGATTTATAAGTTTCCTTTTGCTTACAGCCAATTAGTTAATACATGTATCCTCATATGTGTATATCTACCAATTTCGATGCATCTGCCCAAAACCGATGGTAAGATTAGCCATTCGATTATTACCAGGTAATTCGATATTTTAGCCCTAGACTATACGAGCTGGACAGAAAAGTTTATCGGCTAATTATGAAGGGGTGATGCTAGAGCTGTGAAATCTTGCATCCCTTAATTTCAATGGGAAGTTTTTGCAGATAAATCTGACTGTTCAAAGATTTCAAAATTAACTAATAGCGACTTCATCCTGACGAAATTGCTACATTAGGAGATAATATCCCAGCTTTATCAACAGTGCAAAAGTGGACAGCTGAATTTAGGAGAGGAAGAGAGAAACTTGAAGATGACTCATGTTTTGGACGTCCTGCAACAACCATCAACGAGGAAAACATTGTTCGTGTTCAGCACAGGGCGACGGATGGCTGGCGATTAACTATAGATGAAAGATTCAATGCTATTAACATATTCCGTGAGAGAATTGAGAATTTTCTGCACAACGAACTATGCATGGTAACGGTTTCTGTCTGGTAGGTGCCATGATTTCTGAATCCATGATCAAAAGCACATCAGGCTGATCACATCACGGGAAAATCTGAGATTGTTTGTGGCAGATTCAGTTTTTCTTGAACGTTTCCTAATCCAGGATACGTGTTGGGTTCTTTACTTTGAACCGGATAAAAAGAGACAATCCATGAAGTGGAAACACCCCCTTCACCTGCCCCAAAGAAGACCAAGGTCGTTTGATCTACAAAGAATGTGATGGTCTTACGTTTCTTGGGTGCAAAAGAAACTGCTTTTAGTGAAATAAAATAGGCTACACCAAGCCATGGAGAGTATTATATGCCAATTTGCTGAGGCAGTTCAAAAAAGCAATGAAGGCCAAACGAACGGGGAATCTGAGCACACACTGTGTTACAATGGATCCTGTGTGTGAAACAAATTTGAACTGGTTTATCATCTTCCTATTCTCCCGAGCTTCCCCCAGATGATTATCATCCGTTACCTAACACGACCCCCCCCCCCCAAAAAAAAACAACACTTGGCTCGGCACTAGTAACACAATGGTGACGACATCCTATCTAAAGTTGATAACTTTTTTCATCAACAGGATTAATATTTTTTCACCAATAGGATCAAAGCACTACAACACTTGGAAGAATAGGATAGACAGCAAGCGTAAATATGTAGAGATCTCATTTGTTCACATTTAATGAGACTATCTTGATCAGCCTATGAACTTTTCAGTCGACTTTTATACTTCAAATATCTATACACGGCTTCACTATTAAATAGACTTGGCTTAATAATAACGTAATTATAATCGTAAACTTATTTGGTCGCTTACAAATAACATTCATGGATCGAACAGTTATTGATATTGTCTGCTGAAATTTTTAAAATAGCTTTTTCAGGACTTCTCATATCAACTGTTAAAGACATTTTTATGAATTATCGTTACTTCCTTTGAAACTGTTATTTTTTATAATTTTTCCTAATGTACAGGATGATTGAAAAGTAACTCCCCATTTTGAAATATTTATAATTCATTTATTAACTATAATTTTTACAAGGAATAGATATGAGCGGAAAGCGTTTAGTATGTTGTTTTATTTATGCGCACCAAATTTCGCTGCCAGCTTCTCGAGACGCTTAGGAATCTCGCGTCAACTGATTTCACCAGGAACTCTTGTGTTATGGAAGACATAATTTCTTCTCTTCACCTTTCAAGTTCTTCCAAAGTCTTGGTTTCGTATAGTAGACTTGCTCCTTTAATCAAGCCTAAAGAAAAAAGACATAGGTTGTTAAGTCAGGACTCCTGCCTGGCTACTCGTACATAAAATAAGGAGTTACTTTTCAATCGCCATGTATAAAGTTAGCTGCGTGGTTATAACATTAGTTTCTGTTCTACAAGTTAACTGTTGAGTCTTGACTCAATGTTGAATCTAACCCATTTCATGGAATAATAATGCAACACAAAATGTACTTGGAACAAGAATGTATTATAACAAGAAAGTGTACACAATAAGTACATATAGTATTTCTGTATATTTCTGGGAAGACGTTCCTGGAGAATGTGTTGACTAGTCGCAGTCGATCAGAGTCTCTAGTTGGATCTCGTGATTCCACTTCTTCCTTCTCTCTCGTCTTCCGGTATCAACCATTATTTATATAGTTGGTAGTCACCTATGCAGATTAGGTGGATTCCACCACAACATTAACCAAAAATTTCTTTTGCCGTTTTTTATTTATTTGGAAAAAGGTATACATCATATTCAACAATATTGCCCTCCTCTTGTTCCCGCCTATCCCAGCTTTTTTTTTAAAATATAGACAGATACTAAATTCATCTTATTAACTTCCCCTTTCTCCGCTGATGGTGATGCAGCATTGGAATTCGATCTGATCATTCATTGAAGGAAGTGTTTTCCTCCCTGTTATTAGCAGAGTTTTACAAGTCACTCTCTGTTCAATGCTTTCGATGTTTAAGAAATGGTGCTGCTAAATACTTCTCCATTCTTGGTTCCACTTACATCTGTGAGCAGAGTTTTTCCTGCATGAAGATAAATAAGTTCCAAAAACAAGTCTATGTTGCCAGACACAAAATTAAATGCAGTGATGATCATTTCTACCAACAAACTTGTGCCAGATTTTAAAAGAATTGTAAAGCAGAATTGTGACCAGTCACATTTTCCCTATACAATTACTTGTGCTGGATTGTGAATTTGTTTTTATTAACCATTCTATCTATATGTTCTATCGTCTTAGAGCGCGCCGCCCGATTTTAAAAGGTGCGTCCCTTTGACTTTTCATGGGCCCCTGATGCGGCCCTCGCTCTGAACTATTTGCCCACCACTGCTCTAGAAGTTTACGTAAATGTTCGAACAGTTCTTTGTGAATTAATTTATCAAACTCTTTTGTGTAATCTATAAAACATGGGTACGCAACATTTTGCTTTTGTAATGCCATTTTTGTATTCCTTCCATTATCTTTAAGGAAACTGGACTGTTCTTTTGCAATTCCCGGTTTATTTCTGCTTCCTACTCTGTTCATCAGAATTCGGATGATACAATTTGTTATAAGATTCCTTGTGCTGTTTGTCCGATGCAGTTCACATTCGTTTGCATCTGGGTATGTTATGAAAATTAATCTTCTTAGATTTTTTTGGTATATCAACACTGGTATATTGAATTTACTATGTTTGTAATCTTGTCGATGGCTTACAGGTTGAAACACCGGTTACCGTATGATCAACGAAGTTAAGCAGCGTAGAATCTGGCTCGTAGCTAGATGGGTAACCGCTTGGAAATACCAGGTGCTGTTACCTTGGATGGAATGCCCTAGTTGTAAATATCAAGTGTCTTGGACCAAAAGAAGTCTGTGAGTACCTGCCGCAACTCTGCGTCATTTTCTGGATATCCACCTTCGTGGTTATCCAGGAAATAGAAGAGGTAGCAAGGTCTGGCGAGTAAGCTGGAAGGCAAGGTGTATCCCAGCCAAGTCGCCGTATGGTATCCCTGACGACCCGAGCCACATGGGACCTGGCATTGTAATGCAGGAAGATTACACTCTAGGGATTAACCAATGTTGACTCCTTCTGCTTCAGTGCATGATGCACGTGTTCCTACTGCTGCGAGTATAGGACTGCAGTAATAGTTTGGTCCGTTTGGTAGCAACTCATAGTGCAACACTTGTCGACTAGTGTATCAGATACAGAGCAAGATCTTGCGAGAATGTAGTGTTGGTCTTTGGTGTGAGGTACAGTGTTCCGTGGTTAAAATCAATGTCTGCCAAGTTTGGGGTGTCATACAGTACCTACTTTTTCCGCATTGGTGAGTACTCGATCAAATATGGATACTTTGCGATGTCTAGAAAACAACGAGAAACAGGGATTTACTTGTTGTTTCATGTTGGCTCCCGACTCTTTGTAAACTTCCAATACTTTCCTATAGGTACTGTTTTATCAGAAAACTGGCAGCGTTCGACAAGCTCACGACAGATTTGACTATTGTCCTCCTCTAGGGCCAACTTCATCATCCAAGACCTGTGGCCGGCCACTGCCGAGTCCAGCACAAACTTCTGAAACCAATGCCTAGTGGTACAATTCGTTCACACCATTATCCTCAAAGGCATGACGTATTCGGCGACGTGATGCGGCTGCGGACGACCCCACCGTAATCTCATAAAGCAGAAACCCTGAATGAGCTGGTTATAATATTATATATATATATATATATATATATATATATATATATATATATATATATATATACCCAAGTGTGGGATTGGTATATACGGAGTAAATTCCAATAACCACCAATTATTATTCTTTAAAGAGTGCTCAATACAGAGTAGAGCAGATATAATCATTTATTTAAATATATATATATATATATATATATATATATATATATATATATACATGATATTATGTTATACATATAGTATATATAATATACAGTATACATGATATTAATTTTACATTTATTTAAATAGGATTTTATATGTGTTTATTGTTATTTTAGTGATTTGACCTTTCTAATATTTTTAACGGTCGACGTAAACTCGAGTAAAACGATATGAAGCGAGTTTTATTTTTCTATACAATATTTAAGTAAAACCGACGTATCGTCGAAAATGACTTAAGTCGAAACGACTTAAGTCGAGGTATCACTGTACAACAAAAATAACAATACAAAAATCACTACTAACCTATTCTACAGGAGCCAATTTGACTACAGTAATAACAAACTAGACCAAAAGATTATTTAAAACTCATACATATTTTTCTTCATGATTTAAACAAACTCAAAGCAAAAATTCTCCATTACAGCCACCGATGATATAGCAAAATATCCAAATTTAAACAAACCAATGTGTTTATGAATATGCTTGTCATTTGGAAAATGTTTATCTAATAATAATACCATAATTACCCATGCATAATATGCCTTCATCCATAATACGCACATTTAAAATTGTGCTGAAAGTATGGGAAAATACTTCAACTGATGCATAATACGCACCCCTTGTTTGGTAATCAAATCCTATAAATTGTACCTCTCCAGGCCAGCGTTTCGTACTCTTATTTAAAAAATGGTTTTAATATTATTTAGTTTTATGATTATTATTTTATTTTACTGCAATTTTTTTAAAGATTTTCTGTAGCTGTGTAAAATACGCACAGCTGATTTTGCTTATTATTTTTAGAAAAAAATGCGTATTATACATGATGAATTCCGATAATTCAAATATCGTAAAGAATAATTTAAAAACCTCTATATTGTCACACCGATTAACGCGCCATTTATCGAATAATAGTTCAATTTTATTAAATCATTTAACTCCAAGCAAGGTAATAAACACACTAAGAGGCAAGGGGTTACTGAGAAGAACATAATTAAATTTTCCTATTTTTAATTACAATTATCAGTACCTGTTTTTCTTACCTAAATAATGTTTTTCAGTTCCTATTAATGTTAACTCAAAGCACAAAGTTTGAAGTGCCTGCATGTAAAATATTTCAAATAAAGATTTATATTTAATATTTTTATTGATATTTCCAAAATCGGGTATGATGTACCCATGGTTAGTAGTGGTGTAACTTTAATTGATGGTTAGTGTTCTCGGGTTAACGTGATATATGTTCTTCTGTAAGGTAGTACGTGCTGGAGACTATGCTCAAAGATTAAGAAGAGACTTGAAGCCAGAGAAATGTTGTTCTACTGAGGATATCATGTACAGAACATGTGACCAACGAAGAAGTTTTTAAAGAAAATTGAAACAAAATATTAACTTATACTTAATAGCAGGAAGAAACAGTTGAGGTTTCTGGGGAAGATAATGAGGAAAGAGGGCTTGGAAAATTTGATACTCATGAGACAAATACAGAGCAGCAGGGACAGAGGAAAAGAACGCATAACATACATAGTGATCCTGAGTAAATGGATAGCTAAACAGGGTTTAGAAGGAATGACAGAAAGTTTATTAAGATCCACAATGTACAGGAAGTTGTGGAGAGCCATGATCGCCTACGCCCCGAAGGGACACATCACATAAAGAAGACTAGACTGGAGATGGGGTCTAATTTACAGTTTTGATGACGTGATGTAACCGTAAGTTCTATGCCGATAGTTTCTTTTTCTCTCACTTCCGTCTCCGTGCTCTCCAGTTAACTTTAACCCTTTGAGCCCTGCTTTCCTGAAAAAATATAACATTTCCGCCTGAGCTCCTGAGTCAAAATTAGCAAATAATTAGTATGTAATCTTTCACAGTTGATATAAAAATAGTTACAAGTGTTGGCTGGGCATTTAGTCATTTCACCGGTAAAGCGGTTGTCAGGGCTCAAAGGGTTAATCTTCAAAAATTTAAATGCAATGTCAATCACTATCTACTGTCTTCCTGATTGCTCTTCCGTTGTTCTCGCTCCTTCATAATAATTTACTGTTTTGAAATTCTTCCACTTCCAGTAACTCATTGTGTCTTAGTGACTTTATTGCCTTGCTGAGTTGAACACGATTAAAAAAAATTGTGATGTCAACGAACACAAGTTGCCTTTTTTGCGATGCCAACGAATACTCGTTGTGACTTTCATAATGCTCGTTGTAGTAGAGTCTTTGTAAACACAGATAAAACTATAGTATGCCATTGAATACTGGTGTCAGACGACTACGAATAATCCCTCACTA
This sequence comes from Acanthosepion esculentum, assembly GCA_964036315.1. NCBI lineage: Eukaryota > Metazoa > Mollusca > Cephalopoda > Sepiida > Sepiidae > Acanthosepion > Acanthosepion esculentum. The sequence goes on along the minus strand of OZ038477.1, from coordinate 28,195,914 downwards.
ATAGTACCGGCTCGATAATGCCAGCTGGAACAGTGATCCGAATAGAGGAATAGTATAGTAAATAGAGTAGAGAATAGCGGTCCATATAGCAATAGAGGTTAGACTAGAGATCATTAGTCGTTAGCTACTTTCTACATATATGCGTTTCATCTATGGTCACATGGTCTACTTAATTCAATAATGGGATCGCTTGTGTTTGCTCACTGGCGATCTATGTTCAAGTTCAAGTGTCGGCAGCGACACTTTATTCCTATATAACAAAAATAAATAAAAATGCTATTAAATTCATGAACAAACGCACTAAATATATTTCATTGAAAAAAAAAAGACAATTTCACGAACTTTCAGGTCGAAGGCACAAAGAAGCAATATTGGAAAATGATGAAACCGACATAGCACAATGGTTATTAGAAAGTGTTTCATGAAAGACGAAAACCAAGGAATTGGTTCAAAATACAAAATAAAAGTAAATAAAATAAAAAAACAAGTAAAATAAAGTAAAATAAAAGTAAATAAAATAAAATCCAAGTAAAATAAAATAGAATAAAAATAAAAGTAAATAAAATAAAAGACAAATAAAATAAAATAAAATAAAAATGAAAGTAAATGAAAAAATCCATAACAAAGAATTTTCGTTGGTCTTAAATAAAAATTAAATAATGAACAACTGACTGTATGCATATAGTGTGTATGTATGTGTAAGTGTGTATTTCTGTGTGTATTTAGGAATCTAAAGTCAATCGTCTGCTAGTAACGTATGATTAAGAACTATAATGTAGCAATGAGTGTGAGTGTAAAGTTTGATACGGTATGAATTTGTTCACGGAAATCTTTAAACGATCACAGAACAAATTAAACGTGAAATCAATAAGAGAGAAGAAAATCTTATTCATTTTGGTCTTCCATATGTGATAAATAAAAACAGTGAAATTAAAATAGTAAATGAGAGAGAAAACGAGATAGATTGATGATAAAAGATACAAACCGACATAAAGAGAAACAGGTTTAGCACAGCTAGCATGGAAGCATTGCTGCCATATATGGTCTGGAGCCCCTTCTCTTTGTCTCAAGGTCCTTGATAAAATCCAGAGACGGATATGCAAAGTAATTGGCCCTGACCTGGCATCTCGTCTGCAGTCGCTTTCTCACAGACGTGTCGTTGCCTCCCTCTGTCATTTTTACAAATAATTTCATGGTAACTACTCCGAAGGGCTGCTTTCTCTGGTTCCCAGACTTCATGAATTTAAGCGTTCAACTAGACTGGCATCTCTCTCTCTCACCCTTTCACGGTTGAAACTGTTAAATGTAGCCGTCTCTTCTACTCCAATAGGTTTTATGTCTCGCACCTCTCGCCTGTGGAACTCCCTCCAACTATTCAAATGTAATGTCAATCGACGTCTCCAGATGCCTTGATCTACCCCTTAACCTTCTCTTCATCCTTTCCTCTATTACTCCTCTTTGCTCTCGCCCCAACTCTCTGTAACCCCTTGCGTGCTAGTCGCTCCCCGCCTTGCTTGGTGTGAAACGCTTAAAAAAAGGTAGCTAGCTAGATAGCTAGATAGATAGATAGATACTAACAGATTGAGATAGATAGAATGATAGAAAGATAGATGGATAGATAGATAGATAGATAGATACTAACAGATTGAGATAGATAGATAGATAGATAGATAGATAGATAGATAGATACTAACAGATTGAGATAGATAGATAGATAGATAGATAGATAGATAGATAGATAGATAGATAGATATGAACAGACTGTGACATTGATTATAATGATTGGTCGATTCAAGGAAGCCATAAAAGTGATTTTTGTTAGATAATAACACAATGATAAAGAAGTAGATATGGACAGGCTAAAATAGATAGATAGATAGATAGATACGAACAGACTTAGATAGATAGATAGATAGATAGATAGATAGATTTATGTCAGTTTCAGCATTCTGACACATACACACACACGCACACGCGTGCGCACGCACACACACACACACACACACACACACACACACACACATATATATATATATATATATATATATATATATATAAACATACTTATATACATGATGACAATAGATAGGTAGAAAGATAGCGAGAGAGAGAGAGAGAGAGAGAGAGAGAGAGACAAAGAGAGAAGGACAGAAAGAAAAGTATGAAGGACATGTGCAGTTTTTAATCTAACTTAAAGATGATCCGATTGAAAAATCCGAACCTTGCAGTTAAATAAGCCAAATAAAAATAAAGGTTGGCTTTTCATGTATTTCAATGAACTGCAGTGTCTTTTGTTCTGATTTCAAATAGAAGAATAATCTGAGTTACGAGTTAAGTGCATATCAATCAGTGTCATTGAAAAGAAGAAAACATTATTCACTCGGTGAAACGAAGAGTATTATTTAATAGAAAGCAAGATTCGTCATGAAGGCATTTTTAACTCGGCTTTTAGACTATTAAGCCATTTTGTCACTCATTAATCGATATTTTATTTTATATGTATGCGCTTGTGTAAACACAAGAGCACTAACCGGAAATAGAACAGACAGACATTTTAGACTGACAGACGACACTGAAATGGATGAGAACAGATTGGATAAAAAAAGACAAATATAGTTTTGGAAGTCAATAAAAGCAATAAACGAAAAGCTTCCTTACATCTATCCTACCAGTATTTATCTGTATTGGGATCCCACAGGTATGAAGCGGGAAGATTTCCGTCAGAATGTGTTGCCTTAGATACATCTATTGCTGCAACGGTTGCAATACATGCCATGCTAGAACGGCAGTAAAGGTTTACCGGACTCATGACCATGGTTCGAACCTGGGTAAAAACCCAAGAATTTCAATTTTGATTTTCTCAGTTTGAAAGGTATGTTCATTTGAAGGAGTGCCATTACAAACGCATCTTTCCCTCTCACGTCTTCATTCACTCCTCTTTGTGGCGAAATAGATAAAAGCTTTCAAATTCAGTATCAGTTATAATAAAGGGTGTTTCATTAAGACGGATCAACATCAGCAGTAAATAAATCAGTGTTATTTGTGAAAATGTATTTATTTCTCTATTTGGATCATGTTATTTAAGTCCTGGCAATTATGTGTGAAAAATAATATCACCCGAATGTTCGCCAAATCTGGAAGAAAAAGAAAAAAAGCATTAAACGCTTTCAATTAATTCACGTTTAAAATCGCTCCAATTTATTGTGACACACTTTACTTATTATAAGTAGAAGTGAAGATATCACTGTTTTCTTATGTGAATTTCTTCATGAACCTTAATTCCAAAGTTAATGATTGAATAAGCTCCTACTAGTTACACGGCTATATAATTAGTAAGAAAATTCCCTTAAAGCCTCATAAAATATTTCAGCTTTACTACTTTAAAAAAAAACTATTACAATAAAGATCATAATTATGGAGGTGGTTTTTAAAGTAAGTTTGTACAAATGAAAAGATTCAAAATTGAAAGTTGTTATATTTCACTGGGGCAGACGTTAAACACATGAGCTTGTTATACACACACACACACACACACACACACACACACATGGGTATTTCTGTGTATCTGTTTATGTGTATGTGCATTTATATGTAATTAATGCATTGTTGTAATTCAATATCTGCTATTTCTATATACGTGTTTTTACGTACTCGTGTTTGGCAGTCATACCTATTTATTAACAAGCAGTGAAATTAACGTCTAGTAGAATAGCGTAGATCTTCGAAGGTTTTCTTAAAAATCTACTACTTGGCAAAGATAGAATTTGCATTCGCATAAAATTTTTTGCTTAGTTAGTGTAACCACCAATATAGCTTTATACTAATTAAAAAACCCCTCTCTCTCTCTCTCTCTCTCTCTCTCTCTGTATATATGTGTATACATATATATATATATATAAGACATTTTTATGTTTATACATTCTTTTTTATAAATACAAATATTTAAGTAAATGCTCTGTTTATAATAAACAGTATTAAATAACATTTACCGACCTGAATGTCCGAGAAATTTTCATAGAAAATATGCGCCCTCCGACAGGAATCGAACCTTTATTCTACATGGAACCGTCATATAGCCTGACGTGCTTTTACCGATTTAGCCACAGAGGAGCGTTTCGGTTAGCAAGGTCGATTTTACTGTTTTTAAACTACAATTCTCAATGATTTTCTCTCGTACATTCATATCTGCTCGATGCGTATCCAAATGTAAACAAATGACGTCACACATTAAGAAATGGACAAAGTTCGACAATTATTTTAAGACATTTTTATGTTTATACATTCTTTTTTATAGATACAAATATTTAAGTAAATGCTGTGTTTATAATAACAACATTTACCGGAGGACGCATATTTTCTATGTAAATTTCACGGACAGTCATGCCAGTAAATGTTGTTACTACTTTTTATTATATCTATCTATCTATCTATCTATCTCTCTCTCTCTCTCTCTCTCTCTCTCTATATATATATATATATATATATATATATATATATATATATATATATATATATATATATATATATATACAGGGTGTCCATAAAGTTCGTGTGCACTTCTAAAAAGGATTATATCTATATTTTCTAAGGTTTTATTGAAATTTCATTTAAGTTTCCACATGTCCACCATCATTAGCAATACAAAGGGTAATACGATTTTGCAGTTCACGGAAAACATTTGCCAACTGATTTACAGTAATGCCTGAAATCACATTAGTTATTTTAGCTATACTTAAAACTAGGTACATTAAACTTTATAACATTTTTTACAGATTATTTCTATTGCAAATACAAATAAAGTTATAATTTTTTTAAAGTGCACACAAACTTTATGGACACCCTGTATATATATATTTAAACTTTATTTCAATCCTTCATGTGCTTCCGATCCTTAGGTAGGTTTAATTGTTGATGAACATGTCATTTTCGTTATGATCGATTTCATCACGATTCTTCTGTCAATCGTGGAGTGTATCTATACATTCTTGTTGATCAAACTAGAGTCCAATAGTGTTATAAAAACCTCAGAGAATTCCAGTAAGATATCTTTAATCAATTCAGAGAGAGAAAGAGAGAGAAGGAAAGTGATAAACGTGTGTATGTCAGTATTATTTAGATGAAGAGACAAAGGCGCGTGTTATGCAAAAATGTCAAAATAATACAGTGATGTACCGAAAGTTATCGGCTTGTTGCCGAATATCGTGAAGAATATCTTTTTTAGTCAGTACAGCAAATCGCCATAGCATTGATTCCATAATGGTCAGAGTGATCTTAAGCCATGCTGTCTCAATGGTTGTCTACAATTCCATTTTATTTGTAAGCGCAGAATCTTATATCAGAAGAGACCTCTCCACTACATCCTATAAATGCTTGATTTTGCTTATATTTGATGAATGTGATGACCTCGGCATTCGTTAGAAGTTAAACCAATACTAGGCACCTTGGGCCGGATGAAATTGTCCATTCTCCAGATAGATTAGTTCATTATTGTTGGGCCGCATAGATTTCCCGAATGACTGCAAATAGCAGTGCAAGTAAACTGTCTCCGGTCAATGAGTTCTTTTGGTGTACAGCTGAATTCAAATCGTGCCACGTGATCACAGCCCATAAAATTATGATATCCGTAGTATCTGTTTGTATATTTGGTTGGTTGTGTTTATCGGCATGTCCACTTCTATGGATTATTTAATGCGGAAATGTAAATATTTTGTCCGCAATTTTATTTTATTTTTGGAGATAATAATGGTTTAATGATACAAGTCTTACTAATTAACCCGTAGCGGGGAGGAGGAGATGGGGATCCAAACTTCTGCCAACGTTATTAACTCGTAATTGAATATAACGAACCCAACTGGAATTCGAAACTTGTCTCTCCGATTAACAATTCCGAACCATTTTCCATTGCCAATCCCACACACCCAAGCTTACAGCACCCGGGATTACGGAACGGTCACTCATCTAAGTACTGACTAGATTCGACATTGCTTAACTTCTCTGTTTCGACGTGATGCGACCGTAAGCATGCGCGTTTGTGTGAGTATGGTTACTAATCCTGTGGTTACACCTCCAGTCCATTCATTCAATCCGTCCAAGCTTTTCAGATTCTTGCTGACACGTTATTTAAAAACATCTGCTAGCTCAGAAACTCCTGCAGGAGTCCGAATTTGGTCCAGACATTGAGCCAAAGAATTATAGTTGAATTGAAAGCAGTATTTTCACAATATTTCGTCTCAATCCTATCATCATCATCATCATTAGCAGCAGCAGGAGCATCAGCACAAGAACTGTGTATTGGCAAACGTATGACTTTTGGTTTGTTAGATCATTCGTGAAAAGAATAGCATGTTTCTCATGGGTATCTAAAGAATAAATGAATATCCTCCTCTATAATGAAATTTGTGGCAGTTCAAGTATCGATTAGGCTTCAACTACCAGGTAACCATCAAAAGGGTATACTTACACCAGTAAGGAGACCAAGAGGTTAGTAATTAGATTATGTCGACTGTACGCATTTCAAACTGAAGTAAAAGCTGTTGAGGCAGATGATAGAATATGCATAGGGTTTGCTAAAATCAGAGTTATTGACCATATGGCTCAAAAGCGGTTTAGGAGGATTTTAATTGGAAATCGGACTCACTTAAAAAAGGCGGCCAATAAACACTGATGTCAAATCACTATTTTCTATTAAATATTATTTGCTTCAAATATGCCAGATGCTTGTATTAAAATGTAAAACACCACGAGATAACACTATACAGTAGAACCTTCATCTCATCGGAAATTGACGTGTATTATACAAAAGAGAACCTTCCGAATTATTTGAAAATCTCTTCTGCTACATTATATATTTTACCCTAGTAAACAGGTGATTAGAGAGATGCCTGGCGAAATTTTTAAGAAGCCCTAAATACTTCACTAATGGTACGCATAATTGATACTATCCGACATTCTGGCATCCCGTTCCCACCCCTTCACCGTTGAAACTGTTAGATGTAGACGTCTCTTCTACTCCAATAGCTTCATGTCCCGCACATCTCGCCTGTGGAACTCCCTTCCTTATTCCTGTTTCCCTGACAAATACAATCTCCAACTATTTAAGTGTAATGTCAATCGACATCTCCAGTTGCCTTGATCTATCCACTTCCCTTCTCCACATCCTTTCACCTTTCATTCCTATCTGCTCTCGCTCCAAATCTTCTGTAACCCCCTTGCCTTGATCTATCCACTATCTTTCTCCACATCCTCTCCTTTACCACTCCTATCTGCTCTTCCTCCAAACCTTCTGTAACCCCTCGCATGCTAGTGGCTTCCAGCCTTGCTTGGGGTGATAAGCTTAAAAAAAAAAACTGTACAAGTATAGTTCGTTATTTCGTACTTTTATTCTTGGATTATGCTTGGCAAGGCTTCATCTAATCAAAATTCCAGATAATATTACTAATGCTAATAGTATTAACAGAAATAACGCAAGTGAAATTAAAATGAAAGAAATGCCAGTCAAATATTAATAATGTTTGACAATGCTTCATCTAATCAAACTTCCAGATATTATTATTCCTACTAATAATATCAATGGAAATAAAGCAAGTAATATATCTTTTGAAGAGAAGAATATCGAGCCAACACTTAAACATAGTGGCGGCAGCATTATGATTTGTGGTTGCTTAGCTGCATCTGGAACAGGCAAAATATTGGCAGCATAATCAATTCTGCAAGATATCAAGCAATTTTGGACAAAAGTGTCTTGTCCTCGGTTCGAAAGTTGGATCTTCCAACAGGAAAATGATCTGAAGCATCAAAGCAGTCTTGAAATGGCCTCGTCAAAGTCCTGATGTAAACCCGATGGAAAATCTGTGGTTCAAATTAAAGAAAGCAGTGCATGCAAGAAACCCAGGTAATATCGAGGAATTGTGAAGGTTTTGCCAAAAATAATAGTCAAAAATTGGCGCTCACTCATGGCAGAAGCTTCTTAACAAAAAAGATTGGTCGTCGTCAAAAACTCAAAAGCAGGAGTCACTAGATATTAAATGTAAGGGTTCACTTACTTTTGGACATCTTAATGTTTAATTCATATTTTCTTTCTAGCTTGTGAATTCTTTTTTCAAAGTGGCTGTAATTCATTTAATACAGCTTTTCTCAATAAATATTTATTTTAAGATTTGTTGATTATCTAAAAAAGAGGTAATTATTTTTAATATTATTATAAGTCTTCACTTATATTTGCGCAGAACTGTGTGTGTGTGTTCAAATTGCTGTCGAGCATAGCGTTAGACGCTCATTAAATTATTTACATACGAATTATTGTCCTCATCTTCGTTATTATTTTCACAACGTTTCGGGTTCGACCTTCATTAGGTGTTTTTCGTTCAGGATAAGCTTTACAGATCGCATGTCTGAAGGAATCAGCGTATATGCTAGCCTATGATAGACTTATCAACAGACCTAGTTTAGAATGAATATAATGCAGAAGCCATGAATAAAGAACGAAAGAAAACTGACAGCAAGGCTTCAGTAGCAGTAACAGAAGCCTTGGTGAATTCAGTCAAATGTGACAAGGAACAGCAGCAGGCAGATTAGGTTTAAGGCAAGTTCTAGACTCGTGATTGTCTCAAGAAACCAAAATCATAGTGATTAAATAGTTGGTTCATGAATTTGATGGCATATTAATTGGATCAGGTAAAGGATACGCCCGAAATGCGATTTGCAGGTCGGGGACACTAAAATCACGCAGTTGCGGAAGTTTAAATATCTGGGAAGTGGGACACTGAGATCCGTAGACGTATTGGGATGGCCAAGACGCATTCCAAAAGCTGGGTACAGTATTGCGAGACAGGATGATCTCTCTGGTAACAAGGAAAAGAGTACTGAGCTGTTACGGGATATCTGTCCTCCTTTACGGCAGCGAATGTTGGGCACTCTCCTCAAAGATGAAGAAAAGACTCGAGGCGACGGAGATGGTGGTTCTACAGAAGGATGCTGAGGATATTATGGCCCGAGCGTGTAAGCAACGATGAGGTCTTAGAGGGGATGCAAACAAGGAGGAGGCTTATACTTAACATCAGGAAGAGGCAGCTGTTCTCGGACACGTAATGAGAAAGGAAAGCCTGGAGAATCTGATACTCACAAGTCGAATTGAGGGAAAGAGAGACAAGGGAACGCAACGCATGACATACCTGGCGGGATTGAGCAAGTGGATGACAGAACGTGGTCTGGGAGATGTGGCAGAAAGACGAAACATGTTGAGAGCTTCAGGGTGTAAGGGAAAGAGGGAAGTGGAGAACCATGTTCGCCTATGTCCTAAAAGGTGACGGCACATAAAAAGAAAGCAAATTGTAAACATAGACTAAGTTAAGTATGAATCCATCTCTTTTCAGTCATGAGTTAAATCGTAGGGAAAACTGGAATCTCTAGCCTTGATTGGCAACCGGTCACGCAGAAGTATATCTCGAACTCACTATTAATCTTGCTAACCATTACGCCACGTCGAAGTGCCCTTCTCGTAGGGGATATGTCATGTAGGCGATATCACGGCCTTAGAAATGCGCTATAACCTAAATTCTTAAGTCACGAGATATTATTTATATTGGAGAACCTCAACTGCAGCCTAATTCTTTTTTTAAATATGTGATCAAATTCAGAACTTTTGTCGTATTCGCATTTTCCCGCCCAAAGAGATTTGCTCACATATATATATTTCTGTCGATGGGCACATAGAGGTGGTGTGATGGTTAGCAAGCTTGTCTCGCTAGGACAATTACGACTGATTAGTGAGTTCGATCCTCACTGGGCGCCCCTTACTTTCGGCCTTGCGCCATATCCAAGCTACGCATTGAAAATCGAAGGGCGCCTTGACGTGGTGTAATGGTTAGAAAGCTTGTCTTTCTAGATCACTTACGACTGAGTAGTGATTTCGATCCTCACTGGGCGCCCCTTACTTTCGGCCTTGCGCCATATCCAAGCTACGCATTGAAAATCGAAGGGCGCCTTGACGTGGTGTAATGGTTAGAAAGCTTGTCTTTCTAGATCAATTACGACTGTGTAGTGAGTTCGATCCTCACTGGGCGCCCCTTACTTTCGGCCTTGCGCCATATCCAAGCTACGCATTGAAAATCGAAGGGCGCCTTGACGTGGTGTAATGGTTAGAAAGCTTGTCTTTCTAGATCACTTACGACTGAGTAGTGATTTCGATCCTCACTGGGCGCCCCTTACTTTCGGCCTTGCACCATATCCAAGCTACGCATTGAAAATCGAAGGGCGCCTTGACGTGGTGTAATGGTTAGAAAGCTTGTCTTGCTAGATCAATTACGACTGTGTAGTGAGTTCGATCCTCACTGGGTCCCACCTACTTTCGGCCTTGTGCCACATCTAAACTACCCTTGCGAAATCACTACGGGCACCTCGAGACGGTGTAATGGTTAGAAAGTGTGTTTTGCTAGATCACTTATGACTGAGTAGTGATTTCGATCCTCACTGGGCGCCCCTTACTTTCGGCCTTGCGCCATATCCAAGCTACGCATTGAAAATCGAAGGGCGCCTTGACGTGGTGTAATGGTTAGAAAGCTTGTCTTTCTAGATCAATTACGACTGAGTAGTGAGTTCGATCCTCACTGGGCGCCCCATACTTTCGGCCTTGTGCCACATCTAAGCCGGGTTTAGAAAATCACTATATATTTTCTGTCGATCACACCAAACATCACGGTCCTGCATCAAGATTGGTAGGTAATTAAGGATGCATTCTTCGTCATAACATAGCTGGTCAATATAGCTGGTTGCTGGGCGATCAACCCGTCTTGTTCCATGGCTAGGTGTCCAGAGCAGTTGCACACTTGCGAGTTCTTGATTTGCTCGCCGGCAGTGTTGTACAGCGATCGCATAAGATTGTAGCAATATCAGGGATGGGTCCACAGTGCGCTGTGATTTAGTTGGATGTTGTCGCAAAGAGATGTTAAGTATAGCTCTCAGCATTCGAGTGTAGGTCCCATCAAGCTTCGACACTGGAGGTTTTAATTAATGTCCAGGCACTGACACCATGCATTAAGACTTTCTCTACAATGGCTCGAAAGAATCTCTGCTTGAGGTTATCTGGTAGATCAGATTTCCATATTACATCCATTTTATTGAAGGCAGCTAAGGCATTAGCTATGAGAATTTTCACATTCTTTTCAGTAGAATGTATCTCCCTTCCTAGCTATATAAAAGATTCAACAGATTTTATTGATTCACCTTAGACAGACTATTTTGAGCCTAACTAGCTGATGCCTCTGAATTAAATTTTAGAGGAATTGACACTAAAAATCTTAAAATCCATGACTCCAGTGCTATTTAAGTGAGAATTTAATTTCTGGGGAAAAATACCGAATTCTTCCCTAAAACAACAAAAACCAAAAACATCATAATCACAGGTTTTCTTAATTTTACCTCATTTGAGTGAAAGCCTAAAAAATATTAGCAAGTCTGGTAGCACTTGATCACTATAATTCGACAAAAATTTACAAGTTAAAATAAATTTGTATTCATCATCCGTACAAACCGGAGATTTCCATATCATTAGTTCATTTCAATTTAATATTTACTGTTAAAAATATTTTTTGAATGTAAGACTATTTTCTAACAAACACATAACATATATTCTTCTGTCTAACATATATAAGTGTTTGGATCTAAATGTATACAATTATATTTTACATTTAACTACATGTCCTTCTAATTATACAGAGAGATACCTATATTTGTCTATGAATTTGGATATATACTCATATCCATGTGTGTAAAAGAGAAGGAGTTAAGGTGATGACAGAAGAGAACGATGAGAGAAAGAATTTTTTCTTTCAGCAGCCAATATGTAGCCTGTTTTGCCAATCGATAAATTGAATCACGGGTCGAGCATTCCCCGAATTGCCTTAATATCAAAGTCAAGATCCATTGCTCTCAAGTGATGATGTTATTGCTCCAGGAATGGGTCTACCACAATAGAACGACTCTAAATTGTTGATAGGCTAATAAGAATAAAACACAAAAATAGGGAAATAGTGAAAGTGTAATAAAGAGGAAGAAAATAAAGGAAAGGGGAAAAAATGTAGAGAGGTGGATGTAAAAGAAAGGATGTACATTGATGATCAGAGAAGAAAAAGAAAATGAAGAAGAAAAAAGAAAGAAGAAAATAAGGGAAAGAAAAAAACGAAAGAAGAAGTAAAAGAAAGAACTAATGAAAGGAAAGATGAAGGAAGACAAATAGAAATGGAAATAAAAACATAACAAGAAAGAATTTAGCAAAAAATAAAGAAAGAAATAAAGAAAGAAAGGAAAAGGAAGAGAAAAAGCAATGAAAATGTGAATGCAATTGAAAAGATTTTTTAAAATAGTAATGTACGAAAAAAGGAAAAAGGTGGGAAAGAAAAACATGAAAGAAACTTAAATAAAAAAGGAAGGAAGAAAATAAATACAAATTGTAAAAACTAAAAGTAGGAAAAGAAAGATGGAATGAAAGAAAGAAAATGTACAAAAGAATGGACGAATGTAAGAAAGAAAAGAAAGAAAGAAAGAAAGAAAGAAAAAGAACGGAAGGAAGAAAAAGAATGAAAGAGCGAAAGAAAAACAAAAAAAAACGAACAAAGAAAGAAAAAAGAAATGTAGAAAGAAAGAAAAAGAAAGTAATAAAGAAAAAGAATGAAATAACGAAAGGAAAAGGAAGAAAAATGAACGAACGAAAGAAAAAAAAGAAATGTAGAAATAAATAAAAAAGAAGGAACGAAGGAAAATGACAGGAAGAAATAAAAAAAGAAAGAAAGAACGAAAGAAAAAGAAAGGGAGAAAAAAGGAAGGAAGAATGAACGACAAATGATAAATGATAGCCAAATTATCGACATAAAAGTTGATGTTAAAGAAAATCCAAAAAAATATGTAAAAAAAACAAACGAGGAAATGTCAAAAAAGTGGTGTGACTAATTGGGAAGAGGAAGCAGAGAGTGAAAGCCATTATTACGTTATCTACCTTGTTAACTACATTAAGCTGTTTGCGAGATATCTTTTCGGTGGCACGACCTTATAGTCCCCATTTAAAAAAAGGTACCACATAATGCTTTTTCCTAAACAAACAAAAAAGGCTGTTCTCCCTACATGCATATTGACGCACAGAACTTATTCAGCACATAATTGTGACACACACACAAACACAAACACACACACACACACACACATATATATATATATATATATATATATATATATATATATATATATATATATATATATATATATATATATAGATAGATAGATAGATAGATAGATAAAGTGAGCGTTTGTTTCCTTAGGGTACACAGAGCAAATGTGTGTTATTGCCGTTATATATGATTTTTTTTAAAAATCATAAAAAATACATTATTGCAAATTATTACGTTTCCTGGCATATAAGATTCAGCAACACTAATTAGGAGGCGCCACTCCTTACTGAAATTGTTCTTGATTCACAACCTTTACAGCTTCAGAGTTGGTGTTTGCCTTTCCGCTATAATACCAGCTGACTGACGAGAAAATATTTTAGCTTTCATTTAAATCTTTTTTATACGCTTGCCATTAAACTATATGCGCACAGGAATTTACCTATAGGCTATCTAGGGCGAAATGCTGATCGTCACGCTAACAACTCAGTGACAAATTCGTTTCTTTCGAGATGTTCTACCAAACTTTCTTTTAGTCACATTTATAAGGCATAGGATTTTAAATATACAAATGTGTTGTCACACGCGAAAATACTGAACGCATGAAAATTGTAAAGTTTTTTTTAGTTGGTTGGTTGATTTTGTTTAGCGGCATATCAGCCTCTAGATGTTATTTAATATTTTCAACACAATTGTATGACTTCAACTAAATATATTTTGAATGCAACTGTATACCTTAAATTACAGACAAAAAATATTTTTTGTCATTTTGCTATAAAAATGTATTGCTGGTAATTCTACTAAAATATATTGCTGGTCATTTTGCTTTAAAAATGTATTGCTGGTCATTTGACTATAAATAGGTATTGTTAGTACTTCTACTGTATAAAAATATATTGCTGGTATTTTTACTATAAAAAAAAGTATTTTTGTACTTTCATAGTGTTTCGACCCAATTTTTGGTTTTAACTATTTGCCCCTAACTGGGACCATAACAGGTGTTACCACCTCGAGTCAGGCTGAACCTGGGAACAACAAGAATTAATAGGCGGCTCCAGGCTCCTCAAAACCTCCACTCGCCCAATCAAAGGCCTTGCTGCTAAATCGCCATAATCAGGGATATATTTTTTTAGGAAAAATAATTTCTATTGTAGTTCCAAACCTAAAAATCGAGTTGAACTAAGTAAATGTTAGGACATTTCGTATGTAAGCAGAAATAAGGAAATTTCTTTGCCTACTCACAAATGTCTATGCAAATGACGCATATAATTGTCACGTGAATATTTTGGAGATGATCTGCAAAAGAAGTGCCGATTCTCTGTCCAACATGCGCAGCCTGCATGTGACTTTACAATCTGTAATGCTTGAGGTTGTGTAAAGGTTGTGTCGTGCGTGAGTGGCTGACTGCTGCTTGGGTCATTTAATGTTCACCCAAGCAACTGCATGTGCACACAATTTGAGTTTGAAATAAATGGGAATAACACATTCCTTTGCCACTCAGTCGAGACAGCACTTATCTGGCGCTGAACAATAAAATCCTAAATTTGGAGATAAAAAAAAAAAATAAACGGAAAATTCAGAAAAAAATTAATTTCCGTCTGTCTATTTACCTATATATTTTTACAGTCAGTTTCCCCTTGTACAAGGACCGGTGGCCATTCGAAGTATTGGGATACTTTAAAGACAGTTTACATGAATAGGAGAGGAAGATAACGGTTAACACTAGATAACAGATTAAGATTGTAGCGATCGGGGAATATCCTCTTGGGAGTCTGTTCCACAGAACAGTAGTTTACGGGAAGAAGCTGTTCGAGTTGAACTTATTTCTCACCGATGGAATACAGAGGGAATGTGGGTGGTTTGTTACAATGAAAGTGACACGGTGAGTCCTAGCCGTAAAGATTAAACCTAGCGCAACCAAGGAATGTATTTCATCAGAACACTTTCCATGGAAATAGCGATAAAGCTGTGAGATAGTAGCCACAGCCCACCGGTGAGAGAAAGGTTGGAGAGTGGAAAAATAATTCTTCTCCAACAAGGATTCGGAGACGCTTTTGAACTCTGTTGAGACTGGAAAGTAAATAGTGGGCAGCTCCCGCCCAAGTATGGCAACAGTAATCCATTTTCAGCCTGATCTGGTTCTTATAAAGGTAGCGGATAACATGAGGAGTCAGGAAATTACTGGAGCGGTTAGGGAACTCGATCATTTTACTCCATCTTTAGCGGAAACTATTTTCATGAAAAATTGGTGTCTCAAATCCAATAACTGCTATCGCTATTTTCTAAACTTTTCTTTGAAGTACTGTCGCATTTTAAACATGACATTATTTTCTCTCCATGCCTGTTACTGGTGTTAAACGTCTCCAAGTGATGTGGTTTTTCCATTATTTGGTACAGTTCTTTTGGTTTTGATTCTGTAGTGTTAGTCGATTTTATTGGAAGAATATATTCATCGCTAAGCTCTACATTATGGGCCAAAACTTTGAGGACATCTTCTATACACAACACTTAGTAAGTTTCTTATTTTCTTTGGTTTAATTAGCACTTAATAAGTTCGGACTAGGATGCTGAACGTATTTAATCCATTCGTGCAGGGTGTCCATTTTTTATAGAGCGTGTTAACTAAAATTTAAAATCTGCCAGTTCAAATATTACCATTAGACAGTGATGTAATAAATATGCATACACCTGGGTTCCCCCTCACAGTATTATGACTGGCTGGTGTCAGCCATAAATACAGACTGGTGTGGAGGTACATCGCCTACGTCTATTGCCGAAGCCTAAGCATATTGCCTACGACTACGACGAGTACCAGTCCATTACGGCTACCTGCTAGATTGTCCTACCCGGTTACAGTAGCCAGAAAAACTTAGCTACTTCGAACAAATATATCCCTTTCCGGGGCATATCAGACAGCAAGATAGAAGAGACAAAAAGAGGGAAACCTTTCAGAAAAAAAGGGTTCATTTCGTTATTATTATTATCATTGAATATATGCTAAAACTCTTCGGAAAGAGAGATTCTGTTTGGCCCGAAGGCAGAGAGTAAATTAAATTTTGATACAGTCCACAATCAATCAATATTAATGCGATTATTCAAAATGTATAGGGTGTCCCAAATCTTTTGCCCGATAGGGTACACGCTTCTTTCGTTCCAATCCATTTTTAACCATTGATCTGTGAAAGCGGTTGTGTACAGTTCAGATCTTTCTGAATGTGATTGACACCATGCATGACATCCACATCAATGTCTAGATCAGATGAAGCTGTTTAAGTACTCGTGTCGAGATTTTTGGTTGATGTTTTGGTTTCGTAGCAATTTGCAGTATTGTTGGAAACTACTCCTCGTGCAGTTTTCTTATTTAACTTTGTCAAATGGAAACGTTCGTCAATTTTTTGTGTTATTTTACACGATATTCCATTTGCTATGTAGTGTTTGTAAAATAATTTTTCAAATTTTGTACAGTCTAAATTAAGAACGCAATCTGAGGTAGTGTTTCATATCATGGGATTTGATATCAAATCCGCATTAAATTGGCGACCATTTTGTCATATTGTGCATAATTTTGGTAACCGGATAAATCAGAATGCAAGGCAAAAGCGGAAGAATAGGAAAATGATGGAATGTCTGAAATTCAAACCCTGGCGTCAGAATAACTAATAGATTGAGATCACTTACAATATATTTGTCCACAGCCGCGCACAATTTATGGCGTTGAGGTAGAGATTTTACACGAGAATATTTGGCAAGAAAAGCATTGTTAGCTTCGATAGATGAAAACATGACGAATTCTACACCGTTAGGAAATAAATGAACGTCATAGATAATGAATATCAATTTTATTCAACAATAGCTATCAATATCTTTCTACGTATTTACGAAGTTCAGTTTTGTCTGACAAAGGATAAAACAATCTGTGATGATCAATGGTTTGGTTTGTTTGGTTTCGTTTGGTTTGTTTTACGGCATATCAATCTCAAAGGGTTATTTAATGCCGACAATTATTTTTTCCTTGTAATATTTTATCTTGTCAAAAATCTATTTATGGCAATATTTTTTTTTAATGTATTACTGGTAATATCTTTTCAATGATGTATTGCTGGTAATATTTAAAAAAAAAACGTATTGCTGGTAATATTTTTTTCTTCAAAGATTTATTGCAGGTAATAATTTTTATACAAAGTATTGCTGGTATTAAAACCTATTTTTACACTTTCATAGTGTTTTTACCCCAGTTTTGTGGTTAACTATTTACCCATAGCTGGGACCCTAACAGGTGCTACCACCCCGGGTCATGGTGGACCTGGGAACACCAGCAATTAAGAGGTGGTTCCACGCTCCTGAAGGGGTCAAGATTGCATTGATCGAGAAAACAATCTGCCGGGAGAGTTCCCACAGTAGACGTTCTTGGGAAGCAGTTGTCTGAATGGAACTTGTTACTAATGGAATACGAAGGGAATGAGGATGGTTTATCATTGGATATGTGAAATGGCGGGTCCTAGCTGCAAAGTTCGGGGCTGGCGAAACCAATGAATGTATCTGTCTATATTTCTGAGATGAGGTATTACGTACATTATTTACATTATTCGGACTATTGTCCTCATCTTTGTCGCCATATTTATTACAACGGCCGTTGTAAGCACCGGCCTTCTTCAGGTGTTTTGAATGTCGAACTGAACCCTTTATTTCGCTCACTGGGTAGACTGTTCTAGTTCCATGTGCCATGTTTAATGGATGTCAGTTGTCAGTTATCTCCTCTTAATTTTCCCTCTGAAAATTCTGCACTGCCTTAACCGGGTATTGAACTCACACTCTTTTGGTCCTGTCACTGGATCTAACCAACGCCTTTATCCACTGTGTCATGTATCCGCAAGCTAAGAAAATCATCCAACTTTCCTTTCCTTATATTTGTTGGTACTTGTTGATTAATTCTTAATTTCAAACGGCGACCAGGTCTCTCTCTCTCTTTCTCTCTCTCTCTCTCTCTCTCTCTCTCTCTCTCTATATATATATATATATATATATATATATATATATATGTTATGACTTCTACAGTTAGAATCGTGGTAGATTTTGAAAGTAGATTTAGTGACTGAGCTCTCTCTCTCTCTCTCTCTCTCTCTCTCTCTCTACTTTCAAAATCTACCACGACTCTAACTGTAGAAGTCATAACATAATTTACCTCCTAGAATGCACACTATGCCAGAAACAATATGTAGGAAAATCTGAATGGCCCTTTCACTACAGAATTAATAATTATCTCAATCGAATTAAGTCGACTCACTATGAAAAATTATTACCTGTAGAACAACATTTTCGCCTAGAAAAACACGATTTCAAAACCCATGCCAAATTCACTATAATTGAGAGAAAATTAAAATTTAGAGAAGATAACATTAGAGAGATTTTAGAGTTCCATGAAAATAAGTGGATACAACGTTTAAAAACACACTATCCAGCCGGGCTAAACTATAAATTTAACAATATAGATAGTATTAATATATAACCCTACAAATCAAAACCTACCCACATTTCTCACCCACACAAGACAGACATGCTTACGGAGGTGTTGAGGCCTCACACTTATACACCCACCCACACGAATATACACACTTACACACATCATACTCACTCACTCCCTAATGAACCAAATGATAACACACACACACAGCAATATACACGCGTACACATATCATACTCTATCACTCCCTAAGAACCAAATAACACACACACACACACATACACACACACACACACACACACACACACTTAACAGAGACACACACCCTCTCTAGGAAACAATAAATCTGTAGGACTGACCAAAGAAATTCAGAGTAGCATGGATCCATCCAGCTCTTATCTCAAATAACAACTTAAAAGATACTGTTTGACCAACACAAGGAATGTTGAAAGATTCCTATGAAAAAGATAAAAAATACAAATGAAAACTACAGACAAAAGTTCATTTTCTCCATCAAGGCATTTTACTTCTGTAGTTCACTGCTACCAGCAAGCAGAATTTTTTTTTCTCCTGATGATGGCCATGTTGGCCGAGACTAGTCGAGGAATCTAAATGAAATAATAATAATAAAAACGAAAGAATATTAATCTACAACCCAGTGTGTCTGAAGATTTTAATTTTTTTAATAATTTTTTAATAATTTTTATTGTTCAATATATATATATATATATATATATATATATATATATATATATATATATATATATATATGGTTAGCGTTAAATGGGTAAATTACAGTGCCATGTCCCTTCAAGACGTGAGTGATCATGGCACTCCACAACTTCCCTCTTTTGTAGCTCTTAGTAAGATTTGGCGTTAGCTCTCTTATAATTCCTGTTTTGCACAAGCTCGTCAAGTGGTTTAATTGATTCTTTAAACTTGTCCGTTTTGTGTTCAATATGTTCCATAAGCATCAATTTTCCAAGCCTTCGTCTCGCATTATTTGCCCTAGAAATTTCATTTGTCTCTTTTTGATTGTAATTATAAGTGGGCCTAAGCATTTTGCTTCCATTTTCCTCGCAAACGTGCTTATTACTGATATGTTCAGCCTATAGTATTCTCAGCATCCTTCTGTAGAACCACAATTCTGTTACTTCAAGGCTCTTCATCTCTGAAGAGATCTTCCAGCATTAACTGCTATATATGAGCAGTGATATAGCATAATATTCTAGTACTCTTTTCTTTTTGTGTAACGAAATTTCCCTGTTTTTTTTAATACTTTTCTTTGCTTTTGGAAGGCATCGTACGCGCCTTCCGATTTCAGTGATCCTTTTGCATTTTCTTTTAAAACACTTTCTAGATATTTACATTTTCATACTTGCTTACATTTGGCATCTCGAATTCGTTCTTTGAATCTTGGGTTGTTTTTGTTGTTGTCATTGAAAACCATACATTCTGTTTTCTTACAATTAATATTTAGTCTTTTCCTCTCGCTTTCCTTTGCTACTTTTCTTACAAATTGCGTTAGTTTCTGTTTGGTCAGTTTCATCAGCATATCTTTTGTTGTTAGGATAATGGCCGCCAATCATGAATCTTGGTAGGAAATCTACTTCTATCATTACTTGGTTTGTTTTACGTCATATCACCCTCAATGGATTATTTAATGCCGACAAGATATTTATTTCTAGTAATATATTTTTTCAAAAACGTATTGCTGGTAAAATTTTTCCTCAAAAATGTATGCGTGGTAATATTTTTTTTCTTCAAAAATATATTGCTGGCTCTATTTTTTCCTTCAAAAATGATTTGCTAGTAATATTTTTCCTTCAAAAATATATTGCTGGCAATATTTTTTCCTTCAAAAAATGTATTGCTGGTAATATTTTTTTCTTCAAAAATATTGTGCTGGTAATATTTTCTTTGTCCAAAAATGTATTGTTGGAAATATTTTTTCTCAAACATATTGAAACCTATTTTTACACTTTCATGGTGTTTTGACACATTTTCTGGGTTAACTATTTGCCCGTAGTTAGGACCATAATAAGTGCTACCACCCCTGGTCAGGGTAGATCTTGGAACA
Source organism: Acanthosepion esculentum (assembly GCA_964036315.1). Taxonomy (NCBI): domain Eukaryota; kingdom Metazoa; phylum Mollusca; class Cephalopoda; order Sepiida; family Sepiidae; genus Acanthosepion; species Acanthosepion esculentum. The sequence goes on along the minus strand of OZ038477.1, from coordinate 28,175,219 downwards.
CCAGCAATAAAGATGTGGTTCAACGCTCCTCAAAACCTTTTGTTCAGAGGCCTGGCTGTTGGACTTAGTTTATCGTCTTACGCGGATGTAGTTTATTGTCCTACCCAAGACGCTCTATCAGTACTACGTCACTGTAAACGTTTAGTTAGTTAATTCGGAAGACACATCCTAGTCTTAGGCCCATTTCTGTGTTGGTGTATTCAATGAGTTCGTCTTCTATCTGTTTGAAGTTGGTTTCCTCCCAGTAATAGTCCTTCATTATTCTAATATCTTTCCCCCACAAAAAATCAAGCTGACGTAGCAGTTGAAACAGTGCTGTCATACTTGTGATACGCTCTTGCAAAATTTAGTAAAACATTGTCATACATCTTCCTGCATTTGTATTTCTCTTAGGGAAATTATTCTCATCATAAATGTCGCATTTCTTGTTCTATTACTTTTATCGTTGTGTTTTATCGTAGTATTTTAATATACAGGCCCGATTTGTCCCTATTTATTTTCTACCTGTTCCCCAAATTTACGGCGGTGTTAAAATGGTAAAATCTTTCACTCAAGACCTATATCCGGTGCTCGAAGCAATTTGATCGGAAGTAAACCACAGACTTACTTTATGGACGAATGAAAACGTGGACAGTCTATTTAAAAAAGATTTGAAAATGTTACTGATAAATAATCAATCCTCATGTTTTCATTGGTACCTATATATATATATATATATATATATATATATATATATATATATATGTATATATTTACAATATTAGTGGTGAATATACACATATATATGCAATTATATATACACATACATATATGTATAAAAATAATTCCAAGAGGATATGATCCAGGTAGAACTCGATGTCCAGGATAGAGTAAGGATATAATAAAAAGACTTAAACACTAATATTCCATGGTCATAATTTATTCCATTGGAATCGTAAGAACGATCCAATTCATCAGACCTACAGATTCAAAAAGAAAACAGAATAACAACTCCAGGAAAAATTGGTGAGAGTATGTGTGAGAGTATGGTGGGACCTGTGATCTATATAGAGGGGTAACAGACGAGAGAGACAGGGAGGTCCGAAGGTGGAGAGGGCATTAACATCTAACAGAGGGAAGATTTAAAGAGGGGTTTCAGTGAATAAAAGGGTGCGTATTTTCAAACGTCATCTGCACGCCTAGGACAGCCGATTTCAAAACCAATGCTAAATTTGCTATAATGAGATAAAGGAAAAGTTTAGATAAAATAACATTAGAAAGATTTTAGGATTCCTTGAAGTTAAGTGTAGACGGCGCTCGGAAACATATTGTCTAGCCGGGCCAAGTCATAAACCAACAATCTCTGACCCCATAAAATTATCGGACTGGCTAAATGATTCTCGGGCGGCCTGTTTTCATCCCGCCCCCATCCCAAATAACAACCCAAACGAGACCGTTTGACCAACACAAATATATATATATATATATATATATATATATATATATATATATATATATATATATATATATATATATATATATATAAAGAAAGAACAGTAAGATATAAAATCCGGTGTTCTTATAGATATTTTTATTTTTACACAATAGTGCTCAATGTAAATTTACAGAGCATTAATATTATAAATTAATTGATTTAAAATATGGGTTTTTCGCTACACAGTGATAACCATGTTTCAGAAATGGAAGCTAAAGCCCCTGAATTTAATTTTGTTATTAAACCAAAGACATTAGTTCCATTTCCTCGTCAAAATTCGCTTGACGAGTAAATGGAACTAATGTTTTTGGTTTAATAACAAAATTAAATTCAGGGGCTTTAGCTTCCATTTCTGAAACATGGTTATCACTGTGTAGCGACAAACCCATATTTTAAATCAATTAATTTATAATATATATATATAGAGAGAAAGAGAGACAGAGAGAGAGAGAGGGAGAGGGAGGGAGGGAGAGAGAGAGAGTGTGTGTGTGTGTGTGCGATGGATAAATTTTCGTGTAAATTATGCAAAAATAAAAATAACACTGGCATATCATTTTAACAGATATATTTACCAAAATTACACAAACATATCTTTAAATACTAAAGAATAGATTTATTCAATAAAATCGCCATTGGCGTCAACCACAGCCTCCAGAACACTTCGGAATCTGCTGCAACTCTTCTGCATGGTCTCCTCGTTTAAGTTGTTAAATACTGCTAAAATCCTTGCCTTCAGTTCATCTTTGCTGTTAAAAGGATTTTTTTAGTCCCTCGCTCAACTGCGCCCACACATAATAAACAAGTGGCTTTCAGTGTGGGCAGTTAGGCGGCCAGATGTAAGGGGTGATGTGGTCGAGAAATTGCCTGAGAGCCATGGCTGGGTTCTCTTGCTTATGTAGCATGGTGTAGAGTCCTGGTTCCAGACATAGGTTCTTCCAGCAACCACCTTCTCGACACAGGGTAGCACTACTTCCTCAACGCACTTGATATAGGCCTCCGTATTGAGGCTGAGGCCTCACCAACAAAGTACGAAGTTCTTTTTCCTATCAGAATGATCCGAGTGAGTTTTCCGAGGTACCTTACCTTCATAATCACCATTAGACTCATCCAACTCTTTCCAAATCCTCTGCAATGACCTCAGATTGACACCGAAACACATAAATGTTCGTATTGGAGCTTTCCAACGCGAATGCCAAACATTACAGCTTGCCCTTTCCTAATTTCAGTCGGAGTGAATTGCGTCATGGTGCTCTTTTTTCATGGACGGTGCCCAACTGACAAAAATACTATACTGTGCAGCCGATAAAATAAAAACGAAGAACGCGCATGCGCGGAATTAAAATATAACATGGCGATAATTTACCCATCGCACTCTGTAAATGTGTCTGAGAGCTCTCTCAAAAGTTCTCGGCTCGACCAGAAGGTACTTTCAATTAATTCCGATGTTTCGTCATTTAGTTTCGATTGTGGGAAATAGCTGAGGCTGAGAAATTTTCAGCACCACTCGCACGTATATTGATCATAAGCAAGTGCCGGAAACATTCAAAGGGAGGCAATTAAATGTCCGTTGTCTGTTGTCTGTGCTGAGGCGACACTAAATATTCTTCATTTCTCACGAGATTGCAATTTGAAAATTCAAAAGGAGAAATGATACAAAACTGACATTTCATTTTGAATATCAATAGTTTTTTTAATCATCTTCTAAATAAAAGCAGCCTATCTGCATACTTATCCCTGTCGACAGATGAGGTGTGTCCGGAAAGTATCCAGCGTTTAATATTAGCCTAACACAGCCAACCTAGGACAATGGAGCCTCTATACATGTATCTACTTTCTAGACTTCTCAAAATAGAATCAACGCGCTAGATATTGCTGCAGTGCTCCCCATAGCAGGTACGTTTTGGTGGAGGGGATATCGCTACACCAATCCGCTTTTTAATTCAGAGTTGTCCTTCTCCTAGACTGGCTGGTAATCAAAGCTAGTGAAGCCTGTCTATACACCCCTACTTGAAGAAATAGATTTACACCGTTCCATTGTTATTTATACGAAAGTGAACACAACGGATTTGAACTTTGACACTTTCCGCATAATGAGGCCAGACTCTATTTTAAAATTCACTCTTTGAAATCTCACGCACTTATCTCATCATCGATTTTCACTTTCAAAAATTTGTAATGCCGTCTTGTGGATTCTCTTAAGTAGGTTTCTTTAATTCTATTGTCAGATGACAACTTATCATAATTTCCAAGACTTAATCTGAGTCAGTTTACAGTTTTTCATATTCGATTTGCTAAAATAATATTTTCGTTACCCAAATACGCATGAAGCATCAGTGCTGACACACACACACACACAAAAAGAAATACCGAAACCTATATAATCGTGAGAAATCCTTCGAACAGGGATGCTATCCTTGCTAAATCGAGTTCATAAAACTTTTTTCTTTGATTATTCTATGCAACCATATTCATTATTCAATTCGTTTTCTCCACAAATCACTTTATTTCCTGTTCTTTCAAATGGCAATGGATTCTTCGAGGTCATTCTTCCTTTTCTTTACCATAACTGAACTGGTTCCATTTCTCACCAAACTCTGCAATAAATGCCTCGAGATTGCTGCTTTGCGGATTGTTGGAAATGTCCCACTATAGTATCTGTCTTTAAGAACTCTAGTAAAACTTTTGAATTATTGGCCCTTACTCTTTTGCCACTTTTTGTCAAAGTACTTGACGAACTAATCAACGCCGAATTGGTTAAGCATATCACTTCAAACTGCCTTCTTTCGGATGAACAATATGGTTTCCATTTCTCCGGGTCTGTTGTCGTTGTGCTAACGGCTACTAATGAATTTGTCTATCAGGCTTTAGATTAGAACGATATAAGGCTTTAGATATGTCAAAGCCGTTTAACAGGTTTTGAAAAGCTGGCCTTCTCCACAAGATGAAGGGCTATGGTGTCTCTGGACTAATGTTTGGTCTAATCTAATCGTCCATAACAAATCGTGTACTGAAGTTTGTTTTAAATGAACACACTTGTAAGTTCATTACAAATTAATGCGAGAGTTTTCTAAGGCTCTGACTTGTGATCTACTCTGTTCTTTTTTTATCTTCATCAACGATCTTCCCAAGGTTAAAATGCTTATGTATTTTAACCGTTCACCAATATTAAACAAAAATAAGGTTAAAGCAACTTAATAAGATAGATAAAACCATATTCCGGTATAATAACATTATATTAAATATATTTATAACAAAGACAACGTAAATATTCATAAAAATAAATGCAACTGCCGAAAAAAAATATGATCTTTTATACACTCAATATATGACCGATAATATTATATACCGAGTGAGCATACATTCCGACAACGATATTTTATTTTTATTCCACTGAAAATCCCTGGAAATCTCGTTTTTACCATCAGCGAATGACCTTAAGTAATAAAAAAATACAAAAACAGTATTTCTCTTTCCAAGTATATATGGTAATTAAATAATGATGGCATCTCACCATCAATCAACTGGGATATCATAACTAGTGCTAAATCTTTTAACGGGAAACGAACTAAAAGTAATTTATACGTTGCTGAAAAATTGTTTATCTTAAAACTCTTAAATAACTCTAGCTTATTAAACAAGAGAAACGAATTGATGGTTACATGTAGGCATAAAAATGCATGAAAATAAATATCTGCTTAAATACGTTGACCCAGATTAATGTTTAATATAAATTTCAGATTATTTTTAGGTAAATTGCTGTTTGTTTTTGTTTTTTTGCTATTTTTTGTTTTATACATACATACATACATACATATATATATATATATATATATATATATATATATATATATATATATGGATATAGATATAAATACAAAAAATTCTTTAATTTATTTTCCTTACACATACACACATATGTGTGTGTGTGTGTGTGTGTGTGTGAGTGTGTGTGCGCAAATCGCGTTTATTTTAAATGCCAAGTAGAATTTTTAAATTAAAATACTGTAATCCCGGTATACTTGTGCTTGAAACTGCGAGTTGTCCTATGGGGAGGAATAATATGTTTATTATTAATATATAATTAATTGCGCTGTTTCATTACATCGAGCATTGTTTTATTAATACCAGTACTCTACGTGCAATATATATATATATATATATATATATATATATATATATATATATATATAGAGAGAGAGAGAGAGAGAGAGAGAGAGAGAGAGAAAGAGAGAGATGGAGAGAGCGAAGGCGAGAGAGAAGGAGATATATATAGAGAGAAAAAGGAATCACTTCTAGCTTATTTTTTTATAAATCCCTAGGTGTCTGTTAGGGAGTAGCAGTTTCCAAAACTACTACACCGATTATTGATACATTTTTTTAATCATTTCACTCTAAGCAAGGCAATAAAGCCACCAAGACGCAAGGTAATGTAAGAGATTATGAGAAAAAATACTATTAAAGTGAAAGTACAATATAAGAACAAGAATTAAGAAGATAACGATTGACATTGCATTAATATTTTCAAAATGAATGTTGACTGGGAAGCGACGTAAAATGATGAGACCTTTCCGCCAATCTAGTACTGAACTTTAATGCTTAAAGTCTATGTACCATAGAGGAAAGTAACATTTATTTTGCAAATGTGGCACAAAGCCAAAAGGTGGCATAGGGGAAGTTTCGTCTCCAATCTCTCCTATCTTAAACTTAACTAACCACAGTTACTGACCGAAATACACCACGGTATTCCTTACCTCCAAGACGATACATTCCTACTTACCATTCGTCATAATGTTTCTAGTCTTTATGAAGTCCTAACTACTTCCAATATGTACAATTTTTCTGGTGGGGAATAAAAAATATCGGTTTTTAAGAATGAAAGCCCAACGAATATTTACAATGATGATAATTTAATAGTCAATAAACTAAACAAAATAGTGTTAGTAATTAAAAAAGAAAAGAAAAACACAATCCTTAATTGTGGCAGAAACCTCAGTTAACTGGACGAAATCATTCGACCAAGCACTCACTCATAGACACACTCATTCAAACACAATAATAAATACGAAAAATACACTCGAAAAGACGAAAAGCGCCTGGCATTCACCGGAGAACTGACATTTCTGGTCATCTAAATCGGGAGGGGAGTGCGGATTAAACTAAAGAAAGTGGGGACAGAGGAAAGTTCATCAGAACAATTACTATGAAGTATATATAGAAAAGGCACATTACGGTGGTAGGGAAGTAAGTGAAGTCGATATGCCAGATCAGGACGAATGATATTGCAGATTCTTCTTCGGTTTTTTAATAAGAATCTTTAAATATATAGCAGACCCTATGTGGTAGCAATATTCAAAGCCTAGACGAATTGTATATTCTAATACTTCAGTTTCGAAAGCGGAGTGACCTTAATCAATATCACTACTTAATCGTTTAAAACAATTATATTCAAGCTGAACTACACTTAAACCAAAAGCGACAAATCTTGCACTCATTAGCTTGAGTGATTAGTTCTTGCGAAATTACATTACTTTTGAATTCTTCTATTTATTATTGATATAAATAACTCACTTTTTACAGGCATTAATTCTCGGTATGCAATGAGCTTTTACCAAATTAATTTATTCTAACATTATGAGAGGGACCTCCACTTTTTCGCGGGAAAACAGCATAGCACAAATGAAAAAGTTCACAAACTTAATAAAAGCACTATAATACGTTCTTTTTATAAAGAGAGCAAACAGAGCATTTACTTAAATACTTGTATCTATAAAAAGAACGTAATAAACATTAAAAAAATGTCTTAAATAATTGTCAGACTTTGTCCATGTCATAATGTATGACGTCATTTGTTTACATTTGGATACGCATTAAGCAGATATGAATGAATGAAAGAAAATCATGGAGAATTGTGTTTAAAAACAGTAAAATCGACCTGGCTAACCGAACGCTTCTCTGTGGCCCAGTCGGTTAAGACACGTCATGTGACGGTTCCGTATAGGATACAGGTTCGATTCCTGTCGGAGGAAGCATATTTTCTATTCAGGCCAGTAAATGTTGTTAATACTGTATATTATAAACAGAGCATTTACTTAAATATTTGTATCTATAAAAATAACGTATAAACATAAAAAATGTCTTATGTATATATATATAAAAGGCGTGTTTATACTCATCCAAGAATGGCGATGCTTAGTGGGATTCATAAGAACAGACTAGAAATAATATCGAATGAAGTTGTTTTATGAAAGAAAGAGGAAGTGGTAAGAAGTTCAGATAATGAAGGTAGATAATTAATATATATATATATATATATATATATGTCATACATTATGAAATGGACAAAGTCCGACAATTATTTAAGACATTTTTGTCGTACTTTGTCCATTTCATAATGTATGACGTCATTTGTTTACATTGGGATACGCATTGAGCAGATATGTATGAATGAGAGAAAATCATGGAGAAATGTGTTTAAAAACAGTAAAATCGACCTTGCTAACCACAGGCTGTTATATAATGTCGAATCAATGAGGATCCTACCCACAACTTAATATTAACGGTCAACAAGACTAGGCTCTTTAACAGGTAACGAGTGCCGAGGTACATAGTTAAGCTTGGTGCACATTTTCATTTTCAATGCGACCCGAGACAATCAATTTCTAGGTTTTCATCGATATCGCCTTCGTTTAAATGGGAGTCTTTTTTTTATAATTCTCTATGTATTTAAATCGGCTGACAAGATGTCTTTTGAGAATTTTCTTTACTCCTGAATCAACTGAAAATAAATCTCGCGAGCCATTTTTTCTAGGTCTTCTTATTCTGATAATGAATTGGATGCTGATTCAAAACAATTAGTAAATGACAATGAAAATGGACCTGCTGGAAACAATTACCTACATCCATCTGACACTAGAATTGGTCCGATACAAGCCAGCATGACTGACGTTGAATTTCAAAGCAAGTAGGTTTTCTTCACCTGAAATATTAAAGTAATACAAAGTTGTTTTTGGGTTTTTTTTTTTTTTGTTTTTTGCACGCAAAGTGTGATACAGTCATCAGGCAATATCTGGGGACCATAAAATAGCATCACGAAAATACAGGGTCACTCTAATTGAAAACAATCTAATGAGATTTATTTGACTCCCCACTGAGTCAGGTTGTGACTCAAGGCCAGTTTATAACGTTGGGACCTGAGTGTTTCGCATGTCTAAGCTGGTCATAGCTTGTCCAATCTGGTCATAGCTCGTCATAGCTCGTCATAGCCGTGATACGACCTGTGCCAGTTAAATATAATATATTTTCTAAGTTTAGATGCGGCACAAGGCCGAACCCATGGGGCACCCAATGAGGACCGAACTCACTACTTAGTGGTAACTGTTTTAACGAGACAAACTTGCTAAACATTACACCACGCTGAGGTGCCCAAAAGGGGCGTAGCATAGATGTGGAACAAGGCCGAAAGTATGGGGCTCCCAGTGAGGATCGAACTCACTACTCAGTCGTAAGTATTCTAGCGAGACAAACTTGCTAACCTTTACACCACCTCGAGGTGCACTATTTTCTAAGCGTAGCATATCATGGCAAATAAGGCGTACCTCACAAAACTATAGCCTTGTTCCCGGATGTAGTGGCGAGAGCGGTCGGTCCGTGTTATAAAAAAAAGGTTTTCCCTCTTTCACTTGCTGGCAGTTCAATTTTTGAGTACTTAGCTAAACCAGAACGTGTCCATAGTCAGACTAAAGCCACAACTGTTAACGAATGGAGCACATGTTACTAAGTGGCTATTGGCAGAAGAAAATATGCCGCCAGCAACTAATGTTACCAGGACGGCGACTATTCCTCCGAGCCCCCTCTGCTGCAATCATGATAGATTTCAGTTATTCTTAATAGATCCACGGCAAGTGTCCCCGGCAGTGTTTTTTCAAAACACTGCCGGGGAACCGACCCGATCCGGGTGCTTCCCCTGACCTGGGCCCTCCTCTTCACAGAGAAGGAACGCAACTTTCTCGACAGCACATCGAGATATATTTGAACTGGTCTTAAATATGAATTTTATTGTATTGTCTTCTGTTCGGAATTGTACTCGATTTAGCTAATTTAGTAAATTTGAGTAATGTACTTAAAAAGAAGAAGACGAAAAGAAAGAGATAGAAGAGAAGAGAAGAGAAAAAGAGGAAGAAGAAGAAGAAGAAGAAAAGAAAAATAGAAGCAGGAAGAGAAGAAGTAGAAGAAGAAGAAGAAAAGAGAAGAAGAGAAAAAGGGAAGTACGAAGAGAACAAGTAGAAGAAAAAGGGAGGAGAAGAAGAGAAAGAAGAAAAGAAAAGAAGAAAAAAATTAAAAATAGAGAAGCAGAAGAAAAAGAAGAAGCTCATGCTTCTGTTCTTAGATAGAGAAAAGCTAAAAATTAAGAAACTTATCCCTTTTTTCTTTATTTGTCCAGTGTAATTTTGCGTAGAAATGTTATGTATTATCTTCTATGTAATGTTGCTTATATTATCTGCTAACATTAAATAAAAAAGTATTTTTCATCCGTCTAAATTCCTACCAATCAATGGACTGCTGACATCAGCTGCGGGACAGCTTTCTGAAATCAGGTAGAAAATGTGATGGCAGCTTCACTTTCTTGTCAGACGAAGTAATGGTCTCTCGTCAGAATTCCACGAAACATACGCAACAGATAATCCTATGATAATAAACGACAGGAATGAAATGCGGCGGATGTCGCAATTTGACGTTTTGAAGAGGTTCTGATTTGAGTCGTCGTAACAGGAATCTGGATGTCGTTTGCAATGCCTAGGGAATCGTTCAGATTTCTTACGGTAAGCTGAAATATATTTTTGTATCAAAATGTTTTCGCATAAATTTATTGTAAACGTTTTTTCGAATTTCCCAGCATTTTTTAAATCAATTTTTATTCAGAATTTACAGCAAAGAACTGATAAATAAGGCGACAGAAACAAGCAAAATATTCCAAACCAGAAAATCAGAATCCGATACATTATTCCAAAGTCGAAAATGGCGGCGTTATATTTTTAGGAATTTTGAGAAGTATTATTATTATTTTAACACTTATTCGCATGACTGAGTTCAATCGCTTATTGTTTTTGTTTGTTTTCTTAATATAAAAGCTTTTCATACAGCCTGTTCTTCATCTCAATATTCGAAGTTGGTTTCTCTTGTGCAAATTAATTGAAACAAAACGAATGATTCCGTTATTATTTACGTTTTTTTTCGTATTTTTCCAATGAAACATGACCCAGTCCACATGTTAGTACTTCGTATGCCAGTTCCACGAAGAAGTTTCTTGCAGACTGAGCACAGATTCTCGATTGGATTTAAACGAGGAGAGTTTCCGGCCAGTCTATAGTACTTTGATTTGCTCACTAGCAAGGTTGCCAGTGTGTTTGTGCAGCGTTATCATTTTTGTACGCTTCCTTGGTGTAACGTCCATCGCAGACAATGACAGTAGGACAACTAATCAACAGTCGAGATAATAGTGCCTGGGCGTGATAAAAGTGCCTGGGCGTGATAAAAATTGGATGAAATGACGGATGACGCAATATTATACAAGGCCAACAAAAATTTCATCGTACACCCCGACTATTGCACACCACTGCAAATGACCTAACCTAAGAAGAAAAAATAGAAACCGATTACACCCTGTCACTCCAGTGGGTCTAAAACTGTTCGTATGGCGGAAGAAAGGAAACTAAAACCGTTGTTTCAATTTATTTGCACAAGTGTGTTGTGTCTAGCAACGTTCTTTTTATAACGTTATAAACATAAAAGAAAGAAAGAAAGAAAGAAATGAAAAAAGAAAGAAAAATATGATAATGGTAATATTATTTGTTTCCATATAAAACATTATTGGGTATTCATTGATTACACACCGTTTCCTGAGATAAAAAAACACCTGGTATGGACATGAAAATACATGGAATCGTAATACAAGAGTAGGCATGACAGGGTGGGAAAATTTATCAACTTGGAACTGTGCAAGTCTCTGCATTTAGAGCATACATACAAATGCTGAAGCTATAATCTGTCCTAAATAATGGAACATAAAATCCTCTGGGAATTTGAGATTATCCCATTCAGTAACAGGGATTTTCTAGTCGGTTGTCTAACCCTAATTAATTGGTCACGGACTGTGCATCTCTATTCATGAGCGGGAACAGAAGGTCAGGACGTAGTGTGGTCCGATGTCGAGAGGTCATTTTAAAGTGAGTCACATGTAGAGCTATCTGGAAACACCTACAAACGGAAGCTGTTCTAGTAGACAGGGTTAACCGACCCGAAAGTATTTGTAACGTCATCGAGCTTCACCTGCAAGGTTATGCGTTGTATTTATAAAAGCTTGTCAACATATGGCACATATTTCTTTTAATCGTTTCCCCCAATACAAGGGGGAAGTGCCACTAGTACGCAAGTGGCTACAGAGAGTGTAAGTAAGAGAAAAGACTGGGTATAGGGGAGGGGGTTGAGGAAAGTCTGAACAGAAGAAAGGGGACTAAGCCATCAGATGACGATTGACATTACATTTAAATTTTTGAAGATTATAATTGTCAGGGAAACAAATAAGAGGACAGGACTTCCACAGTCGGGAGGTACGAGAGAAGAAGCTGTTGGGGTAGAAGAGGCGGTTACATTTAACGGTTAAACAGTAAAAGGGTGGGACCGATATGCCAACCTAATAGCACGCTTAAATTCATGCAGTCAGGACACCAGTTGAAATCGGTCGTCATAGAAGATGCCATGAAAATATTTATAGGAAAGACAGATGGAAGCCACGTTACGTCGGTGAGAAAATGACTAGAGTAAGACCCCAAGTCAGGACCGATTACATTGCATATCCGTTTTTGGATTTTGTCAAGAACTTCGTGATGAACAGCGGGGTCACCTGACCATATATAGCAGCAGTATTCCATGCATAGACGAATGGTAAATTCGTAGATGTGAAGGATGAACTTAGACGAGAAATACCTTCTGGTGTGACTCAGAAAACCAACTTTCCTTGCGGTATATGCAGTGCCTGCATTATCAGTGGAAAACGTGAGGCATTTCGTTGTAATGCATGTACCTTACCAAATGGGCGTTATAATCGATGAATTAGGTTTCGTATATTTGTACACCAGTGTCACTTTTGGGACATGTTGCCCTCTCCCTAATAATAATAATAATAATTACTTAATCTCCTGTGATTGGGAAGAGAATTATTTCCCTTACGTTGAAGTCAATATACCGGGTGTAACAGCAAAATTGTCCAATTGTTAGAGAAAGCTTTGAACGGTTGTATCTTAGAAATGATTAAAGATATCTTACTGGAATTCTCCAAAGTTTTTATAACACTATTGGACTCTACTTTGAACAGTGAGAATGTATTTAGCACTAATTTGAAGTGATGATCCATCTTGCTGCCGTGACTTCTGATTTAGTTTTCTCTCTATTGTTCCCTCTTTATAAGAATTATTCACTGTTCTCTTGGTGATTCTTAAATGGACTTTGAAGATTGAAGCCAGACTATTAATGTTGGTACCATTACTGAAGGCCTGAATGATCTTTTTCCTCTCACCATTGCTCAGTTGGGAAGACATAGTGGGTCTGGCACAAGATGATTTTAAACCGTCTTTCTAGCTGAATAACTCAAAGGGATTTTACGACAAATGGCGTCAAGATGCCTAACCGTCTTATCTGAAAACCTGGAAAAAAGAAAATCAGTTTAGTAGTTTTTTAAGATATTAAACATTTTGTGAGATGGATAATTTTTCTATGCTGTTACGATTTGTACAATTTTGCTGTTACGACGGTATATTTAAAAATTTTCATTTCATTATAATGTATTTTTAAAAATATTTTCAATAGATATCGATTCATATATACTGCGAGCAAAGCACCTGCATACAGATAGAAAACGAAATAGGTAAGTAAACCAAAACAGAAAAGCACTGACGACAAGAATGATCCTTCTCGTCGGATTAATTCAATTTTTACAGCGATCCCACCCAAATCGAATTGTAAGTTCTAACATGTTTTATTTTATTACAATCTTAACGACATAAGATACGCATGTTGAGGGCCGATACAGAAAGAAAACTGCAGGAACTCTTACATAAGTTAGTAAAAGAAAGTGGGGAGAAAATGCAAAACCTCAGTTGTAAGAAGAAAATGTATGTTTGTCAGCATGAGAAAAAGAAAACTACGAATTGGAGATGCGAAAATAAAGCAAGTACAGAAACTTAATTATCTGGGAAGAGGACGAAAAATGTGGCACCGAAATCCGAAAGTTCATTGGAACAGCAAAAGTTGCTTTCTAAAAGTTAAGCAAAGTATTAAGAACATTATATGGACTATTGTCCTCATCTTTCTCGCCATATTTATTACAACGTTTCTTCAGGTGTTTGGAATGTCGAACAGAACGCTTTATTTGGTACGTGGAAATAGAACAGTCTACCCCAGTGAGCGAAATAAATATTCGAAAATTTCCAACCAACTGAAGAAGACCGGAGCGTACAACGGCCGAAACGTTGCAATAAATATGGCGACAAACATGTGTACAATAGTCCGAATAATATAAATAATGTACATAATGCCTCATCTCAGAAATATAGACAGATACTGAAAGACCGAAACGTTGTAATAAATATGGCGACAAAGATGTTGACAATAGTCCGAATAATGTAAATAATGTACATAATGCCTCATCTCAGAAATATAGACAGATACTGAAAGACCGAAACGTTGTAATAAATATGGTGACAAAGATGTGGACAATAGTCCGAATAATGTAAATAATGTACATAATGCCTCATCTCAGAAATATAGACAGATACTGAAAGACCGAAACGTTGTAATAAATATGGCGACAAAGATGTTGACAATAGTCCGAATAATGTAAATAATGTACATAATGCCTCATCTCAGAAATATAGACAGATACTGAAAGACCGAAACGTTGTAATAAATATGGTGACAAAGATGTGGACAATAGTCCGAATAATGTAAATAATGTGCATAATGCCTCATCTCAGAAATATAGACAGATACTAAAGTATTAAGAAACATGAAAAAATAGAAACAAAGAAATGATATTTCATATCATTTCTTCTCTATGTCAGTTAATTCAAGACAATATCCTCACAGATGAAAAAGAAACTTTACGCAACAGCAGTGTGGTTTTATAGAGAAATGACGAGAATACCATCTAGGGAGAATGCGTGCAACGGGGAAGTTGTAAAGAAAATAGAAACTGAACGGAAACTGTTAGAATGAGAAAGAGACAGCTGAAATTTCTGGGATATATAATGGGCAATGAGTGCTTGAAGAATTTGACTTTCACTTGGGGAAAAAGGAGAGGTAAGAGGAATGAGCTTGTGTCAATGTACAGCAGAAGAGAGAGTGGAAAGGATTGTAAAGGAGACAAGAGTTACTTAGAGCAGCGAAAGAAAGGATAGGAAGTATTGGAGAGCCATGATCGTCGTGAAAAGACAGAGCATATACAAGAGATCCTTCAGATATAGATATTTAACACTTTTCTGCCTCATGCATGTATATTCTGCATTTTGTGAGTACTTAATTAACTTTCAGGTAATAAAAGTAAGTACTATAATAGAGACAGTATATATATATATATATATATATATATATATATATATATATATATATATATATATATATATGTATATATTTAAAGATATTTTTGAGGGTACAAAATTTTATCACAGCAATAAACGTATGAAACTTGATATTACTAGACATATTAAAAACGGGCCAAGCAACCCGTTTCGCTCCCGCTCATCAGGCTTACAACGGGAGATTTAATTTAAATTAAACACACAGAAAATGTACAATGAAAAGGAAATGTGGAGGAGGAGGGAAAAACTATACATATATATATATATATATATATATATATATATATATATATATATATATAAGTATAGGATTGGTGTATACGGAATAAATTCCAATAACCAAAAAATATTATTCTTAAAAGAGTGCTCAATACAGAGTAGAGAATATATAATTATTTATTTGAAAATTATAATATAAATATTGGTTGGTGCAAAAATAATGTCGTTTTTTGACGTTCAACTTCATGTGAGAAAACGACATTATTTTTGCACCAACCTAATATGTTATAAAATCATTACAAAAATAGCCATTTTCTTTCAACACTTATCAAGTGATGAAAACACCAGAAATGTTGATACAAAATGGCTATTTTTGTAGTGATTTTATAACATATTTATATTATATAATGTGGATTTTTTTTAAAATTATGTTTTATTTTCCATAATTTTGCTACACGTGTTTCCGGTCTCGCGACAGTCATCAGGCAAATGGTGGAGATTTCCACATATTATTAAAAATAATTATTTTTTTTTCTTTTGTTATTCGATGTTAAATATCCTCGATATGAGACATTTTCTTTTTTTGTGTTAGTGATCCAAACGTCTTTCTTGAACTATATATATATATATATATATATAATAGACATTGAAGAAGTGCCTTCACGGAACATCAGTGTAGAATTATTTTTTAATTTAGAAAAACATATTAAAATTAGTAAGACGATCACTCGAATTCCAGCCGCGCTCAACCGGCGAAGGCTTGGAATAAACGCTGACAAAAATAAAAACAACTATATATAAATTATAATAAATATATAAAGCACGCCAAATCAAACGGTGGCGACGCAGGTTCTGTTCCTGACGGAGGACACATTTTCTTCAGTAAGATTTTTCGAACGCGCAAGCCGAGAGACCTAATCTACACTGTTTAATAAGAAATAAAAATGGGTCTATTTAAAAAATATATAGTGACCATTATAATGTTTCAATTATTAATAATATATATATATATATATATATATATATATATATATGTGTGTTTGTGTGTGTGTGTGTGTGTGTACAAATGGAAATTGATTGAATCATACCACTTGTGACGTAATGAAAGAGTTCTGGGGATAGATTTATGCGTTACTTACTAAGAGACCAGCTTTTATTGTTCTGTTTTTTTTTTATTTAAACATAATAATACCCTCTATCTTTCTTCATATATTGTATATTTTAAATATATCTGTTCATTTTGATAAGCTAGCTTTAAATATCCCGAATAACCTGGTGCAGAAAAAATAAAAATAAAAAAAGATTTGAAAACAACGACTTAACCATTAAGCTTTCAATCGCGTATGATTTATGTTAAAAGTACATGTCATTAAAGCGATATATTGGGTTGGGTGTTATCGATTCGTAGCCGAGATTTTACGAGATTTGCACTTTGAATACAAAGGCACGTACTGAAAAGAGCCAAAATAAACGTCATGTGACAGCAGAAATGCACATTGTATTCAACCTGATATATTAGTATGAAGAGATTTTTTTTCTCAGTCGTGCATCAATAAAATATTGTAAGTCCATAATTCGATTAACTGTAACTGCCTGCTATTAATTATTTATGTTATATATATATATATATATATATATATATATATATATATATATATATAGACGCACACACAAAAACACGCACGCGCGCGCACACACACACACACACACACACACATATATATATATATATATATATATATATGAGTAATTATCAATATATATGTATATTTCTTACATTATGTATTAAATTATTCTGTTTTACTTTTATCACTGGCTATGAAGAATACATCAGTGATTTCATTAATTATAGAGGGATAGGAAGTTTTTACATTCGAACGTTTAAGTTAGCACCACAAAAATACATATTTGTTTCGATGTCCAACAAAACATCTCATCAGATAGTTATAAAAGATTATTATTAAAAAATGCTGTTTATGAAACTTCACTTCTTTTTATATTTTTAAACAATTCGAAAGACATAAGAAACATTTCCATAAAAGGAAAGGAAAGAAATACCCAGGTTAAGGCAGAAAAAGAAGTGAACAGGAAATCAATAAAAGGAAAAAGAAAGAAGAGAAATAGAAAGAGGTAAGAAAAGAAAGGCATAAGAAATCTCCCCTTCTCCAAAGAAAAGGAAAACAAAAGGAAAGAAGAAGAGAAGGAATACATAAAAAATTACAACTGCAAAGAAAAAGAAATGAAAAGAAAACAGGAGAAGTTGTTGGTGATAATTTAGCCAACAACAAAAAAAAAACGTTAGCGTTGAGAGAGAGATAATAGAGAAAGAATTCAAAATTTAACCGGAAATTAACGCAACTAGGTAGATTTATTTATTAAAAGATACAATGTAGCAATTCAAAGGATTCATTTCAGCACTTATTAGTCAATGGACATTGGTCAGAATTCCTACAATTAAATAGGTCGGTTTCACAGGACAAATTAAAATTAGTACCAGCATTAGTTATTATTGTTATATAATTTCAGTATTTTTTTGTTGTGTGATTGAATTATATTTTCCAGATTGTTAGTACAACTATAGCTAAGTTTTATCGCATTCTGATTGAAAATTTTACTTAATGGATTACTTTTTGGGAAACGTTTATCAATTAAATTAAAAAATTTGTGTCCTAACTTGGTACAAACTAAGTGATTGAATGAAGATGTATACCAGATGATCTTCCTGTTTCTATGTTTTTCCTAGAACAACTATAATGTTCAACAAACTTAATTACAGAAGATCTATATCCACTATTTCCTAGAACTTTATTACACACCGTTCTATGTTTCTCGAATCCTTTTTTGTGAGACGAGTGTTGGCTTATATGACGTTCAACAGTTGATGGAATATGTTGTATTACAGACGTTGGGTGATTAGAGTTATGGTAGATATAAATAGGGTTTATATTGTTATTCATATAATGTTGGAAAGAGCAGGTGTCGATGTGTAAGATACCATATTCTACGTTTTTAAATTACGGAAATTGATCGATTGAGTCTTTTGTTTCTTCTGAATGCAGTTAAGACCAAACAGGCTGATGCTCTCACGTTACAGCTAAACAAACACCGACAAAAACCTTTAAATAACTAGTGGTAGTGCTAACATTTTATTGTCGTACATCGCCTTCTTGAAATTTTGAGCGATTTGATGAATGAGCAGTTCTTGTCCAAGTGATTCTGAAGTCCTGACCTGGTCACTATTATTCTGTTGGGGACTAAGAATAAGACATTCGTAGGCTATCAGATCTCCTGTAATGATTACTGGAAAGAGGCAAGTTCGATAAAGCTGAGAAAGCAAGTATAACGTTACTCCAAGGTGAATATACGCCCCCATTCAAAGGTTATATATAAGAATTTTTTAAGTAGTAGGTTATATTGCGAATTACATTGTGGACGCTATGTGGTTTTTGGTGTGCTTTTTGTACAACTATATTCATATCATACGGTAAGTAGGCATTACTTTCGAACAATACCCGCATATGATGAACAGATCTGGCCATCGCTGATAAGTTTTCTATCTATCGTGGATTAGGAATTCGGTGTTTTTCTTCTCCAAAACCGATGGCCAAACAAGGTTGAAGATCCTAGAATGGAGAACGATTAACCGATACATGGCCGAGGGGGGAGCTAGAACAGATAGATTCATACAGTTCCCAGTGATATTTGCGCCAAATTGAATATAACGAACGACTGAAATTCGAATTCGATTTACGAAACATTAACGATTACACCACCTGCATATATTCGCATATCCATCCATATATACATACATACACGCACACATACGTACATATATGTATACGTACATACTGAGGTGCATATGATAAGCAGCCTGTTGCATTAAGCCTATTAATTTCCTAGATCAAAAGTAATTCCATCCTTTCCCACCTTCTCCGAAGCAGAACTTCATAAGAAACAACCATAAATGTAGCCGTGTCGCTACCGATCGACTGACTCGCCTTGTGTCCAGCCAAGCGTGTCTAATTCATCGGAGCCGGCACTTCACTCCAACCATACCTTGTCATTTAGCAATAAATCCGAACGACCGTCTCGGATGCAATACAACGCAAAAAGATACGGTCAAAAAATGTACAAAGTAAAGAGAGGTCATGCAGTCTGGCTTGAGTAGGAACGCATGCGCAGGACTGTCTAACTCTATCAACCTATTATTCGTTGGTATGTTTTGATATTAATAAAGCGTACATGTGCGGGGAGAATGAAAGAGTAAAAAAGATTGTACAGGGCTACACTTTCAGGAAAAACCTGTCTTTAATGTTGTCACTCAAATCTCTGGTTTCAAACGCTGGCACTGGTCGAAGAAAAAATAAAACTTAGCAAAAACTAAAAACAGAAAAGCAAGAATACTGAGCAACGTAGCAAGCTAATTTGTGGGCTGTTTGGAATCTTATTCAACATATTCTGAGGACGACATGAACATGCCTGTCTTTATTGGTCATAAATTATGAGCAGTTATGGCTTTGTTCTTATTCATATGAACTGTTTTAAATAAACTGTTACAACCGGTGCGCATTTACGAACAAACTTTTATCTAAACATGGAACAGAAGAAAACCCAACGTAATGCTGTGTGGTATAAACATGGCAATTTCCAGTCTGGCACCGAAAGTGAAAGCGTTCTTGGCACTAAACGCCAATCACAAAGACTCGCAGACGACAATCTTCTTGAAATCGGCCAGGTACGCAACAGGCACACTAAAGAACTGCCTGAGGGAAGCCATGTTGAAGCATTCTTAGATCACTTATTCTGTGAGTGTTTATGACACCGCCCCCACCGAAAACCATGTCATGACATACCAATTTCCTGGCAGGATGTCATAGTTACCACTTCCACAGAGGTTGTGAAAAATCCTTTTATCAATGCGTATATTCAGTTGGATTATCTTCACTTTCAGAACTTTCACGTCACGCCGGAGTTTTTCTATAAGTTTGTCACCCCATCGTCTAAACTCTTAGTTTTGCTTGATTTGAATCAACTAGATAGAGTGAAGACCAACCAGCAAAATCACAATAATAAGGTATCATTGAAGACTGCCATTGTGACTGTCATGGGCAACATGCAGGAGAAACACCTGATCTGTTCCGGTAATACCGAGGTCATTTTCGCGTATGGTTTTATTGAATAACAGATATTGTTTTTCTACCTAGCATATTTCTGCAAATTTTTCCAAAATATACATGTAATTTAGTCTCAATTACCTTGAGTAATTAGTGGGCAAGCTGGTAGACGTAATACACACTATTTAAAAAACCCTAAAAACCGGATATACACTAAAAATAACATTTGAAATCTCTCTCTCTCTCTCTCTCTCTCTATATATATATATATATATATATATATATATATATATATATATATTTTATGGTGGTCTGACGATTGCATCTAGCATGAAACAGACTGTCGCCTCTAAGTGTTGACTTTTATGTTCACTTTTATATATATACATATATATATATATATATATATATATATATATATATACATATATATATATATACACACACATATATATATATATACATATATATATATATATATATATATATATATATATATATATATATACATGAAGAAATATAGTCTTAAGGTGTGGTATATTTATGGGATAAAGTGCTCAATATCAGAGATAGAACGTGTGTAAATATAAAAGTGAACATAGAAGTCAACACTTACAGGCAACAGTCTGTTTCATGCTAGACGCAATCGTGGCCTGACGATTTCGACGAGCATGAAACAGACTGTCGCCTCTGTTGACTTCTATGTTCACTTTTATATATATATATGGAAGCTAATGACGTTTGAAGTATATATATATATATATATATATATATATATATATATACTTCAAACGTCATTAGCTTCCAAAGATAAATTAATTCGGCCGAGCAATGTGGGGAGAAGATCAAATTTGTAAACAGTGACTATTACTGAAGATAATGCAAGACGCTCCCAACAGATTGAGTCTTTTAGGTCAGTGGCGCTTTTATGAAAGTACGCAAAAATTCCCATTTCTCACTGCCGAGGGTCGATAGCCTACGGGTAAGAATCTTCATCAGGTCAAAAAACGAAAGAATGAAATGTATATGTGCCTTTCTGTGTATTCTTCAATATTATATATATATATATATATATATATTGTCATCCACAGACAGATTGTTTCGCTGTATCACAGCTCATCAGTGTGGCTAGACGTCCGGTTGCCTCCAGTTAGGATCGAAACCCAACTGAATTAGTGTCAGTCGGGGATTCTACCACTAAGCCGTTGACGCACGGCAGGGATGAAGGAGAATTTAAGCGTATTTATTTTTAGATAAACACACAGTGACAGAGAGAACTCGATTCGATTTACCGAAGAGTCTTGCATTATGAGCCGTAATAGTCTTTTCGAATTCCAGTCGAATCCATTACATTCACTTACGTGCTAATACTCTTGGGAAAGGTGTGAATCCTCTTCTTCTCCCTCCGGCTATGGGTAAATAGCAGGACAGACTGGGTTCTATAGCCTTGGATGGCAACTGGTCTAGGAGAATAACAACTCTGAATTCAAACCCGTAGTGGAGCCCCGAAGGCGGATGGTCGGTACTTTGTACTACCTTCCGGCAACTTCTGCAGCCGCGTTGGTACCAAACGGTATTGGTTTGTCCTCTCCTTTGAACTCTGCTAGCAAGGCCGAGAGGGGGAACTAGACGTCTGGGCAGCCCTAGTTCTCCATATATCCCACCCAGGCTCGTAGCGCACCGCGTTACTCCATCATCTCTCAAGACGGACATATATATATATATATATATATATATATATATATATATATATGTATGTATATATTTCTGTTTTTAGGCAGCAAATTCTCTTTAAGGCATGTCTGATTGAATAAGTTACAAAAATTACAAACGTTATGTCTGCTTATTTTGATCATAATCCTTTCATATTCACGAATATTTTTCCGTATATTAATATAATAATAATGATGATAATAATAAACCGTCTTTATTTAATATAAGTTTATTTTAAAATAGACACATACTTTAAACGGGAGAGAGGATTTACCTATAATGTACTCTTCCACCCAGATCCCTAATTTATTTTTTTTTGTGACAATAAGAGGAAGTAACAAAGAATAAAAACTTACAAAATACATGAAACAGAACAGTAAAACACATCAACAACAAATCAATAAAACAAAAGTGGTACTTGTGCCCATCACCCTAAAAAAATTGAAATATATATCCATACACATGTAGGTGTTGGTAAAAGCCAATAAGGACCTGAAACCGACCAGACAATAAAATACTTTAATAATTGTTTATAAGATCAATAAACATTTATTGCGAATCCAATAAATATTTTCTATTATATTTTTTTAGATCCGTACAAAGAAATAATTTTAATATTAATAGCTTTTGAAATTTCATTGAATTTATTACATATCAAGACAAAAAAAAGACTTACTTTCGTCTTAGTAAAAGGCGGATCCATTTGGCATCTATTTCTAGTGGAATATCAATGTATTTCACTACGAGTCTTAATACAGCTGAATAGATATATGGGCGCTTTATTACTTTTTATATTGAACATTAAAACGAGGCTATACAGCTGTCGCCTGTTCTTCATATTTAAAATATTTATCTTTAAAAAGGCGATTAAATAAATTACATAAATTGAAAGCGATACGAATATATCTGTTCTGTAATTTTTTAATTTTATTTTGCAACTATTCACTTACATATTGCATAAGAAAATCACCACAATTAAATGGAGAATGAACGTTTCAATTAATTATTGCTTAGATGTATTTGAACCATAATGCATTTTTTAGCTTACCATATACCTTAGCAATGGCCAAGTTTACCTGCCTGGTCCAGGTCAATTCCTCATAGAAAGCAATACCTAGAGTTTTCACTTCAAACACCCTTCATCGATAATAATTGGATCAAGCTGATCACCTTTTACCTTTCTGAGAATACAACGTGATCCAATTAAAATAAATCTACTTTTCTCAGCGTTTAATTTGAAACAATTCTTTTTTTGAATAATCCGTAATTCGTTCAAAATCACTGTTTCTGTTGGAAATGGTTTCCTTCATTTTTTCATATTTGCATAAATAATACAACTGAGGATTATCTGCAAACATGTGATATTGATTATGGATTATGGATTACCTCTCTCTACAATAGCACCAGGCTCAGAAACCAATATTGTATAAAGCAATGGGCCCAAGACCGAACCCTATATTACATATTTAAATGAGGTAATGAATGCACTGTAACAGTGAGAATCACTTTTACTACCAAAGTACTTTCCATCTCTTTCTGAGATCATCATCAGGAGTTAAATTGGTAAGGCAAAAACTATGTGTAGATATCCATTGCCGAATTTTTCTTTTGCTATGGCTGACAGTTATACTTAAGCGTTCATTAAAACGTAAATAGTTATCCATTAGTGTGTTATGGTCCGGGTTAGGACCAAGGAAGAACAACACGAACACAAGAGTAGAAATAACGAAGATATATTACACGGAGTAATAATAACACAAGTTGTGGAAGGTGTTAGTATGACTGTCAGTCTGGTTTGGAGTGAACTACTATCGGCTCGACTCGATTCGATATTTAACAGTCCTCCCACGAGGAAAGTATGTAGCGCAAGGCCGAGTTTAACGTGGGTTTCTCCGAGCCCGTAAGCTCGGGCAAAAATACTCCCTTAAGAACCCGTATAAACGTGTTCAGGGCTTGTCTACCAACCCAGACGAAACTTTGCCCTTCGGCAAAGCCTCGTCCGGGTTCCTCTCTGCCAAAGCAGAGAGTTCGACAGGAGTCGCGCACAGTCAAAAACTGCGGCTCGACTCGATTCGTCCCTCTCTCTTGAGAAGAGTAGTATACATAGTGTTAGGAAGAGTTTATTCTGTAGTTATAAGTAAGGACCCATAACAATTATATATATATATATATATATATATATATATATATATATATATATATATATATATATATATATATCGGGAGATAGATAGATAGATAGATAGATGTTAAAATTCTGTTTTAAGGTATGCTATATTTATGGGTTAAAGTGGTCAATATCAGATACTCACAGGGCAGATAGAGAGAAAGAGAGACAAGGGAAAGCAACGCAGGACATACTTAACAGGCTTAAGCAAGTGGATGACGGATCAGGGACGGAGAAGTAGCAAAGGGGCAAAATTTATTGAGATCCACAGGGGATAGGGTCAAGTGGAGAGCCGTGATCGCCTATATCCTGAAGGAACATGGCACATAAAAGAAGAAGAAAGTGAACTCACGTATCACACTAGTTAGTTGACGATCTTGGCGAAAAAGAAAATCTAAACAATAGGCATTGCGATCAACACCAATCGGGACAGTCTGGATCATGATTAAAAACAAACTATTGCCATATGGTGTTGACTTCAATGTCCATTTCTCTGAAATTTTATTCCCTTATTATTTTCTCCCCGCACCTCTCTCTCTCTCTCTCTCCCTGCCCAAATAGGAGTAGATAGTCACGCCTATTGTCAGGTTCACATTCGTCAACAGTTTTTTTTTAACAGTTGTAAGGGTTTAATCCATGTTTCCTGTTTAGGACTGGATTTCCGGTCCCTTCTAAAGTCTACTTAAACACTATACCTCTCCGCCTGAACCTTAAAATTTTATTCGCTAATTAAACTTTGACATCTTCAAATCTAGAATTAACTGTCTATCTTTACCATTACCTTGCCCTTTCTTACGCTAATACAACTTCAAACTGTAACCCTCAACCTTGAGTGGCCCTTGAGGCTGCATAATTGAAACCCGGCAAATAGACTCAGTGAAGGTTAAAAGGCATTCCAACCGAAGACCAGTGAGATTCCATTGGAATTATATCATGAGGCTGCTTAGAGGACGGAAATAGTGATTTCCTAAGCACAGCTTAGATGTGGCACAAGGTCGAAAGTATGGGGCACCCAGTGAGGATCGAACTCACTACTCAGTCGTAATAGACCTAGCAAGACATGCTTTCTAACCGTTATACGACGTCGAGGTGCCCATAGAGCACGGGAATATGTGCGAGTTCGTGTGTGGCGTTTAACGCGATAGAGAATGATTTGTCTCGAGAAATTAACAACAAATAAAGACACCCCCCACCTTGAAACTGTCGATAAAAAGTGTCCGAATGCACTTGGGACAATGGACAATACTAACAATTTTAGTGCTTCTTTATAACCCACGAAACTGGAAAATGGAAGAATGCGGGAAAAACTAAATAAAAAAAATAATAATATTTAGCTTGTTATATTCAACAAAACGTGTTTAAAAGGAAGGTTGCTGCTCAGATATACATTAATATATGCTTTAAATCGTCCGAAGATCGTGTTTGCGTGTAACACGAATCACGACTACAGCCGTCCTTTTATAAGGTTTAATGCTGATAAGCGTTTTTTGCTCAATCAAGGCAATCCGGGCTTCGAACAGTTTACTGAGTAGGTAAATTTGCGTTCATGGCTTTCTTTCTATTTCTTTTTTCATTTTTGTTGTCTTTATTCTTGACTATATCTAAGAGTTTAGGCTTTTGGTTCTATCAACGGATTTTGTTTTCTTTAATATATATATATATTATATATATATATATATATATATATATATATATATATATATATATATATATATATATATATATAGATATGAAGTGTGGCATATTTACGGGATAAAGTGATCAATATCAGAGATAGAGCGTGTGTAAATATAAAAGTGAACATAGAAGTCAACACTTAGATATATAAGATAAAAAATAAAAATAAAATTAAATAAAAACAAGCAAAATAATTTGACACAAATAAATAAATAAACAAATAAACGACTTCCGGTAAAATATCCGCCAAAATAGACTACCCACAATGCACCACTGACCCGCATATATAAATAGCCGAGAAAAATAACAGCACTCGTGGCCAGACGATTGCATCTAGCATGAAACAGACTGTCGCCTCTAAGTGTTGACTTCTATGTTCACTTGTATATATATATATATATATATATATATATATATATATATATATATATATATATATATATATATAAATACTATCGACTCTTCCCGTCGAATTCGACGTATGAGGGTCAAGTAGATCAATTCCTAGGAAACTGACAGCCCGACACCAGCACATAAGATTTGATTATAGTGGTGAAGGTTTTGTGCAGAACCATTCAGACTTTTTGAAGGGCTGAATACAGAGACTTGGTGCACTACGTGCCACAGGACCCCAAACGACCCTCCGCAGGTTTTGATTCAGAGTTGTCCTTCTAGACCAGTTGCTATCCAAGGCTATAGAATCCAGTCTGTCTTGCTATTTACCCATAGTTTGAGGGAGAGAGAATAGGATTAACACTTTTCCCATAGGTATTAGCACATAAGTGAATACATATATATATATATATATATATATATATATATATATATATATATATATATATATATATATATATATATGAATGTATGTTTCATTAAATAATATAGACAAGTTTTGTCTATTTTAAGAAAATTTCTTTTACATCGTCTGAAATAGCCAAAGAAAAATTGAACACCCTAGTTGCTATGTCCGTGTATTGTTTAATTTAATGTAATATACTCTTGTCGACTTTAATGATGACTTATGTCAGTCGAAAGCTTAGATAGGATTTAAAAACATGTATCAATATGGTGATTTTCTTTCGTCTTTCAATGATAATATTATTCAGCTTATCAGACGGTATGAAAGGAATTTGCTTAAAATAAATAGATAAAACTTGTCTATATTATTTAATGGAACAGGCATTAATGAAAAATGCTACCTAAATACACACACAATATATATATATATATATATATATATATATATATATATATAGTATTAAAAATTATTATACTTATGAAGAAAAAGTACTCAAGATCGAAAATACAGTGTTTATACATATAAAATTTTTGTTTGAAGGCCGCACGATAGCCTGAAACTGACAGTCACTATGCAGTGTTGATTCCTATGTCCACACACGCGCGCCTGCACATTGATTGATTGATTTGTCAACCATTTGTAGCTTATATAACGCCAGAATATATTTTTTTAGATTGCAAAAAGTTGTTTTTTTTAGATAATAATAGTTTAGTAACCCAAGTCTTACTAATTAGCCCATAGCTGGGCAGAAGTAGTGGATTCATACCGTTCCCAAAGGTATTTGCGTGTAAGTGAATGTAAAGAACGGAAATTAGAACTTTGCACTCCGATGCATAATCCATTACAACATCTGCACATACAAGCTTACACCACCTAGTATTCTCAAGCGATCACCCATCAAGGTACTGATCATGCTCGACGTTGCTTACCTTCAGCGATCCTACGGGAACCGGTGTTTCAACGTGATGTGGCCGTAAGCACACACACACACACACACATAAGGAAACAAGTGTGAGAGAGAAATGTATGAAAGCTCTAGAGAGAGGGTGTAATAGAAGACAGATGAACAGGAAAGGTCTAAAGGGGAAGGTGGGGATTAAAATTTAACAGAGAGAAGTTTTAAAGAGAGGAGTTAACGGTTTAAATGAGTGAGATACTGTGGATTGTGATTACGATTCCATTGTAATAAATTATAAACATGGAATATTAGTGTTTGAGATTTTGTATTATATTATTACTCTGTCCTGGACATTGAGTTCTACCTAGATTCTATCCTCTTTAAAATTTACACACACACACACACACACACATATATACATATATATATATATATATATATTGACAACTAATATTATCTATCTATCTCACTCTATATATATATTGTCACAGAGAGACTGTTTCGCTGTATTACTGCTCTTCACTGTGGCTATTGTGGCTCCGATTGCTTCAAGCCGGGATCGAAACCCGACCGATTAGACATCAGACAGAGATCCTACCACTGAAACCACGGCAGTACTTCAAACATTATTTTTAGTGTATACCAAAATTTGAGGGTTTTACAAACCGGTTTGCACACTCGAGACCTAATAAGCCTTAGTAAATTTTATACACTTTTTAAAAAATGGCGTCTACTAAAAATCGTGGTTTCCACTAAAAATAACTTTTGAATTAAAAAATGACGTATTAAAAAAGTAAATCTGTTAATTCCTGAGATATATTATAATAACCCATTAATATCTGAATCTGGTTTCACAAAAAAATATTTCTAAATATGTGATTGTGTACACTCATCCTTATATTTACATGCACTCCTACATGTACACAGTTGTCTATATATTTGCATGCCTCTTATATTATGAAGAAGTTGTCAGTATATTGTTGCTATAGACTTGTGGCCAGTGAACTGGTAGAGCATATTTAGCCTATCACCAACAAATTTGGGATATAGTTTTATGTTTTGTGTCAGGTATTCTCTTGGTTTTCTTGTACGCATATTTTTTCGCTTTTCCCTCACGTTTCTTTTCTATTCATCAGACTCAGAAATATACGGAAAGTAAACAAGAAGAACGAAAAAAAAGGATTTATGGCTACTCTGGGCGCCATTAACTGAACCTGTCATGGCGTGTGAGATTTACGCTTTGTTGCTTTTGGTTGAAGTCTTTGGCCGCATGAGTTTGCAGAGGCCTGAGAATATAAAAATGAATAACTCGCTTCTGACACGAATGAGGGCGTAAATTGGTAAATGATTTGGAGGAAGGGAGAAAAGTTGAAAGTAGAGGAAAAACTAAAATGAAGAAATTGGGAAATGATTAATATCTAGGAACATTCGAAAAGATTTGATTGCAAAGAAGTAGATATCGGGTGTAAAAATGAAAGTAACAAAAGAAAAAGAAAAGCAGTGGGAAAAATCATAAAAACAAAATATGCAAAAATATGCAAAAAGAAAAACAAGTAATGTTGATAACAGAAAGGAAAAAAGAAAACGAATCAACTGTGAAATAATTTTACACAGATAAATGAAGAAACGAAAACACAGCGTAAATCTAGCTAGCTAACATGTTACCTATGCATATGAAATATATAATACAGAAATATATATCTGCCTGAATTTCTGAAATGAGGAAGTATCATTATTTACACTATTTGCATTGATAACAACAACAAAGGGGCTGATTGGTTGGTTGTATGGTTTCTCAATCTGTATGGGTTATTATGGTAATTCACCTTCCGCGGCCCAGCTGCCTCTCTGTCCTCGGGTAGAGTGCGACTCATTAGTGACTCTATCTGCGGACAAAGACACATCTGGGGAAAATAAATCTGTAAGGTGCCCAGTCTCGGGGAACAGCTGTCCGAGGCTGCCTTGCATTGCCCTAGAGGGGAAATCGATAGCCATACTGATGCCAGCGCAAACGATGGTTGCGGTGGTTGGGCATGTTGCATAGCCTCCTGGTAGGCGTGGCCCCTTCCCGCCTTCTCTTTGCCGGCGATCTTTAAACATTTTGGTTCCAAGATGCAAGACTCAACGCAAGAAGTTTTAACTTAACTAGTTTTATTAATATAATCGACGTTTACATTATCTAACTATACAGTGGGGGGGTCATTCTCCTTCCTGGTTAGCCGTTTCAGACACGAACATCAAAACGTCTACATTTTTTGATAGTTCAGACTCGACTCGCTGAAAAACTTTTCTCTGTCTATCTCTTTTCTCACGCTAGCTCAGACAATCAAAATTGACTTCCTTATTCTGTCTTCCATCTGACCTCAAAGGTCAACCTCAGGAACTCGGAGTAGAGATACCATTCTCCCTAAAAAAAATTAGTCTGCTGAATTGTTATTTAACATGCAATTTTATGTCCTTGGCCCGAGTGTCCGTATTCGGGTCCCCCACACTAAACTCGACTTTCTGTCACATCTACCTTTATCGGTTATTTAATAATGAAATCCAAATATAAGTAATTTTACGCTTTCAACTACAGTTATTCAATACATAATTTGATACTTTCAGGGCAAAGGTATGTTTTTTAGATATATAAAAATTGCATTATTGCTCATTTTACTATAAAAATGTACAGCTAATTTTTGGTTAGACGTTCAATATTTTCCCATATCTTGGACCCTAACAAGTGCTACCACCCCGGGCCAAGGTGAAACTGGGAACAGCAACAGTTAAGAAGTGGTTCCACGCTCCTGAAAACCTCCAATCTCCCGATCAGAGATCTTGCTGCTGGACGTAGTATATCGTCATGCCCAGGAGAAACGAAGATGAGTAGATAGCGCAAATATATCAGACTAGTATTTGACGCAAGAACTCCTGCAGAAAAAAAGCAAGGACTAAGCATCAATTACAAGTAGACAAACGAATGACTGTTAGCAAAAGGAACAGCCCAACGTGCAAATTGCAAATCGGAGATATCAAAATAAAACAAGTACAAAAAATTAAATATCTGGAAAGTGTTTTACAGAGGGCGAAAAGTGTGACACTGAAATCTGAGGGCGAATTGGGATATCCAAAGATGCTTTCCAAAAGCTAAGCAAAGTATTAAGAAACAGAAACATTTCGTTAGAAATAAAGAAAAGAGTGCTGAGATGTTACATAATGTCAATCCTCTTGTATGTCTGTGACTGCTGGACAATCTCCTCGAAGATTTGGATCAATAAAAATGTGGTTCTAGAGGAGGATGTTGAGAATACAAGGGACTGAATATGTGAGCAAGGACGAAGTTTTTAGAGAAAATGGAGGCAAAAAGGAATAATAAAAACCCCCCAAAAATATTTCATCAAAAAGAGGCAGTTGCAATTTCTAGGGCGATAGATGGCCAAAAGTACTTCAGGGTCAGCCGCTCTTTCAATGTTTGTTTTGTTTAAAAGGAAACCCTCATAAGGAACCAACGCAAAATATTTTAATATATTTGAACATTTTTTTAATTAATTTTAATTTTCGTATAAGGCCCGCCAATGTTCTTTTTCCTTCAGAGCTTCGACTATCAAATATGCTAGAATTCAAGTAACAATGGCCAATTTCTTTTATATAAGAGAAAATCAGTTTGATAGCGTATTATGCAATGTAATTAATAACGATAAAACTGTACACGGGAATAGACAAATACAATGTCAGAAAGAAAGCAGAAAGAAAATCTCAGAAAGAAAAAGCAATTATTCTTACGATTTAAGGAAAAACGAGATAAAGAAAACGTCAAAACAAAAAAAAGTAAAGGAAGAAGATAGAAAGAAAATAAAAAGGAAAAAAACAAGAACAGAAACGAACAAAGAAAAGAAGAGAAAGGTTTGGTTTGTTTTACGGCATATCAACTTCAATGGGTTATTTAATGCCGACAAGATTTTTATTGGTGGTAATATTTTTTCCTTCAAAAATGTATTGCTGGTAATATTTTTTCCTTCAAAAATGTATTGCTGGTAATATTTTTTCCTTCAAAAATGTATTGCTGGTAATATTTTTTCCTTCAAAAATGTATTGCTGGTAATATTTTTTCCTTCAAAAATGTATTGCTGGTAATATTTTTTCCTTCAAAAATGTATTGCTGGTAATATTTTTTCCTTCAAAAATGTATTGCTGGTAATATTTTTTCCTTCAAAAATGTATTGCTGGTAATGTTTTTTCCTTCAAAAATGTATTGCTGGTAATATTTTTTCTTCAAAAATGTATTGCTGGTAATATTTTTTCCTTCAAAAATGTATTGCAGTTATATTTTTCTATAAAAATATATTGCTGGTAATAATTTTTCTCCAAAAATGAATAATTGGTAATATTTTTTCTCCAAAGATGTATTGCTGGTAATATTTTTTCCTTCAAAAATTTATTCCTGGTAATATTTTTTCTTCAAAAATGTTTGCCTCGTAATATTTTTTCCTTCAAAAATGTATTGTTGGTAATATATTTTCTTCAAAAATGTATTGCTGGTAATATGTTTTTACAAACACGTACAGCTGGTAGTGTTTTGACTCTATTTGTCCATAGCTAGGGCCCTAACAGGTGCTACCACCCGGGTCTGGGTGGACCTGGGAACATCTGCAATTAATAGGCAGTTCCACGCTCCTCCAAAACCTCCCGATCAGAGGCCTTGCTGTCGGATGTAGTTTACCCAGGACGCCAAAGAGATATTAAAAAAAGACGCAGACAGTAAAAGAATAAAAGAAAATAAAAAGTAATAAAAAAGGAAAGAAACAACGGAATCATGAAAAGAAAATGGAAACGAGAAGAAATCCATTGAAAAAGATGTGAAAAAAAAGAAAGTGAATGAATGAAAAAGAGAACGACAAAGAAAAAGAAGCGGTTGATTTGCAAGTAAATAGAAACGGGTGAAGGCGGGAAAAGAAATTAAGCGTCACATGAGATTGCGTAAGAGATCTCACCGTGTTACTGATGAAATATCTAAATGTAACCGTAAGTTTTATTTTAATAATTTGTTTTCTCGCACTTCACACCTGTGGAAATCTCTTCCCCATTTCTTGCTTCTATGCCACCTAAAATCTTAAAGGCAACATCAATCGCCATCTCCTTGAACCCTGTTCTTTTATTCTCTTTTCCTCTCACTAAAGACTTCTCATTATCTTCCTCTCACAGTAATCCCTTGCGTCATTATCACCTTTCTTGTGATGAAATTATTAAAAACAATTTCCAACATTATGACTGTATCAATATTATCAAGATATATATTAATACACTCTATAGCATCCCGTTCATTAAAAGTTTTGTTATGTCAACGAACTTGCTCGATAATACTCGCTCGAATAGTAATCCGTATAGTGATCCGAATAGAGAAATAGTATAGCAAATGAAGAATAGCGGTCCGTATATTAATAGAGGATAGACTAGAAATGGTGATCCTTATAGTAATGGAGGATAGACTAGAAATGGCAATCAATTGGACGTCACGTCACTCCCTACTCATGCGTTTCCTCTATGGTCACGTGGTCTACTTAATCCAATAATAAGATCGCCTGTGTTGGCTCACTGGCGATCTGTGTCCAAACTCAAGTGTTGGCTGCGACACTTTATTCTTGTATAACAAAAAGAATATTGGACTACAAGCGTGCTCTACTTTACACATGACCATATTGATGGCGAATATATTAGTTCACGCCCCTCGCAACATTTGACACAATGCAACCCAAGTTATGAGTAATGGCAACATTAGCTCTTTCCTTATAAGGAAACACTCGGTATTCATTGACAGAGAAGCCAGAACTGATGTCGGTTGAAATTTATAAAATATTTCCCTGAAAAGATTTTTCAGGAAAATAGGTTTCTCAAGTCCAGTTATTTTTATTGCTCTTTCCAGGATTGACAGGGGTTTCCTTCCTGAAAACTTTAGTTGAAGTTGTGCGTAATGCCAATATCTTGAATATGTTATTATTTTCTCTTCGAGTTGCATGCGATATCAATTTTAGCTGTTGCTGCTGTTGAAAGTCCTCAAGTGATGTGGTTTCTGTTATTTGGCAAAGTTCTTTCTGATTATGTAGCGTCAGTCTACAAGGTTCGAAAAAGTGTGGTCTTCAACAAGACCCTCGTGCTCCGCTTGCTCAAAAAGTTTTTAGTCATTGATCTGAGAAAGTGGTTGTATATTGCTGACAGATTAGCTATTTCTGAGCGGGTTTGGCACCATATATAACATCCATTTTGAAAGTCTCGATCTGACAAGGCTATTTAAGGACATGAGTCTCTAAGAACATACGGTTAACTGAATTATGCATTCGTCCATGTCGTTTACTTTCATTTTCAAGGGGTGGTCAGGTTTGGTGATCATATTTACCGGGGATGTTGTTGAACACCGTGTCTTGCAAGCTGGGTGGCATCATTTGCGCGCGAGCGGCTTTAACCTGCTTTTATAGATCGAGCGGGTATTAATCTGCATTAATCGTCTTCTAGTTGAAGGAATGACATCAAAATATTCTCGTTGTTGGAAATTCCTGTCACAAAATTCAATTTTGAGCCAGAGTTTTAACTTATTGCGTCTCATACCATGATTCCTGCAACTTGGTCTTTGTGAGGTGGACAAATACACCATGGAACGTAGTACTCCTCAGATCTATGTCACACGCAAAAACAGCTATCCCTTATACGAAAACAGAACCCCTCTCATCAACAGACATTAAGGAATTTTCATTTGACCCCCAAGGTAAACTTCTCAGGACATCATAAGTAACGTATGAGATGTAAATGGAAGACGTCTTCATATAGCAAGTAAATATTTCTCAACTCTCAATACAGATAGCCCTGGAGACACATTTGCTCTAATCTTTCCTCTAGATATTATACAGATCTTCAATCATGTCATTTTTAAACTACCGTTTGCCCAATACTAGGCACATATATCACTCCAGATAGAGATTTACTAAATTGGGTTCTCGTATCGAAGTAAAAAATATGAGGATTGATTGTAGGATAGATAAAGGTTGACTTTGGACAATGTTGAGGGGTCTCCCCTTTTTACACAAATTGACTCACCCAAGGTATACATATACTACTGCCAGTGAGTATCCGGAAGTACAAGTAAGTCAAGTAACAGTAGCAATAGAACGTAGAGTCGGTCGAGTAGAATAACGTAGCGGCAAGAGTCACAGTAACGAGCACTTAGACTCAGTAAGAAGTCATACAGCGATATGTCGATACCAAAGACTATATATATATTTTTCTACTAACCTGCATTCCTGGAACTACTAAACTGTAATACCAGTTTGTATTATTACGTTAATACATTTATTTCCTATATTCATTCTTGGCGTTTGTTATTATTTGATACCGGATTTCATCCCGGAATCCACAAAAAAGATGTTAAGATTGTAGTGGTTGATGAATCATTCGCTCAGGAGACTTTTGCACAAAACAGCGGCTCTAAAATAGAATCTCTCCGATATCCTTTCTTATCGATGGAAAAGGAAAAGCCGAGGGATATTTAGACACTGCGGATACGGTATACCGAGTCTCAGCTGTAAAGATCTGAAAGGTTGCAACTAGGGAATGTAGCTCGTCAGATCACGTTCTATGGAAATAGCAATAGAGTAGCGATAGGCTGAGGACGTTGTGTCTGTAGGAAAGCGGTGTAGTTGGAAAATAATTAATCACCGACAATTACACGTAGACATTTTTTTTTAAATCTCTCAACGCTAGAAAACCGAGTACTGGGCAGTTCCAGCCTAGTAATGCCAGTAATGATCCATATTTGTCTGATCTGACTCTTGTAAAGAGAGAGCCTGGCAGGTGGAATTATGTATAAGGGTTCGAACATTTTTCCAGCATCTTTAGCAATGATCGTGTATATGGTCTCCACATCAGATCTAGAGTGGCCAAAGGGCCTCTTTCAGAGTGCAACGCCTCCTTTTGACACGAGGTAATTGAGAGTCAGCTTGGTGATGTTCTTTTATTTTGTAGATAATGTCCTTTCAGGGATGGGGGTGATCTTAGACTCAGCGACTAAAACGGAAACAGACGATGCAGTGGCATGAGTGTTACTATATTTCAAAATGGCGGAACACTGAAAAGTTCATCAAATTACTATTCGCTCTCATGCACACATTTGCCTAAATGAAAATCAGTATCGTCTTTTAGGGGTGTGTATATGCGGGTGGTTTAATGGATACGACTCAGACTGAGAAATCGGCGAGCTGAGGTTGAATTCTAGTCTAGTTCTTTATATTCAGGAAAGATTTTTGCTATAGCCTAAAAAGTGTTAATGCAAAATTCATTCACAAAAAAATAAGAATTATTCTTACAATGCAAAAATATGATTCGGCTTTGAATAAGCCACGAAATGTTAATAAGCTGTAAAAAAAATTAAACAAATCTTTCTTTTGTCAATGCTTAAATAAATGTTGTAAGGAAAATATAGAAGGTATGACACATAAATCCGAAGTTACACTGGAATAACCAAGGGTATCTTCCA
The DNA here is from genome assembly GCA_964036315.1 of Acanthosepion esculentum. NCBI lineage: Eukaryota > Metazoa > Mollusca > Cephalopoda > Sepiida > Sepiidae > Acanthosepion > Acanthosepion esculentum. The sequence continues at coordinate 28,139,024 of OZ038477.1, read as the reverse complement.
AGAGCTAAACAAAGTATTCAGGCACAGACAAAATTCATTAGAACAAAAGAAAAGAATGCTGAACTGCTATGTACACCCTGGTGCAAATTAATTGAAACCTTCGCTTTAGTTTCCTTTCTTTCACCGTACTGTCGCTTTTAGACTCCCTGGAATGGCAGGATGTAATTGATTTCTATTTTTCCTTAGATTAGGTCATTTGCAGTTGTGTATAGTGATATGAATCTATTTTCGGGGTGTATGATGAAATTTGTTTGGCCTTGAAAAATATTGTGTCATCCGTGATTACATCAGCTTTCTATCACGCCAAGACAGTATTGTCTCGCCTGTCGATTAGTTGTCCTACGGCCATTGTCTGCGATGGACATTACTCCAAGGAAGCGTACGAAAATTGTAACGCTGCATGAACACACTGGTAAGCCTTACCGGTGAGTAAATCAAAGTACTGTTGACTGGCCCGGAAACTATCCTAATTTAAATCCAATCGAGAATCTGTGGTCAATCGGCGAGGAACGACTTCGTGGAATTGGTATACGAAGTACTAACACGTGCACTGGGTCATGTTTCATTGGAAAAATGCAAAAAAGTGAAAATAACAGAATTATTCGTTTTGTTACAATTAATTTGCACAAGGGTGTGTAAGTTCTACTATATGGCAGTGGATGCTGGGTAATATCTTCAGAGATGAAGAGGAGACTTGAGACTGCAAAGGTATGATTCCATAGAGGGATGCTGAGTATACCATGGACGAAACACATGAATGAAGAAAAATTTCTTAAGGAAAATGAGAGTGAAATAGACACTTATACTCAGAATCAGAAAGAGTTAAAATTCATGGATTGGTTATGAGGAGAAAGGGTTTTAAAAATTTTACACTCACAATTAAGAAGAGCGTAATCTCTCTAACAAGCTTTTGTAAACAGCGTCTGGGGGCAATAATAAGGGGGCAAAGATTACTTGTAGGCACAAAAATAGGTTTGGTTTCGTTTATTTTGTTTTACGACATACCAAACTCAATGGCTTATTTAATGTCGATGCGGTGGAATAATGGATAGCAACTCGGAATGGAGGAGCTGAGTTCGAATTCCAGTCAAATCCATTACATTCACTTACGTGCTAATACCATTGGGAAAGATATGAATCCTCTTCTCCTCCCAGCTATAGGCAAACAGCAGGACAGGCCGGGTTCTATAGCTTTGGGTGGCAACAAGTCTACTACAGAAAGAAATGGCAACCTACTGCGGAAAAATCTGCCTCGTCACTCATGTATCGAAAGATGCATGATCGCCTAAGCGCGTATCACGCATAACTGACTGAATGTCGACAAGATTTTGAGGATAGGTTCGTATGAATAGAATATGTATTCTTTGTATAAAATCAGTTTGTAGATTAGGTTTTCTTGACGTATTTTTGCAAATATGGTTTTTGTCGAGAGTTAAATGAATTGCTGGTAATATTATTTTTTCTTTTCTTCAAAAATTTATTGCTGGTCATTTTTTTTCCAAAAATGATATTTCTACTATAAAAATGTCATAATGTCGTGTTAGCCATTTGCCCATATCTGGGACCCTAACAGGCGCTACCACCCAGAGTTAGGGTGGATCTGGGAGCAACAGCAATTAAGAGGTGGTTCCACGCTCCTCAAAACCTCTTGACCAGGGGCCTTGCTGCTGGATGTAGTTTATTGTTATACTAAGAGCGACAAAAAATAGGAAGTTGTGGAGAAACATGATCAGCTGCAAGTGATACAGCACATAAATGTAGAATATGTAGATATAAAGGCAGACAAAAATTAACTTACGAAATAAATAAATAAATAAATTAACTTATTTAGAATAATGTAAGTCAGCCTGTCAACAAACTTATAAATAATAGGATGACGTAATGGGCTAAAAAAATACAGTTATAAATGTTGATTTTAAATAGATTTTTGAATTTTTTTCAAAGGTCGGACTTCATTTATTAGAGATGGTATATTTAGCTTGGAATTGATTCTTGTTTGTTCGTTTGAAATTTGAAGAAAATTGACTTTATTATATTTGTGTTTTTATTTTGGAATTTTAACATTTTTTAAATATGAGAAAAGGTAGGAAAAGACTGACTTTCGTTTAGAATATTGACGGTGTTGCAAAAAATACCTATTGTTTGATCTGTCAAGAAAAGTAAATACATCGACTTGCGCATGCTCGCATTCACTCGACCTTTCTCTCTTTTATCTCTGTGTCACACTCACAACAGACCCCAAACATACACGCAAACGCCCGCACACAGACTCACACACAACCACATACACGAAGAAGAATACATTCACACACTTGGAATTTAAAATTAATTGCCTCGAATACTTGTCTGTAGATAGACGGACGCCATTAACAGACTTAAGTGTGTGCATCTTGTTGGTTACGTCTAACTTAAGAATTAATATTGAAAACGGGAAAATATAAGTTTAATTTAAACGTTAACTAAAGGTTAAGAAAAGACAAGCAAATTCAAGATTTTAAGTCTTCTTCTTTTATGTGCCGTGTCCTTTCAGGCCGTAGGCGATCATGGCTCTATACATACTCCTGTTCCTGTAAGCTCTTAATAACTTTTGTCCTTTTATTTCTCCCAAACCCTACTCTACCATTCAAGATCATCAAGTATGTTACGTGCTGCTTTCCTCTCTCCCTCTTTCTCTTTATCTGTCCTGTGAGTATCAGATTTTCCAAGCCCTCATTACGTGTCCCAGAAATGTCAACTGCCTCTTCCTGATGTTAAGTATGTTTCTTATTTTTGTTTCCATTCTCTCCAAAACCTCGTTGTTTCTTATATGTTCGGCCCATGGTAACCGCAGCATCTTTCTGTTGCTTCTTTTCAGTTTTTTTTTTGGGGGGGGGGAGTAATTTCATTTGTTTCTAGATTTTGAAGACAATTTTTCAAAGAAGATTTGCATCACCCCCTTTAAAGAAAATTTTTCATCACCCCCTTTAAATAAGAGAGACGAATATCGTCCTCATTACAACGGAATGTAAACATTTTCCGGATATTTAGAATGTTTATAGCATAAACTAGATTTGCCAATTGTATCGAAAGATCATGAAGCAGACGCCTTAAGTTATGGCGAACATAGGAAGGTGCAGAAAAATTCATAGACTGAATATGAAGCCCTGATGCATGACACATGAAATCTTATATGCCTTATTTTCATCTCTTCTTATTAACAACTGCATTGTTTTCTTCCAGATAAACTGACATCTGACTCCAAAGAAGAGTTCTAAAGTAACTAGTAGCGACTTCTCTTGGAAATGGACCAAATTTTGGCATCTATGTGTACCTGCAGAAAAAGGGTTTAGCCCCAAGGACATTTATGTTGACATGGTTGCTACATTAGTGAATGATGCTTCAGCTTTATCAACAATGCGAAAGTGGGCAGCTGAATTTAGGAGAGGAATGGAGATTCTTGAAGATAACCCAACGTCTGGACGTCCTGCACCTGCCACCAACGAGGAGAACACAGATCGTGTTTACCAAATGGTGAAGGATGACAGGCGATAAATCAAATAGACAGTGTTATTAGCACATCCTGTGAGAGATTAGGGAATATTCTGCACAATTAATTTGGCATGACGAAGGGTTCTGCTCGGTGGGTGACACGTCTTTTGACACCTGATCAAAAGCGCACCAGACAGACATTGTCTGGGGGCAGATTCAACTGGTTTTCGTAACAAAGGGTTCATGACTTTGAGTCAGAGGCTAAACAACAATCCTTACAGTGGAAACACCCTTCCTTACCTAGTCTTAAGAAGTCTAAGATAGTTTCATCTGCAGGGAAGTTGATGGCCTCTGTTGTTTGTTCGTTTTGCTTTTTTGTGATGCAAAAAGCATTCTATTTATTAACTATCTGCAAAAGGGCCACACCATCAATGGAGAGTACTATACCATGTTATTGGATAGTTACGAAAGGCTATCAAGATCAGACGCCCGTGAAACGTGATGAAAGAGTTATTATTTCATCAGGATAATGCTCCAACATACAAGTCATTATTTTTAATGGCGTCTGTTCGTGACTGTAGATTTTAGCTGGTTGGTCCCCCTCCCTATTCTTATTTGTTCGCCTACAAGAAAAAACAGCTGAGAATCGGTATCGCAGTGAAGATGATGTCATGTCTGCTATCAGGATGAAAAAACTTCATTTAACAGCCAGATATCAGTTTATATGAGAAGAATGCAGTTAATAAAAAGAGTTGAAAGTGATGCAAGAACGATTTCGCGACTCATTCATAGCCTATGTACCATGAAAAAGGCTATTTTATTTAAGATGAAAGGATCACGAAAAGTATCGCTCGAGGAAATAAATTGCAAAAAAAAACAAACAAGTCAAGTTAAGCATACCATAAAAATGCAACTTTATTCAAGATGAATAGAACACGAAAATGGCCATTTAAATCAGGGTAAACTGACAACGAAACAGCCACTTATAAGAAGGCAATAAAATCATTAAGCACGCTCGAGTCAAGGCGAACGAACCACCAAACTGACATGTCATTTAAAACGAAAGGTTCACGAAAACAGTCACTTAAGTTAAGGTAGACTACGAAAAGAACATAAGTAAAAAAAAGCCACTTTATTTAAGGCAAATAAACTAGGAAACAGTAAATTGAGTCCGGGAAAAGTGACATTAATATAAGCTCATTAAGTCAAGGCAAACGCCACGAAAAAGCCACTTTATTCAAAGCAATGTTTACTAACCAGCCCCGTTAAATCAAGGCACACATATTTTACATTAAATACTGATAAAAAAATATAGGGGTTTTGTCGAAACAAAAAGTGAGAAATGCAAATTAAAATTATTCTCACTTCTGAATATTCTGGCATTAAATGAAATATCAATCTGCAAGTGTTATGTCTTGGAGCATAAATGATAATTTCAAACTTCCGGGCGTAATGATTATTTTTGTTTTGTTTCACTGAGTGTGGCCTTGTATTATTAAAGTGGTCAAATATTTCCTGTTCATTACATCTGCATATTTCTGGTTTAATACACCAGCGACATTTTGTTTGATAAAGAGAACAGTTTTATCTTGTTGATTGTCTAACATCACTTAATATAGAAGTCTATATTTGACATGTTCCATGAGATGCAACTGAAGTTTTGCTTTTTGTAATGGGATTAATTTGATATAGAGTGATAGTGACTACTTGTTTTTTTTAATTACTTTTGATAATAATTTATACGACCATTTCCTCCCGTTGAATTTTTTTTTAAAGTCACTTTTTCATTCCGGAAGACCATATTAGTATAAATTTAACATAAACCGCGTAATAATTCATATGGGTCGTCGTGGTCGGCAGCGTCTTATTATTATTATTATTATTATTATTATTATTATTATTATTATTATTATTATTATTTCCTTTGATATCTGGCGTTTACACATTTCTTTCCGGGTCCCGCCCAGGGACCTAAGGTTAGAAATGGCATCATGAAACTTTCCACTGCAAAGAAAAATAAAATAAAATAAAATAATTACATAGATAAAGGCCTTCGTAAAGTCTGGGCTGTACTTGTCAGAACAATTTTTTTGTATCTCTTTGAGGCATGGACTTCTAGGGATCCCTTCAATCAGCCTATTAGAATCTTTTCCAACCAGTCCAAGGGATCCAACTACAACAGGGATTGTTGATGTTCCCATGTGCCACATTTTTGAGATTTCTATTTCAAGGTCGTTGTATTTTGACAGTTTTTCGAATATCTTCAAAGATACATTGCAGTCTGCAGGGACTGCTATATCAATAAGGAGGCACTTGTTTTGTTTGTGGTCTTTAATAACAATGTCTGGGCGGTTGGCTTTGTTCTGTCAATGTGTATTGTGTAGTCCTATAGAATTGTAACAGGTCCTATCTCCGTAACCGAGTCAGGGTGGTGGTGGTGGTGATGATGATGATGATGATGATGATTATTATTATTATCATTATTATTATTATTATTATTATTGTTATTGTTATTGTTGTTGTTGTTGTTTTTTCCTTTCATTCCTGGTGTATAGTCATTTCTTTCCGGGTCCGACCCAGAGACCTAAGGTCAGAAATTGCATCATGACATTTTCCCCGGAGAATTTTTTGAGGAAGAAAAACAAACCATCCCTCCCACAAATTCTTCTACGGTCACACACATTTTTACACTACATAAAGCCTTTCGTAAGGTGTGGGCTGTACTTGTGAGTACAACAACAATAATAATAATGATAATAATAGCAATAATAATAATGACAAAATACAATAACCCATCACTAAACAATAATGAGGTGAGAGTGAAAATAATATGACAGAAGAATGAGGTAAAAGCTAAAATAAATGAGATACGAAATAATAATCTACCAGGAAATAAAACTGAAGAATCTACCTGCGACATAAACGAATAATGCAGTTTTTCAGATTTTGTTACTGAAGATGAGTCAAAGAATTGCTTGAAAACAACAGAGGTGAAATGACTGATGCGAAAAAACACGTCACTCAAATACTCAGTAGAGTAACTCGCACACCCCAAAATTCATATGACAAAGCACAATAAACATATTGTGCAAACACATAACGCTGCACTGCAAACAATTTTAAAGATCAAACGACTGGGAAACCTCACAGAAGTAAATACTTTCATATAAGCAACAGCTTTAGCAGATATTGTAAGGCTTGGTGTCAAATCAAAGAAAATATCAAACAACAGACAACAAGAGCCGGTTTGAAAGGCAAAATTGAAGCGAGAAATAGAGCAAATCTAATGTGAATTATCGATGTTAGATGAGATCCCGGGAAACTCAAATATTCATCACACAAATGCAGGAAAATCAAGCTGAGATATACAATTACAATACTGAATGAAATTCCACCTTGAACGAAATACTTCAACAGAAACTGTAATTAAAGGCACATAGAACCAGACGATATAAAAAGTGTTGTAGATTCTATCGCTAAAATAAGATATACCAAACGGGCCTTAAGTAATTTTACCGGAAAATTAGAAAAGCAGTTTTAGAAGTCAAAATGTCAACATCTATTGAAAAATGCAAACATTTTGGGAGAATATTTTGATCAACACAAATGAATATAATCCCAATTCAGAATAGATCAAATAGTTTGGTTTGGGTTGTCTTGTTTTACGGCATATCAACCTCAATGGGTTATTTAATGCCGAAAAGATTTTTATTGCTGGTAATATTTTTCTTTTCTTTTTTTATCAAATGTATTGCTGGTAATTTTTTTCTTTCAGAAATCTATCCCTGGTAATATTTTGTCTTCAAAAATTGTATCGCTTGTAATTCTTTTTTTCAAAAATGTATTGCTGGTAATAATTTTTTTCTTCAAAAACTTATCGCTGGTAATAACTTTTTTACAAAGCATTTCTGGTATTAAAACCTATTTTTACACTTTCATAGTTTGGGGGTTAACTATTTGCCCACAGCTGGGACCCTAGCAGGTGCTACCAACTGGGGTCAGGGTGTACCTGGGAACACCAGCAATTAAGAGATGGTTCTACACTCCTCAAAACCTCCTGATAAGAAGCCTTGCTGTTGGACGTAGCTTATCGTCTTACCCAGGACGCGGATGTAGTTTATCGTCATACCCAGGACGGAGATCAAATGGAAACAAGAAAGAATGAAAGGTAAACTTCTACAAAAATGGAAAAATATAACTAATATATTAGTTTTAATATAATATAATATAATATATATAATATATATTCTCAAAATATAAGTATAATGTTAGGCAAGCTCTAACGAAATACAAAATTTGAAATCTCTAGGAAATGATAAGGTACCCAATTTTTGCTTCTATCATCTGTCATCAATCCATAAAACCCTTGCACACACTTTATCAATGCTAATAAATAAACCCAATAATGTCCCAGAATGGATCACTAGAGGTATTACATATCGCCTGCCAATAAATGGTTGAAACAGATGACTGGAAAATTACAGGCCTATAACATATTTGTCCACAACATATAAATTGATCACGTCTGATCAGATGGACTACACTTACTCTTTTCTCGATGAAAACAACATTGGAACAGAAGGGACGTCGGAGAGGTTCCTATGGTTGCAAAGATCCACTATTGATAAACAAAATAATCCTAGAAAATTCCAGGAAAAGAGGTAGAAATCTCTGTACAGCATGGATAGATTACCGTAAAGCCTTTGATAGTGTGTCATACACTTGGATCCGTAACGCTTTGGAGATTTATAGAGTCTCATCGGTAATAGCAAAGGTCCTTAAACTTAGTATAGGAATGTGGAAAACCACATTATATCTAAATCACACCAAAGACACTGCCACTTCCTACCGCCTGAATATCCGGGGAATAATCTTTCTAGGAGACTCCCTGTCACCCCTTCTGTTTGTCTGCTGTTAATCCTCTTTTCACATAACTAAACAATAATAGCGATGGATACAAAGTAAACAAGAAAGTATTTAATCACCTACTCTACATGGATGATCTCAAGCTCTTTGCCAAAGATGACAATGAGTTGAAGGGCCTCCTCAATACAATAAAATGTTTCAGTGACGACATAGGTATGAATTTCGGATTAGATAAATGTGCAACAGTAACATTCGAGAAAGAGAGAATTACAGAAACATGCTCGATAGATTTAGATTTTGTCGCAAATATTAGGGAACTGGAACAATAAGAAGCCTATAGGTACCTAGCAGTTAGCGAAGCAGATAGAATACAGAATACACAAATAAAGGAGAAATTAAGAAAAGAATACTACATACGTGTGCGTATGGTCGTCGTCGTCGGCGGCGGCATCCGTCCGTCTCGAGAGACGATTGAGTAGCGCTTTGCGCTACGAGCCTGGGCGGGATATATGGAGAACTAGGGCTGCCCAGACGTCTACTTCCCCCTCTCGGCCTTGCTAGAAGAGTCCAAAGGAGAGGATAAACCAATTCAGATTGCTACCAACGCGGCTGCAGGAGTTGCCGGAAGGTAGCACAAAGTGCAGTCCATCCGCCTTCGGGGCTCCACTCCGGGTTTGAATTCAAAGTTGTCCTTCTCCTAGACCAGTTGCCATCCAAGGCTATAGAACCCAGTCTGTCCTGCTATTTACCCAGGAGGGAGTAGAAGAGGACCCACACCTTTCCCAAGAGTATCAGCACGTAAGTGAATGTAATGGATTCGACTGGAATTCGAAATCCGCTCTGCGATTCCTCAATCCAAGCCACTATCCATTACTCCTCACTCCACCGTGCGTATGGTATTGAATAAAAAACAGAAAAACAGTCATAAATATCTTGGTTGTACCTGTGGTGCAATACAGTTTCAACATCCTTAACTAGAACAGTGTTGACATTAAGCGAATCGATACCAAAACGAGAAAGCTCCTCTCTTGCCATCGCATGCCTCATCCCAAGGATGATGTTGATCGTCTGTATGTGTCCAGATCCGAAGGGGGCAGAGGATTAGTTCAACTAGAACTGCAACAATCAGCCTTCAAAGACACCTGGAAACTACAGAAGACTGTATGATGATGTGTGTCAAAGAACATGGAAGAAATAAGAAATTATATTCAGTAATAAAAGGGGAAAAAATGGAATTTCAAATTAATTAAGAAATGCAAGTAGATCATAATACACCTACTGCATCGGCAAAAACTTAATAAAAAAAGACAACAAAAGCAAATTCAATGAACCAATTACAGAAACGATGCCAAGATAAGATAAATCTCTTCACGGTTAATATTCTGCCCGTATCAAACAGATTGATGTAGACAAACCCTGTACCCATCAGTGGCTACATGGTGAAGGGTTAAATGCTGAGACCGAAGGTTTTATACTTGCTTCACAGGACAAATGTACACGTACTGAAAAATTGTGTTAGACCAAAATGCAGATTCTGTGATAAATACCCAGAGACAATTGACCATCTTGTATCAGGTGACACGGTATTGGCTCCCACTGACTATTAAAAAAAATATATTTATATTGATCACACTTCAACTACGTTGTCTCGGAGGCTGAGTTTTCATTTGAATGATGCATATAACATATCTAAAAATTTAAAACAGCATGCCTGTCCACATTCGCAATTAAGGAAAATTCTTGTTGAAAATATATCTGTACTTTTTCATTAAAATAATAATCCTAAATTAGAAATTCTTGCAGCTATCTATATTAAAAATTGAAAACAACCCTTAATAAAATTAATTATGAATACTGCACAAATATTTTAAAATATTTACAGTAGATAAACTAAAATATGTAAGTTTTAACTAATAGCTTTAAATATTTTTTTAAAATAAAATAGATATCTTCATAACTTAGTTAAATTCAGTACTTCATATCATTACAGACAACACCTGCCCTGCTATATCTACAGGGTTGAATCACACCATTCCCTTCATTATTCTCTGGTAAGAAGTGCATTCCAGTCCAAAAATATCTTCACAAGAACCACTACTTTGTGGAACCGACTCCCGTCTGAATGCTTCCAGAATTCTTGATGCATTTTCTTACCATTCAACCTTGTTTCTGACTTGGTTGGTAATTCATAGCGCTGAAATACGTTATTACTTTCCGAACGTACTAATATTATTACTTATTGTCTGGAGTAATCGATACTACACAATAATTAAATACATTAAATATCAATCTGCGATATGAAGTTTTGCGAAGGTGTAGGCGGAAGACAAGGTTTGCCTACTGATAATTCAGAATTTAGTTCTCTTTCTTTCTTTTTTTTAACCTTGGTCGAGAAATAAGTCTTTTTTCCTTCTTTCTTTCTTTTGATCGAATTCTCTTGTTTTGTTTCTTTTCAACCAGTTACTTGCATTCCACAAACATTATTTAGATCCAATCACAAACAAGCTGAGCGTAGTTCGGAAAAGAACCTTACTGCGCATGCTTTAACTGACACTCTCTTGTAAAGTTACACAGTCACCAGTGAAACACCATTTAATTTACTCATTATTCACGTCAGGTGCTGGCAAGTTTTTAGAAAAAGATTACATCGCCAAAAATTATAAGTTTATCCAAATAGAGATTGTTGATGAAAGGAGGATTTCAGCTCGTGAAAGAAAAACGAGAACGAGGCTATGTTTTCATTAATATTTACACGTTTAGACTGTCTTTGCTGTACGGTGTTTACATTAACTGCAGATATCAGGAAACATTCTAATCTGTCGTTTCTGGCTATCAGGAAGAGGTATTCATGTTGGATGAATTTTTGGGTGCTCAGGAAAATCTCACTCGAAAGTGCTAGTTTTAGATTTCGAAACTTTTCGCTGCTGGGAATAAAATATTAATTTTTCTATTAAAACAAATCGGCGTTTGGGCATATTTTCTCTTAGCTGTAAAATTTCCTCTGAGCGTCATACTTATTATTGCTATTAACTCCTCTTCTCTGTGGAGAGTATACGACCAGATGGATGGAGATAGGAGCGAAAAGAAGGAAGACTTTGTTCTGGTTATGTAATAGACGTGACAGTGACTTACCAGGACCAAAATGAATTCACTGCCTCGCATGTTGAACCATTCTCTGAGAGTCGGTCGTGCGTGCGTACGCCCACTGCCATTTTTTTGCAGCAGGCTTATTTGCATAAGAGAACAACGCTACCTGTTAAAAAACGAGGCGAGTGGTCGTGGCGGACTACTGCTCTTCTAGGCTTCGGTGAGACTAGACGTATTGCTGAAAGAAAGTGAAAACAATTTCTGGACAACCGACAAGCTGTTCCGGCGGATATGGACGGCCGGACTGGATCTGTGGTTGAATGGCTCGAGAAGTTGGAATTGGTGTTCGACCTATCGGGAGTGAAGCGGCGTGATCGTGTCATCCCTCTTCGCCTAACCGGGGGAGCATTCGCGGTTTACCAGCAACTATCTGCGGAAGAGAAATCGGACGTGGCTCGAGTCAAGGGAGCATTGATGACAGCATTTGCCCTTGATAAATTCACGGCGTACGAACAATTCACGGAAGAATGGGGCGTCCGATTCCAACCGCGCTGCGCGTACAAACCATCTGGAAATGGTATTGTCGAGCGGTGTCATCGGACAATCAAACGGATTGCTTCGCGAAAGAGCTGCCCTATCATGGAGGCCGTGTATTGGTTTAACATCACACCCAGGGATGACGTGTCTGCCTCTTCTGCGCCGGCCAATCTGCTGCATTCGTACAAAATTCGAATAAAAAGAATTGACGTTGTGCCCTCGCCTAGCCGGGCGACTTCAACTCGGTATAAAGAAGGAGACGAGTTATATTATATTTTATATGTGATATCCATTTTAGTTTTTGCTGCTGTTGCAAGTCCTCAACCAATGTGGTTTGATTGTGATTATGTAGCGCCAGTCCCCGAGGTTCGACGAAGAAAGATCCTCGCAAGAACCAGACGCTTCATTTGCTTGTAACAATTTTAATCATTTGTAGCGGAGACTAACCTCGGCGACCCAAAAGGGCCTTAGTCGCGTGTATGTTTTGCAATCGAATGTGGAGAATGAAGGTGGAGCGGGTAGCACTTTGTGTGGACGGAAGTGGTGTTGTTGCTTGTAATTTTTATTGGCTGGTTCTGGGTGCTCATTGGCTGAGCGACGGCTGTACAGCTACATAAAAGCACGCTACGCTTATTCAAAGGGGGCATTCGTTTTTGGCGAGAGGAGTTGCTTACCTGAGATTTACTTACTTGAGATTTGTCTATTGGACTGTGTACCATTGTTTTGCCCTTTGGATTTGTATATAATTTGTTTCTTTTTGTGTGCTTCAGACCACTTCTTACACATCATCTTTTTGAGAAAGTCATTGTATACAGCCGAGAGTTTAGATTGTAGCGGAATCCGCAACGAACGACGGGTCAGCAATCAAAATGTGAAGGATTGTCAATCAGATGTAGCGGACTCAACCACATTTATTTAACTTTGATTAGGAATGACGTGGAAAAGGACAAGCAAAGACGCCGGAGGTCACCATCAAAATGTGGCGGTCAAATACAATTTATATTTGACATAAATTAGCACATAGCAAAAATACAAGACAGAACGTAATGGTTCAAAACATAACATTTGAATGTATTTGTTTTGATGTACATGCATATAAGCTAAAGGTTTGATAGAGTTACGTCTCTTAGATTTGGGAAATATTTGCACCGGAGCTCACGAAGTTGAATCAATTATTAAGCTGTAGTTTTACAAGAATAAAGTTCCTGTTGCATGTTAGAAAATGTGAGTTGGAAAAGTTGGTTCAGAAGAGTTAAGAGTTCGTACTTGCGTGAATGTTGGTAATGTTCTTTAACGTCTGTCCTCAAGGTCAAGACGAGAGTTCTTGAAGATCACATTTTGGCAGCAAAGTAGGAGACGAAAGAGAAAACGGAGGAAGAAGGCTTACTCATGTTTTGTTTATATAAGGTGGTGTATCACGTGACAGGCTTCCAGCTTAGTGCGCGAGAAATATCATTCCTCTCGTGCAGGCAATCTGATTGGTCGGCATTGACCAATCAGCGAGCTAGTTTTGAGGGGATTAGCCAATAAATGCTTGTCGTATGATTTGTATGTTTTTATGTGTGTGATGGTGATGATAATCACCGCAAGATATTTCTGATCGAGTTTTGCGCCATTCATGCCATCGAAATGAAAGTATTAATTTGACAAGGCAACTTAAGAACAGAACTCAAACACTTAAACTGATGTTCTGGTTTTGAAGCAAATTGCGATGTTGGGCAAAAACTGTACATCGTCTATTCTATGTTAAATTACTTTGTCTACTATACTAAGTTTGTTATATTTAATCCACGCATATAGTATTTGAAGTTTTAGTATATACTAGTTCGACATCCTGAATTTTCATGATGGCTTCAGGGTATGCGCTATCACTTCTTTCATTCCAATTCCACATCAGTGTTTCGGTTTTGTAAAGATTTATCTTGAGTTCTAATTCCAGGAATACTTGGTAAATGAGGTTTCTGTTTAACGCAAAAAGCAACCAAAGCAGGGAAATGCTGACCGATCGCATGTTTACCATTGGTGTTGGTTATTCGTAATTAGACAAATAGGAGAAATAATATACACACCCTTGAAGAGTAGAATAACTGAATGAATCCAGGTTATGAATGAAGGACCAAATATCCTGCTCTAAATTAACCAGATTATTCAGAAGGAAAGAAAATCAATAATCTATCTATCTATCTATCTATCTATCTATCTATCTATCTATCTATCTATCTATATATATATATATATATATATATATATATGTATATATATATATATATGTATATATATATATATATATGTATATATATATATATATTTCTATCTACATATCTATCTCACTATCTACATATCTATCTATCTATCTCTCTATCTACATATCTATCTATCTACATATCTATCTATGTATCTATGTATATATATATATGTATATATATTATCTATCTATCTACATATCTATCTATGTATCTATCTATCTATCTATATATATATATATATATATGTATATATATATATGTCTCTCTCTATATATATATTTCTATCTATCTATCTATCTATCTACATATCTATCTATCTATCTATCTACATATCTATGTATCTATGTATATATATATATGTATGTAGATATATATATATATATATATATATATATATATATATATATATATATATATATATATATATATATATATATATATGTTATAACGATGATTTTATTGGTTTCTCTCTTTGATGTATAACGTTTCTGTTCCCAGTGCTTAAATTACTAATGGTAGAACTTTCAAATTTATAGCTAACCATAATTGACCCTCGAGGCCACCATTCTAGATAACTGATTTCTTTTTCACCCGCACCATTTAATTCTGATCAGTCCGTGAAAATATGATCTCGAATCCTATGAATGCTTGTCGTTTGTAATAGTTTAACGCAATGTCACTGACTGAATGCTAATAGCAGTAGTAGCAGCTTTTGTTGTTGATTAGAAAATAACAGAGAATTGAATTGAAATTGCAGGAAGCACTCAGGTAAATAGCCGTGATTAATTGAAATCACGTGGCCTCATAGACATTTCTTTTCGTTTCTTTCTTTTCTTTTTTTTCCTGGAAGACGTGGGAAGAAATAAAACGTATTCAAACCGATTTTACGAAAGTAGATGCTGAAAAACTTGGCAGATCCTTTTTGTTGACGCTGCTTCGTTGCTTCAGTGCATGTTTCTATACTTTTTTTTTTATAGACTAAAATATCGGGCTAATCGTATTCGGAGTTTCTCTCAATGGATACAATTTTATATCTTACAAAGTGATGAGAAATTTTCTTTTTTTAATGAAATAATGGGTATTCACTCGAATATTCACCTGCCTCCCACGTTCATCAATTTACTTCATCTATCTATCTATCTATCTATCTATCTATCTATCTATCTATCTATCTATCTATCTATCTATCTATCCCAGATTATTCATGATCTATCTATCTATCTATCTATCTATCTATCTATCTATCTATCCCAGTTTATTCATGATCTATCTATCTATCTATCTATCCCAGATTATTCATGATCTATCTATCTATCTATCTATCCCAGATTATTCATGATCTATCTATCTATCTATCTATCTATCTATCTATCTATCTATCTATCTATCTATCTATCCCAGATTATTCATGATCTATCTATCTATCTATCTATCTATCTATCTATCTATCTATCTATCCCAGATTATTCATGATCTATCTATCTATCTATCTATCTATCTATCTATCTATCTATCCCAGATTATTCATGATCTATCTATCTATCTATCTATCTATCTATCTATCTATCTATCTATCCCAGATTATTCATGATCTATCTATCTATCTATCTATCTATCTATCTATCTATCTATCTATCCCAGATTATTCATGATCTATCTATCTATCTATCTATCTATCTATCTATCTATCTATCTATCCCAGATTATTCATGATCTATCTATCTATCTATCTATCTATCTATCTATCTATCTATCTATCTATCTATCTATCTATCTATCCCAGATTATTCATGATCTATCTATCTATCTATCTATCTATCTATCTATCTATCTATCTATCCCAGATTATTCATGATATATCTATCTATCTATCTATCTATCTATCTATCTATCTATCTATCTATCTCAGATTATTCATGATCTATCTATCTATCTATCTATCTATCTATCTATCTATCCCAGATTATTCATGATCTATCTATCTATCTATCTATCTATCTATCTATCTATCTATCTATCTATCTATCTATCTATCTATCTATCTATCTATCTATCCCAGATTATTCATGATCTATCTATCTATCCCAGATTACTCATGATCTATCTATCTATCTATCTATCTATCTATCTATCTATCCCAGATTATTCATGATCTATCTATCTATCTATCCCAGATTATTCATGATTTATCTATCTATCTATCTATCTATCTATCTATCTATCTATCTATCTATCTATCTATCTATCTATCTATCTATCAGCTTATTAATTTACAATCATTCTAATCAAATTCATATGGATATTACAGTTCATATCGAACTATCTTTCTATCTATCTATATTTCTCAGCGTAATCATTATGTATGTATGTATGTATGTATGTATGTATGTATCTATCTATCTATCTATCTATCTATCTATCTATCTATCTATCTATCTATATTTTCAGCCAATTCGTTATCTATCCATCTATCTATCTATCTATCTATCTCAGCCTATTCATTATCTACCTATATTGCTCAGTTTATTCAGTATTTACTTTCTATACTTCTTAGCTTATCTATCTATCTATCTATCTATCTATCTATCTATCTATCTATCTATCTATCTTTTTAGGCCTATTCATTATCTGTGTATATATCACCGCCTATTCATTATTTGTCTGTCTGTCTATCTGTTTTAGCCTGTTCACATCTATCATTCTGTTAATATCTAAGAAAAATCACTTTTAGGGCTTCCTTGAATCGACCAATCATTATTAAGCTTCATTCAGTTTTGGCTACGAATTGCAGTTTTAACTCAGGTATAACGCAATATTTGTGAGACAAAACAAAGAGAAAACAAAATGCATTTGTGAACTAAGTTTTCGTATTTTTTCTCTTTCCACCACACACACGCCCGCACACGCGCACACACACACACACACACACACACACACACACACACACACACACACATCTTCAGACGAAGTATAAAACCTTGAGTAATATTTCAAAAATGGCAAATGTCTGCTTGCGAGCCCACAGTGTGGCCACTTGTTTCCTCAAATCTCAAGCAGTTTTCTCAGTTTGATTCTAAAGAAGTTTTTTTATTACCTCAATATCATTATATCTTTACTACGGTTACACATTTCGCGAACAAATTTAATTTCTTCATCCATTAGGCCGTAAGTCTCAAGTCTTTTAACTTTCTTCATTGTATGCTCATTGAAGATACATATCTCATTTGATTAGAATTTCAATCTCGGTTTTCTCTTAGAACCCATTAAGATGTTGTTCTGTCACTGTTCAGATGAAACGTTATTGCCAACGAATGCTTTCTTCTTTTATATGATCAAAACCTGACTTTCTTTTCGGTGTTTATAGTCAGTACATGTGCGCACCATAGGTTCGATGCTGATCGGGATCATAACATGTAGATTATAACATGTAGATCATAACATGTAGTCTGATTTATTAAGCGTTGTAATATAATCATATAAAGTCATATAAAACATACAATCATCTAAAATCATATATAATCATATAAAAATATATTTATAAACAGTACATATCTGAAGAATATGTTCCATGTTGATCAAGATCATAACATGTAGATCATAACATGTAGATTATAACATGTCGATTATAACAGGTAGATTATAACATGTAGATTACAACATGTAGATTACAATATGTAGATTATAACATGTAGATTATAACATGTAGATTACAACATGTAGATTATAACATGTAGGTTACAACATGTACATTATAACATGTAGGTTATAACATGTAGAGTACAACATGTAGATTATAACATGTAGGTTATAACATGTAGATTATGACATGTAGATTACAATATGTAGATTACAATATGTAGATTATAACATGTAGATTAAAACATGTAGATTACAACATGTAGATTACATGTAGATTATAAAAATAGATTACAACATGTAGATTATGACTATAGATTATAACATGTAGTCTGAATTATTAAATGTTACAAAAACGTGTTCATTTAAAAAGTAGGACGTCAGAATTATCAGTCATAAGACAGGAACTAAATGCACTCATACAAATGTAATTTACTGAAATTAAACGTTGTAATAAAATTAAAATTAGTCAAATGGCTATGGTAAATATACGCGTTCTCATTAAAAAGAATTTTTTCAACAATACGAAATTATGGTGAAAGCATTGTTTAAAAGTAGCAGACGTTGATGAACAAGAAACTTTCTTTTATTTGAAGAAGATTGGAAGATAACGAGAGCCAACATTCGTCGGCATCATAGAATCATTTTAAACTCTACGATTCCTTCCTTATCTTCCTGCAGAGTTTTGAATTAACTGTTGACATTCTTCTAGAATGGCTCCGAAACGAGATTGAACAGCCTAGCCTATCCTACTATTTAACCAATTGCTGGGGGGAGTTATAGCGTCGTACTTTTCCCGAGTATATTTACACATATATAATTTACTTTTATGTATACACGTGTATACAAGATTTTTTTTTGACCTGATAGTTAGAATAGCAAATTTCTTTTGAGAAAGTGCTAGTATAGATTAGTTTTGAGTTGGGGATGAGTGTAGGTTTAGTTAAAGATTTAGTATCGCTATAGAATTAGTATTTAAAAGGTAAAAAAGGAAATAAACAATGCAATAAAGATACCAGCTCACCTTGGTATGGATTCCGGAAGCAGTAAACCGGATGTAGTAAAAAGACACCACTATATAGAAGAGGAGTGTGAAAAGTCCTGTTTCCATTGGCTGACGCTGACTGACATGTGTCAATAAGAACGGTCGAAGTCCGGCCTTGCTAGTTTCTTACGATTACTGTTTTTTGCAATGTCGCGCTGCGTAGCACGACGCTTTCAAGGAGGCGGTCTGACTCGTCTAGAATCAGGTCGGGGTTGCTGTTGGAGCCGATATGATGCAAAACCCGAAATCGGCGATGAGAACAGTCCATCACTGAAGACCACCCCTGGTGCATCTAAAATGTATGTTTTAACTAATAACACATAAGCGAATGTAACGAACTTGACTGTAATTCGAACTCGGCTCTCTCCGATACAATATTTCGAGTGCCTATCCATTTCACCGACAGCACATCCAGCAAGACACAAATGGTATCAATTCGAAAAAGAAAATGCAATGTAATTCGCAACAGTTCATTTCCTTTCTCTTATTCCAAAACAGAAACCGTGGTGTCTGTATTTTAACCACAAGAATATTGAAGAGAAAGAAGGAAAAGAGCGGGAAGTAAGATTCTACTCGTCTAGAATTTTGATACTAACAAAACCTTTTACTGCCAATCTAGCAGATTATTTTTCTTTAGATAGATGTGCAAAGAATATAATTTTCCTTTGTGAAATGGAGCTAATTTCCTTTAAGTAAACCCTTCTTTAATGCGCCCTTTACTTTCGGGACGTGGGCGGTCGTGGTTATCCAGAACTTTCTGTCATTTGTATCTCTCCGTCGAGAAGGGGCTGGGTATATAACTCGGTGACTGAAACGGCCTTAAAAGCGGAAGTACCTAGGGGTATTTTTGGGGCGGTATGACCGTTAAGCCTACTTTAAATCTCGACCTTGGACCAGATCCAATTGTGTGGTGAGTGTCTTGGTAAATTCTTATTAAATATTATTTTTGCTGTATCTTTTAATCCTATTCTGCCAAACACAAATTCTTTAGGTTATTCATTGCTTTCCCTTATTTCTCTTTATGTCCTTGCGAGTGTCAAATATTCCAAGCCTTCATTCCTCGTTATACGCTTAAGTAATACCAACTGTCACTCTCATATTTTCTCTAAAACTTCGTCACTGCTACGCGTTCAGTGTATCGTATTCTTTCTATACTTCTGTAAATAGTCCATTTCTGTTGCCTCAAGACATATCTTTGTCTGTGAGGATATTGTCCAGTACTCACAGCCAGATACGAGTGCCAATATTAGTTAACAGATCCAGTACTCTATTTACATTGCTATATTACATTGCTATCATCCTCATCTTTGTTGCCATATTCATCACAACGTTTCGGACGTTGTACGCTGCGGCCTTCTTCAGGTGGTTGGAATGTCGAACTGAACCCTTTATTTCACTCGCTGGGGTAGACTGTTCTAGTTCCACGTGCCATATCTAATGGGTGTCAGTTATCAGTTATCACCTGTTAATTTCACTCTCCAACTTCTCCACTGGCTGAACCAGGTATTGAACTCACATTCTTTGGGTCCTGTCACTGGATCTAACTAACGCATTTATCCTTTCTGTGTCTCTAATTAACACAGTGTCATCTGCATATCTAATATCATTAAGATTGTGGCCGAGAATGATGAATGCTTGTAGGACTTCTAATTCTCTCACGATTGTTTTACTGTAAAGTTTAAATAAGTCCGGTGATACGACACATCCTTGTCTTATGCCCCTTTTTATTTTTGCGTATTTACTGAATTAATTTCATATTCTCGTGCAGGAGGTTTGCTCTTAGTATTTTTCTAAAGTCCTTTCCAAATAAATCAAGATAACCTATCACTTCTAGGTGTTCTTTGTTACGTATCGTGTCAAAAACTGTTGGATAATCTATAAAACACAGGTAAAATCAATTTCCATGTGTATTATTTTTCTTTTTGAGACCATTCTGAACCTAAATATCGTATTCCGAACTTAACTATTTCACACTTATATAAGTATATATATATATATATATATATATATATATATATATATATATATATATATATATATATATATATATATATATATATATATATTAATAATGTCATTCGCAGACAGTACTGTTTCGCTGTATCACAGCTCCTCGGTGAAACTAGACATCCGAATGCTTCGAGCCAGGACCGAAACTCGACCAATTTGGTGTCAGTTAGAGTTTCTACCGCTGTACTATCATCATTCAGCAGAGAGAAACAGCTAATTCTAGCGTATTTTTACAAATGTAAACAAACGCCAATCAGTCATAGGGCTCCAATTCATTTTACTGAAGAGCTTTGCATTAGCGCAGGTGGCTGTTGTTTAAAGAATCAGCTTATCTCTCAACAGTGCTCAATTGAAATATATATATATATATATATATATATATATATATATATATATATATATATATATATATATATATATGCACATTTCATTAAAAACGACTGACAAGGTGCTTTTATTTAGTTTTTTATATAATTTCTCGTGCGATCTAATAACGTTTTTCTTTTCAGAGGATAAATTATATAAAAACTGTCCGGATGTTCTTTTTATCCGAGCGCTTTCGGCTACACATTTAGCCATTTTCAAGGATTATATTTCAACTGTTAGAATTAGAAATAGTTTGTTATATGTATGTTTTATAAAGTGATTCATTTTTTTTGTTTCAAAACACGGTCAAGATATTATGTCCACATTCAAAGTTAATATTATTAAGTGTTAATGTTATATAGGAATATATATATATATAATGCAAGAAATAGCGTTTCGACAGTTTTTTAAATCATTTCACTCCAAACAACACCACAAATCCAGCAAGACGGAAGAGGCTCGTTTTATGGGAATAAAGTGTCGATGCCGACACTTGAGTTTGAACATGGATCGTCAGTGACCAAACACAGGCGATCCCATTCTTCAATTAAGTAGAACACGTGACCATAGAGGAAACGCATATATAGGAAGTTGCGTGACGTCAAAATGATCTATTCCTATTCTAAACTTTATTACTATTCGGATCGCTATATCTACTCTATCCTCTATTACTATATGGACCGCTTTTCTCTACTATATTCACAATAATATTTCTCTATTCAGATCCCCATTCGGTGGTTACTATTCGAGCGAGTACTATTAGTGCGAGATTATTTGAAGGCGTCTGAAACCAGTATGGTTCAACGGCGTTACTATAGTTGTATCTGCGATTACAGAGTCTCTACTACAACGAGCATTACGAAAGTGACAACGAGTATTCGTTGACATCGCAAAAGTGGCAACGAGTGTAGGATAACATCACAAAAAGCTACTAAGTTTGAAAAAATACGAGAAAACAAAAACGTTATTAATGGTCGAGAACAATAAAATAACAAGAATTTAGTAGGAAGAAGGTAACGATTGACATTGCATTTAAATTTTTGAAGAGGAAGAAGCCAGAAGAAAGTTCCGTAAACGAGAAGTGCGATAGAAGAAACTCTTAGCATAGAACTTACGGTTCCAGCTAGCCATTTTATTATACTGTACGTCTGGACTATAATGGGTATGTCCCAATCCGTATAAATACAGTAGAATATACTGTATGTGGTAGTCATTTGTCTTCTACTTGGGATTCATTTGCGATTCACCTTAATTCACTTCTCGCTCACCACTAGCTGTTGATATACTACACGCCGCTGGCGAATCTTGTATGCTGTTTCTGTTATAAATATTATCTTTCTATTTTCAACTTTCGCTTTGTTTATTCTCATTCAGTAAACTTTTCCTGGGTTACAACACATTTCAACTATAAAATGCTGCGCAGTTAATTTATAGTAAAACCAATTTCAGTATTAACAGCTCGCGAAACATTTTTATCATCACGCCAGAGTGAAGGCCCGATGTCCAGAGGTTGATTGATTGATTGTCCTTATACGGCTTATCAACCCTTTTCCGTGTTATTTAAAGCCAGAAATATATTTATGTTGTAATTTTATTTTGGAGATAATAACTAATAAAATTCTACTAATTAACCCATAGATGGGAGAGAGAAGAGACGATTTCATAAATTTCTGAATTGTATTTGACCGTAAGTGAATATAACAAAACGGTCTGAAAATGGAACTCGGCTTACCAATTACCATTCCCGAACCGTTATCCATTAGACGATTCGCACATCCAAACTTACAGTACCTGGCATTACCGTACAGTACCCCAGTTAATTACTAACCAGACTCAACGTTGCTTAATATCTGTGTGATCGTACGAAAACCGGTGTTGATGTCCAGATTTGTTCTGCTGTTCGTAATATAACTCTTCCATTTTTCTGCTGTATTGCTTCTGAGGATCAGACCAAGCGACTCTTGTAATCTCGTTCGGGGAACGTGCAGCTTAGAATATAAGCCTACACTAACAATTCTCCCGGCGCTACCGGAAGCAAATATGCAACCACTTATTTACGACTGCGCACTCCAGTCAGCCAGGAGCCACCAGCTGCAATATCTAAAAGAAGTAGACCGAATCAAATCGGACGTCACGAATATCCCTTATATATTTGAATTAATTTCCAAATGCATTATGGGACACAATACAAATACAATTATTACCCACGCCATAAAATGCATATTGATATTAATTTAGCTTAGGACTGTACAATGCCGAATACAGAAAACGGAGAAGAAGGTTTGTGATACTCCACTCTTTCAGCTCGGGAATTATTCTGCTTAGAAAATCAGAATTTAAATTACTGACTTTTACTAGGACACGAACACAGACTAACTGGAACAGTGAGAAATACGGAAATATTTTAGTCACGAAGAATGCCACTATACGTCAGTTTGTATTATTATTGATTGTATCATTTTTCTCATATCTTATTTTGGTTGTTAATTATTGCAATAGCAAGGGGATTTTCACAATCTAGGATCGTTATGTAAAGAGCATACATCTCGAACAAATGCGTATGGTCCAGCACTTATCTCTGGAAGTGTGAGATTACCCCACATTCTTAGCATCTGCCAGGTGACGTGGTAATCTGCGCTGGAAGAGGAAAGAACATAAACTTTCTCTCTCTCTCTCTCTCTCTCTCTCTCTCTCTCTCTCTCTTTCTCTCTCTCCCTTACACATACTGTGCAATCGCACCCAGAACACAGTGTAGCGACAACACGGGATTTGTGCTCGCCTATACAGATTTTCCCCAGGGAAAATCGACAACTAAATTTTAACTAAACCACGTGGCGCGCGCGCACGCGCACACACACAGACACACACACACACACACACACATTTCCGCTAAACCCATAAACTTTTTTCTTTAATAATGTTTTTTAAATTTTCTATCTGTATATATATATATATATATATATATATATATATATATATATATATATATATATATATAGACAATATTAGTGGTAAATATACACATACATATGCAATTATATATACACATACATATATGTATAAAAATAATTCCAAGAGGATATGATCCAGGTAGAACTCGATGTCCAGGACAGAGTAAGGATATAATAAAAAGACTTAAACACTAATATTCCATGGTCATAATTTATTCCATTGGAATCGTAAGAACGATCCAATTCATCAGACCTACAGATTCAAAAAGAAAACAGAAAAAACAACTCCGGGAAAAATTAGTGAGAGTATGTGTAAGAGTGTGGGAGGACCTGAGATCTATATAGAGGGGTAAAAGACATGAGAGGCAGGGAGGTCCAAAGGTGGAGGGGGCCTTAAAATTTAACAGAGAGAAGATTTAAAGAGGGGTTTCAGTGAGAAAAGAGTGCGTATTTTCAAACGTCCGAAGATATACCGGAAGAGTGTACATTTCTTGGCGACACACACACCCCATAGGCGATAAAATCTTATACTCCCGCCAAGACCCCTACAACGCATACATACACACACATACACACACATCTCTCTCTCTCTCTCTCTCTCTCTCTATATATATATATATATATATATATATATATATATATATATACATATACATGTGCACATACATCTGCACGCCTAGGACAACCGATTTCAAAACCAATGCTAAATTCGCTATAATTGAGATAATGGAAAAGTTTAGGTAAGATAACATTAGAAAGATTTTAGGATTCCCCGAAGTTAAGACGGTGCTCGGAAACATTGTCTAGCCGGGCCAAGCCATAAACTTAACACTATAGATAGTTCTAATATAAAACCCTGCAAATCACAACTCAGTCACCCACACCCACACGGATCTATTCACGTACGCACATACACACTCTTTAATGAGTCACACACACCCATCTTATTATACACGCTCACACATACCCTACTCACTCCCTACCTAAGGACCAAAAACACACACACACACACGCGCGCGCCCACCCCTACCAGAGGCCCCCATAAACCTATCAGACTGGCTAAATGATTCTACATACATATCTAAATATGCACACACACATATAAACACATATAGTGATCTAGAAATTATTTTGGCGTCAAGAAGATCCATATTTAAATACAATGAGGCTATGTGGGTGAAGAAGTATAATGAAAGTTTCGATGTACCTATGGGAGCTTTCGATTCCGCCAAAATTGCAGATGTAGTGGGCATATATATCCTAGATACCTTAAGTAGAATAGTTAGCCTCAACCAAGTCGGGCTTTATAGAGATGACGGTCTAATCTTCGTCCCTAGTAGTAATGGCCTCTTAACTTCCAGCTTACATAAGAAGGTTGTCAGAGCTTTCAAATACCTAGGCCTTAAGATTGAAATATCTTCCAACCTGAAAATTGTTAACTTTTTGGATATTACTCTTAACCTATCAAATGATATATTTAGACCTTTCCATAAACTGGATCAACATCCACTCTAACCACCCTTAATCTGTGATAGACCACATCCCCAAAACCGTGAATACTAGAATAAACAAGCTATCATCTAACCATAGAATTTTTGAAGAGAATAAATTTACATACAACCAGGCCCCCAAGAATAGTGGTTTTAGACAAAAATTAAACTTTAACAGAGAACTAACAAATCAAAATATTAAGAATAGAACTAAATACAGAAAGAGGAAAGTAATATGGTTTAACCCACCATATTGCAGGCTCTCCAAAATTGATATAGGTAGTTTCTTTCTTAGATTAGTAAATAAACACTTTCATAGTAAACATCCATTACATAAAATTTTCAATAGGAAGACACTGAAAATTAGTTACTCGTGCGTGAATAATATAGAGAAAATTATATCTCCCCATAATTGTAGAATACTTAGAAACTACCACAGTAACGTAACCCAAACGAGTGAACCCACCTGCAGTTGTGGGAATAAAGACCTTTGTCCTATCGGGGGTAAGTGCATGTATAAAAACGTAGTGTACGAGGCAACTATCTTCCCCGAAGAAAACAGAAACGAGAAGAAAAGATATATAGGTATATCCGCTGGTGATTGGAAGCAACGTCTATACAGCCATAGGCACTCCTTTAGATACAGATACCTCAGAAACCAAACGTCCCTATCCAAACACTACTGAGATCTGGTGGATAAGGGACTAACCCCACTTTTCGAATGGAGATACTTGTCAAGAGCTAGCACATCTAATAACTTCCGTGATCGGTGTAATCTGTGCATCGCCGAAAAGATCTTTATTATCATAGATGAAAATCAGGATGAGCTGTTAAACCTTCGGAGTGAGATCTTATCTAAATATAGACACATAAAACGGTTCAAAACATGAACACAGTTTTGAAACACGTTGTCGGGTGTGACACTTCCACCTTAGGCCAGTAACATCGGGCATGATTTTCTGTGTATTGAATATTACTTGTATGTATAATTCTGTATGGTTATGTGAGGCGCCATGTATTTCAAATTTTTAAAAAAATTTTTTTAGGCTTCATTCATGTAATGACTATTACGTATATGTATCATTGTGCATGTTTATGTGATGCGCCATGCATTTCTAATTTTGGTAATTTTGGCTTTCCTTTATTCATGTGGTGATATATGTGTGAGTGGTTATGTAAGTAAACATTTCCCCTAATAACTGATTTGCAAAATCAGATAGCATTATAATGGTTATACACCTAGGTATACATTCTAACATTAGAGAGAGATACACGCTACTCACCCAGCGGTTTTTAGAATATTTTTTTTTATTTTTTTAATTGTCCTTTGATTTTGTTTTAAATATAGAAATGTATATATGCGTCCATATGGGTGTATGCGCGTGTGTGTAGATGTGTATATATAAGTATACGCATAAATATATGTATATATATATATGTGTATGTGTGTAAGTATATAAATATGTGTGTGTGTGTGTGTACACCTACATATATGGACGTATAGATACGTAGGTAGATATATATGTAGATGTGTTTATATGTGTGTGTGCATATTTAGATATGTATGTAGACATATATAGCTGTATATGGGTGTAGATGTACGCAGGTATGTGTTGGGGCGCACACACCATCACAACCACAATAGACTGATCCTATTATTATAAATAGAACAGTAGTTTGAGAGACTGTGAGCAGTGTAGCAGTGTAGTGCAGTGCAGAGTGAGACTTCTGTAGTGATCAGTTACACTTCCGTTTCTCGACCGGAAGATACCATTTGGACTTTATTACTATTACTTATTGTTACTACTAACCTACGTTCGTTCTACTACTAATCTCTCTGATGTAAATACCTCTCTGATTATACCAGTATTTTCCCCTACGACTGTGTTTGTTCGTTATTACCATATACTCACGTGGAAACACTCAACAGTGGCGACGAAGGATGTTTTATTGATCTCAACAGTATGTATAATCAATCGGAAGTCCGGATGGTGAAAATGGAATTTTGTCTATAGTTTTTCATTTGTCTTTTATCTTGTCAGCAGGAATTCTTCAATATTCCTTGTGTTGGTCAAACGGTCTCTTTTGGGTTGTTATTTGGGATGAGGGCGGGATGGAAACATGCCGCCCGAGAATCATTTTGCCAGTCTGATAGGTTTATGGGGGCCTCTGGTAGGGGTGGGCACGCGCGCGCGCGCGCGCGCGTGTGTGTGTGTGTGTGTGTGTGTGTGTGTGTGTTTGGTCCTTAGGTAGGGAGTGAGTAGGGTATGTGTGAGCGTGTATACTAAGATGGGTGTGTGTGATCATTTGACTCATTAAAGAGTGTGTATGAGGTGATGTGCGTACGTGAATAGATCCGTGTGGGTGTGGGTGAGTAAGTTATGATTTGCAGGGTTATATATTAGAACTATCTATATTGTTAAGTTTATGGCTTGGCCCGGCTAGACAATATGTTTCCGAGCGCCGTCTCCACTTAACTTCAGGGAATCCTAAAATCTTTCTAATGTTATCTTACCTAAACTTTTCCATTATCTCAATTATAGCGAATTTAGCATTGGTTTTGAAATCGGTTGTCCTAGGCGTGCAGATGTATATGTATAATATATAGATAGATATAGATGTGTGTGTATCTGTGTGTATGTATGCGTTGTAGGGGTTTGGGCGGGAGTATAAGATTTTATCGCCTATGGGGTGTGTGTGTCGCCAAGAAATGTACACTGTTCCGGTATATCTTCGGACGTTTGAAAATACGCACTCTTTTCTCACTGAAACCCCTCTTTAAATCTTCTCTCTGTTAAATTTTAATGCCCCCTCCACCTTTGGACCTCCCTACCTCTCACGTCTTTTACCCCTCTATATAGATCTCAGGTCCTCCCACACTCTCACACATACTCTCACTAATTTTTCCAGGAGTTGTTTTTTCTGTTTTCTTTTTTAATCTGTAGGTCTGATGAATTGGATCGTTCTTACGATTCCAATGGAATAAATTATGACCATGGAATATTAGTGTTTAAGTCTTTTTATTACATATATATATATATATATATATATATATATATATATATATATATATATATATATATATATATAATTAAGCTCTTGATAATATATTTCAATTGTGCACTCTTGAGAGAAAACCTAATCCTACAAGCAGCAGCCGGCAATGCTAAAACGCAATGCTCTTCGGTAAAATAAATGTGAGCCCTCTGGCTGACTGGCGTTTGTTTACATTCGTAAAGACAATACACTAGAATTAGCAGTTTCTCACTGCCGAGTGTTGATGGCTTAGCAATAGAAACTCCGACTGACATCAAATCGGTCGCGTTTCGATCGTGGCCTGAGGCTTTTGGACGCCTTATCGCACCGAGGTGCTGTGATACAGCGAAACAGTACTGTTTCCGAATGACACATACACACACAAACACACACACACACACACACACACACATATATATATATATATATATATATATATATATATATATATATATATATATATATATATACACACAAGTATATCATTTTCTCTTCTTGGAATATGCTGGTCTCTTTATAGATATATTTAAAAATTCCTTCACCGGTTGAATTAATTTATTCTGACGAATTTTAACCTCTACCCATCTCAGTGGTCCACTCTTCCCGCAGCAGAATCATGCCTTATGAGAAGCCATGTCAAATAAAACAATGGCAATACTTCCATTAAGAAATTTAGAACAATGTCATCATTATCGTACCATTTTGTAACCAGGTAAATCTGAGGAAATTTATTGGATATAAATACACAGTATGGTTACACAAGTCTTCAGAATGCTAAACATTCTTGCAGCTTTCATTAATGACATTCGTTAAACAACTTCAGTATTTCCTCGGATTTTTAATTCAAGTATTTTTTACGAAGAAACAACTTTAGGACGTACAAATTCAAAGATTACCAGTTCCATTTCCCACAATGTTCTTAATTTTCTGAAACGGTCCTGATACCTATTGAGATCACTCTCCTTCAATTCCAATGCAGTTTATTAAAACAAAACCATTAATTTAAGGCAACCAAATCATTAAACCTTTGTTGCTGTTTATGGTCGCGTTGCTGCGACAGGATCCGTGAAACCACAAACTATGGATCGAGGACGACTGAAATCCGTTCGTAAGCCTCACCACGAAGAACACATTCTACAAACTGTCGCAGTCGATACAGGTATCAGCACACGTCAATTAATGTTATATGTATATGGAATTTTGTCATTTTTTGGTGTCATGAAACTTCTTCAAAATTTTGTAAAGGTATTTTGATACAGTATATATATATATATATATATATCAGGTCATCCCATAAGTTCTGTCCGAATTTTGAATTTTGAAACAAGTGACCAAATGTTACATTTAATTACAGATTCAATCAACAATATATTTTCCCTGATTATCTATGACACCCTTCCATCTATTAACAAGCTTACTAATTCCATTACTGTAAAATTCTTTTGGCTTTGATTCGAAGAACTCACAAATGTCAGTTTTAACCTCTTCCTGTGTTACAAAATCTGTTTCTTACAAATGATTCTGTAAGCTACGAAACAAATTTTAGTCTGAAGGAGGAAGGTCGGGAGAATAAGGTGGATGAGGAATTTTCTCCCAACCACTTCGATCTTTTGTGACGTGATTCTTGCTGTGTGTGGTCGCGCATTGTCCTGATGAAACATCACCCGTTTTCGATTCATTAGAGCAGGTCTTTTTTTCCTCAAAGCTTGGTTCAAACGCTCTAATTGCTGACAGTATATTTGAGCATTAATTGTTGCATTAGGTGGTAAGAATTCAAAGTGGATTATTCTTTGGCAATCCCACCAGATTGAAAGAAGAACCTTTTGCCCATAAAGTTACCTTCACGGCTGTGGCTGGGGTCCTTCCCCTTTACCAAGCCACTGTCTACGACGCTTACCATTTCGATAAAAGATCCATTTTTCGTCGCCAGTCACATGTCAATCCAAAAAAGGTGAAACAAGTTGGCGAGAATGGAGAGAAGATCAGATGTCAACTCGGGATTTGAGGTTGTTTTCAGACAATTAATGAGGCACTCATTTTCCAAGTTTAGGAACTTTTCCAAGTTGTTGAAGATGATGATGAACAGTTGTATGGTTTGAACTGAGAACCACTGCCAATTCCTCAACGGATAAAGCAGGATTTTAATCAAGGGCTGCTTCAAGAAGCTTTTCATCAAACTCAACTGGACGTCCGGTTCGATCTTCATCTTCAAGGGTGAAATGTCCACCTCTGAATTTTGCAAATCATCTTCTGCAAGTTCTTTCATTCACACATTCCTCTCCATAAACTGAGTGAATGTTTCTAGCCGCTTCGGCTGCTGAGTTTCCTTTCTTGAACTCATAAAGCATTATGTGCCTCAAATGATTTTTGGATACTTCCATGTTAGCAGGGTTTTAATCAAACAAAATTTAATTTTATTGTTCTCTGAAATAAAATTTGATCAGCTTAAATGCATCTAAACATAAAAATAATGTTCTGCTCCATTAGACATTGTAAAATACTCTTTAAATTTCGTTCATTTTAACAAAAAGTTAAAATTCGGACAGAACTTATGGGATGACCTAATATATATATATATATATATATATATATATATATATATATATATATATATATATATATATATATATATATATATATCCTTTGTTAAAACTGAGCGTAATTACCACAATATTAATACTATGAAATTTTAAAAACCCATTTAAAATACTATAGATGTACCGTAATTCCCCATGTATAATGTCACTTCATCCATAATACGCACCCCTAAAATTGTGCTGAAAGTGTGGGAAAATGCTTTTACTCGTGCATAATACGCACCCATTATTTGGTAATCACACACTATAAATTCTATCTCTCCAATTTCATTACGGCCAACACAGGGGGTATTACGGCTATGACTAGCTTAGACGAGCTCTGACCAGGTTGGACAAGCTATGACCAGCTAAGACCAGCTTAGACCAACTGCCTGAGTAGAAACACTCTGGTCCCCGGTTAAAAACAAACCTTGTGTCACAAACTGACTCTGTGGGGTTCAAGTAAATCGCTTGATTAAAAATGTTTTTAAACATAGAATAATCTAATTTAGTTTTATGATAATTCTTATTTTATTTTACATTTGTAAGTATTAGGTATATATGATTGTATTTGACATCTTATGGGGTCGCAATCGCCGAATGTTAGTGTCAAATTGTCGTATATTTGGGGTCAGTAGTCATTTCGTAACAGAAATCGGCCTATGAAACGGCAATTTTTAAAAGATTTTTTGTATCTGTGCATAATACGCACCTCTAATTTTGTTTATTATTTTTTTAGAAAATGCGTATTATATATGCGGAATTACGGTATAATTTAATTTTTCATTTTATTGTTATATATTGTTTTGAGTATTCTTTCTAATTATTTTGTTAGAATGATAACGGTTACTATTTTCTTATAAGGTCGCATGCGGTATTCACTGACAAACAGTCGCTTGAAATTCACAAACTCTTCCTATGAAAACAAAGCTTATGAAGCCAACTAACTCTTATCGATCTTCCCATTATTAATGACGGAATCATTTCTGAACTTTTCCAAGATGTCATATGGAAGGTCAACATGTCATTTTCTAACATGACTAAAAATGAGATAAAGACTAAACATAATGAAAAAAAAAATTATTTATTTTGAAAAGTGGAATTTAAAAAATCGCAAGTTTCAAAAATTCAAATACGAAATTAGGTGTCATTTCAGTAAACAAATAAAACTGCTTGTAATTCACACATAGTACGAGTAAAACTAGAAACTCAGAAACACAGCTGAGTTAGGGAGTTACTTTACTAAGCATGAACATTTGAATCATTTGCTAAATATTAAGGAAAGATATTCTCTGGTTTGTTTGTACACATGTTGATACTAAAGAAGAGTGAATCTTAATATATTTCGCAGATGAACGCATGAACACAGAGGGGTACTATAAACATATGAACACAGAGGGGTACTAGAAACATATGAACATAGAGGGGTACTAGAAACACATGAACACGGAGGAGTACTATAAACATATGAACACAGAGGGATGCTATAAACACATGAACACAGATTGGTACTATAAACATATGGAAACAGAGGAGTACTATAAGCACATGAACACAGAGGGGTACTACCAACACATGAACACAGAGAGGTACTATAAACACATGAACACAGGGGTACTATGAACACATGAACACATGAACACAGAGGTGTACTATCAACACATGAACACCGAGGAATACGTAAATATATGAACACAGATGGGTACTAGAAACACATGAACATAGAGGAGTACTATAAACATATGAACACATAGGGGTACTATAAACATATGAACATAGAGAGATCACTATAAACACATGAACACAGAGGTGTACTATAAACTTATGAACACAGAGCGGTGCTATAGACACATGAACACAGATTGGTACTATCAACACATGAACACAGAGGGGTACTATAAAAATGTGAACAGACAGGGATCACTATAAGCACATGAACACAGAGGGGTACTATAAACATATGAACACAGAGGAGTACTATAAACACATGAATACAGACGGGTACTACCAACACATGAACACAGAGAGATACTATAAACACATGAATATAGAGGGGTGCTATAAATACATTAACACATATTGATACTATAAACATATGAACACAGAGGGGTACTATATACATATGAACACAGAGGGGTTCTCTAAACACATGAACACAGGGGTACTATGAACACATGAACGCAGAGGGGAACTATGAACAGATGAACACAGAGGTGTACTATCAACACATGAACACTGAGGAATACTTAAACATATGAACACAGATGGGTACTAGAAACACATGAACATAGAGGAGTACTATAAACATATGAACACAGAGCGGTGCTATAAACATATGAACACAGATTGGTACTATCAACACATGAACACAGAGGGGTACTATAAACATGTGAACAGACAGGGATCACTATAAGCAGATGAACACAGAGGGGTACTATAAATATATGAACACAGAGGAGTACTATAAACACATGAATACAGACGGGTACTACCAACACATGAACACAGAGAGGTACTATAAACACATGAATATAGAGGGGTACTATGAACACATGAACACAGAGGAGTACTATAAACATATGAACACAGAGGGGTGCTATAAACACATGAACACAGAGGTATACTATAAACATATGAACACAGAGGTATACTATAAACATATGAACACAGAGCGGTGCTATAAACACATGAACACAGAGGTATACTATAAACACATGAACACAGAGGTATACTATAAACATATGAACACAGAGCGGTGCTATAAACACATGAACACAGATTGGTTCTATCAACACATGAACACAGAGGGGTACTATAAACATGTGAACAGACAGGGATCACTATAAGCACATGAACACAGAGGGGTACTATAAACATATGAACACAGAGGAGTACTATAAACACATGAATACAGACGGGTACTACTAACACATGAACAGAGAGAGGTACTATAAATACATGAATATAGAGGGGTACTATGAAGACATGAACACAGAGGGGTACTATAAACATATGAACACAGAAGGGTGCTATAAACATATGAACACAGAGGGGTACTAGAAACATATGAACACAGAGGAGTACTATAAACATGTGAACACAGGCGGTGCTATAAACACATTGACACAGATTGGTACTATACACATATGAACACAGAGGGGTACTATATACATATGAACACAGAGGGGTTCTATAAACACATGAACACAGGGGTACTATGAACACATGAACGCAGAGGGGTACTATGAACAGATGAACACAGAGGTGTACTATCAACACATGAACACTGAGGAATACTTAAACATATGAACACAGATGGGTATTAGAAACACATGAACATAGAGGAGTACTAATAATTACCCTCTCCAAGTTCTTCACTCCCTTAACCGGGTATTGACCTCAAACACTTTGGTTAGATCCAGTGACAGAACCCAAAGAGTTTGGGTTCAATACCTGGTTAAGGCTGTGGAGAACATGGAGAGGGTAATTATTAGGAGATAACTGATAACTGATATCCATTAAACATGGCACGTGAAACTAGAAGAGTCTACCCCAGTGAGCGAAATAAGGGGTTCAGCTCGACATTCCAACCACCTGAAAAAGGCAGGAGCGTGCACTGGCCGAAACGTTGTAATAAATCACTTATTATTTGTCAATTGTATATCAGCTCTACATAAGAGTTGGTAACATATTTACTTACGTATATAGGTATTTAATGAGCTAGCTGACTTGGTCGAAATATTGTTAGCAACAAATTGTTCAAAAGAGATACGCTAAATAAATAAACAAAATAGAAAAGAAAGAAGAAAGAAACAAACGATTAAAAAGGAAACAAGAAAATACTGACGAGAGCAACAGACAAAGAAAGAAAGAAAAAGGAAAGAAAGGATTAAAAGAAGCAATGAAAGACAAAAAAGAAAGAAGGAAAGAAAGAAAGAAATGAGTAAAAGGAAAAATCTGACTCTAGCAAAAGACAAAGAAAGTATAGCTAACTAGCAAGATCTATAGACAGATAGATACAAATAAATTACTAATAGGTAGAAAAGGAAACAAGGAAATGCTGATGATAGCAAAAGAAAGAAAGAAAGAAAGACCAAAAGGAAGGAAGGAAGGAAGAGCAAAAGAAAGAAAGACAAAAAAGAAAGAAAGACAGAAAGAAAGACAGAAAAAAGTGCAAAAGAAAGAAAGAAAGTGCAAAAGAAAGAAAGACAGAAAAAAGAGCAAAAGAAAGAAAGAAAGAAAGGAAGGAAGGAAGGAAGGAAGGAAGGAAGAGCAAAAGAAAGAAAGACCAAAAGAAAGAAAGAAAGAAAGAAAGAAAGAAAGAAAGAAAGAGCGGAATTATGGAAAAATGATGAAAACTTGACGAAAAGAAAGCCAGAACAGAGTACCTCATTAAAACTTAGAAAAAGAAAGAAAATGGCAACGAAAGCTTCAGATAAGAAAGAAAGAAAGAAAGAAAGACAGAAAGAAAGAAAGAAAGAAAAAAAGAGCAAAAGAAAGAAAGAAAGAGCAAAAGAAAGAAATAAAGACCAAAAGAAAGAAAGAAAGGAAGAAAGAAAGAAAGAAAGAAAGAAAGAAAGAAAGAAAGAAAGAAAGAGCGGAATTATGGAAAACTTGACGAAAAGAAAGCCAGAACAGAGTACCTCATTAAAACTTAGAAAAAGAAAGAAAATGGCAACGAAAGCTTCAGATAAGAAAGAAAGAAAGAAAGACAGAAAGAAAGAAAGAAAAAAAGAGCAAAAGAAAGAAAGAAAGAGCAAAAGAAAGAAATAAAGACCAAAAGAAAGAAAGAAAGGAAGGAAGAAAGAAAGAAAGAAAGAAAGAAAAAAAGAGCGGAATTATGGAAAAATGATGGAAACTTGACGAAAAGAAAGCCAGAACAGAGTACCTCATTAAAACTTAGAAAAAGAAAGAAAATGGCAACGAAAGCTTCAGATAAGAAAGAAAGAAAGAAAGAAAGAAAGAAAAAAAGAGCAAAAGAAAGAAAGAAAGAGCAAAAGAAAGAAATAAAGACCAAAAGAAAGAAAGAAAGGAAGAAAGAAAGAAAGAAAGAAAGAAAGAAAAAAAGAGCGGAATTATGGAAAAATGATGGAAACTTGACGAAAAGAAAGCCAGAACAGAGTACCTCATTAAAACTTAGAAAAAGAAAGAAAATGGCAACGAAAGCTTCAGACAAGAAAGAAAGAAAGAAATACAGAAAGAAAGAAAGAAAGCAGAAAATAATTATAGAAGGTAAAGAAAAATTTGACGATAAAAGTAGAAACGAAATATCTCATTAAAAGGTCGAAAATGGTAGAAGTAAATGACAAATAAAGAAATAAAATAAAGAAAGGAATTATATAAGGATAAAGGAAGAGTTAGCATAATGAGAAAATACAAAAAGAAAGGAGAAAATGGCAAAAGCATTGTACAAAGAAATAGACTAGATAGATAGATAGATAGATAGATAGATAGATAGATAGATAGATAGATAACAGAAATAGATGGATAAAAATAGCAAAAGACTAAGAAGGAAAGAAATAACAAAAAAGAGAACAAAAGTATAGATAGATAAATAAATGTCTAAAAGATGGAAAATGAAACGAGAAAATGCAAAAGATACCTTAAGACAAAGAGATATAGAGAGAGAGTGATAAAAAAGAAATATAGATAGAAATGACTTTATAAAGAAACGACTAAAAGATAGAAAAAGAAACAAGAAAATGCTGACGAGAGCCAAAAACCCAAGAAAGAAAGAAAGAAAGAAAGAAAGAAAGAACTGACTACAAAAAGAAAGAATGACTAAAAGATAGAAAAAAGAAACAAGAAAATGCTGACGATAGCAAAAAGGTAACAAAGAAAGAAAGACTGGAATTATAGAATATTAAGGGAAAATTGGCGAAAAGAAAGCAAGAATGTACCTCATTAAAATATCGAAAAAGAAATGAAATGGCGACGAAAGCAAAAGACAAAGAAAGAAAGAAAGAAAGGAAGAAAGAAAGATAAAAATGTACAGAATATATGTAGGAAGAAGTCGAAAGCTGTGGAATAAAAAAATTAATTGAATATATCAATAAAATTATATCTACCAATCTGAAGAATAAATAAATTCTACCCCCACCAAACAAAAAAACAAAGAAAAATCAAATAAAATCAAGCTATCAGACTGACTAATCAAATGAAGCTTCTGCACACAATTTATTCCCGCTGATTACTCGTTAGTTGTTTAGGATCATCGTCAAGGAGGTGAGATCGGTTGGGTTGGGTCTAATAAGCAAGCAGCGTGTTTGCCTTCTTCCATTGATAGCTCCAAACTCGTTGCCACAGAAACAGTCATCAGAAGAGAGAAATTATAGAACCTTCCACCGACAGACGTCAACAAGTGTGTTTCAGAAAAAAAGGCAGAAGTGTTTACTTGTGAGCTGCGCGTGTACTCCAAGCTCATTACTGGTGCAATATGGTCATATTTTATGTTTCGTGATTGTTTTAGTGTCACACATATTATCGGCGTTGTCGGGTGACATAATCCTCGGTCACAATCATCAAACATATATTCTGAGCGAACGTCGGATTAAATATCATTCTGAAACTGAGGATTTAATCTCATTTTAAGACATGAGTAAATCTAGTCTCCTGCATACCAAATTTTCCCTGCTTTTGTATAAGTTTAAATCAGACTACAGGCTGAGATAATAGATTGGCGCATTGTCGGGAAATAATGGTAAACAAGGTCTATATCATTAGTCCTCAAAACGTCTGATCTCGCGTATTGGCTGTGCGGCTCAGATTGAATCTCTCCAATTACATTTATATATATATATATATATATATATATATATATATATATATATATATATATATATATATATATATATATATAAGTAATGAAAATCTTGGTAATCCTTATAGAAGTGTGGTCTGATGAGCCAGGGAAAAAGAAACTCCCTTGGGAAATAAATTATAACCATGAACCCTTAATGTTGTCTGTTTTCATTATATATATATATATATATATATATATATATATATATATATATATATATATATATATATATATATTATTGATAACTATTGTTCTCATCTTTGTCGCCATATTTATTACAACGTTTGGGCCGTTGAATGCTCCGGCCTTCTGCAGGTGGTTGGAATGTCGAACTGAACCCTTTATTTCGATCACTGGGATAGACTGCCATGGTTAATGGATGTCAGTTATCAGTTATCTCCTGTTAATTTTCCCTCTGAAACCAACGCCTTTATCCACTGTGCCATGTGTCCTCAAGGACACATGTGTCCTCAAGGACACATGTGTCCTCAAGGACACATGGCACAGTGGATAAAGGCGTTAGTTAGTTCCAGTGATAGGACACAAAGAGTGTGAGTTCAATACCAGGTTAAGGCAGTGGAGAACTTTTAGAGGGAAAATTAACAGGAGCTAACTGATAACTGACATCCATTAAACATGGCACGTGGAACTAGAACAGTCTACACCAGTGAGCGAAATAAAGTGTTCAGTTCGACATTCTAACCACCTGAAGAAGGCCGGAGCGTACAACGGCCGAAACGTTCTAATAAATATGGCGACAAAGATGAGGACAATAGTCCGAATAATGTAAATAATGTACATAATACCTCATCTCAGAAATATAGACATATATATATATATATATATATATATATATATATATATATATATATATATATATATATATATAAATAGATAGATAGATAGATAGATATAGTACAGGTAATAAATCCGTAGGTATATAATCGAAGTGGGTCCTCGTAATATCAAATATTAAAACTGAGCCACAAAAAGAGTTCAATGTATTTATTATAACAGAGCATATAAATTACACGCCAAAATCCAAACTGACTTCATATGGGGTGTATATTCAGATATTTCAACAACCGAAAAGTACGTTAGTCTTATTCAACCCGGTATACCAGATGTAGAACAAAATTGTCCAAATAGTATCTCTCTACTCGGTTCCACTCACAAGGCTTTGGTCAACACGTGCTATGGTTTTTATATGCTTTCCAAAGGTGCCGTATCAAGCTCACCTTCCTGAAAAAATCGACCATTTGAAGTCGGGTCTTAGTCAGAAATCGAATGTTCTAACCACTTGGCCATACGCCCGTCGAAAATCTTGTAGTAAAAAGACAACGCACATCTTCTCTCACTCAAGACTCCAATAAATCAAAGGCTTATGCTATTATCCCCTTTAAAGTATTTCATTACATATGCAAATTAACGGGTTAAATCGGAAAGAGTAGTCGGGACACAAAGGGCTACAGGGACTAAATTTAAATTTCGACAGGTTTTGGAAAGGAGCCGGCGTCAGGTAGAAAATAACCCAAGATATCGACGGTCCTGAATGAATTTTCAGCACCCACATGCTGATTTTCTAAGCGTAGCTTAAATGTGACACAAAAAATTTAGTATGAGCCACTCAGTGAGGATTGAACCTACTATTTAGTTGTCATTTTTCTAGCGAGACAAGCTTGCTAAACATTAAATCACGTCTAGGTACCTCTTTCATACTGATATATTTTTTACTTCGAAAAGAAGGAAATAAAAAGTTTCATATTTATTGGGCTTACGGATACATCCCGTTGAAACACCGATTCCCGTACGATCACCGAAATTGAGCAACGTCGAACCCGGTCATTACCTAGATGGGTGACCGCTTGGGAATACCAGGTGCTGTAAGTTTGAATGTGTGGGTGATGTAATGGGTAATAACTTGGAATTTTTAATCGGAGATCCGAGTTCGAACTTCCGTTGGTTTCCTTATACTCACTTACGCACGAATACAATCGGGAAAGTTATGAAGCCACTTCTTCTCTCTGTGACGAAAGACATGACTTACCTCAGAATTCGAAACGAGCGCGAACGTGTCCCTGCCTGCAAAGTGATGACAAAAAGAAATATGGCCGCTATTGAAGAGACAATTTATGCGCGCCTATCTCGTCCAAAACGAGACGATATTTGCACACATGCAAATTTTGGCCGTACTGGAATAGCATAAAAAGCGGGGTGCCAGCAGCACGAGAGAATCGAAGTCATTCGGCGGACTGCGTGCAATAGAGCTGGACGTACGGATTGACAGACAGACAGACACAGAGGAAGTCGAAGTAGGCGCGGCAGAGTTGGTGTCTGCTTCACAACTGCCCAGTGTAACGGCTGAGAAAAGGAGCCACGCAATCCATTTCTTTGAGGCGACCGAAGAAGAAGAAATAACTGGCCTGCCGGCGAGCACCGCACTGCACTTTTGCTCCTCCCCTCATCACCATTTTCCCTACACTCTCCCCAGCTATGGGTTAATTAATAAGACTTGTGACACTAAAACCATTATTATCCCCACCTCAAAAATAGAATTGTGCACAAAATATTTAGATTTCATCAATAAATCACCTATAGAAATTGATATGCAGCTAAAACAAAACCAAGCAACCGACATATTTATTGGATATGTTAGGTTTTTGTTGTGTATGTTGCGATAACACAGTCGCTAAATTAGGACCTTTCGAAAGACCATGTAATTTTCCTGCTAATTTTGTGTTCTATCACAGAGTTCAAACACGTTACTGCTTGTGTTTGCGTATGCCAATAGAAGTTCACTGAATTGTGTTTCTCTTGCCATTTTTGTTGGTGCGACTACCTTCCAGTTATATGCAAACTAAGATTAAAATTAGGAGAATTAAAGAAAACCACATCAACTACTAAACTGCAATACTAGAGTCTCGAAAATGACTCTTGCAAAGAGACGTATGTTGACAGAATTAAATAGCTTAGATGGAACCGGAAATACAAACACATTAGGAGAAGATCTTATGCCATCGGCAAACGAAATCATCGAAGGAGAGAAGAAAAGGGAGACAAGAAAAAAGTAGTTGACAAATGATAATTCTCGAGATGATAAAAGGAAGTAAGCGATGGTTACAGAATACAAAACATTAAGGAACAACGTCAGAAACATTAGAAGTGGACAAAGACAGAAGAATGACTCAGCGAATATTAGGTATAGATTGAAAGAATAAAAGTTTTAAAATTGTTCGAGACAATACGAATTAGCTTAGCAGTAAGTTTTAAGTAACTCGGTATTTATCCGAGACCTCCCCTACAAAGCAATGTGTGACACAAGGCCGGTTTTTAACGTGGGGCTTTCCGAGTGCGTACGGGCAAAGATTCCCCGTAGACTCCATATTTACGGGTTCGGGTAGCTGTCTACCTCCCCAGAAGAGACTCTGCTCATAGGCATAGCCTTGTTCGAGTTCCTATAAGCCCCGAGGCAAAGAGGTCGACAAGCAGAATATTGGCAAACGGTATTTACCCGTTACCTCCCCACAAGGCGGGATGTGGCATGAGGCCATTTTTTTATGTGGAGCATTACGAGCTCATAGGTTCGGGCAAATATTTCCCGTATACACGGGGTCAGGTAGCTGTCTACCTCCCCAGCCAAGACTCTGTGCCTGGGTTCCTCTCTGCCCGGAGGCAAACACAGAGATTTGGCAAATTCTGAGCATTAAGTCACTCAGTATTTACCCGAGCACCCGACAAGGGAGATATGGCACATAGCCGGCTATTTTAGGTGGGGCATTCCGAGCCCGTAGGCTCTAGCAAAAATTCCCTGTAGACCCCGAATACACGGGATCGGGTTGCTGTCTACCTCCCACGCGAGTATCTGACCTTCGGCATAGCCTCCTCTGGGTTCCTCTCTGTCCGGAGGCAGAGAGGTCGACAAGCTGAGTATTGGCAAACGTTGAGCTTTAAATCACTCTGCATAGCAGCAGAGATCGCCTGACTATATGTGGTCAGAATAGATCCATTAATGGTGGCAGGGTGAATGGCTCATACCACAATAAGCATCACAGATGCGGCAGTTACGCGTAAAAGATTAGAAGAAGAAAACGTATTATATCAAATCATTGGAGAATGTGACGGGAAACCGACTCGG
This sequence comes from Acanthosepion esculentum, assembly GCA_964036315.1. Classification (NCBI taxonomy): domain Eukaryota; kingdom Metazoa; phylum Mollusca; class Cephalopoda; order Sepiida; family Sepiidae; genus Acanthosepion; species Acanthosepion esculentum. The sequence goes on along the minus strand of OZ038477.1, from coordinate 28,096,773 downwards.
TTATCTTTCCCATGAAGTCATAGCAATTCTAGATATTTTACGTCAAGGAATCTGTGGAAAGCCATGATTCCTTACATCGTGAACAGATATCGTAATATTAGCTGTTTCTTTTAAAGGAATCATTCCGCATTCATTGACCGATCAGCCAGTTTACTATCGGGTGAAACTTATAAAATCGCCTCTTAAAACAGATTTCATGAAAACATGTTTCTCAAGTCAAATAAGTGCTATCGATCTATTCAGTATTGATGGAAGATTCCTTCCTAACCTTTTGTTTGAAGTCTTGTAGAACGTCAGCATCATGATTATGCTATTATTTTCCCAAAGTATTATTTCATAAAACTATATAATAATTATCAATGTGTATTTATTCATATGTTTCCAGTTTCATCTACAGTGAGAAGGAGGATAAATCTACTTAAGTTAGTAAATTTATGAGTGATTACTTCATTTAGTCATTTTAATAATCTATACAAATTAAAATATTTATCTGCATTTAGACAAATTAAGTTCCCGAGCAAAATGAACTGTTTGATTAATCAGTTTCTACGTTTTTTTCCTACGTTTCTTAGATTTCAGTCTTATTTGTTCAAGCCTTTCATGTGAGGCACTCGGTCTATTAACTGATTGTCTTGTTTCATCTTGTTCTTAAAATCCCCGTGTCGTTGCCATGTTTGTATTTCCGTTGCTAATATTTTTCTTTCGCGATATATTTCCATTTCACTGTTATATTAAACATAACATTTTGAACTTGAAAAGATATTTAGCACAAAGTGTTTTTATATAATACCAGGAGTAATCAATAAATCATAGATACAATTGAACATGTAAAAAAATATAAAAGGAACGGATCAATTAAACTGTTCATTGGCTTTTATTTTAGTTGTGAATTCTTTATCTCCGCTTTATTGAATCTCAATACATTGTTTCAATGTTTTTGTTTCATTGCTTCTCACTATTAATACTTAATTCATATAAAAATAATAATTACAAAAATTACTTCACTTAGCATCCTCCATAATTTTCTTACTTTCCATAACATTGAAAGATTTTTAAATACTTTCAGATTTAAATTTGAACACATTACATCTTTTTCTAAGTAATATTTTTTCTGTGTACAAATTCGAACTCAAATTCGAGTTTTCTGCGTACAAATTCGAACTCAAATTCGAGTTTTCTGCGTACAAATTCGAACTCAAATTCGAGTTTTCTGCGTACAAATTCGAACTCAAATTCGAGTTTTCTGCGTACAAATTCGAACTCAAATTCGAGTTTTCTGCGTACAAATTCGAACTCAAATTCGAGTTTTCTGCGTACAAATTCGAACTCAAATTCGAGTTTTCTGCGTACAAATTCGAACTCAAATTCGAGTTTTCTGCGTACAAATTCGAACTCAAATTCGAGTTTTCTCTGTACAAATTCGGATTTCAATTACATGCGATAAACATTTTAGCTATTGATATTATTGAATGTCCGCAATGATGTGGTTTCTGTTATTTGATACAGGTATTTCCAATTTTGTAACGCCTGTCTACTTGGTTCTGAAAAGGATGTTCCTCGCTAAGACTTATATACTTCATTCACTTGAATCCATTTTTAATCATTGATCTGAGAAAGTAGTTGTATACAGATGACAGTTTAGTTTCTGTGTATTACGATAATCTACATCCGGCAGCAAGTCCTCTGATTGGGAGATTGGATGTTTTGATGAGCGTGGAACCACCTCTTAATTACCATTATTCCCAGTTCCATCATGGCCCGCGGTGGTAGAACCTGCTAGGGTCCCAGTTATGGCCAAATAATGAAACCCTAAAGAAAAAATTATGAAAGAATATAATGACATTCTTATAGTAAAAATACCAGCAATACATTTTTATATTTAAAAAATACCAACACCTATTGATAGCAAAATTACCTACAATGTATTTTATCTGTAGTTGGAGGCATAGTCAAAGTTCGAAATATTTAAATTTCGGCATTAAATAAGCCATAGGGGATTATATGCTGCTAATCCATAATATTAATCCATATAACATCCTTCAATTTCTTAAACAAATAAACTGTATTCCAAAATGTAACTACAACATAAAACACACATATCACCGCCTCTAGTAATCTATACGAATATCTACATCTACCATGTATTCAATTATAAAAGCAGAATAACATATTTTTTATTACTTCAAAGCTCCCAAGATAATTAAATTTCGGTATTAAATGACCTATAATGATTTGATATGCCGCTAAACAAACAAATCAAGCAGAAATATTTGAATGGGCTTAGCATTATGCGTAACATCAATTAGACAGTTTCGTTCTGAGAAGGCTATTTAAGCAGATGACTTGAGTTTTTAAGTTAATGTTTCGATTTTGTAGTAGTCTGTAACTTTAGGCAAGGCTACATCTCGCGTAGCCTATTCTATGTTAAGTTACCTTATATCCTATATTAAATTTGTTGTAGATGATTCTGACACCCAAGAAAACTATAAAAATGATACGTTCAAATCGACAAGCCTACCTATTTACTACAAGAGAATCAGAGGTTTAATGTTGTTCACCAAATCCATGGCTACTGTTCTACAGACAAGGTGAAAACATGTAATAATGGATTTAGTTAACAGACCAATTCGATTTACCACCATCATCATCACCTAATCCGTTCTAAGAGTTTTAAGATTGAGTTAAACCTTACAGTCCGTTTGAGCAATCTTCCCATAAGTGTTGACAATTCCTTGCTCTTGAAAACAAATGGATTGAACAAATGTTAGTTCTGAAATTACGGCAATTTCTTATTATTCTGCAGAGCGCTTTTTTAGAACGTGTTGTCTTCCCGTTAGACTGTTTATTGTTCGGCTAGTGTCATTTCAGTGTTTACACTGAATTATTATTTTTTTAACCTACAAGGCCTGACATTGAGTATTGTCTTGCCTGGCTGAATAAGTAGTTTACGATTAAAAAGATATGTATATTCACGTGCAAGAATGATCGAAAATAAGGCCCGATCAATGATTTTATTCGAAATTATCCAGCTTTGAGAGCAGAGAATGAGAGAGAAACTGAATAAGAACGTACAATTTCTCCCCCTTTTTTCCCCTTTTAAGATTAAACCTCTTTCCTTTTTCTCTTTTCTCTCTATTCTTTCTTTTTTATTCTTTTATTTTTCCTTGTGTCGGAATCTATTGAACTCTATTTATTTTTGCAAAACTGGTCTGAAGAGATGGATATCCACGAAAAAATTATGATCTGACCGGATTTTTAAGGATTCTATATTCATTATTATTATTATTATTATTATTATTATTATTATTGTTGTTATATATATATATATATATATATATATATATATATATATATATATATATATATGTGTGTGTGTGTGTGTGTGTGTGTGTGTGTGTGTGTGTGTGTGTGTGTGTGTGTGTGTATACCTACGTTTGGGGTGCGACTTAAGTTTCGTTGCTTACCAAATCATCTTACCTTACCAAGATGAAGAACCAGATGAAGAACTTCAACTTCCGTTCCTGAAAGGTGAAGTTTCTTCTTCCGCTTGGTTTTGTAAAACTGATTCAGCATATAAAAAGGCCTCATAAACTGATAGACGAAGCTAACAATTCGCGACGAAGACGCCTACGATCAAAGTGTATGTATCTGTTCCAACGGCAGACTGGCACAGTTCCAGCCAGTGTCATCACTCGCAACTCCAGGCCGCCCCTTCATTCAGCCAACCAGCCATCTGCCACAGACCTCCAGCACCAGCCAGCCAGCCATCTTCGCCAGCAGCAACGGTATGCGATAAACTGTCTTTTTCAGAACACTTTTCAGCCACTACAAAAGTGTCCTTTTCCGTACAACAATTCTCAGTGGCTACAAACCTGTCCTTTTCAGGATAAACCTCTTCACACCATTTACATCTGCACTGTCAACTTATTTTTGTCGATGTATTTTCTTTAACGAAAATAAACTTGTCGATATATTTTTGACTCAAGTCTTCGTTTTCTATGTTGTTGTGAGTTTGATCCTCACAGGGTGCCTCATACTTTGGGCCTTATGCCACATCTACACTATGCATAGAAATCACCATAGCATAGAAATCACCATGTGTACAGATAGATCGAATATGAATTCAGAAATTATAATCATTTATTACTTATTATGTTCCATTATAGGGTGTGCGAGCGGTGTAATGAATCACTGCTTGAAATAAGTAATCGGAGATCCGAGAACGAATTTCAGTCAGGCTCTTTACATCCACTTACGCACAAATACCGTTGGGTAAGGTATAAATCTATCTCTTCACCTCCCTAGATATGTGTGGAATAGCTGCTCCGACTGTAGCATATGGCCTTGGTTGGCAACCAGTCTACTGCAGAAAGAAACGGCAGCTTTCTGCAGGAAATCGGTTGCTTAATAGGTGATGAATCGAAAGCGACATGATCCCCAAAGTGTGTGTCACGTATGGCACTTGATTGACTAACGATGCTATTCTATTCAAAATATTATTTTAAAGGAAGTCCATGAAAATAGAAAATGTTTACAGTGTGGCTTTCAGACAGAGAAAAAATTCACTTAGAATACAAATAAATTTAGAATTATTTAGACTATTGTTGAAACTTGACTAATGCATGGAATAATAATGCAAACACAAAATGTACTTAGAATAAAATGTATTGAAAGAAGAATGTGTACACAATATTTACATATAGTCTTTTGTAGATTTCTGGGAAGACCGTTCCTAGAGAATGTGTTGACTAAGTCGCAGTCGGGCAGAGTCTCTAGTTGGATCTCTTGATTCGCCTCCATGTCTTCCGGTACCAACCATATTTATATCGTCGGTACTCCGCTATGCAAATTAGGTGGATCCTACCACAACAACTATTTATATTCGGACTATTGTCCTCATCGCCGTTGTTTTATCACGACGATTTGTTCTCTGGCCTTCCTCAGATATATATCGATCTAGCTAACCTTCAGGGTAGAGCGAAAATCAGTCTACGCTTCATTGCTAATGTCTAGGGATATTACATCTAGTTCTTATTTTATTTAGTTCTGCTTGTCCGTTTCCACTGAGTACACGCTGCCCGACACAGGCATTGAACTCACAACCACTGTACCTTCAAATTCACATACCAACGATTTTACCCACTAGGACATTGTTCCGTAGGACAATTTGCTGGAGTAAACTTAAAAATAAATCTAACTTTTACTGCTGATTAGGCTGCTACTGCAGCTGCTGCTGATGCTGTTGGCTTTCATGTACTGCTGCCGCGGTTGAAGACTTGCTCTTAGCTGTCGTTCTTTCTTAATTAGCGGCTCCTATATTGTATTTCTTTCTATGCTAGACCTACTAAGGAGCTTCATATATCCCGATTCTTTCAGACGTCTAAGTCTCCAGTGTTCTTCTCTGTCCATTTCTTCACTTCATTCCACAGAGGCTGATAACCACCGTTTTCCCTCCACACATGATCAACTATGCCCGATTTCATAAATAAAATATTAAGAAACAAGAAAATCCTTTAGAAGCGAAGAGTTCTGAACTGCTTTATAATATCAATTTTCCCACATAGCATTAAAAGCTGGACATTTTCCTCACAAATGAAGAGAAGACGTGAGCAACAGAGAAATGGCTCTAAGAATAGCATAGACTAAACATGTGGCCAACGAGGAAATTTTAAGGAAAATGGAAGCAAAAAGGACACGTATACTTTGAATCCGAAAGATGGAGGTGAAATTTTAGAATACACAACGAGAAGATAAACATTTGACGATTTGATACAGTGGGATAAGAAGGGGTGATGGGACAGATATTGCGCAGAGATAAAAAAAAAAGAAGGTAACAAGTTGTGAAGAGCTATGATGAACACAGCCTTATGGGACACGGTACATAAATGAAGTTAGCGCACTTTGTGTGGGGGGAGATACCTTAATACATACTGCTGGTTAGAATGCTCAACTGAGTTCCGTGGAAAATCGTTGAAAATCTGGTGTCCGTAAATGCAGACCCCACAATCATAACATTTATTTGAAAAACACTGTTTTTTTTTTAGTACATTTAGTACTTTGATTCACTCGTTGCACTTTCTCTGTGATGCTTTCTTTCTCCCGCACTATTAATTTCTCTTTCTCTCTTTCCCTCGTTCTCTCTACTCTTTTAACATTATTTTTCTCCCTTTCTCTCTCAATTTTTCTTTTTCTTTCTCTCCTTTCCATTTTTCTTTCTCTTTCTCTCTCTCTATCTTTTTCCTTTTTCTTGATTTATGTTACGCGTTTCTCTTTTTATCTTGAACTTATTTTTTCTGTCTTTTTCCATTTTTTTCTTTCGATTTCCATTTTTTATCTCGCATTTTTCATTTTTCTTTCTCCCTATCTACCTTTTTACTTTCTCTTTCTCTTTTTCTGTCACTCGCACTTTACTATCACTTTCCAGTCTTCTTCCTCTTTTTTCTCTCTCTCTCTCTCTCTCAATTTCTCTCACACTCTTTTTGAATCACTTTCTTCATTTTCCTCTCCCGTACATTTTCTTACTCTTACTCTCTTTCCCTTTTCCTCTTGATATCTCATATTTTTCTTTCTCTTTTTCTCCTTTTCCTACTATTCCTCCCTATCTACCATTTTACTTTCTCTCTCTTTTACTTTCTTTTTCTCTTTTTCTGTCACTCGCACTTTTCTATAACTTTCCAGCCCTTTTCCTCTTTTTTCTTTCTCTCACACTCTTTATTCAATCTCTTTCTTCATTTTCCTCTCTCGTACATTTTCTTATTCTTTCTTTCTTCCCCCGTCTCTGTCTCTGAATTTTTCTTTCTCTTTTTCTCTCTTTCCCACTATTCTCCTCTTTCTGCCTTTCGCAAATTTTATTTCTCTTTCTCCCCTCATTCCCCATTTTTTTCTCTCTTCTTATTGCGCTTTTACCTTTTTTCTCCACCTCTTTCTCTTCTACTTTTCTTACACTGTCTCTCTTCTAATTTCTCTCTTTCACTATAATTTTCTCTTTCTCACTGTTTCTTTCCTTTTAAGAATATCCATTTACTTTTGCTTTTTTTTCTTTGTTCTTCGTCCATTTTATTTTAGATCTCTCCATTGCCTTCACTTTCATCTTTCTTCCTTTTTCTCACTCTTTCACTCTCTCTCTTTCACCCTCTCTCTCTCTCTCTCTTTCACTCTCTCTATCTGTCTTTCACTCTCTCTATCTATCTTCCACTTTGCTTTTGTGATATCGCATTTGTGCGTCGTTGAAAAATCACTTCAAGGAAAGTGATAGATTTTGCTTAAATGAGCTTTTATTGTTTTGTATCGACCATAAATCGATGTTTAATGATTTCGATTATTTAGCGGTTCGCGACATGTGTCATGGGAGATAACTGTTACACGTGGACGGTATATAATACTTTTGCATTTTTTTTTTTTTTTTTTTTTACTTTCTCTCTTTCTTTTCTCTTTCTTTCCGGCTATATTTCTCTTCTTCTCTCATTCTCTTATACTATCTCTCATTCTCGAAATTTCTTTTCTCTTTCTGTCTTGTTATATTTCTTTCTTTCTCTTTCTCTCACTTACATATTTTTACTATTACTCCAGCAGTATTTGTTAATTTTAGAATGGTCAGTCTCTTACATAGTAACTACATAAAACTGTTCATCCCGTGTTATTTTAACTAACACTAATTCAACCATATTGTAAAAGTGACTGCTATTATGAAACTGATACTTTGCTAATTCCATATTGTAAAAAGTTTTCCCCATGTGTATCTATAAATCCCATTCCATGTCGATTATTATTGTTGGGCTTTGTCCTTTAACGGAATTAGTATCTTCAACACCCGGCTATTTCATCATTTTTGAACGGTCCACCACTTGTCGTAAGAAAAGCGCAATCGCTTTTTGTGGGATAACTTTAGGAAAGCAAAACATTACAAAGATATACAAGCACACAGATATATTACAAGAATAGGTTTTACTTGGTTTTTTATTGAAACATTTTGGGGTCGATATCTTCTTTGCCACCCAACTAATGTCGAAATTCGGAATAGATAAACAGATTCAGGTGAGTCTTTAACTCGCATCCTGTATCACAAGACTTCGCAACGATCACGACATCCAGGTGGCGGAAGCGACCATAATCTGCTGGAGTTTTAGCCTTCACTCCGACCCATGCCGCGTCACATTGTTCATCACATGACTGTCGGACAATCTTATAGATAGATAGATAGATAGATAGATAGATAGATAGATAGATAGATAGATAGATAGATAGATAGGAATCGACTGATATATAGATTATCTTTCAATAGAATATGAGTGATAGATAGATAGATAGATAGATAGATAGGAATCGACTGATATATAGATTATCTTTCAATAGAATATGAGAGATAGATAGATAGATAGATAGATAGATAGGAATCGACTGATATATAGATTATCTTTCAATAGAATATGAGTGATAGATAGATAGATAGATAGATAGGTAGATAGATAGATTATCTTTCAATGGTATGTGAGTGAGAGGTAGATAGCTAGATAGATAGATATGAACAGGCCGATACATAGATTGTCTTTGTATAAAATGAGATAGATAGATAGATAGATAGATAGATAGATAGGAATCGACTGATATATAGATTATCTTTCAATAGAATGTGATAGATAGATAGATATATAGATAGATAGATAGATAGATAGGAATCGACTGATATATAGATTATCTTTCAATAGAATGTGAGTGATGGATGAATAGATAGATAGATAGATAGATAGATAGATAGATAGATAGATAGATAGGAACCGACTGATATATTGATTATCTTTCAATGGTATGTGAGTGACAGGTAGATAGATAGATAGATAGATAGATAGATAGATAGATAGATAGATAGATAGATAGATAGATAGATAGATAGATTTACGACAGGGCCACTCTAAAGTGTACCACAAAAGGTTAAAAGTTTATCACCAAGCATAATTCTGTTCTATATACTTTCGAAATGTTACCTTGTAGCGGGAAGGCAAATATAAAAAGAGAGTCATATACTAAACTTAACATAAAATAGGATAAGACGACACTTGACGAACATCGAATGATGATCGGAGTTAGACAAGCATTCATTTACGAAGCTTACTTTGTAAACATCGCTGTTTATTCGGCGCCCAATAGATAGATCGATAGAGATAGACACCATTTACTGCGAAAATAATACTTTATAGATTTTTCACTCATAGCTAATCTAAAGAAGAAATGGATTCATGCCTTTCTGAAGAACACTAGCGCAATATTTAAACGTAAAGCCAGTATTCGACTTCAGCTGATACCAGAATTTGATCTCGGCTCAACGACTGCATTCTGATACTCTATCCGTACATTCAGATGCATCTATGTCCCTTGCACCTTCAAGACATCATAGATATTTATGGCTCTCTACAACTTCCTGTCCTTAGTAGCTCTTAGTATTTTTTCTCTATGGCAACCATATGGTTATGAGGGTATCAAGATGAATATATATATATATATATATATATATATATATATATATATATATATATATATAAGTTAACATTGAAGTCAAAACCTAGAGGCGACAGGCTGTTTCCTGCTAGACGCAATCGTCTAGCATGTAACAGCCTGTCGCCTCTAAGTGTTGACTTCTATGTTCACTTTTATATTTAGACACGCTCTATCTCTGATATTGAGCACTATATCCTTAAATATAGAACACCTTAAGAGTATATTTCTTCATATAAATATATATATATATATATATATGTGTGTGTGTGTGTGTGCGTGTGTGTGTGTGTGTGTGTGCAGGTATGCATAAAAATAGGAAAGAACACGTTAGGTAAATAATCAGAAGTTCCTTAGTATTTTTGCTTTTATTTTTAAAAAGACAGTGGTCTATACAGAAGTAGAGCTTATATTATAATATATTTTTTAATATGATTCCTTCGATACATAAGAGTTCTCATGTTTCAAAAGCGAGAGCCGAGACCCTCAATATAATTTTTGAAATTAAGTTGAATTAAGCTGTCTGGTCTCGCTTCCTCGTCAAGCGAGAATTTAAGCGAGACCAGACACCTGAATTCAACATAATTTCAAAAATTATATGGAGGGTCTCGGCTCTCGCTTTTGAAACATGAGAACTCTTATGTAGCGAAGGAATCATATTAAAACAAATATTATAATATATATATATATATATATATATATATATATATATATATATATATATATATATATATATGTATTATAATATTTTTTTTATATATATATAAATTATTTAACGAGGTGCTTCTTGCTTGCAATCGTCTAGCATGAAACAGCCTGTTTCCTCTAAGTGTTGACTTCAGTGTTCACTTTTATATATATATATATATATATATATATATATATATATATATTAGCATCTGTAAAGCTTGAAAATGGTAATAACAGGTTTCGTTGTTCATATCTACTTAATTGATTTCCTACGTCGCCGAAATGTTCTCCCTTATTTCCAACCTACACTGTATACTAACAAGAGTAGACTAACAGTTTAATTTGAAAACAAAACAAAACAACTGAAATTAAAATGAAAGAAATACTTGTCGAGAATTAATAATGATTGGCAATGCTTTATCTATGATAATAATAAAATTCAAGATATTTTTATTACTAATACGATTAATTATATTATTATTATAACCAGATTTTTCAGAAGGAAAGAAAACCAAGGGGAAAAATCAATAATCTATCTATCTATCTATCTATCTATCTATCTATCTATCTATCTATCTATCTATCTATATATATATATATATATAAATTATTTATATATATATTTATATATATATAAGTATATATATATATATATATGTATGTATATATATATATATATATATATGTATATATATATATGTATATATATAAATTATTTATATATATATATGTATATATATATATATGTATATATATATGTATATATATAAATTATTTATATATATATATATGTATATATATAAATTATTTATATATATATAAATTGTTTATATATATATATATATATATATATGTATATATATATATATATATTATTTAACGAGGTGCTTCTTGCTTGCTTTTCGATCAGATGTTCAAGTTAAGCCTTAAATAACAAGATTGCAAACAGAAATTACATTTCCACAGCAACCACCAATGGTACTAAATTAATTTCATTCTTTCACTAAAGCCGAAGCAGTTTCCCTGGTAACTAATACTAAGATAATAGCCAATGTTGTTGGTGAGTCGCAATGGGAACATCGTTAGAAAGCTATGGATATTTGTTAGTGACTAATATACAGATGATTGATTTTGTAGTCATTTATGGCGACAAATAAAGCTCAGTAAATCTGCTTAATTTTCTATTGCTATAAGTAGAAATCAGTTTAGCGATGTTAAGTTTACATCCGTATCGTCATCCGTAGAATTCATTATCATTTACCCATTAAATCTTCCATCGATAATCCCTACTCTATAATCTTTAACGTGTCCACCATTTTAACCCGTTAATCAATTGCTTCATGAATTGAACTGTAATTGAAATTATTGATTACTATAATAGCTAAACTTAATTCATAAACTTATTTGCTATAAATCGATAGGCTCAAAAATTATTTACCTGTGTAGTGAGATAGTTCTCTAGGGATAGTTCCGCAAAATAAATGATGTGATAAATTAAGCAAAACCTAGTGAATATTAGAGTGTTTACAAAAATCTTAATTTTATATAGATCTGATTCTAGAGATTATTATATGTAGCCATAAAAAGACTAAGATTCAAATTCTATGTAGACATCTCAAGACTATCTAAAAACCAAATTTTATATAGCCATCTAAAGACTATCTAAAACACAAATTTTATGTAGCCATTCAAGCACAATCTAAAATACAAATTTTATGTAGCCATCAAAAGACAATCTAAAATACAAATTTTATGTAGACATCTAAAGACAATCTAAAATACAAATTTTATGTAGACATCTAAAGACCATCTGAAACACAAATTTTATATAACCATCTAAAGACTATCTAAAACACAAATTTTATGTAGCCATCCAAACACTATCTAAAATACAAAATTTATGTAGCCATCTAAATACTATATAAAATACGAATTTTATGTAGACATCTAAAGACTATCTAAAACACAAATTTTATGTAGCCATATATAGACTATCTAAGACTGTACTATGTTAGTAATATCATTACAAAGCGATGTCTATCGAAACTGTTAGATATTTACAGATATTTTAGTCCTCGGTTTTTACAGATCTTCAGTTCTATGCCTATTTACTGTAAACATTTAATAACTAGTTAGGATTTCACTACATTATTGATATTATTGTTCTATATTATGGTAACCATAATGAATCATGCCTTACAAAAGCTAAGTAAAGTATCAAGAAACAGGAAAATATCGTTAGAAACAAAAAAGAAAGTACGTATGTAATATTGGTCATCCAATATGGTACTGAATATTGGACATTCTCATCCCGGATGAAGAAAAGACCGGAAAAAACAAAAATGTAGTTCAACAGAAGGATGCTGAGAACACCACCGACTGAACAAGTGAGCAAATTTCTAGGTTACATAATGAGGAAATAGTGTTTGGAAAATCTAACACTCACATGACATACTGAAGACGAAAGGGAGATAAAAATAAAACAGCGCCTAACCTACCCATTGGGCTTGTGTAATTGTTGTGAGGCCGATACTTCCCAACATCATGGACTCTCCCAGTACTATATTATTATGTGAATGGTAGTATCATGGGAGTAGCACCAGTAATGGTGCTCTGCTGTCGAACTCTCTGTTTGGCAGAGAGGAACTCGGACGAGGCTTTGCCGCAGGGAAAATTTCGTCCGGGGAGGTAGACAGTCCCTAAACTCGTGTATACGGGTTGTAAATGGGCATATTTTTGGCCGAGCCTACGGGCTTGGTAAGCCCATGTTTAACCGGCCTTGTGCCACATTCGACCCGTGTGTGGGGGGGGTGTTAAATATCGTAGCACCAGTAATGCGCAGCCGCGCTACGATACCAATACCGGACACCACTGGATAGTAAGCTCTGCTTACTCTTACGCTATTCTTTGTAAATTTTCTGTTTAATATATCTTTCTTACCTCTAACCCGTGTTCCGTGCTTTCCTTCCGTGGTCCCTACTTCGGGTCCACATCAGTAATGAATGGCAGAACAGGGTTTAGGAGAGAGAGCAAAAAGACCAAATTTACTAAGAGCAAGAAAGGACATGAAATGGTGAAGAGACATGATCGCCAGTGTCCATTGATTTATCGCTTGGAACCGAACCCAGGAATGGGTGACTTTCACTTATCGATAATATTGATTTAAAAATACGAGTTAAAAGGATACCAATCACCATCAGTGGTAAACTTAGAATCATCGAAAATTACCATATGAAAAACGTTCTTCTTCTATGTGACATTTCCTTTCAGAACGTAGGCGATCATGGGCCTCCACAACGTCCTGTCTATTGTAGCGCATAGTACATTTTTATTTATTATCCCTCCTAGTCCCTGTACTATTTAAGTATCTTATTCACCGATTCTCTCTGACCATCTTTTGCTTTCAATATATTCTGTGAGTGTCAAATTCTTCAAACAGACTTTCATTTATTCCCATCTTTCGTTTGTCTCTATCAAAGTTTTCATGTTTCTTAATAGTTTGCTGGGTTTTTGGAAGAATCTCTTTGCTATTCCAGTGCGCCTTAGAATTTTGATGTCACCTTTTTGAACTTCTGTTAAAACACTTCCCGGATATTTAAATGTTCGTACTTACTTCCAATTCGTTACTCGCATCTGGGGATCATTCTTTTTTGCGACAACCCTGCCATCTGTTTCTATGTAAATCGTTATATAAGCTCAAAAATATACAGTAGTCCCTGCGATGTTCGCTATTGATTAAAAACCGAAAATTTTTCTAATCCATCCCATTGGCTTCACCCATTAGTGAAGTGTGTGCTCTCTCGTATTGCCTTTTTATCAAGGCCAAAGGCGAGTCCGTTGGCTGAGCCATGCTGTCCATTATCTGCAACTCACTTGTTGCTCTGATCTTTGATTTACATTATTACTGTTTCTTACGCTCAGCACACAATAGTTTCACTCTGTTTAGTTGGATCACATGGGGAAAAAATCACACAGACGCATAAAAGATGTGGACAATGAACACCTTGCCTGGGCTTGAGAAAGGACCACGTGACCAGCCAACAAGCCGGAACTTGGAACGTAACAGGCCCACAACAATGGTGACATAATGAAGGCAGAGAGACTACCTGTCGATGATTATAACTACGCGAAGAAGAAGAAAAAGAAGAGCAAAAACATGAAGAAGAAAGAAGAAGCAGAAGAACAGATATAAAAGAAGCAGGGATGAAAAAAAGCAACAAAAGGGAAGAAAAACAGAAATAGAAGAAGAGGAACAACAATAACAACAAAAAGAAATAAGAAGAACAAGAAGAGCAACTGAAATAAAAAGCAACGTCGACAAGAATGAAGGAGAAAAGGAACAGAAATAAAAGAAGAGAATTAAAAGAAGAAGAAAAGAAGAAGAAAAAGAAGGAGAAAAAGAACAGAAATAAACGAAGAGAATTAAAAGAAGAAGAAAAAGAAGAAGAAAAAGAACAGAAATAAAAGAAGAGAATTAAAAGAAGAAAAGAAGAAGAAAAAGAAGGAGAAAAAGAACAGAAATAAACGAAGAGAATTAAAAGAAGAAGAAAAAGAAGAAAAAGAAGAGAAATAAAAGAAGTGAATTAAAAGAAGAAGAAAAGAAGAAGAAAAAGAAGGAGAAAAAGAACAGAAATAAAAGAAGAGAATTAAAAGAAGAAGTAAAAGAAGAAGAAAAAGAAGAAGAAAAAGAACAGAAATAAAAGAAGAGAATTAAAAGAAGAAGAAAAAGAAGAAGAAAAAGAACAGAAATAAAAGAAGAGAATTAAAAGAAGAAAAGAAGAAGAAAAAGAAGGAGAAAAAGAACAGAAATAAACGAAGAGAATTAAAAGAAGAAGAAAAAGAAGAGAAATAAAAGAAGTGAATTAAAAGAAGAAGAAAAGAAGAAGAAAAAGAAGGAGAAAAAGAACAGAAATAAAAGAAGAGAATTAAAAGAAGAAAAAGAAGAAAAAGAATAAGGAGAAAAAGAACAGAAATAAAAGAACAACAACAGTGCGAAGAAAATAAATAAAAACAGAAGAGCAACAATAACAACGAAAACGGTAAAAAAAGAACTGAAATAAAAGAAGAGAATTAAAAGAAGAAGAAAAAGAACGAGGAGGAAAAGAAGAGAACTGAAAGAAATAAAAGAAAGAGCATAATGAAGGAAATGAGAAAAGAAGAACAAATGAATAGAATAAAATTGTGATTGGAAAGCGAACGAAGCGCGAGGTCAAAGTGACTTGAAATGATCTGATGTAGTCTTTGATAAAAAAATAAAAAAAGAGCTGAACAGTAAATAGAGATAGAAAAAAAGCGAGAGATAAAGAAAATTACTTTTCACATAGAAAACAGAGCTTTGTGGTATTGATCCATGATGCAGTGCAAATAGACATCGAAGATCAGGCCCCGCATTCATCTTGAGCTGTATTTTCCAGTGATGCAAAGATTGTAACATTAATCATTGTCCTTTGCTAATGCTACCCTATTGTTTACTTTAATTTAGAGAGGGTCAAACAAGTACCTGCCCCAGCTTTGAACCAGTTCTGTAAACGAGGTTTGACAAAGTTTGTAAACGGATCAATTTGTATAATGGTAAAATACACGTTTTTTGTAACTTATTACGAGGTCGTTTCAAATGTTCTCTAAAGTTTTGAAATAACGTCTAATTATAAATCCTTTTTTTTTTTAAATTTTATGAATAGATTGCTTCGTTTTTCCCAAATGTCATGTTATAAAATATGTTTAAATTTTGTTTTTTATCTTATAATAGTGATGCGCAAACTAGTTAGGGATGTGGAATAATGAAACCTGCGTTCGTATACAAAATGAAAAGTGATCAAGTTAGGGAACTGATCAAAGACGATGAGAGCATAATAAATTATTTTATTTAATAATGAATTAATTAATAATAATTTTTCCTGCGAATGAGACGATATCGTCATTAATTTATTACCTCTAAGAAGAACACTGTTGATCCTGAAGTTCACTAGTTACATCTAAAAATACCCTTGGGAAAGGTATGAATCCTTAAAGCTATCCCCGCCCCAGCTATGGGTAAATAGCAGTGCAGACCGGGTTCTATAGATTTAGGTGGCAACTGGTCTACCGCAGAAAAAAAATGGCAACCTACTACGGTAAAAAAAATCTGCCTCGTCAGTCATGTATCGAAAGATACATGATCGCCGAAGTGTGTATCACGCATGGCACATAACTGACTAATTCCTTGTATATATGCCGAGGTCGAATTCCAGTCCAATCCATTACATTCACTCATGCGCTAATATACTTTGGAAAGGTACGAATCCTGTTCTCTCCCCCTCCATCTAGGGGTAAATAGCAGCACACTCGGCGTTCTTCAGCTTTGGATAGCAATTTGTGTACTGCAGAAAGAAATGGCAACCTACTGCTGGAAATAATCTGCCTCGTCAGTTATGTATCGAAAGATACAAGATCGCCTAAGCGTGTATCACTGAGTAGTCGGCACTCGCTCTCACCTGAGCATCGGGATTATCATCCTCGCCTTCATCCCTTTCTCCCTTCTGGTAGCGGAGGCGGATATCGCTGTGAAGGCTCATGCTAGGCTTGAAGAGCTGTGAGCAAAACTCACAAGGAGTGTGTGTGGTTGATCCAGCTTGGCGAGTCGGAAACCTCCTGGCAATACGTCGCACGTCCTCTTCATGCTGACGTTTGGACTCGAAAGTTTCAATCTGCACTCGGATGATCTTACGTCAGGAAGGCCGTTTTGCAGCAACGGTCTCCCAGGAGTCAGGGTCGATGTTGAACTGTTTTCTTGACCTTACGCGTAACCTCTTGCTGCTGGGAGTGTTATCACTGGGAGCATAGTTGTGAATATTTATCAAGAAAATAATTTCCAGATATGTTTGCTGCTACAATGAAAATAATCAATGAAATGTGTCTATTTTAATCTCTTTTTTTTTTTCGTATGCTCCTGCTTGGGCAGTTATTCTGCATTTGTAATACAGAATTACGTGTCTCGAAAAGCATTGGGATGGTAGAGACACTACATCTACTGCTGTCGTATCATCAGTGGTTGCGTCTAGGACAACATAACTTGGCAGAACCTATCTGTATTCAAGATTGTTTTTGAATTCAAAATTGTCTTTCTCTTTGAGAAACTGAAGAACTATAGAGTCATTCCTTTTCCAAGTTAAATAGTCAGAAGTAAGAAACAAAGTAAAACATAATTCACAAAACAGAATCCATTCCGACATTGATAACCGCTACGATACTCGGACACTTAAAAAACACACAGAATCAAAATAAAATTTTATACGCGATCTCCACTTTATATTGGACGAGCATTTATATATATATATATATATATATATATATATATATATATATATATATATATATATATATATATATATATATATATGTACACAGTGCTGCGCAAAAGTAAGTGAGACCCGAAAAAAATATTGTAAAAATAATTCTCATTTTTTTCAAAGAATCAATAAAATTTAATTAAATTATATATTCGTGACGAAAAACCTTAAACGAATTACAACCACTTTCAAAAAATTTAATCAAGCTGGAATAAAAATATTAATTAAAAATTGAAAATCAAGATGTGCAAAAGTAAATGAACAATTACATAATATTTTGAGGTCACAACGTTGACAAGTGTTTTTCTATAATTTTTAAGAAGTTTCTGGCAGGACTGGACGTCGATTCATCTTGGTAAGACTCCAACAATTGCTCGCTATTACCTGGGCTTCTTGCATGTACTTCATTCTCTAACTTGAACCACAGATTTTCAATTGTGTTTAGATCAGGTCTTTGAGTAGGCCATTCCAAGTTCTAAATTTTTTTTTTGGAATCCATGCTTTGGTGGATTTGCTTTTATACTTCAGAACATTGTCCTGTTGGAAGATCCAGTCCCAACTTAAACCCAACTTTAGAAACGAAAATTGTTTCGTTCGAAATTGTTTGGAATCATGCAGAGTCCATAGTGCCGCCAATATGTACTGTTTTGTCTGTTTCATCTGCAGCAAAACACCCCCAAATCCTAATGCTGCCGCCGCCATGTTTAATTGTTGCCATCAAATTCTTCTCTTCAAAAGCCATATGAGGAGGTCGCCAATAATACCGCATATCTTTCCTCCCAAAAAACTTTCGTTTCGTTTCGTCCAACTATAAATCCTTTTTTCTGTTTCGAGCTTATTAATATGAGCTTTGGAATAGTTGAACCGAGCTTGTTTGTGCTTTTTCGTAAGCAGTCGCCTATTCTTAGGCATTCTGCCATGAAGCCCAGCATCGCTAAGATTTCGTCGCACTGTAGACGTATGCACATTGATTCCGACATTGACTAGGGATCCTTGCAGAACCACAGTTGACAGCCTTGCTGCGACTTATTTCAGCAAGTCGGTCGAACTCTCTGTCTCTGAGCAGCTAGGAACCCCGACGAGGCTCCGCCGAAGAGCAGAGTTTCGACCCGATTCTGTTTTTACAGTTTCTACAGGCATTTTTTGGCCGAGCCTACGGGCTCGGGATAACCCACTTTAAAGTCGGCCTTGTGCCACATCTATCCCTCGTGGAGGGACAGTAAATATTGCTATTCAGGAGACTGTCTACAGTTGACAGTTGGCTTGCTGCGACCTCTTCCAGCAAGACGGTTGAACTCTCTGCCTCTGAGCAGAGTCTCATTCGGGGAGGTTTTTACAGTTTCTACGGGCATTTTTGGCCGAGTCTACGGGCTCGGAATACCCACGTGAAACCCGGCCTTGTGCCACATCTTTCCCAAGTAAATATCGCTATTCAGAAGACTGTACTACGAATACTACTACTACTACTACGCAGAGAGATAGCCACCGTAACAGTTCCATTTATAAATAATTTGTCGCATCGTAAAACGCGTACTCGAAATAGTTTTTATAGTTTTTGTAGCCGTCTCCATCATTATAGGCTTCAGTTATACAAATTTAATGGTTCATGAAGATCTTTTGATCTTGACAGCACAATTTTACATAGACAAAGAGTTAAACTGGTTGACTGCAGTATATACACAGCTTCCCAAGAAATGAACACGTGTCATTTTTAATTTTAAGACGTGCACAAAAATTATTTCCATTGGCAACAATGTCAACAAAAATACAAAGTGTAAATATCAAAGTTCACTTACTTTTGCTCATCTTAATATCTAATTAATACTTTTTATTCCAGCTTGATAAAAAATTTTTTTAAGTGTTTGTAATTCGTTTAATAAAGGCTTTTTCTTCATATATATACAGTCTAATTAAGATTTGTTGATTATCTGAAAAAAAGGACATTTTTAAAAAATATTCTCTGTTCGCTTACCTTTGCCCAGCACCATATATATATATATATATATATATATATATATATATATATATATATATATATATATATATATATATATGTATGTATGTATGTATGTATGTATAAGTTTTGCATTTTTACGTTTTTGTCACTTAAAATGGACCTTTGCTTATCTTTTTGTTAATTTAATCAAAATTATTTAAATGTTTATACAGAATTTCATTTTTTAAATTGATGTTATTTCTTTATATTGATGACAAATATTCCATTATTATTATTATTATTGTTATTATTATTATTATTATTATTATTATTATTATTATTATTATTATTATCAGTTTGTAATTGTGACACTTTTAATGCAATGTGGATGGTTTCGCTGCTTAAAATGACTAGACAATTTCTATTTTGAAATATGATCACTCCCATCCGCCACCCTATTTTCTAACTTGTCAGGTTCTGGGAATATAATATATTCTGGTTCACCATGGCAATTGGGTTAACTTCTTTCTTTCCCTCTCATTCTCGTTCCCTATCCCCTTCACATGTCTATCTCTCTTTCTCTACCTCCTAACCAACCTTATATTGAAATCTCCGTCTTTCTCCGCTTTTTTCTTTCCTCTTATCATATTAAAACTTTTTCCCTTTTTCCTCTTTTCTCTCTCTTCCTTTTTTCTTTATTCTCTACCTTGTGTCTGAATAAATTGAACTCCATTTATTTTGTAATATTTGGTCTGAAGAGATGGACGCCTGAGTCCACGAAATAAATTATCACCTGTATGGATTTTTAAGGATTCTGTATTTATCATATATATATATATATATATATATATATATATATATATATACATGGTGTCCATAAAGTTCGTGTGCACTTTAAAAAATTTATAACTTTATTTGTATTTGCGATAGAAATAAATTGTAAATATATATATATGTGTGTGTGTGTGTGTGGGTGTGTGTGAAGAAGACTGATAATGCATTAGGTTTACGATGTTTATTATATTAATTCTTTCTAAAGTGCTAAAGAGTAAGACCGAAAATAAAAAAAATAAACAATACTATTTAACATTTACTATAAACATCAAATGCACATTAATTATAATCAGGACTAGTGTGCCCTTCAGAAACAGTATTAAGAAATATACAACTCAAATCGATCTCAAGATTTTTTTGAATAGATATTAAGAAAAATTTAAAACGGGCAACCTTATCGTCAACAATAACCACACACCAGCGAACTCCAAACTACATACAACCATTTTTTTATGAATTTACATGCCCATTATGTCCTGGAATAAAACAAATTCACGAATAATAATTACATTGGCCATACAACTACATACCTATCGCGAAATTTCCCTTGGCGACCCAGAGACGTTAGATAAGGAATTGGTCAGTATAAGTAGTACCCTACAACGTAACAACTACCCTGGGTACATGGCAGCAGCCCCCAAAACTGGGATAGGCGGGTACAAGAGGAGGAGGAGGACAACAACACTCAGAAAACAGTCTGCCTGCCTTATGTGAAGGGGTTATCAGAGAGAATACAAAGGATCTGCGGTCCATATAACATCAGGACAACCTTCAAAAGCGTGACAACACTTCGCAGATATCTCTCTCGAGTGAGACCCCCCATAGAGGAGAACATGACTAAAGACTGTGTGTACGCTATCCCGTGCAGGTGCGGAAAGGAATATAAAGGAGAGACAGGCCGCCCCCTCAAGGTAAGGCTTCAAGAACACCAGAAAGCTGTAACGCGAGGGGAAATAGAAAAATCAGGCGTGGCTGACCACATATGGAGAGAGAAGGGAGATCACCGTCCCTTGTGGGATAATGTTGAAATCATAGACAGGGAACACCATTGGAAAATTCGTAAACTTAAGGAATCAGCACATATGCTAGGCCACAAAAATCTCCTGAGTCGACCAAGCATAAAAATAAATACAATATGGGAACCAGTAATAAGGAGTGCCAGAGAAAAGCAATGATAACAAAGTTGCAATATGGGCTCTGGTAAAAACATTCAATGATAACAGCAAAAATTGCAATATGAGTACTGGTAAAAAAATGTATGCTGAAAACATTAGTTTCATAATATCCAGAAATTCATACCCAGATGTCCTCATGGACACATGGCACAGTGGACAAAGGCGTTGATTAGATCCAGTGACAGACCCAAAGAGTGTGAGTTCAATACCCGGTTAAGGCACTTTCAGAGGGAAAATTAGCAGGAGATAACTGATAACTGACATCCATCAAACATGGCACCTGGAACTTGAACAGTCTACCCCAGTGATCGAAATAAAGGGTTCAGTTCGAAATTCCAACCACCTGAAGAAGGCCGGAGCGTACAACAGCCGAAACGTTGTGACAAATATGGCGACAAAGATGAGGACAATAGTCCGACTAATGTAAATACTATATATATATATATATATATATATATATATATATATATATATATATATATATATATTGTAAAATATGGATATGGAAAAGACAAAGCAAAATCCGAATATGCAAGTTTACTGTTTTAATTTTGTTTTACTGTCGACGTCAGACGTTTCGGTCTAGTAGACCATCTTCAGGACATGGTTATTGGAAACATATTTATATTCAAGTCAACATGAAGAGACGATAGACACAAGACTAGTTAGAAACAGAAAAACAGAAATTTTAAAGTAAGCGTTCCCTTTTTTGTATTTTGTATTTTCCATATTTTTCATCATACCGTCGGATCTACATCCACATATTTGCTTATACATATATATATATATATATATATATATATATATATATATATATATATATATATATATACCCAAGTTTAGGATTGGTATATACGGAGTGAAATCCAATAACCAACAATTAATATTCTTTAAAGAGTGCTCAATACAGAGTAGAGCAGATATAATTATTTATTTGAATATTACAACATAAATATGTTATAAAATCACGACAAAAGTAGCCATTTTGTTTCAACACTTCTTGTGTCTTGTCAAGTGATAATATAGAATATAGAATAAATGGTTTTAAAAGTTTCAAATTAATCAACGATCCTTAGCTAAGAGTAAACGCTGTTACGTAAGCTAGAGTGGCCAATCAAAAAACAAGTATAGGATGATTCGAAAAATTTGACAACTAAGCAAGGTTATCTAGATATTAAAAGATTTATAAAATTTGAAATTAAAAGTAAAAGTAAAAAATTAAAAAATTAAAATTACCTATTTAGAAATCTAAATCAGATCTCTATTAAGTTTTAAATTGTAGAATTACCAAGGAGAAAAAATATAAAAATAAAAATAAAAGATATATATGCTATTTAATTTATATTTTCATTGAAATTAAGTTGAAAGTTGTATTCAGAATCCCAGACATAGATGTATACATTTTTCGTTTCATTTCAACATGTTAGTCGCCTCTCACGTGAAATCATTCGAACAACGGCATGTTAAACGCTCGGACGTATTTAGATATATACACACACATACAAAAAAGCAAACCACACATAGGCAAATGCACTATACTTACACATACACATCGATACACACAGGCACATACATCTACATTCAATATGATCTAGACGGTCAAATGTCGAAGCTATTCGTGGCTTAATATGTTATTAAACGAATTTAAACTTGAAAAATTTAAACAAATAACTATATATAAATATATATATATATATATATATATATATATATATATATATATATACACATATACACACACATACATACATATACATATATATATACACATATACATATATATATATATATATATATATACACATACACACACACATACACATATATATACATATATACATTTTTGAAAACATATAGTTTTCGACACATTTACAGACAAAAGTAAATAACCACCTCCACATATAATTGAACACTCGCACATCCGCATATAAATTAATACATGCACCCGCATAGACACATATAAGGATAATAGGTACGCATATACAGACCTACGTACATAAACATACACATAGATAAGCACATATAAATATATTGACCCAGACGTCGACGCAGAAAAGTAAATAAGGCAAGTGAAGAAATACATATAAAGATGCAACTATATACAAGCACACACATACATACATACACATCTAGATGTACATACATAAGCACGCATGCATATATGCATATACACTAAATATATATATAGACATTTACAAATACAAGTGTATACATGAAAAATTAAACAAACGTAAATTAAAACGACATGAGTATAAAAATTCATATACACATCCGCTAGTACATATATATACACACATACATACGCAACTCCACATAGATATATACACATATATATCTACAGACATACATATACATACATACATACACACATACAAACATACATATTCACAAATATATATACGCATATATACATATACATATATATATATATAAATATATATAAAAACACACATACACATATACATACACACACATACACATATACGCACACACACATACATATACAAACACATATACATATATACATAAACATATAGACACATGCATAAAAAAGGAAAAAGAAATAAGCATACATAGACCAACTTATATTCTAATAATATTCCAACAACATTATGATAAAATATATTAAAAGTTGATCATAATTTAAGAAAAGAACAACGGTCTGTAAGCAATTAAAGGTACTTTATCAACAAAAGTAGATTTTAGTTTGTATCTATGATACACTCCAAGACACTAAAGCCTACATACAAATACACATACAATGACACACCAACATATATATATAAATATCTAATCCTATATAAATACCCATATCGACACATCCAGATAAACAATACAGAAACAGTCGAGCGCAACCATATAAACACCCACACATACATATAAATATACACCTATATACAAACACATATACATAAACATATACATATTTAAACATACATATATATACATATATATGCATATATAAACCTATACATACACATAGAAACATACATACTACATATACATACATATATGCACACTCACACATACATATACATACATATGCAATATGCATACACATATCTACGCTCACACAAGTACACATAAATATCCCCATATACCCATACATATACTCACACATTTAGTGGTAGACACTTACCAGAATTTACTCCCTTACTCATACACATAAACAGGTTAACCTATGATAGAAGCCAATATACACAACGATATACCTTCATAAAAAAAAAAAAAAAATCATATATATACCCCTATATACACATATACATATCCTACAGTAGAAATAACTCTACATAACATACAAATATATACATCTAAATACAGACACGTATGATACTTTGTAAGTACCCAGTACACATTCATATCGATAAGGCGACTATCATGCTAAAAAGGTAATAGTCTATTAAGTTTCATTTATCATTATCATAGAAAGTATATGATTTCTATACTAAGTTAAATTTAAGACGATGCTTACAGTTAACTGTTAGTTCATATCTTTGATTTAAAAGATCAGTCTTATTTTTAAATCTAATTATTTCAAGTTTCTCGTTAAGGCATAAGTAACACGGGGCATATAGTGAGTTACATGTCCGGGCCTTTCTAATTAATTTCCATTTAACCTTAGGTGTTTTATTTTTCTCTTTTAGACTCCAAAAGTATTTGGATAATGAAGTCATATATTTATAGTTACTATTATTAAAAGATTGCAGATGACCCCGCCAGCGTTCCTTGAATGGTCTCATTGTGCAACCTATGTAGAATTTCTTTATATTTGGATTTTCTAGTGTTGATATAGTACTGAGATAAACTACAGAGCTAGTTAAACAGTTATTATTTAGTGGACAATTATTGGGATTCCTGCAGTTACATGATTTATTATTTGTGTGATTTTGCTTAATGTTGCTTTGTGCAACCTTGTGGGTTGTCAGGCTCTCCGAATTTATATACTTGCTGAATATACTATTGTTATGTTTTTTAATTATTTTTTCTAGGTTATCAGCACAACTATAGCTTAACTTAAGAGTATTAGAGTTAAATATTTTACTGAGTGAGTTGGTTCCAGATTTGGGGAAATGTTTTTTAATGAGGTTTAGAAACAGGTGCCCCAATTTAGTTTAAACGTCCGAGCGTTTAACATGCCGTTGTTCGAATGATTTCACGTGAGAGGCGACTAACATGTTGAAATGAAACGAAAAATGTATACATCTATGTCTGGGATTCTGAATACAACTTTCAACTTAATTTCAATGAAAATATAAATTAAATAGCATATATATCTTTTATTTTTATTTTTATATTTTTTCTCCTTGGTAATTCTACAATTTAAAACTTAATAGAGATCTGATTTAGATTTCTAAATAGGTAATTTTAATTTTTTAATTTTTTACTTTTAATTTTAATTTCAAATTTTATAAATCTTTTAATATCTAGATAACCTTGCTTAGTTGTCAAATTTTTCGAATCATCCTATACTTGTTTTTTGATTGGCCACTCTAGCTTACGTAACAGCGTTTACTCTTAGCTAAGGATCGTTGATTAATTTGAAACTTTTAAAACCATTTATTCTATATTCTATATTATCACTTGACAAGACACAAGAAGTGTTGAAACAAAATGGCTACTTTTGTCGTGATTTTATAACATATTTATGTTGTAATATTCAAATAAATAATTATATATATATATATATATATATATATATATATATATATATATATATATATATATATAAATTCCCAAGAGGATAGAATACAGGTAGAGTTCAATGTCCAGGACAGAGCAAGAATATTATATAAAAGGCTCGAAGACTAATATCCCATGGTTATAATTAATTACATTGGAAGCGTAATCACGATACAGTTCATCTACAAAAAAGCTTTTTGAATTTATACGTTTGATGAATTGGATCGTGATTACGATTCCAATGTAATTAATTATAACCATGCAATATTAGTGTTTAAGCCTTGTATATATATATATATATATATATATATATATATATATATATATATATATATATATATATATATATGTATATATATATATACATATATATATATATATATATATATATATATATATATATATATATTAAGACATGTCTATTTATATAACTTAGACAAGTTTTTCTACTTATTTTTAATAGGATCCTCTCGTAATTACCTCCAATTTCTTAGTATCCTTATTAAAGGAAGAAAGAAAATTACCATGTTGATGTATATTCATTTTTACCGAGGATCTTCAACATTAGCACCATGTCGTGCACATGGTCCTGTTTTTCGATGACAAAATATATTCTGTTTATCATTATTCTAGCACAAAATTGTTGTGTATATCTGAAAATTTTACGTGTAACAGTTTTAAATAGTTTTTCTTTTTAAAAATAGTTAGAAATTACAATAACTTTCTTTCCTCCCTTGACGCGTGTCGACATGATAAAATTTTAAAATTGTACAGTACATAACCTTAGCGATTTTCACTTCACACCTTTAGCCTGGTTACTTCTTTGTCGGCAGAAGTGATTCTCCTGCTTTTTATTCAACATAACAATATGGCCGAAAGGGTATTTCCATATCTGAACAATGGCTGAAACGGTGCTTTCCTTTCCTTAGTTCCCGGGTACGACAATATGAAAGTCCGCAGTCAATGGCTGAACACTCTTGACTAGTAGAAGGAATAATTACAAAAAAGTTACTTCTACTGAATGTATATATATATATATATATATATATATATATATATATATATATATATATATATATATAGATAGATAGATAGATAGATAGATAGATATAGATATATATATATAGATAGATAGATAGATGTGCGTGTGTGTATAATTTTTTCACTTAACTCATGCTTACTTCGAAGTTTCGTGGCTACATAGATGTGGCCACTCGTCAGAGCGAAGTGAAACTGCTGGTATTTCTCGAAATTTTGTACTTTCATGAGTGGGTTATTTTTCCTTTTCGCTTGGTGGGTGTTGACTGGCTGTTGACTTCTCTTCTTCTCCCTTCCTTTCTTTTTTTAAACTTTTTTATTCTTTATTCTTTCCCCACCTTCTCCGTTGATCCTTGGGTTATTGCTATTTATTTACTGTTTCGGTTATTGTTTCTTTTTTTTCGGTGCGTTCTGTATGTTTGCCCGAGTGTGTACTTATGTGTGTATATGCATACATACATGCATACATACAAACATACATGCATACCCGTACTCATATTTGTATGTTTGTACGCGCGTCTAAATCTGTTTGTGTGTGTCTGTATATATATTTTGTTTGTATTGTATTTGTGACTAGTTTTTGGTTATCTGTATGTACATATCTTTATCTTTGCTCAGTGTGTATATTGTGAATCTTGTGAAGAACGTGTGTGTGTTTTTTTGCGTTTTGTAAAGCGTGTACTTGTGGTGATTTGTATTTTGGGTTTATGCGTGTTTGGTATGGTTGGGTATTATTTTGTTGGTTATTATTTGTTGATATTGTGGTTAATCTTTTCTGGGTGGATTGTGCATGAGATTGGTAGGGATAAGATGTTAGGTATGGGGGTTTGTTTTTGTGATGGGATTGCGTTGTGTGCGGTATTTCTTTCTTTCCGTTTTATATTAGTATTAAGGTAGCAAATTAGATGCTTGTTTAAATGTCTGCATTTCCACATAATTCATTCCTCTTGTTCAATTAGTTGTCTTTTTATTCTTAAATGTGATAATTGTTAATTTTCCTCCAGACAAAATTTAGTGTTTCTGCTATTGCTATTGTGGGGCTGTTTTTCTGGATCCATATGTATTTTGCTAGTGTTCCGTTGTTTTTGTATTTTCTGTTTTTTAATGAGGTTTAATGATTATTAAATCTTTCATTAAAAGTTGTTTCTGTAGCTCCTGTGTATTTTTATTCCGCATTCGTGTTGTTTGTTACGGTGGTTTTATATATTATGTTGTTGCATAAGCATTTGTTCTTATGTAGGCACTTGTTTTTATTTCGACAAATGCATTTGTTGTTGCTTTGCTGATTTATGTTGTGATTATTATTCTCTTTGTTGAGAATTTTTTCATTGTCTTTGGTTATTATTTTCTATATGATATCCACGCAGCTGTAACTGATTTTTACTGTAATTTTGTTGATGATGTTGTGTTTGGGGAAATGTTTTTCTATTTTTTTTAAAGAATATTTTTCTATTTTTGTAATTTATTATTGTAATGTGGGTTGAACCAGATTATGTTTTCTTTTTCTATTGTGTTTATTTGCTTTGTTTTCGCCTGTATATTCTAGTTTGTTCGAATAACAACTATTTCCCAATGCTGTTTCATATGCTTTTTGTTTTTGTAGAATATTTTTATGTTGCTGGAATATGTTGATATTCTTTTGTTTATGGATATGTGTATGTGTCTGAATACGTTAGAAGGATGGTTGGAGTTTTGTTGCTGTATATATGGTTGTTGTTTGCTTTTCTGTGTGGTTAGTATATGTTGTTGATTAAATGTTATATCTAAGATGTTTACTATTTTCGGTCAGTTTATTTAAAATCCGAATGTGTTGAAGGTTTCTATTATCTTTCTTTTTAAATTTTTTCTGTAGTTGTACATGAGGAAATTTCTTACGTTTATTGAAATTTCTTACGATTACTGGGCTGTCCTCCCTGTATAAACCTATGTCTTTTTTATTAATGATGTGTCTTAATTTATTGATGATGTATATACCTATAAGTTCGCATATTTATGTACCGTCAACATGGAACAAATAGAGTACAACTATTCACTAAAAACATACCCGCACCAAACGTATACAAAATTAAACTCCACGAAAAAATCGAATCTGTCTTAAAACGCATAAGATGGAAAATATTCTACTTCATCAAAAAACGACAATGCCAGCATCAACAAATGAAACGACTCCGGATTTACGTCAATGATAAGCCCACCACAACAGAGCCACATTATTGTATTTGAAAATAAGATAACAATTATAATAAACAAAATAGAAGCAAGGAAAACAAACAAGAAATTCTAAAAACGACTTGAAAAAGACCAAACATTGATGAAGAAATCAAAAAACTATATATACAGACTGGCAAATCCAAAGCCATATATAAGCAACTAAAAAAAAAGAATAAAAAAGGAGATCACCAACTTCTACAAAATCAACAACAATGATTTGGAAAACAACATAAACGAAGAAGCAAAAAGCATAGTCGCCAAGTTAAAACTAGACAACAGAATCAAACAATTGCCGAAAGTAGGACCATTAATTAAAGTAAAAGACCACAAAGACAACTTCTTAAATAAACCAACTTGCAGACTAATAAATGCCGCAAGAACAAACATCGGAAAAATAAGCAAATAATTGTAGAAAAAATATGCAAAATGTTAAGGAGCATGCTAAGCATAAACCAATGGAAAATACAAAAGAAACAATTAATCAGTTTAACATCATCAACAAAAATAAACTTTTCTTTCATACAAGACACACAAGACTTTTACACTTCAATCAATGAAAACACACTAAATAATTGACTAGACATGGCACAATAATCCCAAACGAAGATCTAAACATTAACAAACATTGAATAAAGTCATTACTATACTACAACAAAAATTATGGACATGAAAACGCAACACCAATAATAACAACAATATCAATAACGGCCATACTTTTGATGTAACAAGATTTGATGGCGAAGAAACGTGCGTAACGTATTCAAACACAAACACAACACGTATTCACAAACAAAAGAATATCAACAAATTCCAGTAACATAAAAATATTCAACGGAAACAAAAAAGCATATGAAACAGCAGTTTAACTCAACTCCGACGTGTGGTCACACCTATGTAGACAGGAAACTTCGAAACAGACATGAGTTGGGTGAGAAAAAAAATTTCATTAATTCTATTAACGCTATATATATACATTCGTTATTGAATACTCTACCACAAAGCCAGCTTGCCTTAAATATCTTCTTATCAACAAACCACTGAAAAACCACCAATTCTGACTTCAAAAACAGTCCTTCAAATTAAGATTTACTTAATTTAGGTCATTATATATATATATATATATATATATATATATATATATATATATATATATATATATATATATATATATATATATATATATACTGACGCAAATTCAGTCGGGTTTCGATCCTAGATAGAGGCAACCGGACGTCTAGCCACACTGATGAGCTGTGAAACAACGAAACAGTCTGTCTGTGGATGACAAAAATATTGGCTCCTGAAAAATTAATTTCGGTTGAGCTCTCTGGTTTGAGGTGTGAGTTTGTAAACAAGTGACTATTTAAGCTAATATTGCACGACTCTTCGGCAGAATTGAGTCACTGTCAGTCACTGTGTGTTTATCTAAATCTAAAAATAAACACGCTAAAATTCACCTTCATTCCGGCCGTGCGCCGACGGCTTAGTGGGAGAAGTTCCGACTGACGCAAATTCAGTTGGGTTTCGATCCTAACTAGAGGCAACCGGACGTCTAGCCACACTGATGAGCTGTGAAACAGCGAAACAGTCTGTCTGTGGATGACAAATATATATATATATATATATATATATATATATATATATATATATATATATATATATATATATATATATTCAGGAGTATGGGTATTAATTTGTGACCATGGTATTCATGCATTTGTGATCATCAGACAAATTTGTTTGTTTTTTTTTTAAATTGGGTCTATTTCGGCCTGTTTGAGTTTGATTATGTTGGTAGTATACTCTTATACACACAGACATACACACAGGTGTACGTATTTTAGTTCACAGAAACACACCCATTTAAACAATGCGTAATTAGACGCCGATACACATACAAAATAAACCAGTTTGTCTGATGACCGCAAAAGCGTGAAATCCAGGTTCACAAACTCATATCCATACAACTGAATATCTTAGCTCTATCACTGTTATTGAGCACCTTCAATACGTACTACGCATAAAAAAATTTAAGCTTATATATATATATCTATATATATATATATATATATATATATATATATAAAAGTGAACATAGAAGTCAACACTTAGAGGCGACAGACTGTTTCATGCTAGATGCAATCGTCGTGGCCCGACGATTGCATCTAGCATGAAACAGTCTGTCGCCTCTAAGTGTTGACTTCTATGTTCACTTTTATATTTACACACGCTCTATCTCTGATATTGAGCAATTTATCCCATAAATATAGCACACTTTAAGACTATAGTTCTTCATATCAGTCACTGTGTGTTTATCTAAATATAAAAATAAAACACGCTAAAATTCACCTTCATCCCTGCCGTGAGCCGACGGTTTAGTGATAGAAGTTCCGACTGACGCCAATTCAGTCCGGTTTCGATCCTAGCTAGAGGCAACCGGACGTCTAGCCACACTGATTAGCTGCGAAACAGTCTGTCTGTGGATGACAAATATATATATATAATATCTGGATAAAATAAATGAAACAAAATTGGGTGTTTTTTTTTAAGTATTTATTTCTGTGTTTTTTTGTATATAATTAATATTTCAGACCACCTCGGTCTTTCCTCAGAAATCAAATGAGATACTGTGTTTGTTTTTTTGTTTACAGCGTTTGTCGTGAAGCGTGGTTGTCACGTGATATTGAATGCGACTGTGTTTGAATTTTTGGCGGAAGACTGATGATAGTGTCTTAAATGTTGTTTAAAAGGTTTTTTGACCATATCTCAAGAAATATTTTTAACTGTTGAAATATTTATGTAGATTTAAAATATCCACGTGTTTGTTTACCCCTAGTTTATATGTGTCTAATTTTAGAATTCAGTATTTTTCTTTTTTTCTTCGTATGTGTGTTGTACTTAAATTACTGTGTTTGTGTGTTTGTTTTTAGACTCGGACGACACGTGATGTGGAACGCGATTGTGTTTGAATCTTAAACGGACAACTGAAGATGGTGTTTAGGTTATTGTTTAAAAAGGATTTTCACCATATCTAAAGACATTTTTTACTATTGAAATATTTATACAGATTTAGAATACCGAAGTCTTTGTTTAACCCTAGTTTATATGTGTTTAATTTTAAAATCCAGTATTTCTCTTTTTTTCTTCGTATGTATGTAGTGCTAAAATTTGAGTCTATCAATATACATTTGCAATTATCTATCGAGTGTCGTGGTCGATTGAAGTGTTCTGCAACTGGGGAATATGGATTATTTTGTCGTATGTCTTGTTTATGGTTGTTGAAACGAAGCCTAAAGTTAGTTCCAGATTCGCCAATATATCCACTATTAGGACATATTGTGCAGAATAGGTAGTAAATTATATTATTGCTATCACAAGTGAGGCGGGGTGGATGTATTGTGATTTTGGATTTGGGTGCGAGAAATTCACTGTCTGTTATTATGTGTTTGCAAATTAGACGTGGCCTCTCATTATGCTATATATATATATATATACATATATATATATATATATATATATATATATATATATATATATATATATATATATATATATATGTGACACCCAACCCTCCTCTGTCCTGGTCAGGGCACCGTTTGTGACACCCGTACTGGACTGGTCGCGGCGCACTTGTGACGTCGGTCCTTTGTGACGGGCTAACCCTGGGACATCGGTTGAAGTCTGGTTGGGTTCTAGCACCAACTTGTCGTACTCGGCTCGCTTCCAACGCCTGGTCACCGAAGCAACTGCTTTGATCTCGATTCAACCTACCCACGTTGTGATTTGATCTTAGGTTGACGAGATCAATCAGACGTCGGGCCGTAGTGCCAGCCGAATCCGGGTCAAGGTGATACTGCACAAAAAAAACAAAAGCACAAACAACAACTTCAAGGCGAGCGACTGGTTAGGAATAGTGATTAATTTTATGTCGGTTTGTTGAGTTACAGGAGTGCGTCTCTCTCTTTCTCTCCCAGCCCGAAGGAAAAAAAAGTGGATTGTAACACTTTTGCGTTCCTTAACTAGGTCTGGATATCGAATATAAGTCAGACTTCTATAATTTGTTCTTGGTTAGAAGTCTAGTCGGAAACTTGTTTTGATGGGAAATCTAAAGTCGGTCTTCAACAAATCTGTTCTTGGTTAGAAGTCTAAGTCGGAAGGCATGGAATCGTGCGGTCACCTGTGCGAGGCGCGTCTCTCTCTTACTGTACTGGCTGTACTCTTCTCTGCGAACTCTGCGAACTCTCTCTCCTCGACGAACTCTGCGAACTCTCCTCGACGAACTCTCTCTCCTCGATGAACTCTGCGAACTCCCTGAAACACCCGTAGATGTTTGCTTATATGGACGCCGATCAAAACCTGGCGTGGGGTCGGACGTGGTGTGGCCACCACGTTGATTTCAAATCCCCAAAAAGGATTTTCTTTGTTTTCGGCCAAAAATAATTATCATTTTCCGTATTTGGAAATCTTATTCCACTCCCACCCTCTTCTGCTCTCATATGGGTATCTCACCATACTTTAGAGGGTGTCAACGGTTTTCCCACTTCCTCGCAGTAACATCTCATACCTATCCTCTCAATGGGCGGTGGCGGCCTCCTCTCTGCGTCACATGATCATCTCCGCCTGGCTATTCGGCCAATAGGCGTCAACTGATAATCTCAATTTTTATCCAACTTCACGGGATATGTTTTTTTTTCAACCAGGTTTATCCGTCAACATTAAGTGGAAGATTCCTTTTAGGCGAAATTGGGTTAATTAAAATACCCTAACATAGCCTTCGTTATCACAAACGAACTTAAACAAAATGCAGATGTCCTGTCCAGGCGGTCGGCAGACGGCCCATCAACTACTGATAACAGCCAATGTTTTATCTGCCCAGAGCTCTGGTGTCCATCAACTAATTTTCACGACAATGACCATCAAAATTTTCGTGGGTGGCATTCTTTCCTTCTCTTATCATCTAAGTTGTTAAGCCCTGTCCGTCTGTTTCTTTCTCTTTTTCCTTCCTTTGTCCTCGAAGAGAATTTGGCATATCTCAGCATCAAACTTCAGCGAGAAAGTAAAGTGGTTATCTTGAATTCGCACTTGAAAATAACAAAACAAAAAAAATCTTCTTTTTTTTTTTTTTTCACCGATACAAAAAGAATATCGCTCAGTATGTCTTTCGTTATATCTATCGGTTTAAGTAATCGCTCAGTATGTCTTTCGTTATATCTATCGGTTTAAGTAATCGCTCAGTATGTCTTTCGTTATATCTATCGATTTAAGTATCCCCGTAATTAACTTCTGTGGTTAATTAATTGATTAATTAACCCTTCCGTTCCTAAATAGTGTTACATATATATATATATATATATATATATATATATATATATATATATATATATATATATATATCCAAGTATATGATTGTTGTAGACGGAATAAATTCCAATAACCAAAAAATAGTATTCTTAAAAGAGTGCTCAATACAGAGTAGAGCAAATATAATTATTTATTCGAAAATTATAACATAAATATGTTATAAAATCATAAGTGTTGAAACAAAATGGCTACTTTTGTAGTGAATTTATAACATATTTATGTTATAATTTTCGAATAAATAATTATATATATGATATATATATATATGAATTATATATGTATAAAATAACATTACCGAGTGAAGATAGCTCTGGCTGACACCTAATCAGTTGTGTTTAAATCCTGGCTTGAAGCATTCGGATGTCTAGTCGTACTGAGGAGCTGTGATACGGCGAAACAGTACTGTCTGTGAATGACATAATTTAGCTCTTGAAAATACATTTCATTTGAAATACATTTTGAGCACTGTTGAGTGATAAGCTAATTCTATAAACAACAGCCACCTGCACTAATGCAAAGCTCTTCAGTAAAATGAATGGAGCACTTTGGCTGATGGCATTTGTTTACATTTGTAAAAACAATACGCTAGGTTTAGTTGTGTAACTCTACCGAGTGAAGATAGCTCTGGCTGACAGCAAATTAGTTGTGTTTCAATCCTGGCTTGAGGCATTCGGATGTCTAGTCACACTGAGGATCTTTGATACAGCGAAACAGTATTGTCTGTGAATGACACACACATATATATATATATATATATATATATATATATATATATATATATATATATATATATATATATATAGTGCTGTTCGATAAAAGTAACTCATCTGATTTTTTTTTTTACTAAATGTTCTCTTCTCCCATGAAACGAAAGTAGAGCTAAATTCAAAGGATAACCGATCTAAAATCCGAAGAAGAAGCTTTGAAAGCTCTTTGAATTTAGCAGTAAGTACTGTCAAGCATCCGTTCAGTATAATGTTCTAGGGATGGTTTTCTTTTCATGGAACTATTTTCTTAAAACCTATTGAAAAGACCCTCAGGAGCGAGCAGTACAAGAGAATTTTAGAGCCTTGTCTGCTCTCTTCTGCTGAAAGAGTGCAAATCGACCCCACCAAGCTCATTTTTATGCAGGATAATGCTCCCTGTCACAAATCAAAATTGATGAAGGAATACTTTGATGAGAAGCAGGTGAGTGTTATGACATGGCCGCCCCAATCTCTTGACCTCAACCCCATAAAAAACTTATGGAGCATTATAAAGTACGGGCTCTCAAGAAAGCAGTTGAGCCACAAAGAGGATTTGATTGTGAATTTCATATCCGAATGGATTTCAATGCTTGGAGATGAGATTTGCCAGAACCTAATCAAGTCAGTGCCAAAAAGGGGTTGAGAAGGTTATTCAAAATAAAGGAGGACCCATAGATTATTAAATATTTCGAACTATATTACCTATTATAAATAAATTATACCTTTATTATTCTTTATTTAAAGCTGTTCGGTTATGTTTCTATTGATTACAAGTTGCAGGAAATAAGTGAGTCACTTTTTTTGCACAGAATTTTTCCCTAAATCTCATTTATATCCAAAATTATAATTATCAATAGAATATTTTAGGGTGAGTAAACTTTTTTACTAGGTGGTCGGGAAGGGGTCTTTATATTAGTAAGATTAAAAATTAGTTTGACCCCAAAAAACAATAGGCGAAAAATTACAATTAGGTATTAATGAGTTATAGGCAAGAGCGTATAATTATTACCGAATTTTTAGGTAACTTATAATTAATAAAGGACCTTTATAATCAGTGCCAGGATTTACGGTGGGATTTAATAAAATTAAAAAAAGTTGATCCTTAAAACATCACTTAAAATCGAAAACCTGTAAAACTTGAAGATGAATGAAGTACCCATAATAATTGGTACTCTAGACATGTCAAAATGGTTTTGATTTCAAGATTTGAAAGAATGGAAATGAAAAAAAATGACTCAGTACAAACGATTACTATGTTGGTGTCATCAAGAATACGTAAGACGACATTACAGATTTTAGGAGACTCGCCATTACATGACCTCAGATAATAATAATAATAATAATAATAATAATAATAATAATAATAATTGACAGACAGAACAAGCTAATCGCCCTGATATCGTTATTAAAGACCTAAAAAGAAAGGCTCCTTATTGATATGACAGTCCGTGCAGGCTGCAATGTATCTTTGAAGATCTTCAAAAAGCTATCAAAATACAAAGACCATGAAATCGAAATCTCAGAAATGTGGCACATGAGAACATCAAAATTCCCTGTTGTAGTTGAACCCTTGGATTGATTGGAAAAGATTCCAATAGACTCATTGAAGTGATTCTTGGTAGCCTATGCTTTAAAGAAATACAAATAAATTGTTCTCATGAGGACAGCCCAGAAATTACGAAGGGCTTTATCTATGTAAAATATGTGTGTGTGAATTTTATTTATTGCTCAGTGGAAAATGTCATGATGCCATTTCTGACCTTAGGTCTCTGGGCTGGAATCGGAAAGAAATGAGTACACACTAGAAATCAAAGGAAATAATAATAATAATAATAATAATAATAATAATAATAATAATAATAATAACAACAACAACAACAACAACAATAATAGTAATAGTAGTAGTAGTAGTAGTAGTAGTAGTAGTAGTAGTAGTAGTAGTAGTAGTAGAATAAATAATCATCGCTTTTATTACTTACTTTAATTGTATATTTAAAAAATACTGATAATTCATGGAATTTGTTGACAAAAGACGAATTGAAACGCGATATAGAATAGCTAACCTGCATCAGTCCATGGCGAAAACCTGAATACTAATTCTGTCCGGAAGAAAATCTACCACCACGTGGATTCATACAAGTGCAGACTGTGAGGTAGGGGAGATTAAAAATGTCACTCACATTATTAGCGTTTGTGAAAGAAAACACGCCAACACGATAAAGTGAACTCATGTCTACATTGGTAACTATGTAGCAAGTATGACCTCGAAGTAGACATGAAACGCTACCGCCACAAGCCAGAGAAAGTAATCCAAAACGACCAAGTAATATCTTGTGTGATTTCAACATTCAAATGAATCTAGCCTCTTTTTCGATTAATCGTATATATTGAGTTCAACTTGAGGTTTGCGGGGAAATTTACTTCCAGCAGAAGTTCAAAGCTAGGTGTCTGAAAGACAATAATATTAAGGCGAAAGTGATGAAACAAAAAAGTCAGAAAAGAAAGAGTACGTACAAGAAAAATACATGGGAGCAAACTCTAGAGCAGAAAATTCTTTAAAAGGGATATATTTACGGAACATCAGAATGACTATATAAGCAGTGTGAAGGACCCAGATTGAATATATAATTGGATTAAGGGACATTAGGTTCAATATATAATAGTAAAAGGGACATCAGGTAAGGGGTGTTAGATTGAATATGTAAGTAGTGTGAGGGAGATCAGATTGAATATATAATTGGATCAAGGGACATCAGATTCAATATATAAGTAGTGTAATAGACACCAGATTGGATATATAAGTAGTATGAAAATAAACGCAACACTTTAGGCGCAGATTTGAAACCGTCTCGCCGATGCCACGTCCTGCATTTCGTATTTCTTTAAAAAGATACTCCATACCAGAACGCAAAATTTAATGCTTGGAAGAGTGTAAAATTCTTTCATAAATTAACTGAAGAAAAAACATTATACGCATGAATATTTTTTTCTGTTGATAATTTATGAATGAATTTTCCACTGCTTGAAGCGTAAAATTGTGCCTTCTTTTTAAAATTAAATTTTCTAAATTAGCATGATAACGTGAGTCTTTTTCAACTTTCGTTCAATGAGTTTAACTTTTTTTCCTGTGCATATCTGCCATTTATGTTTAAAATCCACGACATCTACAACAGACAAGAAGATAACAGGTTCAAGGCTCCAAAACTTCCCTATTTTCCGTCGTCCGCATTATACAGCGAAGAGTTCGTAAATATTGACTTTTAAAATGATGTGTTTGGCCGGCGGATTCCAGGCACCATAAGCCATGCCAGTCTGGAGCACTTCCTGTCTTGGGATGGTTACGTTGTCTTAAAAGCCTAGCCAAAAAGTGAAGAATATGTCCGGATGTTCCATTTCGGACAGCGTCCAGCCACCATGTGCGGCACGTGGGCGATCTAAGAATAGATGCCGCTAGTAGTGGTGAGAATGACAAGACACTTCCGCGTGGGCCAGTCGGGATTTCCTCTGTCGGATTCTGCTCAAACTTCCATTTCGGTTTGGTCGTTTTTACACTCGTAGTTGGTTTATTAGATTCCTTTTTATTTTTGATCTATTTCAGTCAGTTCGTATCTATCTATCTATCTATCTATCTATCTATCTATCTATCTAAGTTTATTCATATCTACATATCTCAGTCTGTTTCATTATCTATCACTTAAATTATGTCAGTTTCTTCATATCTATCTATCTATCTATCTATCTATCTACTTATATAAACTATTGCTATTTATCTATAGAAGATTGGTCACATCACTTTATTGGTTTCCTTCTTGCTATCAATCTATTTAGATTTCCATCTATTTAGTCTGTTTCTTTCTCTCTCTAGACACAAATATACGTACACATAGACACAGAGAGACACTCACAAACACTCATAGACTCACATCCACACAGATATATATATAAGTGGTGACGGTCTGTTTCATATTTGAATGCAATCTTCCTCCAGTTGGCCTCAAGTTTGGGTTGAAACACTCAGTGTTGTTATATATATATATATCAGTATCTGCACTTCTTATATTTACATGCGCTTTATGCCGTACAATGAGCCCATTTACCCTATAAATAATATACCTTAACAGAATATTTCATCATATATATATATCATATATATATATATATGTATGTATGTATGTATGTGTGTGTGTGTGTGTGTGTGTGTGTGTGTGTGTGTGTGTACGGTGTACGGTGTGATTTCCGCATTTCAAAATATTTCTAATTTATTTATTAACTATAATTTGGATATGCGGGGAAAGCATTTAGCATAAGGTTTTATTTAAAATTCGATATGGGCACCAGATTTCGTTACCAGCCTCTCGAGCCATCCAGCAATCGCGTCAACAAATTTCACCAGGAAATCTTGTGGTATGGAAGACATAAATTCTTATATATATAAGAATTTATGTCTTCCATACCACAAGATTTCCTGGTGAATATATATATATATATATATATATATATATATATATATATATATATATATATATATATACCTTCATCACTGCCGTGCGCCACACGATTTAAGGGTAGAATCTCCGACTGATGCCAATTCATCCGGGATTCGATCTTAACTAGAGGCAACCGGACGTCTAGTCACACTGATGAGCTGAGATACAGCGAAACAGTTTGTCTCTGGATGACAACACACACATGCATATATATATATATATATATATATATATATATATATATATATATCGTGAGTAATATGTCTATATTTCTGAGATGAGGTATAATGTTCATTATTTACATTATTCGGACTATTGTCCTCATTTTGTCGCCATATATATTACAACGTTTTAGCCGTTGTACGCTCCGGCCTTCTTCAGGTGGTTGGAATGTCGAACTGAACGCTTTATTTCGCTCACTGGGGTAGACTGTTCTAGTTCCACGTGCTATGTTTAATGGATGTCAGTTGTCTCATGTAATTTCCCTCTCCACTGCTTTAACCGGGTATTGAACTCACACTCTTTGGGTCCTGTCACTGGATCTAACTAACGCCTTTATCCACTGTGCCATGTGTCCTTGAGGAATAAAGGGTTCAGTTGGACATTCCAACCACCTGAAGAAACGTTGTAATAAATATGGCGACAAAGATGAGGACAATAGTCCGAATAATGTAAATAACGTGAGTAATATCTGTGAAGTTTTTGGTGAGTTTAACTGAGTATCGAATATGCCGGTTAGTATCAGGTTGTAAAGGTTATATTATGAATGATGTTCTGAATATCTTTGATTATCGTTAGTCAATTTTAGTTAAATTTGGTAAATGTCGAGAAACAACATTTGCAGTAAATATGTTGTTAACATCCGAAGTTTGAAATGAAAATGTAGTTCGCATACTGTGGCGCTGGAATAGGTTTTAATGTCACAAGGTTTAATGTGACTAAGGTTATTCATATCTATATATCTCTGTCTATTCATTATCTATCACTTAACCTATGTCAGCTTCTTCATATCTATCTATAATTGGATTAATTACAATTCTATTGTTTTATTATGTGCACACCAATAATGAAAAAAAAAACAACTTATTAATCGCTGGTTGTTGTCATTTAATAAATTTGTAATTATTTAATTTCCATATTTGCAATTCGATTGTCAGAGTACTAGTTCATTGCCGACCATAATGACCACACACACACACAGACACACACATATTTGAACAACAGAAAATATTAAAAAATTAAAATTTTCAAACACACTGGGTTGTATATTAATATTTTTGTGTTTTATTATTTCAATTAGGTTCCTCGAATAGTTTTGGCCAGCATGGCCATCATCAGGAGAAAAAAATGTGAGGAAAAAAGATTTGAGAAGAAACATTTTGATGAGTAAAAATTTCTGATTGTTAATGGCAGTGAACTAGAGGAGTGAATGACTGTTTCTGAAGAAAATAAACTTTATCTGTAGTTTCATTTTATTTTTATCGTTAATTTTGTTCGGTCATGGTGTTGGTCAAACGGCCTCTTTCAAGTTGTTTTTAAGATAGAGGCTGAGGAGATTCATGAGTCGCAGAATTCCCTTCTTGGTCATTTTGACAGTTTTATTGGTTGCTGGGAGGAGGATGTGTGGGTTAAGTGTATGTTATCTTTTAATTCTTTTACAGTGTGTATAATGTGTGTACGTCTCTCTCTCAATATATATATATATATATATATATATATATATATATATATATATATATATATAATTTTTTTTAAACACAGGAGGCATCTTGCTGAAAAAGTGAGAGATAACAATCTAGTCTCGCAGACTATTTTACATGTCACAAGACCGATCTCTAATTCTAGCTTCACTTCGCAAGACGAATGGTATATTAAACTAAACTTTGCAAAAATTTATCTTTGAGGAGTTCTATTATCTGTTTGCTTATCACATGATGCTGTGACCTATGTACCTATTTGTCTATCTTCGATGGTAAGCTAAAAGGTGTATTAGGACTACTATGAAGGAGTGATGCTCGAGATGTGAATAAGATGAGTTGAAATTAATGCATGCAAGCTTTCACAGCTCTAGCATCACCCTTCATATTCAGCCTATGAACATTTCAGCCCATTCTCGTATCAGCATCATTGTACACATAGACATTGATGTCCCCATTTTATATAAACAATATTAACTTTGTGTGAATTTTAGGGATGAGATATTATGACGATATACTTTATTTAAAGACGGAGTTGGATTTTCAATACATATCTATGGAAAGAATAATTCACAAAGCATTTCTTTAATAAATCTTTCTATAATGAAACTTTACCTGCACATGTCTGTATTAAAACCATTACTCAGTATCACTTTTGCTGTCACAAAACCCTCATTGTCCTGAGTATGAGGACAAACTACATCTGCGTCCTCGGTAAGTCGATAAACTGCATCCGACAGCAAGGCCTCTGATCGGGAGGTTTTGAAAAACGTGGAACCACCTCTTAATTGCTAGTGTTCCCAGGTCCACTCTAAACCGGGGTGGTAGCACCTGTTAGGGTCCCAGGTATGGAAAAATAGTTAAACCCCCGAACTGGGGTGAAAACACTATGAAAACGTAAAAATAAGTTTTAATACCAGCAACACATTTTTGCTAAAAAATGATTACTAGTAATGAATTTTTGAGGGAAAATCTTTTTGCCAGTAATAAAAATCTTGTCGACATCAAATAACGCATTGAAGTTGATATGCTGTAAAACAAATCAAACCAAACCAAAGTCCTCATCTTTGTTGTTATTATGATAGATTTTTCCGACCGCTATATCCACTGGTAGCTGTCGATTCTCGTAACCTTCAGAGAATTTCTAACTGAACGAGGGTTCATTGTTTCCGTGCCACTGTCCATGCCTAGGGATATCTCGTATTGTTCTTTTTTCTTTATTTTAGCACTGCTCAATTATTTTAACCCTGTTTCAACTGACTCTGAATCTGTACTACCTGGCCCAGGTATTGAACCCTCAATTACTATGATGCTAAATTCACGAACCAACTCTTCAATCTTCTCTTGTCCCACAGTAGCTAAACAAAAATTTCCAACTAAGATATGCGTCTTCTTGGTAGCAAGTAAAACATATAGATTACCTTGTATCATAAACTAAGATATTGGCACAACAAGAAGAAACGTGGGCTTGAATGTAGAAACGATCAATAGTAATCAATAAACGATGTATCCTACCTTAAACAGGAATTGCCAAAGCAAATCAACTGGCGATCACAATCATGAATAAGCAAGCATTCGAGTCGGTAAGATACAAGAGACACTGATTGCATAGTTGCTGGAACTGTTGAAAAATAATTGGCAATATATATTTACATGTATAGGCAATGTATACCACGCATGATTTTATCGTGCTGCGTTTTACTATACACTCAAGCACCTTCAAAAACATCATGGCCGGTATTAAAGCTCGTTGTCGAGTGTACGAACAATTGAATTGGCCTACTGAGTTCAAATCCCAGTCTCGGCTTTTTGTTTTCGCTTTTGCTCGAATACTCATGGAAATGTATGATTATGTCTTCTCATCGGCGAGGAGTGAATATCTGGACGGCATAAACTCTTGAGCTTTTGTTGGTAACGACTCTAGAAGAAGGACAATACTGAATTCAAAATCGTTTATATATGGAGCTATGGTCTTATATTTTACAGGGGATTTTACAGGCTTACTATAGCCCTATTTTGTTAGAAGTTCTTTCCTACTGACAATATTATTTTTCACGTTTATAAATTTATCAATAGAAAGCATTTCTGTAATAGTATAATGAAACTGTAGGTCTGCCTTTCTATAGTAAACAATTTTAGTGCATTTACACAAGAACACTTACATTAATTCACGACCCTTGACAATCAC
This sequence comes from Acanthosepion esculentum, assembly GCA_964036315.1. NCBI lineage: Eukaryota > Metazoa > Mollusca > Cephalopoda > Sepiida > Sepiidae > Acanthosepion > Acanthosepion esculentum. The sequence goes on along the minus strand of OZ038477.1, from coordinate 28,052,913 downwards.
TTTGTCATGCATTTCTATCTAGAAGCCATGCTTCTTATAGTAAAATCATTTAAAACGTATTTCAAGATTTAAATTATTTTTCATACCTTCCAGATTAAAATTAGTATTGCATGTAGACTATGAGTTAACATGTTGGATTCATCCTCTGGATTTCGAGAAAGACGCATTAAAATTTTGAATGCATTTTCAAAACTAATTTACTTGCTCACTTCCGACCAGACGGGCTTTCTCTTCTCGAGGGGTGTTATCATATATTCAGTATTAATAATCGATGACTTTGGTTTACATCCTCTCTCCTGTCGTTGTAGTGCCGGCCACTAGAGTTGCTATACTGTAAAAGCGAATCAATTAATCAAACGATGCAATACTAGATTGAGATTTGGAAGTTGCTGAAACAAATTTTAGATTCAAAATTGAAAGGTTGGTGAAAACAAATCCAAAGATAAGATACAAGAAAATCTAACTTTCACCTCCTGGGATTCGGTGTTGTCAATATTAAAATAAAAGTATGATTTTAGTTTTGTTTTCCACTTAGAAAACCAACTGACTCTGTTTAATCAGTAGGTTGAATGTTTTGGCATATTTCTTTAAAGAAATAAATCCTAATCCATTATATTAGGTGTTGCATAAGAACAAGTAGTGAAATAAACTGCAATTTATTTCTATAGTAAAATCATTAGCTATATATTGCTATAGTAAATACTTCTACATTTTCTCCCTTAATATATATCTAATCATTATATATAAATTCATTCTCTTAATATGGATGTAAACATTAAATATAAATTTGCTCCCTTAATAATATATTTAATCATGTGCATGTTTGTGCGTGTGTGTGTGTCCAACAACTTCTCCGCTTCTACTGATCCGATTTCAATGTTTCATAGCTCATTCAAAAGCCCTAGAAAAGTTAGGCCCAGGGAACGATTTTCATTGAGTTCAGATTCAGGGTTGCCAGATTATGTGAGGTTAAGAATATACATTAATACATTATAGTAGCCATTATCGTTGCTTTCATGATTCAAGGAGAGTAACACTTATTTTCCTTTTGCATCCAAAATTGCAATACACATTTTATTATAAACTAGCATAAAAGCCGCCCTATTGGACGGCATTTAAGTTAGCTCCTGTGGAAGAATCTTGATTTGGCCATCATCACAATATCTTGGGAGGAGTAAATGCGATAGGGATCAATAAACTACAGAAGAACTCAAAATTGATCGCTGCATTTGAGTATTGAATTATTGTTTAAACCTAACTTTTAAAAGTTCATCGATAATTCTTCTGCTGCTACTTAATTTAAAGATGATTCGATGCACGTAGATCCTTATTTTCCGTACAAACAATTATTTTTATTTCATGGGTGACAGAAATGGGGACAATTTATAAGATAAAATTAATATAGTGTAAAGATGGGAAAATAGAAATTAGAATTAGTTATACATTCAACATTTGAAGAGTGAGAGAAATATAAAAGCTAATTAAGTAAAACCTATATTAATGGAATCTATATGAATAAATTCGAAATTTCTCTCACGAATTCTGAGATTAAAAAGCTTCAGCTCTACTTTATAATAATTTACACAGGCTATTTACTCTGTCTCCGCACTGAGACGAGAGGTGACACAAGGTCATTTAATCTCGCTCCTGTAGAGGACTCTTGGTTTGGTCATCATCACAATAGCTAGGGAGGAGTAGATGCAATAAGGATCAATAAACTACAGAAGAACTCAAAATTGATTGCGGTATTTAAGTATTTAAGCTTACCTTTTAAAAGTTCAACAATAATTCTTCTGCTGCCACTTAATTTAAAGACGATTTGATGTACGTAGATCCTTATTTTCCGTAGAAACAATTATTTTTATTTCATGGGTGACAGAACAGGGAACAATTTATAAAATAAAATTAATATAGTGTAAAGATGGAAAAAGAATTACATTCAACATTTGAAGAGTTAGAGAAACATAATAGTTAATTAAGTAAAACCTATATTATGGAATCTATATGAATAAATGCGAAATTGGAGCTCGATTCACTCTTCAAATTTTGAGATTAAAAAGCCTCAGCTCTACTTTATAGTAATTTACACGCTAAAAGCTCAATATTTATATAATATATTATCTACTTCTAGGCAATATCACTCTTCTGTTTTAAGTAATATGCATGTTGATCTTAAAAAAAGTTTATTTCATCAACTGTTTTTCATTAGTGTCCTTTTATTCTAGGATTGTTTTGATTTTCATATAAAAAATAGTTCTTATTAGGAATATCGTTTTATTTAGTGAAAAAAAAACTGTTTGAAATTTGCATTTTACTTAACAAGTTGGCATCTATTTGTAAAAGATTCCTTAAATATAACAATCCAAATTATGAATCAAATTTTCATTTAAAATTTTTCTTTCAAAGATTTCAAGTAGTGATTATATCTTACTTAGCGAAGGGATAGCGAGCGAGCGAAGCCTGCTAGTTAGATATATATTTGCTCCCTTAATATATATGCAATTATATATATATATATATATATATAATATATATATATATATATATATATATATTTGCTACCTTTATATATATGTAATCATTATATGTAAATTTATAACCCATAAAATATTTGCTAAAATCCTCTGCTTCAGCATTAAATTAATAGATACGCATTTTGCGATTTCATTTTATACGGGATGTTTGTCTTGGGTTCTGCAAAATGGGATTTATATTAAATAAAATAAGTATCTTAATTTGTTTCTTTAATTTGTTGTTACATGACGTTGGATTTGGAGCGTGGCCGAGTGACTAAAACGGGAATTTTCCGACCATGGGACCCAGGTTTTGGGGAGACGATCCCAGCGTGAGACACCGTTAGGAAGTGTCTGAAATCAATGTGATCGAAATTGAGTAGACGCAACAGTTCGCTAGTGGGGAGTCACAAGTCATCTTGAACGCGTGTTTGATCGTTGTGGTTTGTTCAAACCGATAATCACACCCGGTTATGCACTCTCTTTCGGAAACTGTAATTAAGGTCAGCATGGTTGCAATATAAACCGCAGATTAGGCCCTGTGTGCATTCAAGAAACACAAATGTTTCTGGGCAGGCGTTTGTAACAGGGATTACCTCGCCAGCGAACCAGACAGTCAGTCAGTTAATTGCCACACGTGATACACGCTTGAGTGATCATGTGTCTTTCGATAGATAACTGATGTGGCAGAAGATTTCTCCCATAGTAGATTGCTATTTCTTTATGTGGTAGACTGGTTGCCAACCAAGGCTGAAGAACCCAGACTGTTCTGCTATTTAACCCAAAGCTTGGGGATAAAAATGCATCCATACCTTTCCTAAGGGTATTTGTGCTTAAGTGAATCTAATGAACTCGACTAGAATTCGAACTCGGCTCTCCGAAGGCATACTCAAAAAGGAGAGGTCAACTGTGCACATTACTTTAAAACATTCCGAACGACTTATTACAGAGGTAGGTCATTAATTAATTTCTCAGCTTAAATCAACAATAGATTTATGCATGAGAACGATTTACGTAACAATACGCAGAATACTTATGATAAAACATGTTTACGACAGTTGTAAATCCCGCTCAAGTGTTTACAGATATTTACGAAGTACGTATCATTAACAGGAAAAAATTTCCAACAGAACGACAGAGAATGAAAGCAAATGCACAACAGGTTAAACATTTATGACATATTCGTTCTATAAAAAAATGAAAACAATAAAAGTCTGGCTGTAGAAATGGTACTCCCTTCGTTAACAACATAGTCCAAATGTCTACATTCTTACTAATAGATATGGAGGAACCCTACATCACTACGTTTGTGATCCTATGCAGAGGAGAAGATTGGTTTTATTTTAAAGGTGCTTGTCAGCTACTGATTCTACTATGTATATCCACCACAACCAATCCTTTTTATTTCTTGTGGCTTGTACGACATAAGCTCACTAAACCAATCTTTTCTCAATTAAGAGCACCGGGAGTACATGGTCATAGGGAAAACTCGCTAAACAACATCACCACCCTATTACCTTTTAAAGCAGGATCCGTTCATTCACTCGTAGTTGAACAAGTTGCAGAAATGTTTTGTACAAATGCCAACATTTTAAGCCTGTGAACAATATTGACAAATAATTTAATATTATAATAGCAGATAAACTAACAAAATATTGCCTGATACATGAGAGTAATTAAATAATTAGACAATATACAGGGTGTCCATAAAGCTCGTGTGCGATCTGACTATATCGCCAATAGCAGCAGCAGTTGTTTCGTAATTCTTCAGTCTTAAAGGTCTCGGGGGTTGGCAGTGAATATTCGGTAAAAAACATGGCTGCCTTTATACACGTCGAATTGATTATTTTGAGCTTTCTGATTGGTTAATCCTTCTATTGGTCAAGTATAAAATGAGTCAGCTCATTTTGGTTGGCTCACTAGTATATACAGTGCCCCAAAATTCTAACAGCATTATTATCTTGTTTGAAGTGAAATTATTGAAAAAAGATAAAATTAACCCGTTAAATAAATATTTCCCCCTTTTCTTCTTCTTCTCCCATTATGTTACGTATCTATGCCGTCAAATATATCCCTCCACCATTCCTATCTTTTGTAGCACTAAGCAATGTTTGAATCCATTCTAGCCTTCTTAGTCCATATTTTGCTATTCATTTGCACAAACGTGGTTTACTCGCTACATTCCTCTGTTCCTTTTGCCCTCATTTTATCCTGTGAGTGTCAGATTCTCCAACCCCCTTAACTCTTCTTACGATTTGAACTATCTTATCCTAAAGCGAAGTAGTTTCTCGTTCCCATTTTTCTTAACTCTTCCTCATGGCTCACACGTTCCCTCTATCGTATTTATCGTATTCTTATCTAGAATAACATGTCATTTACTTCCTCTTCACCTGCGAGAAAACTGCCTAGCCTACACTATTATATAAAAGGAGTAATGCTGGGCATTCTATCTTTGTTTCCAACGAAATTTTCATATTTCTTAACTTCGTACTTTAATCGTCACATTTCTGCCATCTATTATAAGTTGGTTCTCTGTGTCGCGCCAGATGGTGTTTCTCGCCTGAGTCCATCCTTCAAATCTTCAAATCAACCATTCTGCCTTCCATTCAATACCATTGCCATATATAATCTGGTACCCTCGCTGTTCATCTCGAAGTCCTAGACAAAATCCAGAGACGGATAAGCAATGTGATAGGTGATCTGCGGTCACTTTCTCACAGACGTGATGTGGCTACCCTCTGTCTTTTCTACAAATACTTTCATAGTAACTGCTCTGATGAGCTACTTTCACTAGTACCACAACTACATGAATTTGTGCGTGCTACTAGGTTGGCATTTCGGTCCCACCCTTTCACTGTCGAGACGGTAAAATGTAGCCGTCTCTTCTACTCCAACATCTTCTTATCTCGCACTTCCCGACAGTATAATTCCCTTCCGCTTATATTCTTCCATCATAGCTATAAACTTCAAATATTCCAATGTAATGTCAATCGACGTCTTCTGATGCCTTGATCTTGATTTATATATATATATATATATATATATATATATATATATATATATATATATGAAAATGAAATCGGCTAGATATATAACAAAATAAAAAATATAAAAAATAATTTTTTAAATGATTTTTTAAATTCCCAGTGTTCCTCGTTTGTAGACGCACCAAGGTAATAAATTTACTTTGATGATGTCCTAAAGGACGAAACTCGTCGCACAAAAAACTTTTCCACTTTGTCATATAGTTTCCCTCTAATTTTGTTCTTGATATATACAAATTTACACATCGTTATATATATATATATATATATATATATATATATATATATATATATATATATATATGTATATGAAGAAATATAGTTTTAAGTTATACTATATTTATGGGATGAAGTGCTCAATATCAGAGATAGAACGTATGTAAATATAAAAGGGAACATTGAAGTCAACACTCAGAAGCGACAGACAGTTTCATGCCAGAAGCAACTATCAGGCCTGATGATTGCGTTTAGCAAGAAACAGTCTGTCGCCTCTGAGTGTTGACTTCAATATATATACTAATTTTATTTAATTTTGTCGGAGATGCAGATGGAAGTAAAAGTAAAAACTAGGGGTGAAATGCTTTAAAAAATGTCTTCTTAGATCGTTAAATGACTGTATTTTTTTATTATAAAGTTCACATTTTTTTTTGTTCGTGTTTCGTCCTGCCTATATTGCTAATTACCATGCATTCTGGTTATTCCTTTCTTCCTTCTTTCTCTTACTATTGTTTAGACGTACCTACACTTTCCTTTCCGTGGCTGCTATTAATACGTTGTCTTCTGCATTACTGTTATGGACGTTGCGCTTACCAATAATAATTCTCTCATAAGTCTACCCCCACTACAAAGTTTAACCGTCCTGGGTATGACGATAAACTTCATCCGCGTCCTGGGTAAAACGATGAACTGCATCCGATATCGGGGCCTCTGACCGGAAGATTTTGAGGAGCGTGGAACCGCCTCTTGGTGGCTGGTGTTCCCGTGTCTACCCTGGCCCGGGGTGTTGGCACCAGTTGGGTTCCCAGGTGTGGGTGGGTAGTTGACACTTAAGCTGGGCTCAGGGTGCCGTGAAAGTGTAAAAATAGATTTTAATACCAGCAATACATTTTTGGAAAAGATTATTATCAGCACTGAATTTTTGAAATAAAAATTATTACCATCAACAGATTTTTTAAAAAAGAAATTCCAGCAAAGAGAAGGAAAAAACAATTAGCAGTAATACATTTTTGAAAATAAAAAAAAATATTACCAGCAATAAAAATCTTGTCTACCAGTAATACTTTTTTGAAAAAATATTACCAGAAATACATTTTTTAAAAAAAAATATATTACCGACAATACTTTTTTGGAAAAAATGTCACCATCAATTTTTGAAACAAAAAATATTACCAGCAATACATTTTTGAAAAAAATATCACCAGCAATTTTTGAATAAAAACATTGCCATCAGTAAATTTTTGAAAAAAATATTACCAGTAATTTTTGAAAGAAAATATTGTCATCAGTAAATTTTTGAAAAAAATATTACCAGTAATTTTTGAAAAAAAATATTGCCATCAATACATTTTTGAAACAAATATTACCAGTAATACATTTTTGAAAAAAATATTACCATCAATATATTTTTGAAAAATATATTACCAGTAATTTTTGAAAAAAAATATTGTCATCAATACATTTTTGAAAAAAATATTACCAGTAATTTTTGAAAAAATATATTGCCATTAATACATTTTTGAAAAAAATATTATCTGTAATTTTTTGAAAAAAAATATTGTCATCAGTAAATTTTTGAAAAAAATATTACCAGTAATTTTTGAAAAAAAATATTGTCATCAATACATTTTTGAAAAAAATATTACCAGTACTTTTTGAAAAAATATATTGCCATTAATACATTTTTGAAAAAAATATTATCAGTAATTTTTTGAAAAAAAATATTGTCATCTGTAAATTTTTGAAAAAAATATTACCAGTAATTTTTGAAAAAAAATATTGCCAGCAATACATTTTTGTAAAAAATATTACCAGCAATTTTTGATAAAAATATATTGCTAGCAATACATTTTTGGAAGAAATATTACCGGTAAAAAAATCGAAGTCGTCATTAAATAACTCATTGAGGTTGATATACCTTAAAATAAAACAAACCACGTCAAACAGAGGTTAAATAAATCTAGTTTGAGATCATACCCTTTTGCATGCCCGTTTCATTTTGGCTTACTAAGTGAAATTAAAAATTGACATCGACTTCAGATATGAACATACGAGGGTTGGCTGAAAAAGTCAAAGGCTAACTATGAATGAGTTATGCTAGAGCTGTGAAAACTTGCAGGCATTAATTCCAACTTGATCTTATTAAGAATTGCATTATTTCTCTTGCTAACAACCATTTATTCTGTCTACTTACAATTGATGATTGGACCTTTCTTCTCGCTTCGTTACTAGCTTGCTGTCTTCTTTCTATCTCTGATATTATCATAGTGTCATCAGTATATCGCATTTTGTTAACATTGTACCCACAGATATTAAATCCTAGTAGTAGCCCCCGGCACCATTAGAATAGCTTTGCTGTATTTCTTGAATGATTCCGGCAAAAGTAGAAGAGCCAAATTTTTCAGCAGGAAAAATGGAAAATTTGATCAAAAGTATTAATACTATCTACAAATTGGTACTTCGAAAGAAATTTTATTTTTTTTATTTGTTAATTACTAAGATGCAAGTGGTTACTGAGTGGGAAATAATAAGAGAAAAAGGAAGCAGTATTAAGAAGATAGAACAATAAACGAACAGGAATTAAGAGGACAGAAGATAACTGTTGTGGAGAAGACCCCTTTTACACGAGATGGACTCGTCCAAAGTATACTTATACTGACAGAGAGAATACCTGGGGGTGGAGATACGTTGAGTTAGGGCGAGAGATACTGAGACAGTACACAGGGTGTTCACAGAGAGTTATACGAGAGTCCATAGAGAGAGAGATAATTACGGCTTCACTTACAGAGACTTGTACATATACTTTCTACTAACCCGCATTCCTGGACTACTAATCTTCACTTCAAGTCTGTATTCTTACGTTTAATACACTTATTTTTCTATCTCAATTACTGGCGTTGTTTATTTATTTGTGCAGGATTCCATTCCCGGAATCCACAACAATAACGATTGACATTGTATTCAAATTTTGGAAGATCAAGTTTGACTGGAAAGCAAGAAGCCATAAAAAGAGTTCCACAAATGAGAAGTGCGAGAGAAGAAACTGTTAGAATATAACAGGGTTTCATCACCTGTAAAATGATGGGCCTTGCCTTCAATCTAGTACTGCGCTTAAAATCATAGTCTACGTACCCTAGAGAAAAGTTCACCAGAACAATTACCATGAAATTATTTGTAGAAAAGGCATATAAACTATTTTAATGCGTTAATAATATAAATATTTAATCTTGTATGAAATACATTTTAATCAAATGAAATAGTCTACAACTAGACCGACGCTATAATTGATGAAAGATTTCCTTCTGCTAAGCAACTGAGCTAAATATTTATCTATAATAGGTGATGGTAGTTGAGGAAATGGAAGACTGGGTGCTCAATTCACCACCCAGATATGAACATATATTTACTTTAGGTTTTGATTGCCGTTTGCAATTTCTTTTGAATGTTTATGTTTGTCAATCTAGTCAGCCGTTCAATCATCTTTTAAACAGAAATTGACGCTTCAATGAACAGCGACTGGTTAAGATCAAAATGAACAGCGATCGATAAGAAAATCGAGAATGAAATCTTTTGTGGCTTTGTTAAATATTTGGCAACAGTTTTTTTCTTATAAAAATGTGATGAAATCGATAGGAAGGTTTTGAATCGTTTGGTGCAAACAGAAAAGAAATAGATGTGCGATGAATTAAAGAATGAAACACAGACAGAGAAGGTATGAAAATGTCGATATTAAGATAAAGAAAACAAAGAAGGAGACGGAATTCAGTCAATAAAAGATGAGGAAATACAAATGAAGACAGAGAGAAAAATCGTGATGTCAGAAAAGAAACAACTTCAAACTATGAGAATCAAGTAAAGAAAAACGAAAGATTTTTAATTTGAAAAGACAGCGTAGACGATAACGAAGACTACTAAAAATAAATGAAATACGCGAATGGATTAAAGGGAGATAAGCAAGTATATGGACGGACGTTAGACAAAAAGGGAAATATAAAAGATAGTACAAAATGGAGGAAAATGAAACACATTCCCAAATGAAATTTGAACCACAAAGAAGAAAAAAAAATATATAATTTGAAAAAATAAGATGTTGGGAAATAGAAGTAATTAAAAAAAAAGTTTTGAAGAAATCAGAAGATATCATTGCCAAAGGAACTGCTGATAATTAGGATAACGTGAAAAGGTCATTGTAGGCATTTCTTTTTTAAATAAAGATTTTTTTAATCGGAAAAATATAGATAGCGAATTTTAAAATCTTATATTTACAAGTATATTTTAACGAAATCTAATAATATCGACATTGCATAGCACTGGGTAAAAAGATTTTACTACTGGTGTAAAATCGTTTTGGGATTAAATCATTTTGCGCTAGTATGCGATTGGGAAGACCTGACCTCGTATAATGCGTAACAATAATATTTTACTTGCTACTCATACAAATCGAATTGTACTAGACTAAATCAAATACGCTGATTCCGAATCCTGACGCAGAATTGTTCTAACTTGCCATGTTTTGGAAATATCCTCATATGATATTTCTGAGCAGAGCACACGTTAGAAAGAAAGGGAAATATGGAAACACGCTGTAATATCAGTCATCTAACATGGCAGCGAATGTTGGACAATTGACACGTGGTTTTAAGGAAAATGTAAACAAAATGTACAGTATTAATTAGAATCAGAGATGATAGTTAAAATTTCTGCATCACATAACGAGGAAAAAGGGCATGGAAAAATTGATCTTGACAGGACGGTAATGAAGGCAAAAGAGCGAGAGGTAAACCAAGAGTAACTTGCCTAACCCGCTTCCCGTAAATGGATGGCAGAATATGGACTGAGAGAGATAGTAAGGGAATAAATAATGCTAATGGATATTTTGGAAAACAGGTAATATTATTGGTGTTTCTGTTATTCATGATAAGAGATCAAGATGTTTAACTTAAGAAATAAATAAATATGCTTTTTCTACAAATTCTTCATGATTTTAATCCACTTACTATATTGGCAGATAGGTTTCTTCATTTTATGGTTGAAATTGCTAAATGTACGCACCAATTCTATTCAAATAATTTCTTGCTTTTCTAGAAATCTCAGCAAAAAATCTACCTGAAACGTCAATCGTCATCTTCTGCCTTTTCGAATCCTGTTCTTTACGTTGCCTTTTCTCCCCCAGGAACGTTTACCCAGTTTTCTTCACTTTATTTTCTTTTATCCTCAGTAATCCCCTTGCGTCTTAGTGTCTTTATCGCCATTGTAGTGAAACGATTTTAAAAGAATTTTCTTTTTAGATTGCAAAAACGACATTTCCTATTTAACCTAGTGTTGCACAAGGTCATAGCTATAAAACATCCTGAGATGATCGAATTTACGTAATCAGCTACTGAAACTAACTTTCTAAAATTTGTTCTACATTAATCCCCACCCGATAAAGCATGGGTCATAAAACACTTTTTTTTTCAAATCTCTCTTTAGGACAGAGATTCCGACTCCATAAATTTGTTTTAATATACAGGGTGGAGCACAAAAAGAGGGACAAAATAAAATTGTTACAGTTCCTACAAATTTATGAATTTTTGCGAGATTTTTTCACAGGAGGTGGAAAATATTTTAAAGTTTATTTTTTTTATTTAAGTTATTC